>JAFEMH010000600.1:0-701849 GCA_022495995.1 Adenophora triphylla var. japonica | reverse complement strand
CCCATTCCCAATTGCCGCGAGATAGCATGTTGACAATCTCGGATATGGCGGAGGGCCTAATCGCATGGGAATCTTCGTTGAATGCTATCATATTGACTCTGTCATTCCGGAGGAACGGATTTCCGACTATGTTGGGGCCACGGGGGCGTTCCAACTTTCCTTCTTCAATTAGCCTCTGGACCACTTGCTTGGCCACGAACCAATTGTCGATGGTATGGCCGGGGTAGTTATGGAAGGCACAACGTTTGCTCATGTCCATGTTAGGATTGAGAGTCTTTGGCTGGAAATTTTGAGAGGTTTGAGGATGTCTGTTTTACCAATGCTTGAACACTTGGCCTCGGGGCATCTCAAGGTTATCAAAACCAGGCTGATGTTGGCGAGGAGGATTATTGTTCCTCGAAGGCGCTTGATCGTGGCTTACTTGAACTCCGTTTTGGATATAGTGTGTCTTGCTTTGGCGGCTTCCTTTCCTTTGCTTGGGACAGTGCCGGATTTGATGGGGTTGCCGGTAGCGGTGGGAAGAAGCGGGGAGTGGGCTGCTTTGTCTTTTGTATGCTCAACGTCTTTTTGAAACTTGGTCCTGGCATTGACCATGACACGAATGTCGGGATAGAAGTTATGGCTAATCAGGTTCCTCAGAGATGGTTTGAGGCAGGAATGGAAGATGTCCATTTAATCTTCTTTGGAAAGAGGATTCATTATCTCGCTTAGTTTCCAATTCCATCTTTTGTAAAACTCTCCCACGGGTTCATCATCCTTTTGTTCGGTGGCTTGCAGATCATGGTGGTTGGTTTCCCACTCGAGGTTGGCACGGTACTTCTCCAGGAAGATCTCGCTGATTTGATCCCAAGTGGAGCGATTCTCCGCTTTTACATTGAGGAACCACCTTAGTGTCGTGGATTTGAGGGAGTGTTGGAAGTGACCCGCCATTTGTTTCGGGGTGGCCCCTTTGGCTCTCATACCTAAGACGTAGGTATCGACGTGAGTTTTTTGGGCATTCTATGCCATCGAACTTCTCCATTTCTGGCATTCTGAACATCGGAGGGAGAGGAACCACCTTGCTCGGATCTGTAGGTATGAGCGAGTCTCTCTGAGAGTTGGCGAATTTCCTTTGCATATCCTTCATTTGTTCGACCAACCAAGCTATACGAGGGTTAGTAGGCGAAGGCAGGCTACCTTTTTCTGGGATGGAAACCAAGGTCGGAGGTAGATTGGCAGACAGGATTGCCATTCGGGAATCTTGGGGAGGCAATTAAGTGTATACCATCCCGTATCCTTGATTATTGAAATTGGAACCAATGGCGTGATTGCCCGGACCATGTTGGGTTCTGTTTGGGGGCTGAGGGAATGTCTCATTAGCCCCAAGTGGCAGTCCAGCGGGTGGTAGATTTGAAACGTCTGGATATCTGTTTGGTATGTCCGTCCCTGGTAGACATTGGGATTTCGAGTTGTGGCTGCGGGGCTCATATAGAGGCAAAGGATTGAATCACGGGGGATGCCGAGAGACATTGGGATCAGGGGGAGCAGGCCCATATGTGTGCTTGCGATATTGAGTTTGCGGAGCGGGTCGGGAAACTGATTGGAGGTTGGCGGATCGGGCGCTTGGCGAGGCTCGAGTGGAGCTTTGAGCGGGAGCTACTTTGGATCGTCTTCTACCATCCAGGCTTGTTGCTCTTCTTGGCGCTTCTTAAGGGCTTCAAAGTCTTGAAGCACCTCCTCTATTGCTTTGAGATTTCTCAGAGGCGGAGTTCCGTTTCCCATTATCATCGATCCCTGCCATGGGAGAGTAACAGACTGTTCGGACTACTGAACCGGAAGGGCTGTCGGACCTTGTGACCTCGATACTTAAAAGATGGCACCCGAGTACTCTCAACCACTCTCGGTTCATTAGAGGGGGTGAAAGCTAAGGTTTAGACTTGGGGATGGCTTTTTGGATGAAGGGGGAAAGCTCATGCGACATGCAGTTTCCTCTTTTTATTGTTTTTTTTTTGTTGTTTTAATTTACTTAAAACATGTTTTCTCAGAATCCTAAATGGGTTGGAAAAGATTGCTCTTCTTTTTTGCAACTATTCTAGATCTGGGTCGGTGGAAACCATCACTACGGCTATAAGCCCCTCGTTTTGCACACAGTATTTCGACTTCCCCGGGGTGGACGGCCCGGGCGAGGGTCCTATATGGCAAGCAGTTTCCACCGGCCAAAAGAAAAATGAACCTAAGGACCGAGCATGTCATGTTCGTTTTAATGACGCGTTAAAGGCTTGAAGACAGGTGTCATGTGGGCATAGACAGTTATGTATATTCGGTATGGATTATTGTCTGGGTGTAGCTTTAGAAATCAAGATCGGGTCAAGATTCTAGCATGACCTTTCATCGCCTTGCTTGCGCAAGAGATCTTGATTTCTGGGCTTTGACTCAGATAACGGCCGACATGAGATATGTATCTAGACTTTATGACACGGACTGGGTCAAAAACTAACCAGAGTCTGGACAGAGTGTGACGCAAGAGTGCATGATTGACACTGGCTAGGATGGGAAGTTTGGAATGATCCCGTGCGAGCTCAAAAGACATAGGAACACCAATTGAACTGCATATGAGACCATCCGGGTTTGGGGTTGTAGTGTACAATGTACATGATAAGAGTGCGCGTAGTGTGCGGTCACTAAAATTCCTTTTCTGAGTAAAACAGAAGGTTTTTTGCAGAATGTATTTTAAAGGATGTACATAGATGTATTATGATGCATTTTTCTGTATTTTTTGAATAAGCAAACAAACTAAAGCTCTTGCACACACACACAATAGTTAAAGAAATGGTAAAATGAAAGTTTGACCCTCATCATTGTTTTTAAAAAACTTTTTTTTTGTTTAAAAGTTTTTAAAAACAAATCGTCCCCAGTGGAGTCGCCAACTGAAATTACCCGATCCGGCGCGCGGACGGCATCTCGCATTAGGGGATTCGCTGCGTTTGAGTCGCCACGCCGTTTTTATTGTGCCCAAAACATTGAGAAAAGGTTGTTTTGTTTTGATTTGTTGTGTGATGAGATTTTTGAGTTCGGAGGTCAGGTTATGCCTCGGGAAGAGATATTTGAGCTCACTCGAGTCGCCTTGTTGTGAATGTGTGCCCAAATTTATTTTTATTTTTAAATTGGATTCACTTGAGTTTGAAAACATCCGGTTTAATTTGAAAAACGGAGTCGCCACGCCATTTTGATTTCCTCAAAACTTTGAAAAAAAGGTTTTTAGGGTTCGGAGGTTAAGTTACCCCTTGGGAAGAACGGATCGTCGTTCACCCAAGGTGCCTTGCCGTAGCAAGTCTCCCAAGATTCCATTTTCGTGCTTGCTTGCGTGCTCTCTTGTGTGCATGTGTTGAAAAGAGGGGGGAGATGTTCCAAGTTATCTTCCGGACGTATAAACCATTTAGTTGGTTATCGCTCGGGATTCCTTGGATTTTATTTGTTCGGGACTTTGATCCCGTCCTCATCTTGGACTTGTGATCATCGCTTTTTTGACCTTGGGTCTTGCGTATTTGATCGAGAGAAGGAACTCTCTTTTTATAGTCCAAAATGGGGAAGGGTTTGTAGAAAGGAGTGACCTATAGCCCATCAATCCTACACCTTGAGATGATTGAGCTTGTGCTTAAGGAACTACTATACCTGCGTCTCAAGTGATAATCGGAGGAATATAGGGTTCAAAGGTTTATCCCTTTCCTAAAAAGAGATTGTAGCACCTTTAATGAAAAAGAAATAATGATGTAAAGATAGGACCTTTACACCGGTCCGTTCCAAAAGGATACCAATAGGGACTTGAAATGCATGTTAAGGATAAAAATGACATTTTTTAATGAAAAAGATGACATTTTGGGTGCAAGAGATGCTTATTTGTTTGCAAATGATGCCTTTTGATGATGTTAAAGAAATGATCTTTAATGCAAAGGATGCATTTTATAAAGATGTCATTTGAGAAAAGGCAAAGAGATGCTACTTTGATGTTAAAAAAATGTCTTTAATGCAAAAGGATGCATGAAAATGGAGTTCTAGGTGCAAAGAAGGATGCACCTTTCATGTAAGGAATCATTTTTAAGTGCAAAAGATGCAACTTTTATGTAATAAGAAGATTTTTAGTGAGTGCAAAGGATGCACCTTTAATGCAAAGACTACATTTTTTTTTTTTTTTTATGAGCAAAGAGAGGCTATTTTTATTGCAAAGGATGCAAAGGGAGGGGAAATATGATTTACATGTTCAAAGATATGATCTTTAACAACAATATATACCAAGTCCCGAAGCAAATGTATAGTAATATGTAAAGCAAGGAGAAAATATCACATATATACAAAGTAAAATGCAAGATGAAGGGGTGAGAGGTTACCAATGGTGGTTGACCTCTTGCTTCTTTGGAATTTCGCCTAGTGAAGGGGCCAACTTTTTTGGAGGTAGCAAGGAGGAGGGGAGGTGGCTGCTTGGCACTCTCCAGCTTGGCGCTTTGCACATTTAAATAGTGATATTTTGAGGGAGTTTTGATGCTTTGAAAACTTGTATCTCTAAAATGGGTAGAAGGGAGGCCTCTGATTTATAGGCAATCCGGAAATAGCCAATGAAGCCGTGCAGCTTGGAGTTCCTCTCCTAATGCTTTTGGCCGATGCGGCATGTATCCTGTATGACTCAGCTAATGCTTTACTAGAATCATGCAAGGTGGCCTTTCTAGAAGGATTTCCATATTAAGGAAAACGTGCTTTTTTAATTTGAAGTAGTCCCTTCATCCCTTGGAAGGCTCGGAACAGTTCCGGAATTGCTTCTGAACTTTAGGAAAGTCCGGGGAATTGCCGGAAAACTCAACCGGAAGGCATGAGCCAGATTTGGGTACTTACAGAAGCCCCTTGGCAACGTCACTTGCAGGGCGAGTGGGGTTGTCGATAGAAAAGGATCCGATCTGGCGAATGCCGAGACGGATTGGGTGACCAAGGTGGTCGAGTGGCTGGACCTTTGGCAGGCTACCTACGTATCCCGAGTGGGAATCAAGCCATGATCGTAGTTCGTAATCCACTGGGGAAAGGGGGCATCATATTTGACGAATTGGCTGAACCTAATGTAGGCTACCTACGTATCCCGGAGGAATCAAGCCATGATCGTAGTTCAGAATAAGATCCGCTGGGGAATGGCGAAGAGAAACTGGGGTCTTGCTGGGGAAATAGAAGGGAAAGTGACCTAGGAGGTCAAATGACCCCGGGGATCCTCTTTGGGGATGATGAAGGAAGTGACCAATGTGGTCGGATATTTAGACCTTTATGGGGGGCTACTTCATCACTGAGGAGCAACGAAGGAACAGGGTGACCAAAGCGGTCGGATGGCTGGACCTTTTATGAAAGGCTACCTACGTATCCCGGAGGAATCAAGCCTTGGTCGTAGTTCAAGCATCACTAAATAGTTAGGAACGATGTCTAGGATCCTTAAGGTTTTGACAATTAATGGAGGTTGTCACCTGGTTGACAATTAATGGAGGTTGTCACTTGATTTGACAATTAATGGAGGTTGTCACCTGATTTGACAATTAATGGAGGTTGTCACCTGATTGACTAAAGCTTATGTCACTACCGAGGAGATAGAGGTAGCTAAAGTTTGGAGAACTTGAGCGTACTTCTCAATCCGTGATAGAGGTAGCTAAAGTTTGGAAAACTTGAGCGTACTTCTCAATCTGTGAGATAGAGGTAGCTAAAGTTTGGAGAACTTGAGCGTACTTCACTATCTGTGATAGAGGTAGCTTAATTTTGGAGAACTTGAGCGTACTTCACTATCTGTGATAGAGGTAGCTTAAGTTTGGAGAACTTGAGGGTACTTAACTATCTGTGATAGAGGTAGCTTAAGTTTGGAGAACTTGAGCGTACTTCTCAATCCGTGATAGAGGTAGCTAAAGTTTGGAAAACTTGAGCGTACTTCTCAATCTGTGAGATAGAGGTAGCTAAAGTTTGGAAAACTTGAGCGTACTTCTCAATCTGTGAGATAAAGGTAGCTTAAGTTTGATCTTCGACAATTCGGAGGTTGTCACCTAGTGTTATTCCGTTATAACGGAAGTAACGGAGGCGACTGGGGAGAGAAATTGATTCTTCTAGGAGATAACTTGGGATCACAGCGTTACTCTAGTTAAGAAATAACGGGAATTGTATGCCCAAGTGGAGAGTCCAGGGGCATAAGTGTAATTTTCTGCTCAGGGCAAAAGAGGCCGCCCAGCATGAGACGGGGGCAAAAGAGGCCGCACGGCCAGAAGATTATTTTCATCAGATTATTTAAAATCTGATTTGAACGGGCATTAGAAACCATTACCGCCTTCTGCTGCCGAGGAATAGAGAGAGAGGAGAGAGAATTTTCAAAAATCCTTCAATTCCCTTGCTTCTTTTGATTTATATGGATCCGGAAGGGAATCCGATGCCTAGGCAAACATGGAGGAACATCTCCGAGGCCGCTCGAAGGAGGAGGAGAGAGCTTGTCCGAACGAAGAGGAAGTATGACTTCAATACGCCTCCATCGGAGCTTTATCCCGGCAAAAGGGAGCACAAGTCGGTGAAACCTCAGTCGGTTGGGGTAAGCATTCTTGATTTGCTCGATTCTGTCGATTTTGATTGAATTTTGATTGATTTTAGGGCTTGACCCGAGTTTTAGGAATTTCTCGAATTTTCCTAGGATTTTTGGATGATGATTTTGGAATCTTAATGATTAACCTATGAGGCTAAGAAGATAAACGAACATGCATGTGCAATTTATTTGAAAAATAATGAGAATGACCCATTTTTTTTAAAATAAAGTAAAAACAATTGTCTAAAATGTGACGGAGTTCTTGCATGTGCTAGAACTAGGTCAATTTCTGATCATGGATGAGGAAATGGGATTTTGGACGATGAAAAGGATTCATGCATGCCTTATTTTGGAAAAAAATTGATGCTTATGTGCAAATAATTTTTGAAAATTGTGATTCTATGCCTAGGAGAGCGATGTGCTTGACATGACGTGTTTCAAGTGATGAAAGACACGTTTTCTATGCAAATGATGCTAGAAATCCTTTATGAATGCATTTCTTTTGAAAACATGTGCACTTTTGAATATATGCATGTTTTTGAAATGAGATGAAGGACTGACACATTTCTTTTGTGTTCTCCTACAGGAGAACAAATCTAGGGGACCCTCTGAGATTGCTGTGAGGCTATGGGAGAGGATGCCCGACTTTGAGAAGAATGGGGTGAACCCCAAGCAGCTAGTGCGGGCTACCGGCCTTGATTTGTTTGTTGAGGCTATTGGCAGAGGCATTCACGTGACCTCGAAGAGCAAGGTCTTGATCCAGGCCATTTCGGAGTTCTGGTAGGACACCACCCACAGCTTTCATCTCAGCTGGGGAGAGCTTACGGTGACACCCGAGACTTTGCGCTATGCGCGGCTGCAGTTCACCGGGAGGCCTGTGACTTGGAGGGACCATATCACGGCAGAGAAGTTTAGAGCTTTGGTTGGGTTTGACCTCCAGCCTAAGGGGCTGGGGATGGAGACAAGGAATGTTGAAGTGGCAGTCCAGAATTGCATGCAGGGGTTTGCCGCCAATGAGGTGACCGCCCACCAGCTCGCGAGAGCTTTTCTGTGATTGATGCTGTCAGTCACCATCTTTGCCAACTCTGGGACTTTGGCTCTGGTTTGCCTTCTTGACTCCTTGGAGGATGTGGATGGGATTGGGATGGTCTCTTGGGGCGAAGCCGGATTGGCGGAGCTTTACTTCTCCCTGGACATGTATAGCCGGAATAAGGCTGCCTCGATGGACTGTTTCTCCTTTGCGCTTGAGGTATTCTCACCTTTTTTCCTTTCTCTTTTCTTTTCTTTCTTTGAGACTTTATGAGAGAAATTGGCCCTTCTATGTTTTGAACATGCAGGTCTGGTTTTGCGAGGTGATTGGGTTCTTTCCGTGGAACCAACAGAGTGATTCGGGGATCTTCCCAGCTATGATACACTGGAGGGGAGATGCGAGAGACAAGTTCACCGGGAAGACCCGGATCACTTTTGACTACAAGATGGTGAGACCAATCATCAACAGGGATGGGCATGATGGAGTTGACTTCTACCCTTGGGGGAGGTACCCGGAGATTCTGCTAGGGGATGCCGTGGAGGCAACGAGGCAGAGGCGGTGGTTGACCGGGCTTACTTGCGATATCATTTATATGGGGGACCGCTTTTCTAGGCAGTATGGCCATGTCCCTCCATTGGATGCCATTACTCCTCACAATCCTCCAGCGCGGATGCTGCAGCCCAGGGACTGGCCGGTGGATGAGATAGCGAGGTATCAGGCAGGCGTGGCAGCTGAGTTGTATTTTGACTTGGCTACCCCGTATGCTACCTTTGTGGAGCAGCGGTTGAGGATGCCACAGAAGCTAGTGAAGCTGGCTGTCACTCAGGGGTATGGGGAAGCCGAGCCTACTGACCCGCCGATGCCTCCTGCTCACCTTTCCTATGTGGTCAACGGGGTACCGAGGAGGTTCAGGATACCTGTCCCCGACACGAGGGAGCCCCAAAGATACTGTGCCTTTGGCTTGACAAAGACTTTTGTGAGTACACTTTAGGGTCTTTTCCCTTTTTCAGATTTCTTTGCTTTTTACAACTCTGAGATTTTTTCTGAGATTTTCTGAGTTTTTCTTCTTGTCTTCTCAGGTTCCAGCTCATACTTATGACGGCTTGGTCAGGCAGAACAGGGGTTTGAAGGATGTGTGTCGGTCCCTTATGAAGAAGATGGCTTGCACTTCAAAGGCTGCAGCGAATGTGCAGGAGCCCATGCACAAAAGGAGGCACGTAGGGAGCACGGCATCCACCTCATCGGCTTCAGAGTACTCTTCTAGTGCCCTGCCTCGGGGACAGGGACCTAACACCGGCATTCTGGAGCAGCTAGCCGAATATGAACATGTGAATGTCCATCTTTTTGATGTGAGTGACACAGAGGACTTGATGAGAGAGACGAGCTTCTATGAGCTGAGTAGCGATGAGGAGGAATCGGAGGCCTAGGAGGTCCTTAGAATCGATCTATTAGGAAGAAAACAAACAATGAACAGTTTTATGCACAATTTGTTTATTTTTTGCTTTATTTGGGCGCCGATGGGGCAAAAACAATGTAATACTGTTTTATTTGCTTTTTTTTTTAATTTATGCTTTATGAATTTGCATATTACTTGAGCCTCGGGGCAGTTTTTTTTGGAATTGGGGCTGAAACTGGGCCAAAATGATTCGTGATGACACATAACTGCATGGTTAGTGTTTGGATATGTTTTTGTACAGGTTTTTGTTGGAAAAGTGGGGTGAAAACTCCCTTTGGGCAGCAACTTTGGTTGCTACAGATTTTTTCTACAGATGGCAAATGAAGCCGTGCGGTCTGGACCTGGGAGCAAATAAGACCGTGCGGCTTACAGTTCTGTCTGGACTGGTCTCTTTCAGAATAAAACCAAGGCTTGGACATTTCATTTCATTTTCAACTTAGACTTGTCCCAACTGTTCCCAGAGCACATATTTGACCTAAAGACATCAACTTTGTTCATCTTGCAATGGAGAAGCCCGTCAGATTGCAAAAGGGGAAAAGAGACCATTTTCTGTCCGATCTTCAATCTTGGGTGAGATATAACTTTCAATCTCACAAGGGGCTGTTCGATGCTACCTTCAAGATCAAATCTTTATGGCATTTGAAGGATCTCCCGCCCGATTGGGACCTTTTGAGGACCGCGGAAAGGTTTTGGGACGTTCATAGACACCTTTACTGCTTTTCTTACAATGAGATTGTCCCAACCTATGAAGACTTCCGAGCCTTGATTGGGGGTCCAGAAATTGAAGCTATATCGATTCCTCTGATCGAAGATGTGCCGGTGGCGGCAAAGTTGGCATCTTTTCTGCACATATCTCTGGGAGTGGCTGAGGGGATGATGATAGCTCCGGACAGGATTGACCTTTCTGATATCTCGGGCAGGTTTGGGTCTCCAGATATGGCTACGACCACGGTGTCTATGGATGCCTTTATCCTTTGTGTATTCTCATCTCTGTTCACTGCTGAGTCCGTGGGGATCTGTCATGGTGGCGTCTTGGACATGTTTAGGGATTGCAGAGCTGGGAAGGATATTATCCCACTGGTCTTGGGTGAGACCCTGTACGGTATTGACAGGATGGCTAGAGGAGACCATTTCATGAGGTCTGGGAGCCTGGCTGTGTTGACTTTATGGCTGCAGGAGAGGCTTGGGGCTTTGCCAGGGGCTTTGCCGACTCAGTGCCCTTGGGTGATTTCTCGGAGGGGTTCACCTAGGCAGCAGGACCAGGGTGACTGGGAGCTGATGATGGCTAGGTTATCCACTTCGGATATTCGCTGGTGGGTACCTCACTGGAGGTTGCAGACCAGGAGGACATTTCAGGAGTCCCATGTGGTGAGGGTTCCAGGGTTTTGTTGGTCGTCCTTCTACATACCTTGCTTGGTATCCAGGCAGTTTGGGGCCCTACAGGAGCCGTTAGGTGATTGGAAGGACATCCGTACCATGGAGGTGGTGCCTTTAGACATGAGGGATCCGGCCAGCTTCTCATTCTTCTCGAGGGCTTAGACATATACTGTTTTTCCACCCAGGTCCATTCTCAAGAGCAGAAAGAGTACCATCTTGACCACGGCATACTTGGACTGGTACAAGAGGGAGATGGGAGCGACTCAGGTCATATTGGGAGAGAGACGTCGGGCCTTATTGGGGGCTGACTGTGACTCGAGTAGGACTCTGAGGGAGGCTGAAGCTAAGGCGAGTCGCCATAACCAGTCGGGTGACCTTATCAGAGATATGGAGGCTCGATATAAGAGACTATCTGAAGTCGCTCCCTTGACTGAGGCTCAGAGGGAGGAAGTGCGGACTCGTGCCCGTATTGAGAGGGCACTTATTGACACAGGTTTGATGGAGGCTCCAGTGAGGATACCTGAGGTCGGGATGAGGGAGACCGACATCATAGAGAAGAAGAGAAAGAACACTCGACGAGGTCAAGGCAAAGGGAAAAAGACTAAAGAAGACTTAGTGAATGACAGCTGATAGATCATTTCTTAGGATTCTCTTATTGCCATTTTGCAAACACAGTAGTTTATTAGGCATTTTATTGTATTTTAGATCTTTGTAGCAGGTTAGCAGAGTCAAGAGTAGACCGTGCCATCAAGAAGTCTTTAACTTGTAATGAACAAGAGATATTATCTTAGAAATTAATCAAGACACATTTTATGGAAATTTCTGATGTCTTATTGATTGCTTAGGACCCGTTTTATGAAAACTTGAATGCCCTTTATTATTTATTGTTTAGGACGCACTTCATGGAAACTTGATCGCCCTTTTTTATTGTTTAGACCGAACCATATATGGCTGCCTACGTTCCCCTTTTACAAGAAAGACTAAGGGGCTCAGGTCTTCGAAGTTCATTCTGGTGAACTATCAGAATTTTTGTTCTTTTTTTTTTTTTTTTTTTTATGTGCAACTCATTTTTTGCCTAGATCGCCCCTTTTTTGGGTTTTTCAGCCTAGCTGGGTGTTACTCTTTTTGCACTAAGATTTTTTTCTTTTTTTTTTATGTACAACCCTGTTTTTTGCCTAGACCACCCTTTTTGGGTTTTTCAGCCTAGCTGGGTATTACTCATTTTGCACTAAGATTTTTTCTTTTTTTCTTTTTTTTTTTTATTTTCAGACATAGTACCTTCGGAGCTTATCACCGTTGACTGGGTGGACAAAGGGATTGCCGTCCAGATCTGCTAGCTTCATTGCTCCCCCCGATAGTATCTTCTGCACCACATACGGGCCGATCCAAACGGGTTCCCACTTTCCCAGGGGGTTGTCTCTGGTAGGGGGCTTCACTTTCAACACTAAGTTACCCTCTTTGATGTCTCTGGCTTTGACTTTTTTGTCAAATGCTCTGGCCATTCGCCTCTGGTAGGCTCCGGTGTGTTCCATGGACTTGAGCCTTCTTTCATCGAGCAGGGCCAACTCATCATGATGGCTACATAGCCATTCTACTTCGTTGACACTGTTTTCCAGGAGGACCCTTAATGACGGGATTTCCAACTCCACTGGTAACACTGCTTCCATCCCATAGGTTAGGGCAAAAGGAGTTTCTCCCGTAGGCTGTTACGACGAGCGCTTGGGAGCCCCGAGAGTTCCAGGTGCAGCTTTTCAGGCCAATCACGACCACGGGTGGCCATTTTCCGAATGATCCGCTCGAGCATCTTATTAGCAGCTTCCACGGCTCCGTTAGTCTGAGGTCTATATGGGGACGACTTGTGGCGAGTGATTCTAAATTCTGACAGCAATCTATCACAGTCCCCTTCAAAGTGCGACCCATTATCAGAAATGATCTCATTGGGCACCCCATATCTACACATTATGTTTTCTTTGATAAACTGGGCCACCTTCTTGGAAGTGAGGACTTTGTAGGACTTGGCCTCTACCCACTTGGTGAAGCAGTTGACTGCTACTAACACAAACTCATGCCCATTGCTTCTTGCCGGGGCTATCTTCCCTATCACGTCAATACCCCAAGTTGCAAACGGCCAAGGAGTCGTCATGCAGTATAGGTCATGAGGCGGGAGATGGTTGAGGTTGGCAAACCGTTGGCATTTGTCGCACGCTCGAACATGCTGGACACAGTCTGTCTCCATGGAAATCCAGTAGTAACCCATTCTGAGGATCACTTGCATCAGGGCCCTAGCATTCATATGAGGACCGCAGGGACCATTGTGGACTTCGATCATCAACTCTTTGGCCCTTTATTGGGTGACACACAGGAGAAGTGGTCCCTGGTACCTCTTCTTGTACAGGTCGCCCCCTAAAATGACATAATGGGAAGCCAACCTTTTCAGGGCTTGCAAGCTCTTGGCTTTGACACCTTCTCTTGGTCTACCTTCTTTGTCTCTGAAAGCTGACTCTCCATCTTTGAGGAACTGGTAAATTTGATTGTACCACGGTTCCTTGATAGGCTCAGGTCCCAAGTCTACTTCACAGCAGAAAGCTGGGGCTTCTCTTCTACCCACTCTGAAGGGTTTTATGGCTTTTCCCTCGAGGATCTCTACCAGTGAGGCTAGAGTAGTTAGGGCATCTGCGAATCTGTTCTTTTCCCTTGGCAAGTAGTGGAAAGTCACTTCTCTGAACTGTCCAGTCAACTCCTCCATATAGGCATGATACCGCTGAAGATTAGGGTCGACAGTCTTCCATTTGTTGGAGACCTGGTTGATGATCAGGGCTGAGTCTCCATAAACTTCGAGCTCCTTGACATTTCTTTCTAAAGCAGCCTCTAAACCAGCAATGCAGGCTTCGTACTCGGCAACATTGTTCATAGCCGGGAAGTTCAACTTAAGGGTTATGGGCGTGTGCTCACCTTTCGGATCGACCAGTAGCATCCCTATGCCATTTCTTCTTTTGTTAGCAGCTCCGTCAAAGAATAGATGCCATCGGTTCTCAGGCTCAACTACGAAGATCCCTTCATCTGGGAATTGGGGTTCAGGCCCGCGGTCCTTATTACTGGGGAAGTTCGCCAGATGGTCTGACAACGCTTGACCCTTAATGGCCTTTCTGGTCACATATTTGATGTCATACTCAGCTAAGAAGAAGGACCACTTTGCTAGAAGCATCAAGAGGGAAGGCTTATCGAAGATGTACTTGATGGGGTCCATTTTCGAGACCAAGTTCACAGGGTGGGCTTGCATGTAGTGCTTCAGCTTACCGACTACCCAGACCAGTCTTGCACAAGTCTTTTCGCATGCTGAGTAATTTAGCTCACTCCCCTGCAGCTTCCGGCTGACAAAGTAAATGGAATTTTCTACCCGAGAGTCTTTCTTCTCCTGAGCAAGCATAGCCCCAACTGCCGTATCAGTGAAAGTGAGATAGAGCAGAAGAGGTTTATGTCTATGTGGGGGGTATAGCACCGGAGGATGTACTAAGTACGCCTCGATCTGGTCAAAGGCATCCTGGCATTCCTCGGTCCATTCTGTGTCTACATTCTTCTTCATGAGCTTGAAGATGGGCTTGCACATAGTGGTGAACTGGTTGACGAAACGGCTGATATACTGTAGCTTGCCCATAAAGCTTTTGACTTCTATCTGGGTTCGAGGTGGCCTCATGTCCATAATGGCTTTGGTCTTTCGGGGGTCGACTTCGATACCTCGCTCCATGACCATATACCCAAGCACTTTTCCCCTTGTCACTCCGAAGGTGCATTTAGCAGGGTTTAGTCTCATGGAATGTTGTCTCAACCTCTCGAAGAACTTTTGCAGGTCAATAAAGTGTTGTCCATTCTCGCCTTTGGAGTGGATTATCATGTCTTCGACGTAGACCTCAATCTCCTTGTGGATCATGTCATGAAAAAGCGCGGTCGCTGCCCTCTGATAAGTAGCCCCGGCGTTCTTAAGCCCAAATGGCATTACTGTATAACAGTAAGTTCCCCACGGTATGGTGAAGGCTATCTTTTCTTGGTCTTCCTCGGCCATCTTGATCTGGTTGTAGCTTGCAAAGCCATCAACGAAGGATTTGACTTCGTAGTTGGCAGTGGAGTCCACCAGGATGTCTATGTTTGGCAAGGGGTAGTCATCTTTGGGGCTGGCCTTATTTAGATCCCTGAAATCTACACAGCAGCGCACCTTCCCATTGGCCTTGGTTACGTTCACAATGTTGGACAACCATGTCGGATATTCGATGACTCTGATGAATCCTACCCGCAGTAGATTCTCAATCTCTTCTTTGACCGGTAGAGACCATTCTGGCTTGATCTTCCTCAGTTTTACGCTGCGGCTTAGCATGCCGGTGCTAGAGGGATTACGTGCTCTACTATCGAACCTGTCTAGCCCGGCATATCCTTGTATGACCATGCAAAGATGTCCATGTATTTTCTGAGCAGATTAACCAGTCTATCCCGTTCAACCCCCTGAAAGAAGTTTCCAATCTGTGTCTCTTTAGGTTCCTCGACAGTACCCAAGTTAACACTTGTCAAAACCTCATCGGCAGCTTGGGCACGGTTTTCCTCTTTGTCTGTAACCTGCTTAAAGATTTTTTTAATGTATTGTTCATTTAATGTGTTTGCATCTTGTTCAAATGATTCATTATTAACTGTTGTTAAGTTTTGAGTTAATTTATCATTTTTTAAGTTGGCAATAAGGGGATACTCAGAAAGATCTGTCATTTCATTCAAAGCAAGTGGAAAGATGACATTGGTTACATATTCATAATCCTCAGGCGTGAGGCCTTCGGATGACTCGGAGGACTGGAATTCAAAGATTCCTGACTCAACTGACTCTGGACCCTACACTACTTATTGACTCGAAGTGTTTGATGCGGGTTGGACTGGGATTTCACTCCTTCCTGCTGTTTCCCTGGGGAGTAGCAATCTTGTCAGCGTTCCCATTTGGTTGTGCATCCTGTGGACCACCATTGCCTTTGTTGACACCATTCCCATGGGGGATGCCTGACTGATCTAGCGCAATCTCCTTTCTGAATCTGACTGTATCCATCTGTACCTCCGGGGTAGTGGGACCAGTTGCACTTTCGGCATCTGAGAGACAGCTTTCTTCATCATAAAAGTCTTCTGGCCTGTTCACTCTTCTTTCCACCTTTTCCCAAACAGGGGTTGGGACTGATCTTCAGGGATAGTAAGAGCCATCACAAACACATTATGCTCACCATGGGTGATGAAGGGTTCCGAAGAGACTTTCATTAACATAGCTTGGCTTACTTCAAACTCGCAATCTTCATAGGTGAGCCTTTCTTCTGTAATTTTGACCATGGTCACTGGTTCGATATCATAAAGGAGAGGTAGGGCCCTGACGACATTAACGAAATCAGTTCCTATTATGGGTCCAAACTGTCCTTCCCTGGCGGAGGCATCAATCAGATCTTTCCACTTTCCTTGCAATTCAGCATAGGGAACATTGAATTTCAGGATGTCTATGATCTTTGGATTCCCAAAACTGACTGCATTTGTCTCTCCGAACTCGATCACGTTGACTCAATTGTTAGCAGGAAGAGGATTCTTGACCATATTGGGACCCCGAGGCGGTTCCAGCTTGCCTTCTTCAATCAGGCGAGAGATCAGGAACTTCAGGTAGGTACAATCATTGGTGTTATGCCCATGATATTTGTGAAAGCGACAGTGCTTGGTTTCGTCCATCCTGACACTAGGGTTCTTTGGTTTCAGTTTTCCAGGTCTGATGAGTCCTTCAGCTACCAAACCGTCGAAGACCTTCTCTAGTGGCATTCCAAAATCTTCGGCAGTATAGGAACGAGGCCTTGGCTTCGCAGCGACTTGGCTTGAATTTTGTCCAACCCTCTCATTCTGAATATAATTGACAGCGCCAACCGTTTCTTTTCCTTTTATAGTAACAGCTGTGGCATTTGAAACTGGAGCTTTGTAGCGATAGGAGTTGGGTGTTCCTGTGGTCGGGGCCATGTTGAAGGCATTTTCAAACTTGGTGCCGGCATTTACCATTGCCCGAAGGTCAGGATAATAGTAATTGCCAATTTGGACCCTTAGTTGAGGTTTCAAGCAAGATTGGAAGATCTCCATACGTTCCTCTTCATTAGACTGGGTCATCATTTCACTAAGCTTCCAATTCCATCTCTTGTAGAATTCACTTACTTGGCTCATCATGTGCGGGGCGGCTGTAGAGTGCCTTGTAGGTCATTCTGCTGGTTTCCCAATTCAAATTGGCCTTATACTTTTCCGGGAATGCTTCCTTGATCTGGTCCTACGAGTGGCTCGGGCCTCTCGGTTTCACATACGGGAACCACCTAAGAGCTGAACCCTTTAATGACAAGCCCCGAAAATGGTCGGCCATTTCTTTGATGTGTACAATCTTTGGCTCTCATAGATCACTGGACAGATTTGCAGAGGCCTAGGGATTATGCAGGGACAGCCCATGCGCGAGGAGAGGGAGTGAATCCCATGAGGGTAATGCGAGAGAAGTCTGCGTGGTGGGATAGATGTGGCGCTTGCTCTTTGTTGAAAGGGAACAAAGCTGGGTCTTATCTGAGGAGGCGAGGGTGTCGGGACCCTGATGGCTTGGGACATCGGAAAGGGCTGAACAGGGGTAGTCCTTGGTAAGGGGTCATATGTGGATGGAGGAGGGCATTGGTTATAGGCTGGGGGAGCTGAGATGGCTACTTCTGGAGTCTCATCTTCTACCATAACCAGGGAACCGTTAGACTCTACCACTATCTGAACCCCATGACGACGGAGCGCATCAACGAGCATGGCTTGCTGTTCCTCATGGACCTTACGACTATTTTCTAAGGCTAAGGCTAGCTCTTCTTCCCTAGTCATCTGATTACCCAAACCGCTGCTGTTTTTTGTCAAATCGGCCATTCGAACTCTACGGGTGACAAAACCGAGGATTACGAGCCTGTGTCACGAGGATGCGCCAAGCCGTGACCCGTTTTACCCACTTCTTTCTCGGCTGCGGGAAAGGGATAGGAGAGGTTTAGACTCGGGGTAGGTGTTTAGCCGAAGGCTCAAGCAGTATGCAAATTAAGAATCTTCCCGGTTACTTAAAAATGTTGTCTTTTATTTATTTCTATTTGGTTGGAAAAGGGTTACGCCCTTCTTTTTCGCAACTACTCTAGATCCATGAGATCGGTGGGCTCCATCACTATGTCTATAAGCCCCTCGTATTCCACCCGTATTTCGACCTCCCAGGTGGGCCGGCCGGGCTAGGGTCCTATAGGCACGCGGATCCCACCGACTGGCCAGAGAGAAGAACGCTTCCTAACGGGTCTAGCGGGTCATAAGAACTTTTAACGCACGAGCGATGCGGATTATAGTCAAGGCAATCACAGGAAAGTCTCGTCTTTCGGCCTTAATGAGAATTTCGCAGAGAGCGCCCCACTTGCTTGCGAATGACGTTTTGACTTTTCGGTAATGTCCGAGAAGATAATAGGCATGGGTCGGGCGGTAAAAGCCGGATGACACAGTGTCACATTGAACTTCATTGCATACGCAGTGCGTGAGTCAAAATCGAAGTCAATGCCGGGTCATGATCTTGCCAATTTTTCCTTGTCGGAATTTTGGCAGAGCTCCGCTTGTGCGAAAGATCTTTGGATTTTTGGCATGGACTCGGTCTCGACTCTTACGCATTCCGTGCGGGTCAAGGCCAAAGTCAATGCCGGAGTCAAGATCTCGCTAATTTTTCCTTGTTGGAATTTTGGCAGAGCTTCGCTTGCGCGAAAGATCTTTGAATTTTTGGCACGGACTTGGTCTCGACTCTTATGCATTTCGTGCGGGTCAAAGCCAAAGTCAATGCCGGAGTCAAGATCTCGCCAATTTTTCCTTGTCGGAATTTCGACAGAGCTCCGCTTGAGCGAAAGATCTTGACTTCCGTTATTGACTAAGGTTTGACCTTTACGGGGATATGCAACTGGGCTATATGACACGGACTAGACCAAAAACCAACCAAAAGTCACGGTTTTTTGAAACGTGTGACACGGACTGTGCATTGGTCGACACTGGCTGCCATGGGGAGTTTGGGGTGATTCCGTGCGCGCCCGGGAGCATCGTAAGGCTGTCTGTGACTGCAACTGAACAACCACCCCGGGTTTAAAGGGACGTGTGTGCAAAGTGTACAGGATATATAAGGTGCGCGTAGTGTGCGGTCTCCTAAAAATGTTCCTTTTTGAGTTAAAACAGAGATTTTCAGAAATGTGTTTTAAAGGAATGATTTTTCGGGACGGGGAAAAATGCAACAGTTAAGGTACGTAAATTTTCTGGGAGCCCCGGTCAGTCTTGGAACTGAATAGCCCCAAGCTGCCAAGGCTGCCAGATTAACCTCAATTTTGTCCTTGTGGAATTGCCAATGAGGCCGCTCGGACAGAATCCAGAGCGGATTAAGCCGTACGGCTGCATGGATCAATTTTCCAGGTTCCAATCCTTTGCAGTTTCAGGTTATTTCCCGCCTATTTCAGGCACCTTTCAGCAGGCTTCCTGTTCAGTTTTCAGAGTATGCACAATTCCCTAAGATGCAATATGCAATGCAATGCAAGGAAAGAAAGCAAGCACGATAAATGGAATCCGCGATGGGAGGCTAACCCGCTCAAAGGAAAAAGCTTTCTTTTATTTTTTTCGAAAAGGGATACCGGTACGTGGGATTGTTAGACCACCTTTTATCCCAAGCCCCGGGTTAGGAAGCGATACAGGAATGTTAGTGGTTTCCACCTATATACCGGGTATCGTATTTTTTTGAAAATGAAAACTTTTCTCCTTTGGGTTTCCCCAGCAGAGTCGCCAAACTGTGAATGTGGTGCCCAAAATATTTTTTTTTGTGTTTTGATTTGGATTCACTTGAGTTTGAAAACATCCGGTTTAATTTGAAAAACGGAGTCACCACGCCATTTTGATTTCCTCAAAACTTTGAAAAAAATGATTTAGGGTTCGGAGGTTAAGTTACTCCTTGAGAAGAACGGATCGCCGTTCACCCAAGGTGCCTTGCCGTAGCAAGTCTCCCAAGATTCCATTTTTCGTGCTTGCTTGTGTGCTTTCTTGTGTGCATGTGTTGAAAATAGGGGGGGATGTTCCAAGTTGTCTTTCGGACGTATAAACCATTTAGTTGGTTATCGCTCGGGATTCCTTGGATTTTTATGTGTTCGGGACTTTGATCCCGTCCTCATCTTGGACTTGTGATCATCGCTATTTGACCTTGGGTCTTGCGTGATCGAGAGAAGGACTCTCTTTTATAGGCCAAAATGAGGTTCTTTAGAAAGGAGTGACCTTAGCCCATCAATCCTACACCTTGAGATGATTGAGCTTGTGTAGGAACTACTATACTCGTCTCAAGTGATAATCGGAGATATAGGGTTCAAGGTTTATCCCTTTCTAAAGAGATTGTGGCACCTTTAATGGAAGAAACGATGTAAAGATAGGACCTTTACACCGGTCCGTTCCAAAGGATACCAATGGGGACTTGGGGAAATGCATGTTAAGGATAAAAATGACATTTTTAATGAAAAAGATGACATTTTTGGGTGCAAGAGATGCTATTTGTTTGCAAATGATGCTTTTGATGTTAAAGAAATGATCTTTAATGCAAAGGATGCATAAAGATGTCATTTTGAAGGCAAAGGATGCTACTTTGATGTTAAAGAAATGTCTTTTAATGCAAAGGATGCATGAAAATGGGTTCTAGGTGCAAAGGATGCACCTTTCATGTAAAGGAATCATTTTTAAGTGCAAAAGATGCAACTTTTATGTAAATAAGAGATTTTTAGGTGCAAAGGATGCACCTTTAATGCAAAGACTACATTTTTATGAGCAAAAGAGGCTATTTTAATGCAAAGGATGCAAAGGGAGGGGAATATGATTTACATGTTCAAAGATATGATCTTTAACAACAATATACCAAGTCCCAAGCAAATGTATAGTAATATGTAAAGCAAGGAGAAAATATCACATATATACAAGTAAAATGCAAGATGAAAGGGTGAAAGGTTACCAATGGTGGTGACCTCTTCTTCTTTGGAATTCGCCTAGTGAAGGGGCCAACTTTTGGAGGTAGCAAGGAGGAGGGAGGTGGCTCTTGGCACTTTCAGCTTGCTGCAATTTCGTAGTGATATTTTGAGGGAGTTTTTGATGCTGAAAACTTGTATCTAAAATGGGTAGAGGAGGCCTCTATTTATAGGCAATCTGGAAATAGCCAATGAAGCCGTGCAGCTAGGAGTTCTCTCCTAATGCAGTCGTACGGCATTATCTCTTGTGACTCAGCATGTTTCTAGAATCATGCAAGGTGGCCTTTCTAGAAGGATTTTGATATTAAGGAAAACGTGCTTTTTTAATTTGAAGCAGTCCCTTCATCCCTCGGAAGGCTCGGAACAGTTCCGGAATTGCTTCTGAACTTTAGGAAAGTCCGGGGAATTGCCGGAAAACTCAACCGGAAGGCATGAGCCAGATTTGGGTACTTACAGTGGCGCCTCCGGCTGAAATGATGAGGACGTGGTGGCGCCTCAGGCTGAGATGATGAGGACGTGGTGGCGCCTCTGGCTGAGATAATGAGGACGTGGTGCCTCCTCTGGCTGAGATTATGAGGACATGGTGGTGCCTCTGGCTGAGATTATGAGGATGTGGTGCTGCCTCTGGCTGAGATTATGAGGACATGGTGCCGCCTTACGTTGTGGCGCCTCTACTGAGATGATGAGGACATTGTGGGGCCTCTTTTGAGATGATGAGGACGTGGTGGTGCCTCTTCTTAGATGATGAGGATGTGGTGGCGCCTCTACTGAGATGATGAGGACGTGGTGGCACCTCTGCTGAGATGATGAGGACGTGGTGGTGCCTCTACTGAGATGATAAGGACGTGGTGGCACCTCTGCTAAGATGATGAGGATGTGGTGGCGCCTCTGTTGAGATAATGAGTACGTGGTGGCGCCTCTGGCTGAGATGATGAGGACGTGGTGGCGCCTCTGCTGAGATGATGAGGATGTGGTGCCGCCTCTGCTGAGATGATGAGGACGTGGTGGCGTCTCTGCTGAGATGATGAGGACGTGGTGGCCCCGAGATGTGGGAGTCTTTACCAGGTGGTGCTGCCGATGACTCAGAGTAGGACTCTTTTTTTTTCTTTTATGTGTATGTTAGTGAGGAGAGCAACAAAATGTTTGTATTTATATTCACAATGTACTTTATTGGTGATAACTTAGGAGTTGTTTCTACTTCCCTTTTTTTGTGTTTTGTACATGTCGCATGAGCTTGAAATGTTTGTGGTATATGGATGCTGAGGCAGCTTTGGCAGGTTTCTTGAGCAGTTGGGGGCTGAAACAGCTTTGACAGATTCCTCAGTGACGGCGAGAGTGATGTCTTCTAGGACGTGTTTGTTTTGTGCGTGATATCCACTCTTCTCACGGTTAGCTCCCTCGGGATATGTGACAGTGCTTTGTTGGAGGTGGTAGGCCACTACTGACCCGATGAGGAAATCGTTCCCTTGGTTCTGGGGGAAACCTTCCACGGTGTAGACCGTCTGGCGATGGAGGACCGATGCATGGACGGAGGATGCCCCACTTTGCTTGCTTTATGGTTGTGAGAAAGACTTCAAGCTATGTCTTTCTCTCTGGCTTCTTTCAGTCCGTGGACTTTTGCTTAGCGTCCTATGGTTTTAGAGACTGATCAATCTGAGTGGGAGAGGCGGATGGACAGGCTTGGCACGCACCATATTCGTTGGTGGATTCCTCTATGGGGAATTGAGACTAGGAGGGCCTTTCAGTAAGGTTCCTATGTTGTCAGGGTTTCGGGGTTGTCTTGGTCTTCTTTCTACATCCCGTCGCTCGCTTCTCGACAGTTCGGGATGAGGCAGGAGCCTTTGCTGGGCTGGAATGACGTCGCTACTATGGAGGTAGCTCCTTTTTCTATGGCAGGCCCATCCGCTTTCCTTTTCCTTCTGAGGATATGGAAGTATTATGTCTTCCCTCCTGGGTTACTTCTCAGATGCAGGGAGAGTACCGTTTTGACTACCGAGTACTTGGACTGGTATGAGCAGCATCTCGGATAGACTCGAATGATTCTGGGGAGCGGGCGCGAGGCAATTCTGGGGAGAAGATGCAAGGCGATTCTGGGGCAGGGTTGCCATTCCAGTTACGACCTTATGAGCGTGGAAGCTTGGGTTAACCCTTAAGATATCATGGGAGTCGCTTTATTTTGACTATGAGACTAGAATTGACAGACTGGCAGAGAGAGGTCACCTTTTACAGACTCATTGGGAGGATATCTGAGTCGAGGCATGGACGAATGAAGCTTTGAGAGCGACCGGATCGCTTGACCCGATAGGGAGAACTCCTGGTATCGGAATGAGGGAGACAGAGCTAGCTCACGTGGAACGAAAGAAGACTCGATAGGGACGAGGGAAGAAAGGGAAGAATGGAGAAGGGACAAGCGCAAATGGCGTGGAATGACCTCCTGAAACTCTAAGTATTCATTCCTTGTCATTGCAGACACATTAATTGTTAAATGTTTTAAGTTGTCTTTAGCATGTTGTGGGTCGAGAGTAGACCGTGCTTGAACTCATCAAGAAGTGTTTTAACTGTAATGATTTTGTGATTTGCTTTAGAGCTTTGTCGAGATGCAAAATCTCTTGCTTGCTTCTTGTCTGAGCCTTGATGGCGTCCAATTTTTTTTTTGGATTTTTGTGTATTTTTAGAATGAACCAATGAAGGTTGCCTACGTTCCCCCCGGACTGAGGGGCTCAGGTCTCTATTGAGCTTCTGACTAGCGGTGCTGGGTCCTTGGCTCCCTTTTTTTTTTGAAGCCCCTGCTTGAACTTGCTTGATGCACATGAGGGGGAAGGAAAAGCCCCTAGCTTGTTGTTAACATGAGAGCAATCATTTAATGATGTCGCTGTCGTCATTGACTTGGTCAAGGTGATGGTAGGGATGTGATTTTGAAAAGTGTATGGCTTGATGGAGGCCTTTGTGTGGGGTATGGTAAGGTGTATGGGGAGCTATTGATTGACTTTCTCACAGCAGTTAATCTAAGCATTAATCCTTTGGGGAATTATTTGTTGAGCAATGCAAGTGATTATATAGAACAAAACCCTTTCATTAAATGTAATGTGGGGTGCGAAATAATGTCTCAAGTCTAGCAAGAAAAGAAAGAAAACTCGCGCAATTAAAGACTTAACCACAATGTCCGAGGAAGACTTGATTGAATGAGAAAAGTACTAGAACCTACGAGGTTTGACTGTATGATTTTTTTTCTTTTTTTTTAGAGTTAGATGGGGGAGAAGAAGACTCGATATTCTTTAGGCGAAGTATCGACGGAGAATTCTCCGATTTGCTTCTCTATAGGCTCTTCAGCAGTTCTGAAATTCACTTTGGCCAAAACCTCCTCGGCAGCTTGGGCCCGGTTTTCCTCTCGTTTGACAACATGCTTAAAGATTTATTTAATGTATTGTTCATTTAATGTGTCTGCATCTTTATCAAGTGAATCATTATTAATTGTTCTTGATTTGTTAGTTAATTTATCATTCGTTAAAGTGGCAATGAGGGGATACTCAGAAAGGTCAAATTTATTATTCAGAGCATAAGAAAACACAGTTTTCGCTACAAACGCATAATCTTTAGGCTTAAGGTCGTCAGACGACTCGAGAGACTAAATACGACAGACTCCGGATGCTTTTTCGAAGCTAGACTCTAAGAGACAAGGGGTTAGACCAAGCTTCCGAACCATTTCTTCTTTGCTGGCTATGGGTCTGGAAATGGTAACCTAGTTCCTTAGCAGTATTTTTTATGCTCATCCCTTGCTCGTGACGAAGGTTCCGGTAGCCATTCTTTGATAGGTACCATCCTAGGGGATAGTTATGCTTTTGCTTCGACCTCAAGCATAACTGAGGAGATGTATGGTTGTTCATTTGAAAGTATCCCTTTCACATTGAATCGTGTCGGGGGCCTCGTCGTGCCTATTCTCGCATTCTGGCGGGCCCGCGTTTGTGAAAGTTATGCCCTTTTTGAGGCTGCCACTTGCTCGGCCTATCTCAAACCGCCTTATCTTCGAGGAGCGTTCAATCCATCCATTGGTGTGCCCCAATACAGGAAAGGATTGTTGGGGAATAACCATTCTTGGATTCTCTCTTCCGAATTCTTCATTGTGGAAGCCCCAGGTTTTGTCTTCACGTCCCCAATCATCACGGGAAAATGCAGAGGGCTCACCCATACATGAGGTTTCATCAAATGCCGCCATGCTTACCCTGTCATTCCTAGGGAAAGGGTTTTTGACGGTGTTGGGACCGCGGGGGCGTTCCAACTTTCCCTCTTCGATTAAACCTTGGACCACTTTCTTCAACACGATGCAATGGTCGGTTGTGTTGCCGGGGTAGTTGTGAAAAGCATACCATTTTCTCATATCCATCTTAGGGTTGAGATTCTTTGGCTAGTAATTTTCAAGGGGTTTGAGAATGTTCCTCTTTACTAGTGTCTCGAGGACTTGGCTCAAGGGCATCTCAAGATTATCAAAGTGCTGAAAACGCTACTGTCGAGGAGGGTTATTACTCCTTGGGGGCACTTGGTCATGGTTTCCTTGGACTTCATTCTGAGTGTAGTGGACTGCTCTGGTAACCTCTTTCCTCTTGTTTGGAGGTGTTTGGTAACCTCTTTCCTCTTGCTTAAGGACAATCTTCCCTTGCATCTCTTTTACACATTCTACTAACCAAGCCACATGGGGGTCATTAGGCGGGGTTAGGTTTCCAGTTCCCAGAGATGGAGGCGGATTTGATGGAATCACCATTGGGGAATCCTGGGGAGGCAAGTGGGTGTATGCCAGTCCGTATCCTGGATTGTTGAAATTGGAGCCGAAGGCCTGATTTGCCCGGACCATGATGAGTTGTGTTTTGGAGCTGAGGGAATGTTTCATTGGCTCCAAGAGGGAGTCTGGCGGGCGGCAGATTCGAAACGTCTGGTATCCGCTCAATATGTCCGTCCCTGGCAGGCATTGTGACTTCAAGGTGTAGCTTTGGGGCTCATACGGAGGCAAAGGATTGAATCTCAGGGGATATTGAGAGGCCTTAGAATCCGAGGGAGCGGGCCCATAGGTGTGCTGGTGATATTGAGTTTACGGAGCGAGGCCAGAAAACTGATTGGGCTGAGGTTGGAAAATCAGAGCTGCTTGACTAAGGCTCGAATGAAGCTTTGAGCGGGAATTGCTTTGCATTTCTAGGTTCTCGTAGCTTTGTGAAGGAGGGACTTGTTGGTAATTCTGAGAAGCTGTGGGAGCAGGCACGTCTTCATCTTTTATGAAAGTCCCATCCGGTTGGGGGACTGCAAATGTTCCAAGATGGCACATGGCATCTTCGATCCAAGCCTGCTACTCTTCTTGGCGTTTCTCAAGAGCCTTGAGAGCTTGCAATACTTCTTCCATTGTTTGGGGATTTCCCCGGGGCGGAGTTCTATTCCCTTCACTGTTATCTGTCGACCCTGCCATTGGAGAATAACGGACCATTCGAACTGCTGAAACGGAAGGACTGTCAGGCCTTGTGGCCTCAATGCTAAAAAGACAACACCCAGGGACTCTCAACCACTCTCGGTTCTCTAGAGGGGGCGAAAGGCAAGGTTTAGACTCGGGAGGGCCTTTTGGATGAAGGGGGAAAGCCCATGCGACATGCAGTTTTCTTTCTTTTTTTTTTGTTTTAATTTACTTAAAACATGTTTTCTCAGAATCCTAAATGGGTTGGAAAAGATTGCGCTTCTTTTTCGCAACTATTCTAGATCCTAGGTCAGTGGAAACCATCACTACGGCTATAAGCCCCTTATTTTGCACCTGTATTTTGACCTTGCGGGGTGGACAGCCCCGGGCGAGGGTCCTATAGGGCAAGCGGTTTCCACGGGCAAAAGAAAAACGAGCCTAAGGACCGAGCCTATCATGTTCGTTTTAATGCGTCTGCCATGTGAATAGTGAACGAAGCTAGTACCTAAGTCAAGATCGGGTAAAGAATTCGGCATGACCTCTCTTTAACTTGCTTGCGTAAGGGATCTATGACTTTAGGTTTTGGCTATGTCATATTGTCATGGATGACGCATTAAAGGCTTGATGACATGGTGTCATATGGGCATGGACGTATATCCGATATGGATCATTGTCTAAGTTTAGCTTTAGAAATCAAGATCGGGTCAAGATTTTAGCATGACCTTTCATCGCCTTGCTCTCGCAAGAGATCTTGATTTATAGGCTTTGACTAAGATAATGGCTGACATGGGATATGTATCCAGGCTTTATGACACGGGCTGGGTCAAAAACCAACCGAGTCTTTGGAGAGAGTGTGACACAAAAGTACATGGTTGACACTGGCTAGGATGAGAAGTTTGGAATGATCCCGTGCACGCAGGAAAGGCATAGGAACACCAATCGAACTGCATCTGAGACCATCCCAGGTTTGGGGTTGTAGTGTGCAATGTGCAGGATAAGAATGCGCGTAGTGTGCGGTCACTAAAATTCTTTTTCTGAGTAAAACATGAGTTTTTGCAGAATGTGTTTTAAAAGTATTTACACAGATGATGCATTTTTTTGTATTATTTGACTAAGAAAAAAAAGTAAAGCACATGCACACACACACACACAACAGTTAAAGAAAGGGTAAATGAAAGTTTGACCCTCATTGAGAGGTTGTTACTGCTTTTCATTTTGTAGAGTCGACCATCGTTTTGATTATGCCCAAAACATTGAGAAAAGACAATTTTTGTTTATTTTGTTGTGTGATGAGATTTTGAGTTCGGAGGTCAGGTAACGCCTCGGGAAGAGATTTTTTAGTGCTCACCCGAGTTGCCTCGTATACACGAGTCTTTCTGTACCATTTTCTTTAAATGTTGTGTGTGTGTGTGTGTGCTTTTAAATAAAATGCATTAAGTAAATAATTGAAAGACAGTGCGGGAATATTAACAAACTGCTATCAGCGTCAGACCTCCATGGTGCAATGGAAGGTCTTGTGGGATCGTTTGGACGGTATGGATCTGCGTAAATAGTAAATAATGACTACATTGTAAGCAATAAATTTAAAGCAGTAATGTATTTAAAGATTGAAATTTAGAGAAGTATTTAAATGCGCAGAAGGAAAACTTACCAATGTTGGTTAGGTTCTATCTTCTTAGGGTTTGTAGGAGGAATGTGTTTGGTTGAGGGTGTTTAAAGAGGAGAGAGGTTTAGCCCTCACTAATGGCAAAATCTCCCCTAATTAACTCTCGGCATCACACTCGGGGGATCTAAAGAGGAGATAAATTTTGCACTCACTCGGACAGAACCTCCCCTAATTAGCACAAGTTCACACTAGTTTGATCTAGCGGGTTTGGACCGGTTTGAGCCGTTTGGGTGTTTGGAGTTTGGTTGGGGATGAATAGTGTTTGTGGGACGTCGGGAGGTCAATCGGGGCAAACCGGAATCACCTTGAGAGGGCTTGGAGCGCCTCGAGATGGCTCGGGAGCACCTCGGGATGGCTCAGGAGGCTTTGGGAAGGACCGAAAGGGGACCGAAATGGCTTGGAAGTTGCCTGAAGGCTGTAGGGAGGCAAAAGAGAGTTGAGGTGTGAGTAAAATGAGTTGGGGTGCCTTCTATTTATAGGCCTAGAAAAATTGCAAAAGTGTCCGTACGGACTCTTCTGTAATTATGCATTTTTTTGGTTTTCCTGGATTTGAGGGAATATTGTGGACTTTGGGGAGATTTTAGGAGATTCTGGCGTGTTGACAAACATGTCTGTACAGACACATTTGTCACGCAAAGAGGTCCGTACGGACATCATTCTAATCAGTCCGTTTTCCACTACCATTGGATAGTACTCGTCGAGAGCTTTTCAACCATATATGTCACGTCTCAATCGGTGTCCGTATGAAGAAGTTATGACCTCCGGAAGTTCACCCTTGGTATTTTCCGTATGGCCGGATGGAGAGCGGTCCGGAAGTTACACCGTGCCAAGCCCTTTCTCCAGCCAAACTGCTTTCTTCTTCTTTTCCTTGTTTGACTTTGGCTCTACTCCAACAATCTCCCACCTAAAGATAAAGCCAAATCCCGTGACTACCGCCGTTAAACTCCCACCCGAGTATGACTCCCCAAACACACATTAGTGGCCAAACGGAAACAATTGGTAGTGCCCGGCCTCTTCCACTAGTTACCAAAGTGAATTGAATTTGATTGAAGCTTCAACCTAGCTTCGGGTTCCACAATGCCTTGAGTCTTCACTTTAAGTGATCCTCCTTGCACATACCCGCTCACTTAGACATACTCTAACCTTAAACTACACGATCCTCTATGCTCGACATTGTCGTGATCTTTTCATGTCATCTTAGCAACCTATTATGTGACAATTCTTCCAAATACCACTCCCATGTAGGTGCCATTGAATCCTCGTTCCTTCTGCTAGCCGGCTTGAACGCCCATTAAACTCTTGCAAACATACCATTTTGTGGAATTTTACCCACCTCGAAGATCACCACGACCTCACCCTCCACCACTGGAATGCACCCTTGCTTTCCCTAAACGGACCATGTCATATGTGGTGTAAAACATCTTCTTTGTACCGCCCCGAGCTATCGGGTTAGCTCCCTTGTTAACCCTTTCCCATGCGTTGCCTTTACTCAAACCCTTTCCCACAATCTTGACCAGATTATTATCTCCTAGATGAACAATCCCAAAATCGTTGGAGACACACCTCTCCATCCCTTTCGCACTAGTGCATGAATGAAACGTAGGGCCAGAATTCAAAACCAGCGAATCCGTCGGTCTGCTCTCACTTAAGATTTATACATCTGCGACCGCTTCTGCAACATTCACTCCATTCTCATCTCCCGACCCCTCTAGACAAGTCCTCCTAATATGTCTCCTCTTCCCACAGTTGTGGCACTTCATCGTCTTAGATTTTCCAACCACCTTACTCTTTTTCTTGGCCGCAGAGCAAACCCCGATGTTTGCTCTTTGCTTTTTCTACGAACTTCTTCGCCGAAAATCACATCACAACATCACTAAACTTCAACTTTGCCTTTGTCGTTGATACATTAACAACTATTGCAGTTGTATCCTAACTGTTTGGCAAAGATGACAACAAGATTGATGCTTTCACTTCGTCATCAAGGGTAACATTTATCGAAGATAACTGGGTCACAAAAAATTTGAATTCACTTATGTGTTTTGTTGCCGACATGCCATCCATCATCCTCAAGTTTAGCAATCTCCTCATCAGATTAGCCTTGTTTGTTGCCGATGACATCTTATACATGTTTGTCAGCATCTCTAATATCTCCATTGTAGTCTTGGCTTCAAGTATGTTCTTGTACACGTCGTTGGTCAACGTCTGTGTTAATAGACCCAATGCCTTCCTATCCATGACCGCCCACTTCTTGATATCGATATTTGCAGTCTTATCTTCCAAGATCAGATACATATCCTTGTTTCACAACATATCCTCGATTTGTGTCCGCCAGAAGCTATAGTATGTTCCGTTCAAACTTTCCGATCAACGCCTTATTGCCATCCTCCAAAGCTCCCACAAGATTTTACATGTCCATGACAACGAAACCCTAGTCTTTTTGGTGTCACAACACTATTAACATTGTGGATGCTCAAAGTCGTACAATCTAATAGTAACATAAATTAGCAAAAAGTCCAAAACAAAATATATATATATATATATATATATATATATATATATATATATATATATAAGATGCTTCTTTTTCTCTTATTGAAACACTCAGATTCCTTCTAAATAAATAGCGGGTTCAAATACATTAATTGTTCTAGTTTGTTTTTTACCAATTACAATTCCTCTATCAGTCAATTCTTTGGTTTCTCTTTTCCTTTCTTATATTCATTCAATTTTATAGAACTAAGTTATTTGTTATAGCTTATTTTTATCAATATTTCACTTTTATACAAAATTATCAAAGAATAAAATATAAATTAATAAAAATGTACTCCCTTCTTCCCGTTTTAAGATTCTTACTTTTTTAGTGTGTTTCAGTTTAAGGTTAATAGTTGTTTTTTTTTTCTCTAAAACAGACAATGTGACCCACCTGCTACACTCACAATAGCAATCCACTACTATTCCCTATCAACTTTCTCTCTTCCACTACAATTTTCATACTCACAATATTTATGTGAAGGAAATATAAAATCACGAATCCAAACAATCTCTTACAATATCTCTCATAATATTTTATTTTTCTCATTTTGAATCTTTTCACCTATTATATACAAGTTGATATAACACACATATTAATAATAATAAAACATTATTTATCATTTTTATAATGTTTATGTCCTTATTTTTATATATTTTTTGCTTTTTCAAATTTGATGGTTATATATAAAGTCTTAATAAAATGAGAACCAATTAAAATGAAAACCATGATAACTAAATACAATCATTGGATAAAAGACAAATCAATGGTTCAGATTAGAAATTACTTGAATAAAGGCGATGGCATTTTTGCAATTAATAGGATAGACAAAGACAAAGTTGTAAAATGTCATTTGACCTTGCAAATTCATAATATGCCACGTCATCATTTAAATTTTCCACAAATTTCAAAATTAAATATGTCAATATTTATTATCTCGACAAGACTAATAGAACTACATCCCTGAAGATAGGGTTTTTTTTTTTGGAATAACAATGAAAATCTTAAAATAGACTTGAATTCAGTAGATACTTAACTACTAAATCTATGAGTATTTTTTAACATTACACTTATATTCAGTAGCTACTTGGCTATTAAATCCATGTGTATTTTAAAAAATTGTACTTGGATTCAGTAGCTAATTATCTACTGAATCCATGTGTATTTTTGGAAATTGCACTTTGATTCAATAGCTATTTACCAAGTGAACTCATATGTAATTTGAACATTACATTCAGTAACTAGTTAGCTACTGAATTTATGTGTATTTTGATCATTACACACAGATTCAGTAGCTAGTTATCTATTGAATCCATATGTGCTTTGAACATTACATCTCAATTCAAAAGCAACTTAGCTATTGAATTCATGTGTATTTTGATCATTGCACATGGATTCAGTAGCTAATTAACTAATGAATCCATGTGTATTTTGAATATTACATATGAATTCAGTAACTAGTTAACTACTAAATTCAAGTGGATTTTGAACGTTGTAAAGAGATTCAGTAGTTAGTTAGCTACTAAATCCATGTGTATTTTTTAACATTATACTTGGATTCAGCAGCTAGTTAGCTACTGAATCCAAGTGTATTTTCGAACATTGCACTTGAATTCAATAACTAATTAGCTAATGAATCCATATATTTTTTAACATTGTACTTGGATTCAGCAGCTAGTTAGCTACTAACCCCATGTGTATTTTTGAACATTGCATTTGGATTCATTAGCTACTTAGGTAATGAATCCATAGGTATTTTGAATATTGCATTCAGTAACTACTTAGCTACTGAATCCATGTGTATTTTAAACATTTCTTATGGAATCAGTAGCTAGTTAGCTATTGAATCCATGTGTATTTTGAACATTTCTCATGGAATCAGTAGCTAGTTAGCTATTGAATCCATGTGCATTTTGAACATTACACTTGGATTCAGTAGCTACTTAGCTACTGAATCCATTTGTATTTTGATAATTGTATATGGATTCAGTAGCTGATTAACTACTGAATTCATGTGTATTTGATGAATTCAAGTGCAATGGTCAAAATACACTTGGATTCAGTAGCTAGGTATTGAATCCAGGTGTATTTTGAGACTTTCATTGTTTTTCAACATTTTTTTTTCAAAACCCTATCTTAAGGCTTGTAGTTTGATTCGCCTCGTCGAGACGAGAAAAACAGTGTTCTCGGATATTTTTCGACTTATAGATTTTGAGATATTTAATTTTTGAAATTTTTGGGAAAATTATGAGATGATGTGGAAGTACCTCCCAACTTTCACAAAAATTACAACAATGTCACCGTTTTTATAAAAGTATATATAATCTCAACCATTAATTTATCTTAATTCAATGGTTGTGGTTGGTTCTCCCATATATATATATATATATATATATATATATATATATATATATATATATATATATATATATATATATATATATATATATATATATATATATATAATGGGTGCTCAAATGAGAACTTATTTAAAATAAGAACCATGAGAACCAACCACAATCATTCGATTAAGATAAATTAATGGTTTAGATTAGATGTAATTTTATAAAAAAAACGTTGTAATTTTTTGTAATTTTTATGAAAGTTTGTAGGTAGAATGTTATTTGACCATTACTTTTCAAAATCTGTCATTTCATCATTTAAATTTCCCTAAAATTTCAAAATTAAATATCTCAAAATCTATAAGTTGAAAAAAAAATTCTCGAAAACCTTTGTTTTTCTCGTCTCGACGAGCCGAATCAAACACATCCCTGAAGATAGGTTTTGAAAAAAAATTGTTGAACAACAATGAAATTATTAAAATACTCTTGTATTCAGTAGCTATATAGCTATTGAATCCAAGTGTATTTTGAACATTGCATCTGGATTCATCGAAAATACACATTGATACTAGGGATGACAATCGGATCGGATCGATTAGGATCAGTCCTGATCCGAATCCGATCTGAACACTAGAAAGCCATATCCGAATCCGATCCGATCCGAACTTGCTTGATCCGAGCCCCGATCCGATCCGAAGTTGTAACTTTTTTTTTACCTCAACAAACAACAGGGCTTGTATTTTTTGCATGTCCCTTGGTGAACACAAAAAAAAAAGGCAAACAAAAAAAAACAGTACCTGTGAACAAAAAAAAAAACCAAGCCATAAACTACAATCCCATAAATATAATGAAAACAGTAAGTACCTGTGAACATGACATTTTTACCTTTCCAAATATTACAAGTCTTTACTACAAGTCTACAATCCCATAACAAATTAACAATCCAAACAAAAACAAATAGACCAAACTACAATCCCATAATGAAACAAGGTGAGATATTAAATACTCCAGCTCCGGAAATGCCACAGCAGGGAAGTGAATTGCTGCTCTTTGGAACTGCTTCTTATAAAATAACGCAAACACACTTGTTTTTTTTCTGGTCATTTATCCCTTTCTTTTCTGTTCAATGGAGAGACAAATTGGTAAGTGTGAGATATGATGACAACTCAACAGAAAGCATAGGAAGAAATCATTTCTCAATCTTGAAAAATTACTCCAGTTCAAGAAATAATAATTCATCATAATTGTATTATAAAAAGTAAAGAAGGATTGGTTAATCACTGTAAATGGTCCGAAAATGTGTTATCAAGCCAGTTGCATTAAAAAGAGGGATTGGTTAAGATGTGCTTTAAGGGTGCGCTTTAGGAACCCATTCGTACCAAGTTCACTACGAAAACTACCGCTCCACAAGTACCAATGAGAGAGACTTGGATATTTATCAAAGCAAAACACAATATTAGTAGGTTCTTATGGTGTGCCCTTGGGAAAAAAATTAGATGTTGCCTTCAAAGGAATGGAGGACACTGATTTCCAGTGAGTAAAAGGTGGGAGTGGGATGAGCTTCACTTTCAGGATAATAACTTGGTGAACTCAAATATAATTGAGAAAAATATAAACCACTGCACACTGGTATATGAAAAACATTTTCTTGTTTTGCTCATCCTTATTTGAAGTAGAAGGCAGCACCAAAGGAATTATATCACGGTCTGTTTGAAGTAGAAGGCAGGGAGCAATAACAAACAGCAGCGAGCAATAACACACATAGTGAACAAATTACAGAGTGAGAAAAAGAAAGGGTGAGATTAACCTGGTCCCAAAACATATCTATTACAGTATCCCCCATCGTAATATAAGAGAAATCTACCCAAATTATATTAGTCAGCACCACCCACCCAGCATTATCTAACAAAATTAACAATGAAGAAGCCCAAAACCCTAGTTACCCACAAGAAAGAGAGAGAGAAAGAACCTTTGATTGAGGTTAATGAAAGTGATTTGGGATGATTGCAATCTGAAAAAAAAACAACAATTAGGGTTAATGAAACTGAAATCCTCAAGTGATTTGGAGTTTAAATTTAAAGAAAGGATTGAGAAAATACCTTAGATTTAGATTTTGGGATCGGCGGCATAAACACGTTAAGGTCGCCGGCAAGAGAGACTGAGGGTCCGCTCCCGAGTCTAAAAATGGAGGGGAAGGGAAGGAAAAGGGAGGAAATGTGGGAGGATTTCCTCCCTAATGGTGCTCCTGAGTTTTTTTGAGGAGGGAAAGGATAGGAAATGAGGGGCTCATTTCCTTCCATTTCAATCCTCCCATGTGTGGGCGAAAATGGGAGGAAAGAAATGTTCTGCCATTTCCTCCCCCTCCCTTCCCTTCCCCTCCCTTCCCTTCCCTTCCCTTCCCCCCTTTCTCTCCCTAAAAAACTCGGGAGCGGACCCTGAGAGAGAGAGACCGTGCGTCTAGAGAGAGAGAGAGAGAGAGAGGTGCTGGGATGCGCAAGAGAGAGAGGCTGAGAGGTTAAACCCTATATTTTTCCTTATATAATGAAGATATAAATGTAAATTTAAAAAACATGAGGGGGTAAAACTGAAAAACTAGGTTAATGAAAGCGGATCGGATCGGATCGGATATCGGAGCGAATATCAGATCGGATAATAAATTGAAGGAAATCGGGTCGGGTCGGGTCGGATCTCTGCTCGGATCATACCTGAACCGAATCCAATCCAAAATCCGATCGGATCATGAAAAATCCTACCAAATCCGGAAATTTCGGATCGGATCACCCTTCGGAACGGATCGGGTTCGGTTAAATTGTCATCCCTAATTGATACAATAACTAAGTAGCTTTTGAATCCATGTGCAATTATCAAAATACACATGGATTCAGTAGCTACTGAATCCAAGTGTAATGTTCAAAATACACATGTATTCAGTAGCTAACTAGCCACTGAATCCATATGTAATGTTCAAAATACATATAGAGTTAGTAGCTAATTAGTTACTGAATCCATGTGCAATGATCAAAATACACATGGATTCATTAGCTAATTAGCTACTGAATTTAAGTGTAATGTTTAAAAATACACATGGATTTAGTAGATAACTAGCTATTGAATCCATATACAATGTCCAAAATGCACATGGATTCAATAGCTAATTAGCTACTGTATCAGTAGCTAACTAGCTAATGAATCTATATGAAATGTTCAAAATATACATGGATTCAGTAGCTAAGTAGTTATTGAATCTATGTGTAATGTTATACATGTATTCAGTAGCTAAGTAGATACTGAATCCCAGTGTAATGTTCAAAATACAAATGGATTCAGTAGCTAACTAACTACTGAATCCAAGAACAATGTTCAAAAATATACATGGGTTCAGTAGCTAATAAGCTATTGAATACATGTGCAATGTTCAAAATACACATAGATTCGATAGCTAGTACTGAATCCATGTGTAATGTTCAAAATACATAAGGATTCAGTAGATAAGTAGCTACTGAATCCATGTGCAATGATTAAAATATACATGGATTCAGTAGCTAAGTAGCTACTGAATCGAAGTATAATTTTCCAAATACACATGGATTCATTAGCTTACTAACTACGAAATTCATGTGCAATCTTCAAAATACACATGAATTTAGTAGCTAACTAGTTACTGAATTCAATGTTCAAAATACATATGTATTCAGTAGCTATGTAGCTAGAATCCAAGTGCAATGTTAAAAAGTACACATGGATTCCGTAGCTAACTAGCTACAGAATCCAAGTACAATGTTAAAAAATACTTATGGATTCAGTAGCTAAGTAGCTATTGAATCCAAGTGCAATGTTAAAAAATAAACATGGATTTAGTAGCTAACTAGCTACTGAATCCATGTGTAGTGTTCAAAATACACATGGATTCAGTAGCTAATTAGCTAATGAATCCAAGTGCAATGCTCAAAAATATATATGGATTCAGTAGATAAGTAGCTACTGAATCTAAGTGTATTTTAAGAATTTCATTGTTTTTCATCATTTTTTTTTCAAAACCCTATCTTTAAGAATTTGGTTTTATTCGTCTCATAGAGACGAGAAAAACAGTAATATCGGATTTTTTTCGACTTATAGATATTAAGATATTTAATTTTGAAATTTGAGGGAAATTTGGATGATGACGTGGCGGGTTTTGAATTTGCGAGGTCAAATGACATTTTATAGCTTTGTCATTGTCTATCCTATTAATTGCAAAAATGCCACCGCATCTATCCAATTAATTTCTAATCTGAACCCTTGATTTTCTTTTATCAAATGGATGTAGTTGGTTCTCATGATTCTCATTAACGAAAATGATATAAATTATTCAAAAATATAGGAAATGTGAGAACTTTGAGAATTATAAGGAAGATGAAAGAAAGGAAAGAAAACAGTACGAGATGCAAGGATCAAGGTGATTCAGGAGCTTAATGCTAGATTTGATAATATATATATATATATATATATATATATATATATATATATATATATATATATATATATATATATATATATATATATATATATATATATATATATATATATATATATATATATATATATATATATATACACTTGCTCATATGAGAAGGATAGGAAGACGTGAGATATTGTGAGAGTAAAATGGGTTAAGAGTTCAAACTAAAGAGTTCAAGTCGAAGAAAGTAGGAGTTGCATATATTGAATATAAGATGAGTGGGAATCGCTTAAGGTGGTTTGGCAATGTTAAATGGAGATCAAGTGATGCAACAGTTAACAGGCCTAAAGTTTGAAAAAGTGATAAGATGGTGAGGGGTAGAGGAAGGCCCAAAAAAACATGGATTGATAACAATATGAGACTATCTTATAATTGAAAAAATGTGGCATTGGTTTAGGGAAACGGAGGAGGAAGGCCAAAAAAATGTTGATAAGGTGATTGATAACAATATGAGCCTATCTTATATTTCAGAAAATGTGGCATTTGTAGACAGCCCATTCTGAACCCATCGGATCACATTTATACCGCTCTAAGTCTCGCTTTGAGTCAAGAAGTAGAAATCCACCATTTCGTCATGTTTCGTTAAGCTTTGACTAACCACCGTTAGTTTGGAGCTAAACTGCATACGAGATAATGAGGGAATGGCAGAATTGTCCACAGACTGCTTTGACTAACCACCGTTAGTTTGGAGTCTGGAACCTTCTCAAGGTGTTTGATCTCATCTTCAACACCTCTCCAACACCTATAAATACCTGAAGACTTTCAGTATTTCGAGGTCTACAATCCTAAGAAAATCCCCCTACATTTACTGGTTTCTCTCCTAGAAAGATTCCTGTAAATCACCCCTAAAATCACCTAAAAGTTTGTTTGTCAACCTTGTTGATAAACAAACATCAAGATCCGAATCAAGGACTGAGACGAAGCTCTGTCCGTGTCAAGATTCGACTCTAAACTTGAGTCGAAACTCTGCCCGAATCACCTCACGCAAGGTAACCTCTATTTCCTTTCTAATTGATTGTTAGAGTGGTATAAATACATCGAATCTAGGATCGGCCTAGAGCCTCCCGAAATCATGGGGATGGTCTCGAAGCAATCGATCCTATATTCCGTTTAACCCCGTTAAATGGATCTTTATTTTATTTATTGTTTGAAATCTTCTTCTTTTGAAAACCTCTCTTTTCTTTAGCAAGACCGATCTCCGGATTGGGTGGAATGGGTGCTCCTTGACCTTCCCATTCCATAACCTAAGCCCAGAACCCAAAATCTCTTTCAAAAAATGGTTTTTCTATGTTTCCAAACGAATAATATAGGTGGCGACTCAAAACATGTTTTAAAAAGGGTAAAGAGAAATCTGCCCATCGCTACAGTGGCGACTCCGCTGGGGACAATTAATTAAGAGGCTTTAACTTGCGTCAAAATTAAAGAGAGGTTTTCAAAAATAAATAAATAAATTCGTTTTTTTTTTCTCCAGATCAGGCATATCTCGCACGAGATATCTTACCGCGTGAGATATTGCTTCGGCAATCTGGTGTCTTCTGGCTTTCCCTGTTCATCTCAAAGTCCAAGACAAAGGTCGAACACGCAAGGGGGATCCCAGAATTCATTATCTGTAGAGTTCCCTCATCTTAAGGCCTCCCTTAAGATGTTGAACTCGAATCCGTACTTTAGTTTAAATAATTGATTGTTATTTATAAACTGCGTGTGATTGGATTTTATTTCATTAAAGTCCGGTCCATTGGGGATTCAGGAGTTGTAATTAATTTATTCATCTCTCTCTCTCTCATTATTTGGAACTACGATGGCCTGAGTCTTCCTAATTTGGGAGAAACGTAGGCAACCATTTGGTGCGGCCACTACATGTTTTCTTTTGTTTTAAAAAAAAATCTCTATTTTTATCTATCACCTAGATTGACTATCACACACGCGCACTCATGTTATATCTGTCATTGCACTGCATACCCTCTATAAACCCGGGACCCACACTAAGGACGGATGACGGTAACCACCTAGTCGCCGGTCTCTCTGAAGTTGGATCATCCCACTCCGCGTATTCAATCCACCTAGATTGTCATATCGCGGGGAGCCTAGCCTTCCAGCCCTGCATCGCCACATTTTCATGTAGATTGTCTTTCTAGGATCACTCAGTGACCGGTCGGTTTGACTCAGTGATCTTTTCTTGTTTTTGACCAAAATAAAGCCATGTAAAATTGACAATAAAGAAGACTCGGAAAAGTCCCTTCGGAATGACCCTTTTCGGATGTCCCTTTAAAAGAAAAGAATATATCCTTCAAAAACAATCTTACATGTCTTTGTTTTACAAAAATCGGATTGATTGCTTAGTCATTAGGTTCTGATAAAGGCCTTAGAAACCTCTCAAAACGGATTCTCCGTTCCGACCAAAAATTAGGTCTAATAAAAATCGACTTTCCGTGTGATTGTCTCGTGCGTGACTACATGTCTCGCGCGAGATAAGGCCCCTGTTTGCTGTGTTTGAGCCTAAACCATTTAAGCCTGCTTCCGACTCGTTGGGGCTAGATATGATCCTGACGTCATCTCTGCATCTCTTCTGTCAGTTTTCCGAAGCTACTCAACTTCAAGACTCCCAACACAATGTCTACTGAAGAGTACGTCGTCACCAAGAAGGACCTTGAACAACAAACTCTGCAAGATTTGACCAAGTCCCTTGTCGCTGAAATGGAACATGTGGGAGGTTGGAGAGAAGCTTTTGATGTGCCTACCACTCGCATTGCTAGAGATTTCCGAAAGATGGAAAGTGGCTCCGACAGCGGGCAATCATCTGTGCAAGAAGAGCTAAGTGACATCAAGGCTCAACTTGCCAAAGCCCTGCAGCAAATTGACAACAACGATGCATGGCACAACTTGGAAGAATCCATCCAAGCTGACAAGACAAAGATGCTGATTGAAGAACTTGAAGAGGTCAAAAGCGAACTCGAGGCTATGACCCAAAAGTGTATCACTCTCGAAGCCCACATTGAAGATGACATTGATGAGAGGGTCAAGTATTGCCTCAATACTCTTTACCGTGACCTCAAGGAGCAAATGGAAGCAGAATATCAGTCTCGCCACAACGTATTTGTGCAACACTACGAGAACCATATTCAAGACCTCCACAATCAATTGGCTAAGCGAAGGAAGGGTAGGATCTTCTCCAACATTGGAAGGATCTCTCTCGGTCATCTCTTCAGGAGTCTTCACGAGGAGGGAAAGCTGAAGCCAATGGAAGATTACATACCCAAGAGGGAAGGACGAGCTCCACACCTCTACTGCTACTACCATCAATGCTATGGCCACCATATCGATGATTGTTTCAACCTGAAGAACGCAGTCCAAGATCTGATTGACAACGACAGCATCAGAATTTGCCCAAGCGGTGGCATAATTTGGATGGACGCAAGCAAATGAGAAGCTTCTTTCCCTTTTTAGTTATTTACTTTTATTTGCAAAAAAAGAAACGATTAGTAGTCTAGTTTAGTTTGGATACTACTTGCCTAAAAACTTAATTTGTGGGCAAGAGTATCAAGTTTGCTTTTCAATAATAGTTAGTCAGTATTTTCATTTTCAAATTCTGATTACTTATTTCAACCGCGAAAGTGAAACAATTACTCCAAAGCACTTCGGTTTTCTGGAAACCTTCCTGTTTGGAGAATGATGCAAGAAAAAGGATACTTCCCTGGCTTGGGACTTGGAAAACACTTGCAAGGGATAACGGAACCACCACCGGTTCCCTCACCACACACGAAGCATGGCCTAGGATACATCATTTCCATCCACGATGGAGATGACGAAGAAGAGTGGGATTTCGCTCAAGTCAGGTGGGAAGGAACCGCATACAAAGGCCACAATGACCTAAAGGTCAAAGATTGCAACCTTGAGCCATATCAAAAGACACTCAATGGATACTTCGTTCGAGAAGGGGAAAGCATCCCCTACTTTATCTTTTCAGAACCATGGACTGACGATAAAGGAAAGCGCCAACCGGGCTTTGAAATCTTCAGCGACTGCGATGCTTCACCAGATGAAACAGAACCCGTCCCGCTAATCCCTAAAGATTTGTGGGGTACAAAGGCAGAAATGACCAGCAAATGGGAATTTGTGTTGCGAGAAGACATGCTGCGACAGTTTGAAGACCTGTGCCAGTTAGAAGACAGCCATATCCATGCAATCTCCAAGGGGGATGCTCCAACTATTGATTATACAAGGCTAATACAGAAATGTGACGAGCCAATTCTAAACTGGCACGTCACCAGAGGACCAGTTGTTGATGAAGACTTCATGATCAAAGAGCTTGGTTGTACTCCCCATCCCCGCAGGAAGATAGGCCCTGTAACTTTCACATTAGAAGCAGGCTCCCCCTCTGATGAACTCACTCAAGAGGAAATCGAGGCGGTGGCCGAACATGTATTCCCTTACTTCCTTAATGAAAACTTTGATCTTTCCGAGTACCCTGAGATTGCTAACATCGTGAATGATGAATTAACTCATACTAATCAATATAACGAACACGTTAATAATGAATCATACGATGAGATAGATCAAGAAAACGAACAAAGATCGGTAGCTTCTTCAAGGGGGAAGACAGAGAATAGCCCCGTTAATAATGAGGAAATGCAAACGGTTAATCTTGGGACAACAGAAGACCCGAGAGAAACAAAGATCGGTAGCTTCTTCAAGGGGGAAGACAGAGAAACCTTGACGCAGCTCCTTAGAGAATATGTCGACGTCTTCGCTTGGTCCTACAAAGATATGCCTGGGTTGAATCAGTCAATTGTAGAACACAAGATACCGCTGCTACCCAATGCCAAGCCAGTCAAACAGAAACTACGCAGAATCAAGCCGGAATGGTCAATGCAAGTAAAAGAGGAAATCATGAAACTCTTGAACGTGGGGTTTATCAAAGTGATCGAGTATCCGGAATGGCTAGCAAACACGGTACAAGTAGCCAAGTCGAATGGGAAAATACGAGTCTCTGTCGACTTCAGAGACTTGAACAAAGCATCCCCTAAATATGACTTCCCACTACCAAACATAGACATGTTGGTCGATGCCACAGCAGCATACGAAGTCCGCTCATTCGTCGATGGCTTCGCAGGGTATAACCAAATCCTCATGGCAGAGGAGGATCAGCACAAAACGGCATTCACCACACCTTGGGGGACGTTCTGTTACACGGTTATGCCGTTTGGTCTCAAAAATGCTGGGGCTACTTACCAAAGGGCAGTCACAATACTATTCCATGACATGATCCACAAAGAAATAGAGGTATGCGTGGACGACATGATTATCCACTCAAAAGGGACAGATGGTCAGCACTTCAGAGATCTCAGAAAATTCTTCAATCGACTGAGACAACACAAGATGAGGCTCAACCCCGCAAAATGCTCATTCGGAGTGGTCAAAGGGAAAGTCTTAGGGTATATGGTCACCGAGCGTGGCATAGAAGCAGACTCCGCCAAGATAAAGGCCATCATAGACATGCCTCCACCCAGAACGCAGAAAGAAGTAAAGGGATTCACAGGCAGACTCCAATACATCAGTCGATTCATCAATCAACTGACTACAATGTGCGATCCCATCTTCAAGCTACTTAAGAAAAACGCACCTCAAGAGTGGACCGAGGAATGTCAAGAAGCATTCGAGGAAGTTAAGCATTACTTAACTTCCCCACCCATCCTGGTTCCACCGCACAAGGAAAAGCCCTTAAAGCTATACCTCACGGTTACTGACAATGCGCTAGGAGCTATGCTCGCTCAAGAACAGTCCGCTTCACACACAGAGAATGCCATCTACTTTGTCAGCCGCAGATTCCAAGGCAGCGAAATCAACTACTCTCCACTCGACAAATCTTGCGCTGCTCTTGTTTGGGTATCACAAAGACTAAAGCACTATATGGAAGCCTTCCCGGTTCGTCTCATTGCAAGAATGGATCCTTTGAAATATATCCTAGACAAATCAAATTTGTCTTCGAGACTGGCTAAATGGTACTTCATGCTCGCGGGATATGATATCACTTACGTCACTCAGAAATCCGTCAGGGGGAGTGTATTCGCAGACCAGTTGGCCGAATTTCCTTGCAACGAAGTGAAGGAGGAAGACCCGCGATTCCCTTATGAAGACATCCGCGATTCCCTTATGAAGACATCATGAGTATAGAAGACGAAAATAAGTGGCAATTATTTTTCGATGGCGCAGCCGAAAAGAGAGGGTTCGGCATTGGAATGTTGTTAGCAGATCCCGACGACATCAACACTCCACTAGCAATACGTCTTGACTTTGACGCCACCAACAACACCGCAGAATATGAGGCTTGCATAGCGGGGCTTGAGGCAGCCCTAGAGCGCAACGTGATTGAACTTGAGGTATTCGGGGACTCCCAGTTAATCATCAATCAGACACTGAAGAAGTGGAGATCCAAGATCCAACCCTTCAAAGTACAATGCCCGCCTCCAAGAGTTGGTTCAACAATTTCAAGATATCTCGTTCCACTATCTTCCTAGAGACAAAAACCGGTTTGCTGACGCGTTGGCTACACTCGCTTCCTTGGTCGAAATCCCTAAAGGAAAGGCAGTCAAACCCTTCAAAATAACACGACGCTCAACTCCCGCCTACTGCGCCATTATAGATCTCCATGACTGCAAAGACAAATGGTTATCCGAATGTGCCATCGTTGAGGACTCCGAAGAGAAACCATGGTACCATGATATTTGGCATTTCATCCTAGATGGAACCATCCCACCTGAGACAGACCAGAAGACTCAGATCGCCCTTAAGAGGCTGGCCGCTAATTACTCCATCATTGCAGGCCGTCTATTCAAGAAGCATTCCCAAGGAAACCTCCTTTGTGCCACCGAAGAAGAGGCCCGAGAAATAATGGACCACGTTCATCAAGGCATATGTGGAACCCACATGAGCGGAAACATGCTTGCCAAATAGATCATCAGATAAGGGTACTTTTGGCTAACCATGGAAGCCGACTGTACCAGAATGGTCAAGAAATGCCATAAGTGTCAGATACACGCCAACCTTCAGCACGCACCGCCTTCCTTGCTGTACCCTATGACTTCTCCTTGGCCATTCTCGATATGGGGGATAGATGTGATTGGAAAGGTCACACCCACAAAAGCCAATGGACACTGTTTCGTTCTAGTAGCCATCGACTATTTCACTAAATGGGTCGAGGCCGCCTCTTACAAAGTTTTGAATGCCAGAAGGATTGCAGAATTCATCAAACACAATATCATCTGCCGATACGGGGTCCCACAAGAGATGATATCCGATAATGGCTCGCACTTTGAGAAAGAAACCGATCGCCTCCTAATCGAGTACAAAATCACAAGGCACAAGTCATCCCCTTATAGGCCTCAGACGAATGGAGCAGTTGAAGCCGCAAACAAGATAATCAAAACCATCATCAGAAAAATGGCAATCACCGGGAAAGACTGGCCCGACAAGTTACCCTTCGCGCTGTGGGGATACCGCACATCAGTCCGAACAGCTACAAGAGAGACTCCCTATGCCCTCACATTCGGAATGGAGGTTGTCTTGCCAATAGAATTGGAAATACCATCACTAAGGGTTCTCCTAGAGAACCAAGTGAATGAAGTTGACTGGCTAGAAAGCAGATACGAAGAGTTAGCCTTGCTAGATGAAAGGAGGCTGAAAGCAGCCGAGCACACTCAAGCTTACCAAAGAAGAATGGCAAGAGCTTTCAACAAAAAGGTCAAGACAAGGAATATTAGAGTGGGTGATCTGGTTCTCCGCGAGCATCGTCCTGGACCTTTCAACCCGCTAGGCAAGTGGGGACCAAGATGGATAGGACCCTACATCGTAAAGAAGATATTCTCTGGGGGAGCTGTGAATGTGTGCCCAAAATTTTGTTTTTATTGGATTCACGCAAGTTTGAAGACATCCGGTTTAATTTGAAAAATGGAGTCGCCATGCCATTTTGATTACCTCAAAACTTTGAAAAAAATGTTTTATGGGTTCGGAGGTTAAGTTACCCCTTGGGAAGAACGTTTGGCGTTCACCCAAGGTGCCTTGCCGGAGCAAGTCTCCCATGATTTCATTAATCGTACTTGCTTGCGTGCTTTCTTGTGTGCATGTGTTTGAAAATAAGGAGGGAATGTCCCAAGTCGTCTTCCGGACGTACAAACCATTTGTTGGTTGTCGCTCGGGATTTCTTGGAATTTATGTATTAGGGATTATGATCCCGCCCTCATCTTGGACTTGTGATCATCGCATTTTGACCTCGGGACTTGTGTGATCAAGAGAATGACTCTCTTTATAGTCAAAGATGAGGTTCTTTAGAAAAGGAGGGTCCTTAGCCCATCAATCCTACACTTTAAGATGTTCGAGCTTGTACAGATGCTTCATACCCATCTTAAGTGATAATCGGAGATATAGGGTTCGAAGGTGTCCCTTTTCTAAAGAGATTATGAAACCTTTATGGAAGGAACGATGTAAAGATAGGATCTTTTAGGGTCTTTCCCTTTTGCAGCTTTCTTTGCTTTTCTGCTTTTTGCAATTTTCTGAGATTTTCTGAGATTTTTTCTCTTCTTTTTCTCAGGTTCCAGCTCGCACATATGACAGGTTGGTCAGGCAAAATAGGAGCTGGAAGGACATGTGCCGGTCCCTTTTGAGGAAGCTGGCCTGCGCTTCAAAGGCAGCAGCGGATGCACAGGAGCCTGGGCGCAAGAGACGGCATATCGGGGGCACAGCGTCTACCTCATCGGCCTCGGAGTACTCTTCCAGTGCCATGCCTCGGGGGCGGGGACCCCACGCTGACATTCTGGAGCAGCTGGCTGAGTACGGGCACGATAATGTCCATTTGTCTGACGTGAGTGACCAGGAGGACTTGATGAGGGAGGCTAGCGTCTATGAGCTGAGTAGCGATGAAGATGAAGAAGAATTGGAGGCCTAGGAGGTCTCTAGAGTGGATTTAGGAACAGAACAAACAATGAACACATTTCATGCACACTTTATTTATTTATTGCTTTATTCTGGCGCCGATGGGGCGAAGACATTGTACTTATGTTTTATTTGCTTTTCTAATTTATGTTTTCTAAATTTGCATATTATCTGAGCCTTGGGGCGATTTTTTGCTTGGAATCGGGCCAAACCGGGGCCGAAATGATTTATAATGGTGTATAAATGCTTGAATGGCTTCTGGATATGTTTTTGTACAGGTTTTGGTTGAAAAAGTGGGGTGAAAACTCCCCTGGGCAGCAACTTTGGTTGCTGCAGAATTTTTTTCTGCAGAGGGCTAATGTAGCCATGCGGATAGGTCCTGAGGGTAAATAGGGCCGTGCGGCTCACGGATTAAATGCTCGAACCGGTTATTTTCTGAATAAAAGCAAGGCTTGGCTATTTCATTTCATTTTCAACTTAGACTTGTCCCAATTGTTCCCAAAGCACATTTTGGACCTAAAAGCACCACCTTTGATCATTCTGCGATGGAGAAGCCCGTTAGATTGCAAAGGGGGAAACGAGACCATTTTCTGTCCGATCTTCAATCTTGGGTGAGACACAACTTCCAATCTCATAGGGGACTGCTTGATTCTTCCTTCAAGATCAAGTCTTTATGGCATTTGAGGGATCTCCCGCCCGATTGGGACCTTTTGAGAGCCGCAGCAAAGTTCTGGGACGTCCGGAGACATGTTTACTGCTTTTCTTATAACGAGATTGTCCCGACGCATGAAGACTTCCGAGCCTTGATTGGGGGTCCCGAGATTGAGGCTATATCTATTCCGCTGATCGGAGACATGCCGGTGGCGGTAAAGCTTGCATCTTTTCTGCAGATTCCTTTGGGGGAGGCTGAGAGGATGATGGTATCCCCGGACAGGATTGACCTTTCTGATATCCCGGGCAGGTTTGGGTCTCCAGATATGGCTGCGACCACGGTGGCTATGGACGCATTTATCCTTTGCGTATTCTCTCGCTCACGTTCACCGCTGAGTCCGTGGGATCTGTCATAGTGGCCTCTTGGACATGGTTAGAGACTGCAAGGCTGGGAAGGATATTGTCCCGCTGGTTTTGGGAGAGACACTTCATGGGATTGACAGGATGGCTCGGGGAGACCATTTCATGAGATCCGGGAGTCCGACTGTGTTGACCTTATGGCTGCAGGAGAGGCTCGGGGCTTTGCCAGGGGCTTTGCCGACTCAGTGCCCTTGGGTGATTTCTCGGAGAGGTACACCGAGGCAACAGGACCAGAGTGGCTGGGAGCTGACGTTGGCTAGGCTATCCACTTCGGACATCCGTTGGTGGATACCTCATTGGAGGTTGCGACCGGGAGGATATTTCAGGAGTCCTATGCCGTGAGGGTTCCAGATTCTGGCTGGTCATCCTTCTACATACCCCGCTTAGTATCCGGGCGGTTTAGGGCTTTACAGGAGCCATTGAGTGATTGGGAGGACATCCGGACCATGGAGGTGGTGTCATTGGACATGAGGGATCCAGCCGGCCTTCTCTTTCTTCTCGAGGGCTTGGACATATGCCGCTTTCCCACCTGTGGCTATCTTCAGGAGCAGGAAGAGCACCATCTTGACCACTGTCTACTTGGACTGGTACGATAGGGAGATGGGAGCGACTCAGGTCATCTTGGAGGAGAGACGTCGAGCTTTATTGGGAGCTGACTGTGACTCGAGTAGGACTTTTAGGGAGACTGAGGCTAAGGCGAGTCGGCATAACCAGTCAGGTGACTTAGTCAGGGATATGGAGGCTCGGTACAAGAGGTTGTCCGAGGTCGCTCCTTTGACTGAGGCTCAGAGGGAGGAGGTGCGGACTCGTGCTCGGATAGAGAGAGCACTTATTGACACGGGTTTAGTGGAGGCTCCAATGAGGATACCGGAGGTCGGGATGAAGGATACCGACATCATAGATAAAAAGAGAAAGAAGACTCGACGGGGCCGAGGAAAAGGGAAGAAGACCAAAGAAGACTCAGCGAATGACGACTGACAAATCTTTTCTTAGGATCCTCTTATTGCCATTTTGCAAACACATTAGTTTATTTAGGCATTTTATTGTATTTTAGATCTTTGTAGCAGGTTAGCAGAGTTAAGAGGTAGATCGTGCTTGAACTCATCAAGAAGTTTTTAACTTGTAATGAACAAGAAATATTATCTCAGAAATTAATCAAGACACATTTCATGGAAATTCAAATGTCTTATGTATTGGGACCCGTTTTATGAAAACTGAAATACCCTTTATTATTTAGGACGCACTTCATGGAAGCTTGATTGTCCTTTTTATTGTTTAGGACACATTTCATGGAAACTTAATCGTCCTTTTTATTGTTTAGACCGAACCATATATGGATGCCTACGTTCCCCTTTTACAAGAAAGATTAAGGGGCTCAGGTCTTCGTAGTTCATTCTGGTGAACTATAAAAAAATTTATGTGCAGCCCTGTTTTTTGCCTAGACCGCCCTTTTTTGGGTTTTCAGCCTAGCTGGGCATTACTCTTTTTGCACTAAGATTTTTTTTTTTTTATGTGCAACCCTGTCTTTTGCCTAGACCACCCTTTTTTGGGGTTTTCAGCCTAGCTGGGCATTACTCTTTTTGCACTTTTTTTTTTTATATTTTTTTCTTTTAGACATAGTATCTTTTGAGCTTATCACCGTTGACTGGGTGGACAAAGGGATTGCCGTCCAGGTCTGCAAGCTTCATGGCTCCTCCCGATAGTATCTTCTGCACCACATAAGGGCCGATCCAAACGGGTTCCCATTTTCCAGGGGTTGTCTGCGGTAGGGGCTTCACTTTCAACACTAAGTCACCCTCTTTGATGTCTCCGGCCTTGACCTTTTTATCAAACGCCCGGCCATCCGCCTCGGTAGGCTCGGGTGTGTTCCATGGCTTTTAGCCTTCTCTCGTCAAGGTGGCTAACTCATCATGCCGGCTGCGAAACCATTCCACTTCATTGACACCGTTTTCCAGAGGACCCTTAATGACGGGATTTCCAACTCCACCGGTAACATTTGCTTCCATCCCGTAGGTTAAGGCAAAATGAGTTTCTCCTGTAGCCGTTTCCGACAGACGTTACTAGCCCCGAGTGCCAAGTGCAGCTTTTCGGGCCAATCACGACCACGGGTGGCCATCTTCCGATGATCCGTTCGAGCGTCTTATTAGCAGCTTCCACGGCTCCATTAGTCCGAGGTCCGTACGGAGATGACTTGTGGCGAGTGATTCTGAATTCTGACAAAGAACCTATCGCAGTCCCCTTCAAAGTGCGACCCATTATCGGAAATGATCTCGTTGGGCACCCCATATCCGCACATTATGTTTTCTTTGATGAATTGGGCCACTTTTCTCGGAAGTGAGGACCTTGTAAGACTTGGCCTCTACCCACTTGGTGAAGTAGTCGATGGCTACTAGCACAAACTCATGCCCATTGCTTCCCGCCGGGCTATTTTCCCTATCACGTCAATACCCCAAGTTGCAAACGGCCAAGGAGTCGTCATGCGCATGTGTCGTGAGGCAGAGATGGTTGAGGTTGGCAAACCGCCGGCACTTGTCGCATCCTCGGACGTTTGGACACGACCGTTTTCCATGGAAATCCAAAGAGTAACCCATTCCGAGGACCACTTGCATCGGGGCTCGGCATTCGTATGGGGACCGCAGGGACCATTGTGGACTTCGCCATCAATTCTTTGGCCCTTTCTTGAGTGACGCACAAGAGGAGTGGTCCTTGGTATCGCTTCTTGTACAGGTTGCCTCCTAGAATGACATAATGGGAGGCCAACCTTTTCGTGGCTTGCAAGCTCTTGGCTCGACACCTTCTTTTGGTCTACCTTCTTCGTCTCTGAAAGCCGACTCTCCATCTTTGAGGAACTGGTAAATTTGATTGTACTGTGGTTCCTTCATAGGCTCGAGTCCTGTGTCTACTTCACAACAGAAGGCTGGCGCTTCTCTTCTACCCACTCGGAAGGGTTTTATGGCTTTTCCCTCGGTGGATCTCTACCAATGAGGCTAGAGTAGCTAAGGCATCTCGCGAACTGTTCTTTTCCCTTGGCAAGTAGTGGAAGGTCACTTCTCCGAACCGTCCAAATCAACTCCTCCATATGGGCATGATACCGCTACGGGTTAGGGTCCACGCCTTCCACTTGTTGGAAACCCGATTGATGATCTGGCCGAGTCTCCGTAAACTTCTAGCTCCTTGACATTCCTTTCTAAGGCGGCTTCCAAACCAAGAATTCGTGCTTCATACTCGGCAACATTGTTCGTGGCGGTGGAAATTCAACTTGAGGGCTATGGGTGTATGCTCATCCTTCGGATCGACCGGTAGCATCCCGATACCGTTTCCTCTTTTGTTAGCGGCTCCGTCAAAGAACAACTGCCATCGGTTTTCGTGTTCGACCGCAAAGATCCCTTCATCTCTGGGAATTGGGGTTCGTGCCCTCTCGTCTTCATTACCGGGAAAGTTTGCTGTGTAGTCTCGATAGTGCTTGACCCTTGATAGCCTTTACGGTCACATAGTTGATGTCGTACTCTGCTAAGAAGAAGGACCACTTTGCTAGACGCATCGAGAGGGAAGGCTTATCAAAGATGTATTTGATGGGGTCCATTTTTGAGACCAAATTCACGGTGGGCTTGCATATAATGCTTCAACTTGCCGACTACCCAATTCGCCTCCCGCAGTGTCTTTTCACATGCCGAGTAATTGAGCTCACTTCCCCGTGGCTTTTGGCCGACAAAGTAAATGGCGTTTCTACCCGAGAGTCTTTCTTTTCCCCGAGCAAGCATAGCCCCAACCGCCGTATCGGTGATGGTGAGATAGAGCGTAAGAGGTTTTTGTCTATGTGGGGGGCATAGCATCGGAGGGTGTACCAAGTATGCCTTGATCTCGGTCAAAAGCATCCCGGCATTCTTCGGTCCATTCTCGTGTCTACGTTCTTCTTCATGAGCTTGAAGATGGGCTCGCACATAGTGGTCAATCGATTGACGAAACTGGCCGATGTATTTGCAGCTTTTCCCATAAAGCTCTTGACTTGTCCGGGTCCAAGGTGGCCTCATATCCATAATGGCTTTGATCTTTTGGGGGTCAACTTCGATACCTCGCTCCGTGACCATATACCCAAGCACTTTTCCCTTTGTCACTCCGAAGGTGCATTTAGCAGGGTTTAGTCTCATGGAATGTTGTCTCAGCCTCTCAAAGAACTTCCGCATGTCAACAAAGTCTTGTCCGTCCTCGCCTTTGGAGTGGATTATCATGTCGTCTACGTAGACCTCGATCTCCTTGTGGATCATGTCATGAAAAAGCGCGGTCGCTGCCCTTTGGTAAGTAGCCCCGGCATTCTTAAGCCCAAATGGCATCACCGTATATGATAAGTTCTCCCACGGCGTGGTGAAGGCCGTCTTTTCTTGGTCTTCCTCGGCCATCTTGATCTCGGTTGTATCCTCGCAAAGCCGTCAACGAAGGATTTGACTTCGTAGTTAGCAAAGGGAGTCTACCAGGATGTCTATGTTTGGCAAAGGGTAATCGTCCTTGGGGCCGGCCTTGTTCAGGATCTCGGAAATCCACACGCGGCGCACCTTCCCATTGGCCTTGGTGACGGTCACAATATTGGACAACCATGTCGGATATTCGATGACTACGATGAATCCTACCCGCAGTAGCTTCTCAATTTCTTCTTTGACTCGTAGAGACCATTCTCGCTTGATCTTCCTCGGTTTCGCTTTGCGGCTTAGCATCCGGTGCTAGAGGGATTCTCGTGCTCTACTATCGAACCGTCTATCCCCGCATATCCCCGTATGACCATGCAAACACGTCGACGTATTCCCCGAGCAGATCGATCAGCCCGTCCCGTTTAACCCTGGAAGAAGTTTCCGATCTCGTGTCTCTTTAGGTTCCTCGACAGCACCCAAATTCACACTTGTCAAAACCTCCTCGGCGGCTTGGGCCCGGTTTTCCTCTTTTTCTCGAAAACCCTGCTTAAAGATTTCTTTAATGTATTGTTCATTTAGTGTGTTTGCATCTTGTTCAAATGATTCATTATTAATCGTTGTTAAGTTTTGAGTTAATTTATCATTTGTTAAGTTGGCAATAAGAGGATACTCGTAAAGATCTCGTCATTTCATTCAAAATAAGGGGAAAGATGACATCGATTACATTTTGGTAGTCCTCGGGCGTGAGGCCTTCGGATGACTCGTAGGACCGGAATTCAAAGATTCCCGACTCGACCGTATGGACAACGGGGTATTTGACACGACTGGGTTGAGAAGGACGAGGTACCAATCCAAGCTCCTCTATCATTTGTCAGTCGGCCGGCTATCGGTCCCGAGAACGTCTCCCAATTCTTCAATGGCATTTCTGTCTTAGTTACCAAAGTGCGGGGATCAAAAGGATTTTCACCACCGTCTCCAATTACGGTAACTATTTCATCATCTCGAGCCGAAGTCGATCAAATCCGGGATCTCGTGCTTCTTCATCAAACAACCGTAGCAAGCCCCACTCACTGTCTTCACTACTGGCGGCTTTTCTATCCGGCCGATCTTCTAAGAGCTAATTCGAAGGCGGAGAAATCCATTACCCCGGATGCCGACTCTTTGACGCCGTCTCGAGTTCCCTTTGAAGACATACTCGTTCTGAACGGTTGTGGTAGCCCCAGGAATGTCTGGCAAATCAAGGAACATTCTTCGAACAGGATTGGCTGGCTTTCCCCTTACTTTCTCAAGATTCTCCAGAAGGGTTTTCCGCAAGGAGATCTGGTGATCACTTTTATCGCATAATGGGTCAGGGATAAACTGTAGGGATGAAGCTGGACCCCTTTATCTTTTCTGCCATTTGGTTTGTACCCCAAGCCGTATCTGGTATTCTGTTCCTTTACATCGATGATAGTATTGCGACCCTGAAGTCTTCCACCCAATCCAAGTCTCGGAAGATAACCCATTTTTCTCATCATTCTCATGGCAGGAGGGATTTTATCGGAAGTAGTAGTGAGGTCAGTGCAACACACTTGTGCTTTGGAAGGAGCTACAGAGAATCCTGTCAATGCCAACCCTTCGTCATCATGTTTGATTTCCAATATCGGGATATCTCCAGTGCTGGTTCCTTCTACCGTGACACTGTCTCCATAAATGGTGGTGATAGTACCATCATTTGACTGAAATTTGACGCACTGGTGCAAAGTAGAGGCTACCCCATTTATCTAATGGATCCAGGGCCGTCCCAAAGAGCAATAAATGAAATCGGAATATCAATCACTTGAAAATCAACGTCCATGACCTTTTTCCGAACCACGGCTTGAGAGTAGCAATCCCCAAAACCGACCGTGCGGTGGAGTCATAAGCCTTAATAGTCGACTAGAAGGCTTCAAATCGTTGGTTTCTGTGTCCAATAAGTCCATCATCTTGGCTAGCAAGACATTCATTGCAGACCCTCCATCGACTAATACCCGTGGCAATCGACGCTCTTCTAACTGGACTGTGATGTAAAGAGGTTCGTTATGACTAGCCCCATACTTTGGCAGATCCAAGTCAGTGAAGGTAATGATTTTTCCGTAGTGGATATTTCCAATCATTTGGACGACCTCATCTGGGGTGACATCTATGGGAACCATGGTCTTGGCCAAACTTTCTTCTAGCTTCAACTTATGAGGGTATGAAGAGGTTAACAGGGACCACAAGGAGATATTGGCTTGGGTATACTTCAACAGAGTCAACACTGGATCCTCTTTGTCAGAGTCTGGCTTTTCCACTTCCAGCTTATAAGGCCTCTTATTTGTCTTTGGCTCCGAAATGGCATTCTTTTTGTCACCCTTAGCCGCTCAATACTCATCTCGTCTGCATCGAGTCATCACATAAACATTAGATTTTCCCGAGTCATTATTCCTCTTGGAGGATTCTCGTTAGCTCTTTCAAAGTCGAGGCGGGCTCTTCGGCGTATGGCCAATTCTGCCGATTAATCGATTAACGGCACTCTGCGGGCGTAGGCGCTTCTCGAATCCGATCCCAAGTTAACGGCTTTTGACCTTCTCGTGGTTCCGACTCTACGATTGGCTTAGCAGCTGGCCGGTTTCGGCTTTACCTTCTCCGTTTAGAGCCTTCACAGTCTCATTCAAACTTTTCAAAGTCAGCATGCAACAGGAGTTATCACTTTCAGGGTTTGGAGCCTGACAACTGACTTTCTCATCCGGGTCCAACAATTTTTTCAATAGAGTGGGATTACATTCCTCATCACTGTCAAGCATGTCCCTTCTTTCTCTAGGGGACGGCCTTCGATGGCATCTTTGACATTGGCTAAACATTTTACGAAGTGAGAAATTCCATCATCAATAAGGATTTACGCGGGGTCAAACCTCATGGCGGGTTTCTCGTTCTTCACTGTAGGGAAGGTTTTCTCGGGCTTTTTGGCTTTCCGGGCTAACCACTCTTCTACTGTTCCTTAGGCACTTCGACCGTGTCTTCATCGCATCACCGTAGTAACTCTCGCGGGAACTTTCGTCTTGACTACGATGACCAATGAGGGCAAAAGCAGGTCGGGATACTTGACGCCATATAAGAGGTATCTTGGACTCCTCCTTTGACTTGGGAATTACCAAGAAAACATCATTGTCGTCACGGGACATAAAGGGGACTGGGGTCGCCTCGAGATGTAAGACTCTTTCCAGGGCATCCATACACTCTTCTTCGGACAAGGTCTCAAGAGTGACTACTAACACCGTAACAGAGTCTACTCTTCCTGATGAGAGTTTGGCTTCCGCAATGCTTACGTTTTCCAGATCGGTGGGTGGGGCCCATTTTCCTCTTTCGGCTAGGGCTTCAATTAAATCCCTCCATTCACCGACCAAGTCTTTGTAAGGAGTATTGAACTCTAGGATGTAGGACTCATATCTTGCTTCATCTAAGCTAGCATCTTTTTCCTTTTCTCTCGAGCCTTCACACGCATCGCAAATACACTTTGAAGTGATTTCATCTCCTATTCCGGGTCGGTGGTTTTCTACCTCATCTTGCCCTTTGGGTTTCACTTCGCCGACTCCAAGTCCATTCCTTCTACGGAACTGTCATCATCACCGTAAATCCATCCATTCCTATTCTCGTTCCCGACCGATTCTTCACTACCACCTGTCGAGAGATAGGCAAATTCACGAAGCGTTGACGAAATTAGAGAGGTCGAGGTTGGTGCTTGGGATTCCAAAGTAAAGGGATTTGGATTAGGTGAAAGGAGGGAAAGAGTCCCATGGGGGATGCAAAGGCCGTGAGGGTGTCGGGACCACGACGGCTCGGGATGTTGGGGAAGGCGAAAAGGGACGATCTTTGGCAAAGAATTAGGAGGGATGGGCTATAGGCTAGCTCTGCTTCCCTAGTCATCTCGGTTACCCAAACCAAGGTGTTGTTCTCTCGTCGAATCGGGCATTCTCGACTCTGCGGGTCGACCAAACTAAGGATTCTCGCGAATCGTTCCGAGAATTCTGCGCTAACAAGTCGCCGACCCGGTGTTCTCACCCACTTCTTTCTCGCTGCGGGAAAGGGATAGGAAAGGTTTAGACTCGGGGTAGGTGTTTAGGCTGAAGGCTCAGGCAATATGCAAATTAGAATCTTCCAGTTTACTTAAAATAGTGTCTTTTATTAATATCTATTTGGTTGGAAAAGGGGGTTTGCCCTTCTTTTTCGTAACTACACTAGATCCTGGATCAGTGGGTTCCGTCACTACGTCTATAAGCCCCTCGTATTCCACCTGTATTTTGACCTCCCAGGGTGGACAGCCCCGGGCGAGGGTCCTATAGGGCACGCGGATCCCACCGACCGAGAGTAAAGAACGCTCCTAACGGGTCTAGCGGGTCATAGGAACTTTCAACGCACGAGCGATGCGGATTATAGTCAAGGCAATACCGGGAAAGTCTCGTCTTTCTGCCTTTATAGGATTTTGGCAGAATTTCGCTTGAGCGAATGACGTTTTGACTTTCGGTAATGTCCGAGAATATAATAGGCATGGGTCGGGCGGAAAAAGCCGGATGACACAGTGTCACATTGAACTTCGTTGCATACGCCGGGCGTGAGTTAGAGTCGAAGTCAATGCCGGGTCAAGATCTTGCCAATTTTTCCTTGTCGGAATTTTAGCAGAGCTTCGCTTGAGCGAAAGATCTTTTGATTTGTTGGCAAAGACTCGGTCTTGACTCTTACGCATTCCGTGTAGGTCAAGGTCAATAGTCAATGCTCTGGAGTTGAGATCTCGCCAATTTTTCCTTGTCGGAATTTTGGCGTAGTTCTTCTTCCGTTATGAACTAAGGCTTGACCTTTACGAGGGTATGCAATCGGGCTATATGACACGGACTAGACCAAAAACCAACCAAAAGTCACAGTTTTTGAAATGTGTGACACGGACTCGTGTATTGGTCGACACCGGGCCGCCATGGGGAGGTTGGGATGATTCCGTGCGCGCCCGGGAGCATCGTAAGGCCGTCCGTGATCGCACCGGAACCACCCTCGGGTTTGAAGGACGTGCGTGCAAAAGTGTACAGGGATATATCAAAGGTGCGCGTAGTGTGCGGTCTCCTAAAAATATTCCTTTTTGAGTTAAAACAGAGATTTTCGTAAATGTGTTTTAAAGGAATGATTTTCGGGACGGGGAGAATGCAACACATAAGCACGTAAATTTTATGGGAGCCCCGCCAACATGGAGCCGAGTAGCCCCAAGCCGCTAGGACTCGCCAGATTAACCATGATTTTTCCCGGTGGAATTGCACCGAGGTCGCCCGGTCGAATCCAATGAGGATTGAGCCGTACGACCGCATGGATCAATTTTCCAGGTTCCACTCCTTTTGCTATTTTTCGGGTTGTTTCCCGTTCAAAGTATGCACAGATTCCAAGATGCAAATGATGCAATGCACGGTAAAGAAAGCAAGCATGATTAATGAAATCGGCGACGGGAGTCTAACCCGCTCAAAGGGAAAAAACTTTCTTTTATTTTTTTTCAAAAAAAAAATTTTTCGAAAAGGGATACTGGTACGTGGATTGTTAAACCACCGGTTATCCCAACTCCCACGTCAGGGAGTGTACAGGAAGGGTAAGTGGTTTTCACCTATATACCGAGTATCGATTTTATTTGTTTAGAAAATAAAAGCTTTTCTCCTTTGGGATTTTCCCCAGCGGAGTCGCCAAACTGTGAATGTGTGCCCAAAATTTTGTTTTTATTGGATTCACGCGAGTTTGAAGACATCCGGTTTAATTTGAAAAACGGAGTCGCCACGCCATTTTGATTACCTCAAAACTTTGAAAAAAAGGTTTTATGGGTTCGGAGGTTAAGTTACCCCTTGGAAAGAACGTTTGGCGTTCACCCAAGGTGCCTTGCCGGAGCAAGTCTCCCATGATTTCATTAATCGTGCTTGCTTGCGTGCTTTCTTGTGTGCATGTGTTTGAAAATAAGGAGGGAATATCCCAAGTCGTCTTCCGGACGTACAAACCATTTGTTGGTTGTCACTCGGGATTTCTTGGAATTTATGTATTAGGGATTATGATCCCGCCCTCATCTTGGACTTGTGATCATCGCATTTTGACCTCGGGACTTGCGTGATCAAGAGAATGACTCTCTTTGTAGTCAAAGATGAGGTTCTTTAGAAAAGGAGGGTCCTTAGCCCATCAATCCTACACTTTAAGATGGTCGAGCTTGTACAGATGCTTCATACCCATCTTAAGTGATAATCGGAGATATAGGGTTCGAAGGTGTCCCTTTTCTAAAGAGATTATGATACCTTTATGGAAGGAACGATGTAAAGATAGGATCTTTTACACCGGTCCGTTCCTAGGTTGCTAATGGGGGAATGGGGGAAATGTATGTAAAAAATGACACTTTAATGAAAAGATGACATTTTTGGGTTGCAAATGATGCACTTAATTCAAAGAAATGATCTTTATTGCAAATGATGCATAAAGATTTGATTTTTATGCAAATGATGCATTTTTGTTGAGGAAATTGGCATTCATTATGCAAATGATGCATAAATATTGCATTTTGAAAAGCATGTGATGCTAGTTTATGGTAAAGACGTGGTCTTTAAAGCAAATGATGCTTGGAAAAGGTATTTTGAATGCAAAGGATGCATTTTGATTGAAAATATTTGATTTTTATATGCAAAGGATGCATAAAGATGACATTTTTATTTGAAAATGGGGGTTTTAGGTGCAAAGGATGCACCTTTATGGGAAAAGACTACATTTTTATGACAAATGATGTCTAATGCATGCAAAAGGGGAAGGGGGAATATGAAGATATGATCTTTAATCTACCAAGTCCCAAGCAATATAAAGGTAATGCAATGAGCAATTTATAAAGCAATTAGGATGCGAGGTTAGGGCGTGCGAGGTTACCAATGGCTTCCTTCTTCTTCGGGCGGAGCTAGGAGGAGAGGTTGGTCTTGGATCTTCAAGGAGGAGGGAGGGAGCTTCTTGGCCTTCTTCTTCACCTTCTTGAGCTTCCAGCAGTATTCTTCACGTATTTGGAGTGTTTGTGGGTGATTTGGTGTGTTAATTGTTGTTTTGAAATGGGTAGAGGAGGGCTCTATTTATAGGCAGTCTGGATAAGGCTAATGAAGCCGTGCGGCTAAGGACAGCGAGCTAATGCAGCCGTGCGGCATTATCCACAATGACTCAGCATTCTAGAACCATGCAAGGTGGCAAATTCTAGAACCTTTCCTCCTAATTAAGAAAAACGTGTTTCTTAATTAGGAAGGATCCCCTTCATCCCTAAATTAATTAAAAACAGTTCCGGAATGTTTCCGGAACACTAGGAAGGTCTGGGGAATTACCGAAAAACGTACCGAAATTGCCGGGAAATTTAACCGGAAGGCATGAGCCAGATTTGGGTACTTACAGGAGCCCTTCAGCTAATAGACTTAGACGGAGATCAGCTACCGAAGCCGGTCAACATGGACAAGCTCAAGAAATATTTCGCGTGACTTGGCCTCTTAAAATAAAAACGCTCGTTAGGTTGAAAATCCCGGAGGGGACGGCCTAGGCAAAAATTAGAGCTTGCACAAGAAAAGAAGCCCCGCTAGATTGAAAACCTGAAAGGGCAGTCTAGGCAAAAGAAAGGGTGTGCATAAAAAAAAAGGGCCTTGTCTCGCGCAAGATTACCCCTCGGCCTGAAACCATATTTTGTCCTTTTTTCTCTCAGAAATGAACTACGTTAGACCTGAGCCTCTTATTTAATTGCTGTAAAATAGGAACGTAGGCAGCCTTCGGGTTCAGTCTAATCAAATAAATAAATCTAATCTTGTCCTTTTATTAATCAAATGCATTTTTATTAATGACAAAAGGGAAATCCTAACCACAACGACTAATTTGCAAAGCTAACAATCTTGGAAAAAATATACTAATAAAATAAAGCTATTGATCTATCAAAGCAATCTCTTGGTACTCCTTAAGATCTAGCCTTTCATTGACTTGGTAGGCCGGCGGACATGATCACCACCGTCATCGCGATCCCTCTTGCGTTTTGGGCCCTTCGAAGCAGAACATCCCTCGAGACGAGTAAAGACAGACTCCGAAAGCCTCTTGAAGACATTGGGCCTATCTAAAGCTTGCGTCTTTCCAGGCATCCCTTTGCCTTGCCTCTCATACCAATCCCCATCAAGAAAATCCTGGGTTGGATCGGTCCGTACGTTAGCAGGATCAGACTGAGCCTCGCTCCTTCGCAAAATACTGCTAGCTACAAAGGAATCCCCTAACAGCGACAGCCGCTGATCATCAATCTTCTCCGCATTAGGGTGACCGGTATGAAGGAACCAATCCAAATACTTGTCAGATAAGAAGACGCTTGCATCAAAAGTCTGAAGGTTCGACCAGCGGTCCCGACTAGTTCCTTCACCCCATGCTTGAGCTAGCACCTGTGCAAACTCTACACCGATATAAGACACATCACGAGAGGCCCCTTCGAAAAGATAAGTGTCCTGCTGCTGACCAAACTGACGGAGCACCCGCTTGGGAAAATAAAAGGAGGAATCTCGCAAACCCGAAAGAACAACCCTGTCAAAACCCTTGGTATTGACAACGTACTTGTTCAATCTCCAATAAGGTGGACACCAATTGATATCTGCGGTGACAGCCTTTGCAATCAACTTGGCCCACTCCTCCACCGAGAGATCCTTGATCAGTAACTTCCTCGTATGATATGTGAATGGGGAATATTCCAACGGAGGACCTACCAACTTGAGGTGCTCCCTGAGCCAAATAGTCAACAAAAGGGGACTCCCTTGAGTCATAGCACCGGTCTTATGCAACTCGTCAAGACCATGCAGGGTTTCACCCAAGATTAACGGAATAATGTTCCTAGAACGTTTCCTAGCTTGCAGAACAATTTCCACCAATTGTGAGTCAACCAAGACATCCCTGCATGTGAACAAAACATCTCCGAAAAGAGAAAGGGCCAGAAAGTTCTGGCGTCATCATCTGAATCTCCGCTGAATCGCTCAAGAAAAGAAGAACAATCTACCCACCTGCGGTGAACCAACTCATAGCAAGTATCAAGGGGGATCCCTAGCAATTCATTCAAAGCCTCTGAATGATTACTATTGTATTTAGGGACAGCAATCTCACCAGTCAATGGCATATCCAAGATGATGGCAAATTCCTCAACAGTAGGCACCATCTCATTATGAGAAAAATTGAAGAGATGAACAGAGGGATCCCAAAATCGAGCAGCACCCTGCAAAAGATTCCAATCCGGTTGGAGTTTCTTCAAGGTGAAGAGGATTCTGAATCCGAATTCTGCTATAAACCTATTGCGAGATCGGTTGCGAAACGACCTCACGAAATCTCTTGATGCTTGCTTGAATGCTTCAATTACATCAGACGACAAAGAAAAATCATCAACAATTATGGACGTTGGGATGATCTCCTTGAAAGCCATGGATCACAGGGTTGAAAAAGAAGACTAGAAATCCAACCTAACAGAATATCTCTAGAGTTTGAAAGGCTAGGATGAGTTATCTGGCCGGACTACAAGGTGTTTTTATAGGGAAAATTGACAAAATCCTGTTCGAAGAAGGAAAAGAATTCTGCCTGAGTAGCGTGTCTCGGGCGAGATACTTTGTCCCGCGCGACACATCGCTTCGGCAAAATCAGCAGCAATCCTGCACTAACAAATGATCTAGCCCCGACTTGATGAAGCAATTCTCAAAGACCTGCACGTACAGTTCCTAACATGCAGTGCAACACCAAAATCAAGCTCAAAATTGTGGCCTAAATGGCCATTTCATTCCCAATCACGGAAGTCGAGAAAATAAAGAAATTAATTAATTAGACCTAGGACTAGGAATTGAGAAAACATTGTGTTGTGCTACCTACGTGCTAACAGGTACCAAAAAGAAAAGAAAAAATTGTCTGGGCCCACACGGCCAATATTTACAAATCACAAAGGCGGAGAAAAGGGGGATCAAGCCATCAGGTCATTCGAGCCGCCGGCACCTCCGCCTTCACCACCATTGGGGCTACCGTCCCTCCTTGACCGCTTGGCTCCACAAGTCGGGGTCACCGCAGAGGCCACCGTCAAAGCTGCCAAAGACGCCTTCTGAAATAGCCGCTCGGACAGGTCTGACACCAGGGACATCAATCCCGCCATCCTGCTCGCCCCACGGTTATAATCAGCTGCGGACATAGTGATCTGACAACAAAAGAAAAGAGATGTTCAGATGAAGTCGGACATATACACTTATATGGACGAATACGTGAAATAGTATGAACAGAAACGTACCGAGGAGACATCAGACGAAAGGCGGTAACCCTCGGGAATATGATCTGGGATCGGGATGTGGCCCATCATCGACATGCTCCCCATCATATATGTGTAGCTCAGAGGACCATAATCTGGCGTGAAGGGCAGAGGACCGACATATTGGGAAGAAGTGCTAGGGGCTGACGAACCTGAGGCGGAGGCAGAGGTGGAACCCCGAGCAAGCGATCGCCTAGTACCCACCAGAAGGGGACCCATCAGGCGAGGCAAGAACTCCGCATAGGAAGCTCCTCGGACAACACGAGCTGTCGCCGCACAACCCTCCACAAGATCGGCATAATCATCATCTGGAATGAAGTGGGTATGGTACATTGCCCTCGGCGGATCCGCTGGCACCCTATACGACAGTGAACCCCGGCCATGCTGAGGTAAGACTCGCTCGCCCAAGTACATGGTATCCCCCTCCAGAGATACCAACATCCTCTGCATCGCAGTAGCATCCCAAGCACGGTGAACCTCCCGTTTTACCAAGATCCATGGATAAAGGCCCAGCCGCTCATACTCAAAGGCGTCCAACATGGCCTGCGCCTCTGCGACCGTCAGGGTCCACTCCTGATCCTCCTCCTCATCAACACTCCGATTGGGGTGGCTCCACCTCCTGATGTCCGGAAACAAAGGGTCCCGACTTTCCAACTCAAACTTGTACAACCCAAAGACAACATAGCCCCATATCTGTACCAGAAAACAGAACAGATTCAGTACGAAATACAGATAAAGAGTACAGATAAAAGACAGAGACAGAGTCAGGAGCATACCTCCCAAGCATAAGAATATCCCGACAGGGAATCCTTGGTATGCCTACATGCCTCGTCCATGGCGTGATAACAGAAGGCCAGCCCTGCTGAGCCCCAATCATAAGTCCTCACATCATCCAAATCAACCAACAAACCTAAGAGGGAGAGACGGGCCGTAGAAGAGTGGTTCGCAAAAATAGTCTCCGACAGAATGTACCAGAGGGCGCCCCACACCAACTGATCAGTATCCGCATTCGGCTTAAGCGCATAAGCCTCAAGCTGAGACCGGAGAGGTGACAACTCAGCATCAAACCCCTTAACCTTGTTAGGGGCAAAACCAATCAACCGCCTCCATTCGGCCAGACTCGCAGGCTTATAACCCGTAGTCTTCGGAAGGGGCTCACCGGTGAACTCTAGCCTCGTAATAGCAAGAAAATCCGTCAAAGTCATAGTGGCTTCCCCGAAGCGCAGATGCACGGTGTGAGTAGTATCCCACCACATCTCCCGGATTGCCGGAAGAACTTGGGGAGTCCATCTCATCCCTTGGAGGTTGTCAACGAAGGTCAAAAGCCCCGTTTGAGCCATCCTAGTTCGAACCCCATTAAGGCCCTTGATCTTATCCCACAAAGCTCTGGCCATTTTTGGGCTCCCACGGCAATTTTTGGTTGGCCTGTACGACTGCAAAACAAGGGAAAAGCAAAAGAGCAATGTTAGGCAACATCCCATGGCAAAAATTCAAAGAAATAGAAGAAAATTCTCATTGAGGCATTTTATTGAACACTTGGCGTGCGCACAAGAAAAGCATGCCTAAAGATGCATTTGACTACCCGAGTCAACCCCTCCTACAATCCATGATGTGTAGGAGACTCATACGCACACAATACAACAACAAACATCCAACGAAGTCCAATAAATCGATGCAAGTAAGGTAGAACCAAGTTCTAGACAAAAACAAAGAAAAACTGCCATTGATGAAATTGGGATTCAAAAAACATGGATTTGAATGCAATGCAATACAAGAAACAAGAATTGAGAGAGAAGCTCTTACCAAACTATCGCGAACTGCGGTAGAAATGTGCGCGTCCCTATCAAAAGTGAGGTCGTCGCGGGGATAATCTTTTCCATGCAAGTAACTCCCCAAAATCAGATTTTTCCTTTCTTGTGCCATTGATTTTGGAAGGAGGAAGGATTGAGGGTTGATTGGGAGAAGAAATAAACAAGCAAACACACGAAAAATCACAGAGAAAATTTGCCTTGGCTCAAGCTAGGGAGGGAAATATGAAAAGAGGTATTTTCAAAATGAAACAGCAGCTGCTGTTATATTGCCCCGACAGTATAAGTGTTGCACGAGACAAGATATCTCGCGCGAGATATACCTTCTGGAATTGTACGATTTTGTCCTCGACAATAAGCATCTACACAACGTCAAAATTCAAAATTTTGACACATTTACCCTTGGAAGTGAAACACTAGCAAGGAAACGTGGAAAAATCAGCACCGCAAGTCACGGAACGAGCCGAACGTGACTCCCGCACGATCGCCCAATACGGCACCAGTCGCCCAAAAACGATTAATCCAGAGATCAACTCATTCCACGTGATTCAGAGCCTAGACAGGTGGATCATCAAAAGAAAAGCCCGGTCCAACGCCCAGACAGGTGGATCGTCAACACAAAAGCCTGGTCCAATTCCCAGACAGGTGGATCGTCAAAAGAAAAGCCCGGTCCAATGCCCAGACAGGTGGATCGTCAACACAAAAGCCCGATCCAACGCCCAGACAGGTGGATCGTCAAAAGAAAAGCCTGGTCCAATGCCCAGACAGGTGGATCGTCAACACAAAAGCCCGGTCCAATGCCCAGACAGGTGGATCGTCATCACAAAAGCCCGATTCAATGCCCAAACAGGTGAATCGTCATCCTCAAACAACAAAAAGCCCGATTCGGAGCCCAGACAGGCGAATCGTCACAAAACCGATAGGACTCAAAGGACCGGATAGGTAAGCCTTTGTTTTCTAACATATTTCCCCGCAGGTTCGGAGCCCAGACAAACGAATCTTCAGACAGACAGGTATATTCAGAATTGGGTCTTGATTTGATTCCTCAGTATGAATTTATCTTTTCAAAACAAAATCTCCTTGATTTTCAAAATGATTTTCAAAATACCTAAAGCAGCCTTTTCATGTTTTGGAGTCGAACTACGTTATGGTCTGATTCTCCGATAGAGATACGTAGGAAGCCGTGCGGCCCAACCATCCCGATGTTCAGAATGATGTCTTTTCTATCATCGACATGACTTCTTTCATAAGACTTGTCGATGAGGGGCTCTGTAGACACCCCATTCTGAACCCATCGGATCACATTTATACCGCTCTAAGTCTCGCTTTGAGTCAAGAAGTAAAAATCCACCACTTCGTCATGTTTCGTTAAGCTTTGACTAACCACCGTTAGTTTGGGGCTAAAATGCATACGAGATAACGAGGGAAGGGCAGAATTGTCCACAGACTGCATTATCTCGCACGGAATAGCGTGTCTCGCGCGAGATAAAGGAGTTCTACAGAATCCTCGTCGATTTCAAACTCTTTTGGGATAAAACTTCATCCATCCGGCCAGCCAATGAATTTTGGAGTCTGGAACCTTCTCTAGGTGTTTGATCTCATCTTCAACACCTCTCCAACACCTATAAATACCTGAAGACTTTTAGTATTTCGAGGTCCACAATCCTAAGAAAATCCCCCTACATTTACTGGTTTCTCTCCTTGAAAGATTCCTGTAAATCACCCCTAAAATCACCTAAAAGTTTGTTTGTCAACCTTGTTAATAAACAAACATCAAGATTCGAATCAAGGACTGAGGCGAAGCTCTGTTCGTGTCAAGATTCGACTCTAAACTTGAGTCGAAATTCTGCCCAATCACCTCACGCAAGGTAACCTCTTTCAAAAAATGGTTTTTCTATGTTTCCAAACGAATAATATAGGTGGCGACTCAAAAGATGTTTAAAAAGGGTAAAGAGAAATCCGCGCATCGCTACATCATTAGATTAGGGAAATGAGGCTATCTTATATCTGAGAAAATGTGGCATTGGATTAGGGAAATGGAGGAGAAAAATCCATGTGCATAAGGTGATTGATAACAATATGAGCCTATCTTATATTTGAGAAAATGTGGCATTGGATTAGGGAAATGGAAGAGTAAAATACATGTGCATGAGGGAGTTTAAATTATGGGTAAATTACAAAGTAGGGCCTGAAGTCCATTGAGAGGTACCAATTTGGAGCCTAACTTTTCAAGTTTAGTAATAGGGTCTAACTTGACTATATTTTACCAGTTTGGTGCTTTTTGATGATTCCTGTCCAAAATCCTTACTAACTGAACACGTACGCTGCATGTGAGATTGAGTGAAGGTTTTTTCGTCATTTCGCGTTTAGGAAAAATTACAAAATATGGTTCGAAGTCAACGAAGAGGTACCTGAAAGAAATTGAGCAGCTAGGAATGACAAGTGAACACACAAACGCCTGATGTGAGTCCTAGTGTGATAGCACCAGCACTAGCACCAGTATAAAAAGCAGCGAAATAAACAGTTTAAATTAAACTAAAACACGAAATTAACACTTATTTACAGCAACTTGTTGTAGACAATAAAACTTCTCTTATTAAACGAAATAACGAACCAGTTACACGAAAGAATACTAAGAGAAGAACAAAATAATCAAAAGAACTCTCTCCACTACAAGAAAAACGGATTTTGTGACAATATTTTTTGGATGGGCTAAAATGCGGTCCCAAATACCTGTTTTTGGGAAGGCAGGAATACTCGTGCCAAATAATCTAATATTTGGCACTCTTCTACCCTTACCCTCTCAAATGCTTAGTAATTGGCACTCTTTTCCATTGCCCTCCCAAATATAAGTTTTATTAGGACACTTTAATTTCTACCCATACCATTTGTTGTGATATTATCTTAATATTTCACCACAATTTTTCCCGCGATTGTTTCCCTCCAGGATTTTAGAGATATGTTTTGAGAGTTTCACATAAACTCTCTCACTTTTTGTTTGACGGCTAACTCTCTCGCAATTGTCATCCATTTCGTCTGCTAGGTCTCTGATCTCGGTTCAACGACTTTAGGGATTCTCGATCGAAGGTAAGCATCTCTCTCGCTTTCTCTCTCTCTCTCTCTCTCTCTCTTTATGTTCAACGGATAACTCTCTCGTAATTGTCGTCCATTTCCGTCACCTAGGTCCCTGATCTCGGTTCGACAGCTTTGGGGATTCCCGATCGAAGGTAAGCATCTCTCTCACTTTCTGTCTCTCTCACGCCCACTCCATGCATCTCACACCTACTCCATGCTAGGTCTTCGATTCTCTCGCTTTTTGATCTCGGTTCATCTGCTAGGCCTCCGTCTCTCTCTTCATTCGATCTCGTTGCTAAGGTTAGTTCAATATCATTCTATTCCATAGTTCTGATCGGTTTTTCATGCTTAATTTTGTTGTAAAATTGTGAAAACTGAATTTGGTTGGATTTAGAGATCTGTGTTCTTCTTTTCGATTATGTGTAGCGAAATCGAGTTAGGGTTCGTTATCGAGAAATTTGTGCAAATTTTATCTTGTTTGATGGTTAAATCGATGTATGTGTATGTGCGTCAAAATATATTTTTTTTTGTCTTTCGTTTTTTAATACATAGCATGATTTATTAGCTCAAATTTGATGATAATTGGTTTCTTTTTCGTGGGTTTCGTTGTAGATCGTGGTTTTAGTATGTTTGAATGAGAATTCAATTGAAAAAGGATTTTGTTGAATTTGCTTGATTAATCCTGATTGACCTTAGTTCTTCAGTTTTTTTTTGTTTGTTTTAGATGGTTTTTTGATGCGAATGCTTCTGTAGTCTGATTTTGCTTAGAGATTCTCTTGGTTATGATAAAAAAGTTTCATCTTGAAGCGAAATAAAATTTAAAAAATTGTCCTTTTTTCCTAGGCTTTAAACTATAAGTGATGATACCTGGTTGTGCTTTGAGATTCTCTTGGTTCCTTTCAAGCAGTCTCACGAAAACCGAAATCTTTGTAACATATGAAACTATGAAAGGGTGAAATTTCCCTTCATATGAAAGGGCCTACTAAAAGATAGGCTTGTGTTTCTTTTTTGTTTGATCAGATATCTCAGTTGTGGAGCGCATCCTATTTTTAGGTACATGTGTTGCTTCAGTACAAATGCTTGCTTGGACCCCCTTGAAGTAATGGTTACATGTCACATCAGGGACACATCGCTTGGAAGGGGTTTATCAGTTATATGTTGTTTTCTTTCATTGTTTTGAGGTTTTTTTCTTAAATGATGCTATTTTATTTGTGGTTTTCAGTTTGCGTGGATTATCCAGAACTATGAAATCCCAAGTATGAAGAACACTCGTAATATCTTAACAACTTCTTGGTCTAATGTTTTGAAGCAATTGTTAGATATCCCAAATATGGAATTATGTTTCATCAATTCTTTCGCCTATAGTACTGATATCTGTTATCAGTGGAGATTTTCTGATTGGTATGTTGGTTGAAACATTTGTTAGCTATCACTTGAGAAGGAATCATCGTCTATCTCAGCTGCTGCACAATTACTTGCTTTTAGCCCGTGAATCTGTGGTTTTCAAGAGACTTCGAATAGAGCTATCATATTGCATGGGTGAATCGTTGTGGTTGATGCAAACTGATGGGGGCTTCTTTCCACTTTGTCTAATTTTAGGAGTCATGACTGTTAGTATCTTGTTTTGTTGTTTCACCGGAGTTCTTTTATTTGACAGTCGCGTGGTGTTAATTAAACATGTTCGTGAGATGAGGTATGCTATACTAACATAAGTTAGTGGTTGTTATTCTGATCTTTCTGGAGTCTACTTTCTCCCTTTAAGCTTTTCCACGACAAGTTTGTGCCGAGTGAATGGTTGGAGTTGGGAGGCGGGTCGGAGAATTTTGGTAGAAATGCTCAACCATGTGTATATGTACTTTTCGGTGGTAGCTTAATTATTTTGAGTGTGATGACTTTCCACAACTTCAAAATGAATATAATACTTTTCGACATATTTTTTCTTGCCAGTAACATGACTGCAAAGGCTGTCTAAAGTGGATTATTGGAGCTTGGAAGGAATGGAGTAAATATTTTGTATGTTACAATGTTAACCTGCTCATTTTATGAGATTGAGAACCTTCCATAACTTCAAAGTTAATTTAAAATTTTTAGTCCTATCATTTCTTCCCAATAACATGCCTGCATAGGCTCTGCCTAAAGTGGATTATCTGAGATTGGAATAGAGGGTATTTTTGGTATTGAAATTACCTGGATTCGGCGTGCGGATCGGACATCTCGCGCTATCGAGGCCGTGCTGCGTTTTTCTCGGAGAGTCGCGATGTCGTTTTGATTACGCCCAAAACTTTGAGAAAAGGCAATTTTGCTTTGTTTTTGTTTTGTTATGTGATGAGATTTTTGAGTTCGGAGGTCAGGTTACGCCTCAGGAAGAGAATAGTAGAGCTCACCCGAGTTACCTCATATACACGAGTCTTTCGATACCCCTCTTTCTTTAAAAGTTGCGTGTGTGTGTGTATTTGCTTTTAAAAATGCATTTTAAAAATGATGTCTACATTGTATGCTATGTATTTAAGTATTGAAGTTAATTGAAAGAGATTGGGAAGGAGGCCTTACCAATGTTGGTTCGTGTCTATCTTCCACTGGGGAATATGTTTGATTGAGTGTGAATAGTGTTCTGGGATGGATCGGGATTGCCTCGGAGTGGATCGGTGTTTGTGGACAAAGCTTTGGTATGACTCGAGATGGACTGGGTGTCTGCGGACAGAGTTTCAGCGTGCCTCGGGATGGACCAGTGTCTGCAGACAGAGCTTCGGCATGCCTCGGGATGGCTAGGTGTATTCGGGCAGAGGTTCGGCGTGCCTCATGATGGCTAGGTATATTTGGACAGAGGTTCAGCGTGCCTCGAGATGGCTAGGTGTATTCGGGTAGAGGTTCAGCGTGCCTCGGGATGGCTAGGTGTATTCGGGCAGAGCTTCGGGATGCTTCTGGATGCCTCGAGACAGACCGGCATGGCTTCGAGATGTTTCGAAATGGTTCGGGATGGACCGAAAGGGCTTCGGGATGCTTCGAGAGCGCCTCGAGATGGCTCGGGAATACCTAGGGATGGACCGGTAGGGCTTCGGGTGTACTTTGGAGCGCCTTGGGATGGCTCGGGAGCACCTCGGGGCGGCTCGGGAGGCCTCGGGAAGGGCCGAAGGGGCTCGGAATGCCTTAGACTTGTCCCAGATTGCTGGGGGGAGGGAGGAGAGAAGGGAGGTGTGAAGAAAATCAGAGGGGGATCCCTCTATTTATAGACATAGAAAAACTGCAAACATGTCCGCGCGGACACTTATGCAATCCCATTTTTTGGTTTTTCCGGATTTAAGGGAATATTGTGGACTTTAAGGGGATTTTTTCATGACTACTTTCACCCTGAAAATGTGTCCGTGTAGACATGTTTTCAAGTTGGCTATTTTTTGTAATTCCTGAAAAGTCCTTATGTTACATTTTATCCCGGAAGGGTCCTACCTTGGTTTGATTGGTGGTTTTGGACTTTTTGGAGGTTACGGGTCTTCGGGATCACATTTGCGTGAGTCCACGAAGTTTCCCGTGTGCTCGGATGTGGAGCGATCCGGATTGGGGTACTTACAGAAGCCCCTCGGCGATGTCACTTATGAAGGAAGTGGGGTTGTCGATAAAGATAAGGTTCTCGATTTAGATCGCTTGTCGGGAGAGGGAAGGTGACCATGTTAGTCAAATGTGAGGATGTGGTGGTGTCCGAGGGTGACCATTTAGGTCGGTTGTGAGGACGTGGTGGTGTCCTAAGGTGACCGATGAGGTCGGTTGTGAGGACGTGGTGGTGTCCTAAGGTGACCGTTTAGGTCAGTTGTGAGGACATGGTGGTGTCCTAAGGTGACCACTGAGGTCAGTTGTAAGTACGTGGTGGTGTTCTAAGGTGCCCATTTAGGTCGGTTGTGAGGACGTGGTGGTGTCCTAAGGTGATCACTGAGGTTGGTTGTGAGGACGTGGTGGTGTCCTAAGGTGATCGATGAGGTCGGTTGGCTGGACCCATTGATAGGATTCCTACGTATCCCGAATGGGAATCAAGCCTGATCCTAGTTCGTGCGTGAGGGCAATTTTGAGAGCCTCGACCTGTGGGGAACTATTTGTAGGCGTTCATCCTGAGTTGAGACTGTTCCTTGAGGCGTCTCGGCATGAGTTGAGACTATTCCTTGGGTCATCTCGGCCCTGTGTTGAGACTATTCCTTAGGGCATCTCGCCCTGTGTTGAGACTGTTCCTTGAGGCATCTCGCCCTATATTGAGACTGTTCCTTGGGGCTTCTCGCCCTGAGTTGAGACTGTTCCTTGGGGCGTCTCGCCCTGTGTTGAGACTGTTCCTTGGGGCTTCTCGGCCCAGTGTGAGACTTAGTTAAGGAGTATGACCCTAAGTTGAGACTATTTTAAGGCGTCTGGACCTAAATTAAGACTTAGTTCAGGAGTATGACCCTATGTTGCGACTATTCTAAGGCGTCTGGACCTAAATTGAGACTTAGTTCAGGAGTATGACCCTAAGTTGAGACTATTCCAAGGCGTCTGGACCTAAATTGAGACTTAGTTTAGGAGTATGACCCTAAGTTGAGACTATTCTAAGGCATCTGGACCTAAATTGAGACTTAGATAAGGAGTATGACCCTAAGTTGAGACTAGGCATGGGCATCCGGTTCCCGGTTCCGGTTCCGGTTCCGAACCGCCGGTTCCGGTTCCGGGGAAGGGGGGAACCGAGACGGAACCGCCTAAATCCGGTTCCCGGTTCCGGTTCCTTGATGCCGGTTCCGGTCCGGTTCCACGGTTTCCCGGTTCCTTTTTTTGGCTTTTTTTTTTTTTTGAAAACTGTGAAGGTGGGCGACCGCCCAAGAGAGGTGGGCGACCGCCCATATCCAAATTCAAGCAATGTCAAACTCTCTGCACACATGGGCGACCGCCCAAGAGAGAGGTGGGCGACCGCCCACATCCAATTTCCAGCAACCCCAAAGTTTGGTCAGTGCACTTTGGTCACTTCCTTTTCCTTTTCTTCTCTTTTAAGCCATCAAAACTGTTAAGATTCTAACAAATTTGGATGAAGATGAATAATAAACAAATTATTTTAACATATTTTATAAAAGAAAAAGGGACGGTACCCTTAAATTTTATTAATAATTGTTAAAATGTTACAATGAGGGGGACAACCAACCTTGCCCTTTTATAAGTAAGGGAGGACATAAGGAGCCTTAACCTCGTTCTTAGTATTTTACAATATTTATCTAAATTATAACAATCTAATCTAAACAAAAAAAACCTAATATATAAAATAAAACAAAGCAACAAATTAAATTATACAAATTAAACTATATAAATTACATCAACTTACATTTGGGCCATTGGGATTGTGTCATTGTTCTCGTCACTTCCCGATGTTGAATCAAAGAAATCTTCATCGGATGAGGAAAACTTTGGCTCTTGATCTCTTTTCTCCGCTTTGACCCAATCATTCAACAAATTTTGATTTTCTAAATTTTCAACAGATTAAATTTGCACGTTGCGGATCCGCAATATTTCCACCAATGCTAAAAGCGTGCTCAACCGAAACTGTTGATGCGGGAGAAGCAAATATTTCTCTTGCTATCCTAGAAACAATAGGATAAGAACTCGCCCTCTTGGCCCACCAATGTAAAATGCAAAATTCAACTTCATCATCATATTCAAATTCCGTGTTCAAATATTTTTCAAATTCCGCATTAGAACCGCTTCCTCTAGAGCGCTTTCTATTTCCATAAAAAGAAGTCAAAAAAGAGTTGTCCGTTTCGCTAGTTTGACGAGGAGGAGCCTCACTTGTACTAGCACCACCATAAATTGAGTTGTACTCTTTAAAAACATTTAAAAATTCATTTTTCGCATCGGACAATATTTGATCAATATTTGGAAAACGGGGATCATTTGCATCAAACAAATTTTGATAGTAATATGTAAGAAGTTGTTCCAAACCATCCATTCTAACCCTTGGATCTAAAATTTTTGCAATTAAAAAAATACTTGGAATTGTCTCAAAATATTTCAACCATTTTTCCTTCATGCTAACAATGGCTGGACCAATTATGGGATCATCTTTAAATTCACAAAATGTACCCGAAATAATAGTACTATGATCAACAACTAAGTTAGAAGTAGGATAATACGTACCGGATAACATGACAGTGGCATCCTTGAAATTTTTCAACAATTTGATCATGCTTCCACAAGCATTCCATTGATGAGGAAATAGGGTGTATTTGTAACCAACGGAAGACAAAAACAAGCAAATTTGTTCCTTATAAAGAAAAGAATCCGCTAAAATTTTATAGGTAGAATTCCACCTAGTTGTAACATCCATTGAAAATTTTTTGGGACGGATATCATTTGCCTTGCAATAGTCTCTCCATTTTCTTTGATTGGAACTTTTTCTCATAATAAACTGTATACCTCGTTTAATAGGAATAATTGAATCTTGTAAAGCAGATAGACCATCTTGCACACATAAATTTAAAATATGACAAAAACATCTAATATGAAAAAAATTTCCACCTAATACCGATTTACAAATACCAATTAGTTCCGGTAAACTTGCAGTATTAAAGCTAGCATTATCAAAAGACATTGAAAAAATTTTAGTAACTAAATTATATTCTTGTAAAATACTTTGTAGTTTAAGTGCAATATTGTGTGCGGTATGCTCATCATCAAAATCTCTATATGCAATCAATCTCTTTTGAATGGTCCAAGAATTGTCAATCCAATGACAAGTTACTCCCATATAAAAATGTTCACAACGGTTATCACTCCATATATCCGAACAAATAGAAACTTGTTGAGATAAATTAGCAAATGTTTGTATTAAACCATATTTATATTCCCCGACTATTTTTGCAATATCACGTGTGAGAGTTCTACGTGGTATTCTTTTTGCAGGGGTTAAGAGAGAGTTTAGCAAAATCTTCATAGAATTCATCATCGGCAAAACTAAAGGAAAGACATTTAACACAAACAAATTTTGCCATACCTCTTCTATGGTTTTGTTCACTATAATGAAATGTAGTGGAAGAAGAAGACGTACCTACAGCGCCCATCGAAGAAGTCGAAACTCCTTGGAGTTGTGTTTGAGTTGGATCTATGCCAAATTCGGTAGGATGATGAACTCGAACATGCTTGGTATAAGTGCCGTATCCATTGCCATCCCTCCAAGTATAAACATTTTCACAATAGTTACATATCACTTTCCAAACCTCCTCACCATGTTTGTCCAATCCGAGCTCCTTCCTAAAGTGACGAATAAAAATTGAGGACTTCGGTTCACGAATTTTAGGAGAAGGCGGTTGACCTTGTCGACCGCCTCCACGAAGACCGCGACCCCTTCCTCTTGGTGCAATTGGTGGTAGGTTATGTGCATCACTTTCTTCAGTACTTGGAGTTCCTACAAATTGTGGTTGTTGTGACATGAAAGGCGGTATTGGAAATTGTTGGTCTCCAACTTGAACCTCCTCCTCATCTTCTAAATTTTCCCATTGATTTCTCCCCGACATTCCCCCATCATAAAAGGGAATATCATTTGGAATTTGTGGTGGTGGTGGTGGTGGTGGTAGTTGAGAAGATGAAGAAGGTTGGTTGTTTTTGCTCTTGCTACCCATTTTTTTTGTTAAGTTTCTAAGGAAAGAAGACATGATGATGGTGTATTGGTGATTTGGTGTGTATGATGAGTGATGAGTGAATAGTGAAGACTATGAAAATGGATGAAAATATGGAAAATGAGGATGGAATTATGGATTATGGAATATGAATGTTGGTGAGTGATTTGAGGCTTTGATCTTGAGACTTGAGAGTTAAGAACTTAAGAGAGAGTTAAGAGAGAGTAAAGATTAAGAGAGAGTTAAGAGAGTTTTGTGAAAATAAAATGTAATGAGGTGAATTTGTATTTATAGGTGAAAGGTAAGGATTGTTTTGTTTTTTTATTTATTTTTAATTACTGAAAATTGTCTAAAAAGTAAAAAAAAAACAGGCAAATTTGACTGAAAAGGTGAAAAAAAACGGGCAAATTTTGAAATTTTTTGAATTTTCTGCAAAGAACCGCCGGTTCCACGGTTCCGAACCGCCGGTTCCCCGGTTCCGGTTCTCCGGTTCCGGTTCCGGTTCCAAAACCGGCGGTTCACGGTTTTTTAAAAATAGGAACCGAGATTGAACCGGAAACCGGCCGGTTCCGGTTCTCGCCGGTTCCGGTTCCGGTTCGGTTCTCCGGTTCCGCCCGGTTCCGGTTCCGGTTTGCCCATGTCTAGTTGAGACTATTCTAAGGCGTCTAGACCTAAATTGAGACTTAGTTCATGAGTATGACCCTAAGTTGAGGCTTAATTCAGGAGTATGAACCTAAATTGAGACTATTCTAAGGCGTCTAGACCTAAATTGAGTCTTAGTTCAGGAGTATGACCCTAAGTGGAGACTATTCTAAGGCGTCTGGACCTAAATTGAGACTTAGTTCAGGTGTATGACTCTAAATTGAGACTATTCTAAGGTGTCTGGACCTAAATTGAGACTTAGTTCAGGAGTATGACCCTAAGTTGAGACTATTCTAAGGCGTCTGGACCTAAGTTGAGACTTAGTTCAGGAGTATGACCCATAAGTTGAGGCTTAGTTCAGGAGTATGAACCTAAATTGAGACTATTCTAAGATGTCTGGACCTAAATTGAGACTTAGTTCAGGAGTATGACCCTAAGTTGAGACTATTCTAAGGCGTCTGGACCTAAGTTGAGACTATTCTAAGGCATCTGGACCTAAGTTGGATTTGATGGTGTATTTTGTGAATCATGTATGGAACTTCGTTTGTGGGAATTCTTAGAAAGGAAACATGCCGTGTTGGGACGGACCTTTTATGTAGTGTTTATTACTGCTATGTCATGCATTTGAAGTTTATTGACATACCTTTGTTGTGTTTACCGGCAGGAGGAGGCGCCTTTGTGAGGAGGAAGTTGAGGAAGATGGGGTGGCACCTCTGGCTGAGATAATGAGGACGTGGTGGCGCCCTTGTCTGAGATAATGAGGACGTGGTGCGCCTCTAACTGAGTTGTTGAAATGTTTGAGGATGTGGGGCGCCTCTGACTAAGTTGTCGAAATGTTGGAGGATGTGGAGCGCCTCTGGCCGAGTTGTTGAAGTGTTTGAGGACGTGTGGCGCCTCTGACCGAGTTTTTGAAATGATTGAGGACGTGTGGCGCCTATGATCGAGTTGCTGAAATGATTGAGGACGTGTGGCGCCTATGACCGAAATGATGAGGACACCGCAGGTGCTGGCCAAGGAGAGGAGGGACGGCTCATCTTCTCTTTCCTTCTTCATTCTTACTTCTGCAGACTTCTTGGAGTATCCGGTCAAGGAAGGTGCTGAGCTCACCGAGGATGATGAGCTGGCTGGCGGAGGTACCGGGATGCAGGAGTCTTTACCAAGTGGTATTGCCGATGACTCAGAGTAGGACTCTTTTTTTTCTTCTATTATGTGCATGTTAGTGAGGATAGCGACAAAATATTTGTATTTATATGCACAATGTATTCACATGTAATGAACTCTTTTATTTGCACTTTATTGGTGATAGCTTAGGAGTTGTTTCTACATCCTTTTTTTTTGCATGTCGCATGAGCTGGAAATGCATTTGTTTTTAGTGTATGGGGGCTGGAAACAGCTTTGGCAGGTTTTCTGAACAGTAGGGGGCTGAAACAACTTTGACAGTTTCATGAGCGACGGCGGGAGTGATATCTCCTGGGACGTGTTTGCTTTGTGTGTGATATCCACTCTTTTCATGGTTAGCCCCCTCTGGATATGCCACAGCGCTTTGTTGGATGTGGTAGGCCACTACCGAGCCGGTGAGGACATCGTTTCCTTAGTTTTGGGGGAAACCTTTCACGGTATAGACCATCTGGTGATGGGGGACCGATTCGTGCGTGGAGGAAGCCCCACTTTACTTGCCTTATGGTTTCGAGAGAGAGACTTCAAGCTATGATAGTGCCTCTGACATCTTTCAGTCCGTGGACATTTGCTCAGCGACTTCTTGTCTTGGATATGGGTCAGTCCGCTTGGGAGAGGTGGATGGCTCGACTTGGCACACATCACCTCTGTTGGTGGGTTCCTCATTGGAGGATTGAGACTAGGGGGCCTTTCAGGAAGTTTCATATGTTGTCAGGGTTCTGGGGCTATCTCAGTCCTCTTTCTACATCCCGTCGCTCGTTTCTCGACAGTTTGGGATGAGGTAGGAGCCTTTGCTGGGCTGGAGTGAGATTGCTACTAGGATGGTAGTTTGCTGCTCTTTCTCATGTGGTACTCCTTAGACGCTGGGAGAGTATTGTTCTGTTCACCGAGTACCTGGATTGGTACGAGCGGCAACTTGGACAGACTCGAATGATTCTGGGGAGCAAGCGCGAGGCAATTCTGTGGAGCAGACGCGAGGCGATTCTGGGGCAGGGTTGCCATTCCAGTTACGACCTTAGGAGCGCGGAAGCTTGGGCTAACCCTCAGGGTGTCACGAGAGTGTAAGTACCCAAATCTGGCTCATGCCTTCCGGTTAAGTTTCCCGGCAATTCCCCGGACTTTCCTAAAGTTCAGGGGCAATTTGGGAACTTTCCCAAACCTTCCGAGGGGCGAAGGACTTGTTAGGAATTAAAATTCCACGTAGTCCCTCACTGGAAAGAGCTTCTAGAATGCCACCTTGCATGATTCTAGAAGCAGGCTGAGTCACTAATGGATAAGACCGCACGGCTTCATTAGCTAAGGGTTACAGCCGCACGGCTTCATTAGGAAGCACAAAACTGCTTATAAATAGAGGCCTCCTCTATTCATTTTATAACAAAAATTCTGGCACTGTTACTCTGCCAAAATAGAACCACGAATTTCCAGAAATTTGAAACCTCCCAAAATCACCTCCCTCCTCTCCAAAATCCTTCTAAAGTTGCTCCTTCCTTAGGAAACCTTCAATTGGTAACCTCTCCTCCTTTTCTCCTTGAAATATACTTGTTATTCTTGTTATATTGCTCCTTGCTATTTATATTGCTATTTACTTGCTTTATATGTGATTTATTGCTATAAAAATCAAGTCTTTACTATGTAGGTCATAATACCCCCATTCCCCTATCACATAGGATTCATGGAGGATCCATCCCAAGGATGAACAATAAGACCCCAAATGGCTTGTTCTAGGGTGGATCTCTCATATGATGATGTGAAAATGTCATCTTTTTCATATAAAAATGTCATCTTTACATTAAAAATGTCATTTGTATTCATATAAATGTCATCCCCTTCCCATAGACCTTGCTTCCAAGGATTGTCCACCTAAATGGTTCTTAAAGGACATAGGAAAGCCATAAAGGTCCTCCCTTTACATTCCTAGTCATAGTGTTCATTACATATGTTTGCATAAAATGTCATCTTTACTTTAAAAATGCATTCCCCATGTCCCTCATGGTTGGATCACTCTCCAAGGATTACCTAGTGACCTTCTTAAGGCACAAAAAGGCATAGGATGAGTATAAAGATCCAATCTTTATACCCCTCCCCTTAGTTCCTTTGGTACTTGAAGCATCTCTTGGGGTATAGTGGTGTAAAGGTCATATCTTTACATCATTTCCTCCATATAAAGATGCCATATTCGGATATCCCTTTAGAAAAGGATGAACTTGAGCCCCTACATCTCCGATCATCACTTGAGACGAGCACAAATGTCCCTATCAAGCTCAAATAGTCTCAAGATGTAGGATTGATGGGCAAAGGTCCTTCCTAAAGAGTCTCATTCTTGGACTATAAAAAGAGGCATCCCTATTCCGATCACATGTGACCCAAGGTCTCATAATGATGGTTGTAAGTCCAAGATGAGGACGGGATCAAAGTCCCGAACACATCAAAATCCAAGGAATCCCGAGCGATAACCAAACCATGGTTTATACGTCCGGAAGACCGCTTGGCACATTCCCTCCTTTTCAAATCACACACATCCCACACACGAAAGCACAAAAGCAAGCACGAAAATTGAATCTTGGAAGACTTGTTTCGGCAAGGCTCCTTGGGTGAACGCCAAACGTTCTTCCCAAGGGATAACTTAACCTCCGGACCCTAATCCTTTTTTTCAAAGTTTTGAGGAAATCAAAATGGCGTGGTGACTCCGTTTTTCAATTTAAACCGGATGTCTTCAAACCGATGTGAGGCGGTGACCCCATACACGAGAAAGCGGTTCAACACAAAAAATGGAAGCCGCAATCTTGGGCACCACACATTCACAGGGAGACGCTTTATGTGACTATGAGACTAGAGTTGACCGATTGACGGAGAGAGGTCCCCTTTTGCAGACTCGCAGGGAAGAGACCCGAGCTGAGGCATGGGCGAATGAAGCTCTGCGAGCTACTGGATTGTTTGACTCGATGGGGAGGACCCCTGATCTTGGAATGAGGGAGACAGAAGTCGCTCATGTGGAACGAAAGAAGACTCATTGGGGACGAGGGAAGAAAGGGAAGAATGTAGAAGGGATAAGCGCGAGTGGCGCGGAATGACCTTCTGAAACTCTAAGTGTCCATTCATTGTCATTGCAGACACATTAAATGTTTTAAGTTGTCTTTTAGCATGTTGTGAGTTTGAAAGTAGACCGTTCTTGAACTCATCAAGAAGTGTTTAAATTGTAATGATTTGTGATTCGCTTTAAAGCTTTATCGAGACGCAAAATATCTTGCTTGCTTCTTGTCTGAGCCTTGGTGGCATCAATTTTTGGAATTTTGTGTATTCCTTAGACCGAACCAATGAAGGCTGCCTATATTCCCCTCGAACTGAGGGGCTCAGGTCTCCGTAGTTTGACCTTTTTTTGGTGAGAGAAGGGGAGATAGAGAAGGGGGAGAATGGTACAACCCTGATTTTGCCTAGACTGCCCTTTTAGGGTTTTCAATCTAGCTGGGTATGTTCTTCAACACCTTTGTATATTTTTTTAATCAATCAGTCAACCAAAAATATGAAAGAAATGACTTGTAATGTACACTCGCAAGGGCGTATATATTATTTTTTGAAAAGGTGGGAATTGATCCCTTTTTGTGTGAATGCCTTATTTGATGTAGGCACAAAAAACATGCTTTTGGGTTTGACTCTTTTGAGAGAGTATGAGCACTGAAAAGCTTGTAAAAGTGTATGGAAGCCCTTGCTGACAGAAAATCAGTATTTAGCTCTATTTTTCCTATTTTGTAGAAAAAGAAGACTTGTCAAGACATCTGAAAACTTGATTTACTCACAATGATCACATGTTTGCTTAAAATCCTTTGTTGATGTTCGGGTTATTCAACAATTAAACTTGATGTGCTTGATTAATCATGAGGAGAAAGTCAACCGGTATCAAGGATCGAGTTGGATAAGGTGTGAGAAAAGGCTTGTGTATAGGAGAGGTCATTGATGAGACCGGGTTTGTGGATTTGTATGTGTTTATGACCGGACCATTTCTGGTTGCCTACGTTCCCCTTAAGACAAGGAGCTCAGGTCGACGTAGTTCGGGGTCTAACCGTGTTTTGGCTTTGGGGCAAGGGCATGAATATTTGTGCGGCCTTTGGCAAAAAGGCTCGAAAGGTTGAATGATGAGGCACGGGTCTTGAGGTGATTCCTTGACAAGTCATATTTAACGGCAGTCTCAATGAATCTATTTCTTCTTGATCGTTGCTCTCACGGGAAGAAGAAGAATTTGAATATCGCTTAAGGACTTATGATGTGCTTTTGCCTTTGCCTTCCTCTATTGAGCTTCTGACTAGCGGTGCTGGGTCCTTGGCTCCCTTTTTTTTTTGAAGCCCCTGCTTGAACTTGCTTGATGCACATGAAGGGGAAGGAAAAGTCCCTAGCTTGTTGTTGACATGAGAGCAATCATTTAATGATGTTGTTTTCGTCGTTGACTTGGTCAAGGTGATGGTAGGGATGTAATTTCGGAAAGTGTATGGCTTGATGGAGGCCTTTGTGTGGGGTATGGTAAGGGTGTATGGGGAGCTATCGGTTGACTTTCTCACACTAATTAATCAAAGCATTAATCACTTGGGGAATTACTTGTTGAGCAATGCAAGTGATCATATAAAGCAAAACGATTTCATTAAATGTGATGTGGGGTGCAAAATAATGTCTCAAGTCTAGCAAGAAAACAAAGAAAACTTGTGTATGAAAACTTGAAGACTTAATTACAATGTCCGAGGAGTACTTGATCGAATGAGAAAAGTACAAGAACCTATGAGGTTTGACTATATGATTTTTTTTGTGTGTTTTTTAGAGTGTAGAGGGGGGAGAAGAAGACTCGATATTCTTTAGGTGAAGTATCGACGAAGTTGTCGATTTTTGGGGAATGGATTTTCGACTGTGTTGTGTGTTTTTTAGAGTGTAGAGGGGGGAGAAGAAGACTCATCCATGCTGAATGCTACCATGTTCACCCTATCATTCTTGGGGAATGGATTTTCGACTATGTTGGGTCCGCGGGGGCGTTCCAACTTTCCCTCTTCAATTAGCCCTTGGACCACTTATTTTAGTATGACGCAATTGTCGGTGGTGTGACTGGGGTAGTTATGGAAGGCACAGTGCTTGATCATATCCATGTTCGGGTTAGGATTAGGATTCCTCGGCTGATAATTCTCGAGGGGCTTGAGCATGTTCTGCTTCAACAACGCCTCGAATACTTGGCTTAGAGACATTCCGAAGTTGTCGAAGTGTTGAAAACACTGCAGCCGGGAAGGATTGTTATTTCTCGGGGGGGCTTGATTGCGGCTTCCTTGGGCTCTGTTCTGGATGTAGTGGACTGCTTCGGCGGCCTCTTTTCCTTAGTTTGGAACGGGCGTCGGATTTGATGGGACTACCTGGTAGAGGTAGGAAGAAGTGGGAATGGCCGCTGTTTTCTGGAGGCTCAAGGTCTTTTCAAACTTGGTCCCGGCATTGACCATGGCATGAAGGTCGGGATAGAAGTGGTGGCTAATCAGGGCCCTTAGGGATGGTTTGAGGCAGGAATGGAAGATGTCCATATGCTCTTCTTTGGAAAGCGGATCCATTATCTCGTTTAGTTTCCAGTTCCATCTTTTATAAAATTCTCCCACCGGCTCACTGTCCTTTTTTTCAGTGGCTTGCAGATCATGGCGATTGGTTTCCCACTCGAGGTTGGCGCGGTACTTATCTAGGAAGATCTCACTGATTTGATCCCAAGTGGTGCGATTTTCCGCCTTTACATTGAGGAACCACCTTAGTGCCGTGGATTTGAGGGAATGCTGGAAGTGATCCGCCATTTGTTGTGGGGTAGCCCTTTTGGCTCTCGTACCTAAGACGTAGGTATCGATGTGAGTTTTTGGGCATTCTGTCCCATCGAACTTCTCTATTTCCCGCATTCTGAACTTTGGAGGGAGAGGAACCACCTTGCTCGGGTCTGTAGGCATAAGCGAGTCCCTTCGAGAGTTGGCCAATTTGCCTTGCATGTCTTTCATTTGTTCGACCAACTAAGCCATGTTAGGATTAGTAGGCAGAGGCAAGCTGCCATTTTCTGGAATGGAAACCGAAGATGGAGGTGGATTGGCTGATGGGATCCCCATTCGGGAATCTTGGGGAGGTAGTTGAGTGTATACCATTCCGTACCCTTGATTGTTGAAATTGGAGTTGAGGGCATGGTTGCCCGAACCGCCAAGGGTTGTGTTTGGGAGCTGGGGAAATGTTTCATTAGCCCCAAGTGGCATTCCAGTGGGTGGTAGGTTTGAAATGTCAGGATATCCACTTGGGATGTCTGTCCCTGGCAGACATTGGGATTTCATATTATGGCTGCGAGGCTCATACAGAGGCAAAGGATTGAATCCTGGGGATACCGAGATATATTGGGATCTGGGGGAACGGGCCCATATGTGTGCTGGTGATAGTGAGCTTGCGGAGCAGAGCCGGGAAATGGATTATGCTGAGGCATGCTGATTGGAGCTGCTTGACTGAGGCTTGAGTGAAGGTTTGAGCGGGAGCTACTCTGCATTGCCGGATTTTCGTAGCTTGGTAGAGGAGGGACCTGCTAATAGCTTTGGGAAACCGGGGGAGCAGGTATTTCTTCATCTTCTTTGAGGACGAAGGTCCCATCAGGTTGGGGAATGGTGACGGTTCCGCGACGGCGCATGATGTCTACGATCCAGGCTTGCTATTCTTCTTGGCGCTTCTTGAGAGTTTTGAAGGCTTGCAACACCCCCTCCATTTTCTGGAGGTTTCTCAGGGGCGGGGTTCCGTTTCCCTCACTTTTATCTGTCGACCCAGCCATGGGAGATTAACGGAATGTTCGACCCGCTGAACCGGAAGGGCTGTCGGACCTTGTGACTTCGATGCTGAAAAGACGGAACCCGGGTACTCTCAACCACTCTCGCTTCGCTGGAGTGGATGAAGGGTAAATTTTAGACTTGGGAAGACCTTTTTTGGATAAAGGGGGAAATCTCATGCGACATGCAGTTTCCCTTCTTTTTTTTATGTTTGTTTTTTTTTGTTGTTTTAATTTACTTAAAACGTGTTTTCTCAGAATCCTAAGTTGGTTGGAAAAGATTGCTCTTCTTTTTCGCAACTATTCTAGATCCTGGGCCAGTGGAAACCATTACTACGGCTATAAGCGCACCGTTTTGCACCTATATTATGACTTCCCAGGGTGGATAGCCCCGGGCGAGGGTCCTATAGGGCAAGCGGTTTCTACCGGCCAAAAGAGAAAAAAAAACGAACCTAAGGACCGAGCCTGCCATGTTCGTTTTAATGTGTCTGCCATGTGAATAGTGAACAGAGCCAGTATCTAAAGTCAAGATCGGGTCAAGAGCTTGGTATGACCTCTCTTTATCTTGCTTGCGCAAGGGATCTATGACATTAGGTTTTGTCTGGGTCATATTGTCATGGATGACGCATTAAAGGCTTGATGACATCGTCTTTCTTGCGCAAGGGATCTTGATTTCTGGGCTTTGACTCAGATAATGGCCGGCATGGGATATGTATCCAGGCTTTATGACACAGATTGGGTCAAAACCCAATCGAGTCTGGATAGAGTGTGATGCAAGCATGCATGGATGACACTGGCTAGGATGGGAAGTTTGGAATGATCCCGTGCGCGCTCGAAAGGCATAGGAAAACCAATCGAACTACATCTGAGACCATCCCGGGTTTGGGGTTGTAGTGTGCAGTGTACAGGATAAGAGTGCGCGTAGTGTGCGGTCACTAAAATTCTTTTTCTGAGGAAAACAAAAAGATTTGCAGAATTTTTAAATTTATGTACACAGATGTAGATAATGCATTTTTCGTATTTTTTTTTTGAATAAAAAAAGTAAGCACATGCACACACACACAGCATTTAAAGAAGGGGTAAAATGAAAGTTTGACCATCATCATTGTTTTAAAAATCTTTTTTTTTTGTTTAAAATTTTTTAAAACAAAATGTCCCCAGCAGAGTCGCCAATTGAAATTACCTTGATCTGGCGCGCGGACCGGACATCTCGCGCTGTCGAGATCGTGCTGTGTTTTTCTCGGAGAGTCGCCACACTGTTTTGATTACACCCAAAACTATGAGAAAAGGCGGTTTTGCTTTGTTTTTGTTATGTTGTGTAATGAGATTTTTGATTTTGGGGGTCAGGTTATGCCCCGGGAAGAGAATAGTAGAGCTCACCCGAGTCGCCTCGTATACACGAGTCTTTCGATACCCCTCTTTCTTTAAAAGTTTTGTGTGTGTGTGTATGTGCTTTTAAAAATGCATTTTGAAAATGATGTCTACATTTTATGCTATGTATTTAAGTATTGAAATTAATTGAAAGAGATTGGGAAGAAGGCCTTACCAATGTTGGTTCGTGTTTATCTTCCGCTGGGGAATATGTTTGATTGAGTGTGAATAGTGTTCTGGGACGGACCGGGATAGACCGGGATTGCCTCGGAGTGGACCGGTGTCTATGGACAGAGCTTCGGTATGATTCGGGATGGACCGGGTGTCTGCGGACAGAGCTTCGGCATGCCTCGGGATGGACCAGTGTCTGCGGACAGAGCTTCGGCGTGCCTTAGGATGGCTAGGTGTATTCGAGCAGAGGTTCGGCATGCCTCGGGATTGCTAGGTGTATTTGGGCAAAGTTTCGACGTGTCTCGGGATGGCTAGGTGTATTAGGGCAGAGGTTAGGCGTGCCTCGGGATGGCTAGGTGTATTCGGGCAGAGGTTCGGCGTGCCTCGGGATGGCTAGGTATATTCGGGCAGAGGTTCGGTGTGCCTCGGGATGGCTAGGTGTATTCGGGCAGAGGTTTGGCATGCCTCGGGATTGCTAGGTGTGTTCGGGCAGAGCATCGGCGTGCCTCGGGATGGCTAGGTATATTTGGGCAGAGGTTCGGCGTGCCTCGGGATGGCTAGGTGTATTCGGGCAGAGGTTCGGCGTGCATCGGGACGGCTAGGTATATTCGGCCAAAGGTTCGGCGTGCCTCGGGATGGCTAGGTGTATTCGGGCAGAGGTTCGGCGTGCCTCGGGATGCCTTGGGATGTGCGGGCAGAGCTTTGGGATGCCTCGGGATGGATCGGCAGGGCTTCGGGATGCTTCGGAATGATTCGGGATGGACCGGCAGAGCTTCAGGATGCTTCGGGAGCGCCTCAGGATGGCTCGGGAATGCCTCGGGATGGACCGACAGGGCTTCTGGATGCTTCGGGAGCACCGCAGGATGGACCGGCAGGGCCTCGGGAGGACTTCAAAGCGCCTCGGGATGGCTCGGGAGTGCCTCGGGGCGGCTCGGGAGGCCTCGGGAAGGGCGGAAGGGCTCGGGACACCTTAGACTTCTCCCAGCTTGCTGGGGAAGGGAGGAGAGAAGGGAGGTGTAAAGAAAATGAGAGGGGGAGCCCTCTATTTATAGGCCTAGAAAACTGCAAACATGTTCGCGCGGACACTTATGCAATCCCAATTTTTTGGTTTTCTGGGATTTAAGGGAATATTATCGACTTTAAGGGGATTTTTTCATGATTACTTTCACCCTACAAATGTGTCCGTGCGGAATGTTTGCAAGTTGGCTATTTTTGTAATTCCTGAAAAGTCCTTCTGTTCCATTTTATCCCGGAAGGGTCCTACCTTGGTTTGGTTGGTGGTTTTGGACTTTTTGGAGGTTACGGGTCTTCGGGATCACGTTTGCGTGAGTCCGCGGTGTTTCCCGTGTGCTCGGATGTGGAGCAATCCGGATTGGGGTACTTACAGGTATGCTCCATGTTCGCCCAAATTGGTTTTAGCTACTACTGTTTTACACCTTAATTATTATCCGAGAGTGATGCGGGTGCACATCTTTAGAGTCTTTTTTTACTTTTGAACGACGACATGAATCTATTGCTCGTGGTATTGTATTTAAGTCATCTTGCTGCTTCATTCGCCTGCTTCCATCTAGAAGCCCAGTTGTTTCATATGTGGTCTTTGCAGGGCTTTCAGCTTTGATTGCCGAAAGTTCACTAGTACAGATTGGATCTTAGGAAACGCACCTTAGATAGCGGTTTTAAAAAGCGCTATCTAAGGTGTAAACTTACATAGCGCATCCTCATCTTCAAATTTAATAACCAAGGCAAAATAATAATAATAAAAATAAATTAACTAACATTGCGCATATTAGGAAAACGCTATCTTAGTAAAAGCTTACATAGAGCTTATTAGAAGTGTTATGGTAGTAAACGCTTCATAAGGGTTATTCATTTTATTTTATTTTATTTTTAAGGCAATGCCTCTCTCTCTCTCTCTATCCTTCCAGATTTCGCCGTTGTTCTCTCTTCTCTCCCACGTCCCTACACACTCTCCCTCTCTTCCCGGCAAAACCCACGACCACACATCGATGAGCTTCCCTCCCCAGCAATCGCCACTGCCAACATGTTGGGTTTTGGGGTTACATACGCAGCGAAAGATTTAGCAAGTAACAAAACCCTAGCCATGAATCCGTCTAACATGAAGAGATTAAAACTATGAATATAGATTTACTAACCTTGTTGCGAATTTGTCTTTCGTATCCGATTCGTAATTCAAATTTGAATCGCAGACAAAACATGGATCTTCTTCCCTGTTCTTCCTTGGTGATGAATCAACAATGGTGATCTTCAAGCTTTAGATGATAAAGCAGTCACCCTCTATCGGTAATTCACACGCGAACGAACCAAGATCTACATCTTGTTGGATTGCTAGATGATCCTCCTGTTGAAACTCTTTTCAACAATCTATGGCCAATATGGATTTGAATCTGAGGAGTTTTGATCTTTGATTCATAATCAAAATCAAGGAATTAGTGTTTCATAAACCCTAATTTTCGTCTGTGTTGGCTGAGGTAAAAGGGGCTATTTATACTTTATAAATATCCCTAACACTTAAGGAGAAAAGCCCTAAACCTAGCAAAAAACCGATGCTGAACAGGAGCCTTGTCCCGCGCGAGACTGCTGTGTCCCGCGCGATACAACGCTATGGTCAAAACCAAGCATCCTGATACACTCGTCCCCTTTATGGGGAATAGTTAGTGCATTTGGGGACGAGTCGTCCCGAGCCCCAGATTTCATATTTGAGCCATTTTTCAATCCGTTCTTTGTGTGTAACCCTATAGAAATTATATTTTATGTTGGTAGTGAGTTGAAACATCAACCTCACAAGACATAAGTGATCTCTAGCAAGTCATTATGTCCACCCAATTAAATATAACATCAAAGCTTGATTCCTTGATAGATCAATATTACAATCCCTTTGTCCACGATGTCATATTGAACATGAGTCATGTTCAATTTCAACTCATATAATGCTTTCTCAATTCTGAATATGTTGATAGTCCAAGTGCATTTGATCTCTATCAAATCTCTTGAGTACGGCCGAACATTTCATCAAAACAATTCATCGAGGGGCCCAAGCAGACATCTCTCTTTATGAGGGATAAATCTCATTTTGACTTATCATTCTTCCCTACATGAATCCAATCATGCCAACTAATAAAAAAGGATGATGATTCCATATTCCCTTTCTTCTTTAGTATTTTGTTCTTCTCTATACAGTTTCTGGTCTAGCATATATTTGATCCGTTTTTGCAGATTTCCAGATCTTGTTTGGATCTCTGCAAATTCGAATTAAGAAACTGTAAAAAAGGAGTAAATCTCAGAAGAACCCGTACGGCCCCTATTATAGGTAGTGCGACCTCTTTTGTCTCTGTTATAGTTTCTTTAGTTTTTCCTTTACTTCAAGTCCATTTTCTCTTTTATTAGCAACATCCTGTTCAAAACTGATTTCCAGAAAGTGCACATTTCGAAACCTTATATTATTTTGACTTTAAACACACACACACACACACAAATTGTCAAAGGTAGGAAGACTCATTGATGTTAGGCACTTTGGTTGATCACTAATATTCTTTTCTCAAGGTGTAAAGTGACCTCCTGACTCAAAATCTCATTAAAATAGCATTTTCATTGTTTTGGATTACAAAGAAAACGGTGTGGTGACTATCTTTGCACAATTTTATCCATCCCACTATTAGATGATTTTAAAAATTCCCATGCCGTTTGCACATCGAATCGGGGTAATTTCACTGTCTCGTACGAGACAAACATGTCAGCCTGTGTGTGTTTTCCGTTTGGTCAGCCTTCATACCTATATTCAGTCAACTTGTTGGGACTCGATCTTGGTTTAATAAAAATCACTATACATCTAGGTTTGTCAACAAGACAACTAGCTCGTTCAAGACTCTCCTAACACAATTATTGATTCTCCCCCTCTTATCGAAGCTGAAGTCAAGGAAATTGTGGTCATGCTCGCTCAAGCCTAGGAGCAGCTCACATAACAAAGTTCCCAAATAGCAACCCTAACCAAAGAGATCCATGCAGTGAGAGTCAAGAAGGCTAAGAAACAAAAGAATGAATGTAGTGGTGAAAGAAGGAATGTAGTGGTGAAACCAATAATGTTGATGGTCTAGTAACCATGAATTAGCTTAAGAAGAAACTTGCTTATCTTGACACACAAAAGGGATCCTTCACTCAATTTGATTTGGATGCTCTCCAACAAATCATCACCAAGCTTCCCCACAAGTATAGGAAACCTGATGTGGCCATGTTTAGCGGCACTACTTGTCCTCGAGCTTATGTTGAGACCTACACTTGGGTCATGCTCCCATTGGGAGTAGATTGGTCGACTACATGTTGAATGTTCCAAAAGCAGTTTGAAGACAACTCTACCTATCACCCCACTAGGAGGGATCTTAAGAAAACCAAACAATATCTAAATAATTCTTTTGCTTTCTAGAAGGTGGAGGCTCAAGCTTACTGAAATTGTTAAAAAACATAGTCTCAAGGAACAAATCCACATTTTTCTGCAGTGCTTTCGCGAGGAATTCAAAGAAAAACTCGTCGATATTTACTTTCCTAGTTTCAATGAGTTTCACATATCAAGAATAAGTATTAATGACCTCCTTAAGTATAAGAAGGAAATAAAGAGAGATAGTGGTTTTCGCTACAACAATACCACTACAGGTAAGGATGCCTCAGTCAATGTTATTGCATTTAGCCATCCTAGTGCCGACAATTACTCTGTTGTTACCCCTCCTGAAAAGAATAGAAAGGAAAGGCACTACGAAAAACTTGTAGGCATTACTCAAGAGGGTCTCATTGACATACTCGTAGAAGAAGGAACTATCAAACTAAGGGAAGGCGGTCCTCCCATTGATGTGGGTCCTAACCATGCTTATCATCTTTTGCATGTTTTACAACACTACCGGTCATGACACCAACACTTTCCACAATCTGAAGGATCTCATTCAAGATCTCATTGAAAAGAAGGAAATAGGGATACCTATTGTTGTTACCAACCCTCTCCCTTAGTAATGGAAGACATGAAGAAGTCTCCACCTCTTGAAGAATTCAATACATGAAGAATCACATTGGGGCTACAACTATCCTCTGCCTTCATCCTTTAAAAAAATATAGATTAGGTCAATTTTATGAACTCAAAGAGTCTTTCTATTTTTCCAGTCCATCTCCTTTACTTCTAGTTTGTGTCAAGTAAACTATCAAGTCTGTTTTGAATTCTCCTTATCAATGATAGTTGTATTTAGTTCTTATACACAAATTCCATGCTATTCTACCTCTTGGAAATCGTTTAACTTCATGCAACATCTCAAAATGATGATTTAGCTCAAATAAAACATGATAAACACTTACCAAGTTAATAATGAAATCATTAAAGATTAATGGACCCACAAACCATAGATATCACAAGAACAAATTCAAATAATTTGCAAAAAAAAAAAAAAAGTTATGTCTAAACAAGTTTAAGGATGAAAGTTATCATTAGAAGGCCTAGGAGCTAAACAATATAAAACATCATAGTCCTGCTGAGTTAAGGAACGAAAAACGAAGAAAGTCGAAGGCGTTGTTGTCAACATTCATCCCAAGACGAGTAGGGCTACTCAACTTTGACTTTGAAAAAAAAAGCTAGCCAGGTTGAACTCCTCAAAAACGGCCTAGGCAAAAGTTGGAGCATAAATACTCTGAAGCTTCATCACCTCTTCTTAGAATGAAGCTCAACAACAAGGCAAGTAAAGGAGACTTTCAGCATCAATTCTTCTCCATCAACAAAACTTCATCTATAAAAACACCATCAATGAAAAAGCATGTTTAGCCCTAGGTCGTACTGATGATTGGCCTTCTTTTTAAAACTTGTCAAAGACATTTCTAGATGTTTAACTTGCAAATAAATCAAAAAAAAAAACATTCAAGACATCAAAAAGTAAAAATGCATGGGACCGTTAGAGGTAGAAGATCTTTCCTACATATTGGAGTCATGTAGCATTCTTTGTTAAGTCTAGGTGCTTCCTCTTCTCCACCCTCATACACTCTTGAATTCCAAGCATTAAAACTGGGGTTTTCCACCCTGTTCTACCTGGCCAATCTCTTCTTAAGTCATACAAACTCTTCAAACAAGAAATATACACTAGGGGGCTACCTTCTACGCCTTTTAGTATCATATATATCAATCTTAAAGAGATGATTCTTGGATCACCTTCCTCAAGTCTTAGTCGACCTCTCATAACTCTATCACCTCGACAAGGTCAACATTCAATCTGTCTCTCCCCAATAAGAGACAAACACCTCTCTCTCTCTCTCTCTCTCTCTGAGTCCTTTTCGAGTTAGCATACTCATAAATAAAATGAAAAAGAAAATGTGCAATAGATGCCCACTAGATTGAAAACTTGAAAGGGTGGTATAGACAAAAATAGGGTGAGTCACAAAAGATCAATCAAATACAAAGGGAGAACTTCCTTCAACCTTCTTCAAATCAAATAGCACAAGCCGGGTCACGAAGTCATCCACATATATCATATTATTTGGGCTTGGTGAAAGGGGAGCCTTGGACAATACATGTTTGGAGTGAGTAACGTACCAAATCGGCATTCGTCTCCCTTTTTTCCTGACACGCTACTTGACCCAAAAACACTTTTTTCAACAAATGAGAAATAGAAGAAGGGAATTGGAAAAATCAGTCTCTATAAGATTCTCCTCAAAACCTGAAGAGTAGACTGAAGGATTACCACGGACTAGATATGCTTACACAAAGTTACTTGTCAAAATCCTACAATAGAAACAAAGAAACAGTACAAACTGTAATAGTCGTCTCTTACGAGACAAGATCACACATACGAGAAAACCATTATAGAAACCTCAGCAGTTCTGTAAAAAATCTAATTTGATCTCAACTTGTCAAAACAAGTACAAAACCTGCAAAAATCCATCTCATATAGATCTAACATCTCATATATGCATCTATATATATGCCCATACATAAACATATGCATCAAAAATGACCAAACTGGCAATTCCATAAACTTGTGTGGGCACCACCACACAAGTCCAAGTTAAAAAATCAAAACTTGGAAAAAAATATGTGGAGTCATATATCTGCACAAATACAAAAATCAAAAGATGTCCAGGCCCATCCGAGACCAATATTTACAAAATCCTAGGGGAGTGGAATATTTGAATCCTTGCATCACCAGCAACATCACCTCCACCAAGACTGACATTATCATCCCTTCACCATAAAGACCGCACGTTCAGTAACAATATTTATAGGGTTCGGTCCACCAAACGTCATCAACATTGTTTGGTCTGCCAAATGACATTTATAGGGTTCGATCTGCCGAAAGTCATAACATTGTTTGGTCTGCCAAATGAAATTTAAAGGGTTTGGTCTACCGAACATCATCAACATTGTTTGGTCCCCGAAATGACATTTACAAGGTTCGGTCCACAGAAAATCAACACTGTTTGGTCATCAACATTGTTTGGTCCGCCAAACGACATTTACAAGGTTTGTTCCGCCGAACGTCATAACCAAACCACATTTATATGGTTCATTCCGCTGAACGTCATCAATATTTTTTTCCGCCATGTCTCGCTTCTGAACCAATAATACATGATTACACTAATCTTGGTCTCGCCTTTGATTTTTTATGAAGACTCATTTGTTTCGCCATGTCTCGCTTCTGACTAACTTCATTAGTTATAAGCGAGACTAACTCTCCAGAATGTGATCTGATTCACTTTCCATCTCCGTCTTGATATTTTTCTTGACCCTTACTCTATTGATCCGGGATTAGACAAGATTTAGTCGATATCTACACTGATTCACTCCCTATAAAATCAAGTCTTTGATCTTTCCATTGTTTATGACTCTCCTAACTTGGTTATCAAGTCACATCCCCCAATAAATACAATGGTTCCTCCTACTTATTTCGAACCTCTCTCCTACACACATTTTGATGCGTTCTCTCCTTGAAAGAACTCATAAAACAACTCTCAAATCCTCTCAAAATTCGTCCATAACTTTGTCCATGATCAGATCTCAAGCCTTTGCCAAGACTATCCATTGAAATTGCTAAAAATCACAAGGTAAACTCCTGATACTTTTTATTCTCTTCTCACCTCCTCCAATTGTTCTTTAGAGTAGTGTAATCGCATAAAACATTAGGGTTAGCCTAGATCCTCTCTAAATCATAGAGATGGTCTCGAAGCATATTAACCCAGCATCCCAAACTAATTAATAAAACTAATTAGGTTTTACACAATTTTGCTTTATTTGATTTTTTTTGAACAAATTATATTAACTTAGATGCAAGGCCAATCCTAATATTGGGTAGGTTTAGTGCTTCTCAACCTTCTATCTTATAACTTTTAACCCCCGAACACATGAAATTTGAATTTGGTTTATGTTCCAAGAATAAACATAATAGTGACTGGAAATAAAAAAGAGATTATGATAGGAAGCATTAAGAATGTGTTTTTCACCATTCTCACAGAGAGGATCATTAGGAAGGAAGATTCGGAGCATGGTAGAACCGACAGTTATGTTGAAGCGTTGCTCAGCTTCAACTTACTTGGATAGCTAGACAAAGGGTCGGGCTCTACCAACGCATTAGCTGGCCCTGGAAAATTTGTTTCGCGGGAGTAAAACTCGAGTGCAAGCTTGACGAGAGATGTCACAAGTGGTTTGTCTACGGGTGGGAGATTTTTGGTGTGGATACAAACCAAGCCGGAGAAGAAAAAGGAGAAATTGATCAAAGCAGTTGCACGGTCGTGCAAGAAGAAGAGCACGGTCATGCAACATGAAGGATCTGAGAATAAATTTTGGCGGATTGTTGGCACGGGTGTGCAATATTGCACACACGACCGTGCAGACGTGTGATGAACCTGGGCAGAAAGGTGCGCATTAGGGAAGGTTACGGGCTGATTTGGGTTTCCTATTTTGACAAGTTTTACTTAGAGAAGGAGAAAGAAGATTACTTTATCACAAAGGTATCCTTGTAGATCTAGAGCTTGGATTGTTGTACACTATAAAATCATGTGATAGCCTAGTAACAGTTTTGTAACATCATTAAAAATATTATAGAGAATATTTTTGCTTGATAGAGCCCCCGGACGTAGTTTTTGTTTCAACGAACTGGATAAATAATTCTCGTGTGCTTTCTTTTCTTGCATGTGATTTACTTTTCGTGTATTTCATCTTGAATCACTCCATTCTTTAGGCCCTTCAGCTGTAAGATTTCCCAACACATGTAACTAACCTTTGCTAATATATACTCAATTATTTAACGTGGGTATATGAATCATTTTCTATTTCTAAGGTATTAGTTAAATTACGATTAATTTTATTAATGAATTCATTAAATATGTAACAAGGGTTAGTCATGTGATGACACATTACCCTCACACGATAAATAATTGACGATACAATTAACGGAGTGAGTACATTACAAAAAATTGGTACATGAATGAGGGCATTTCAAGAATATGATTTCTTTATTGACCAAAATATGAGTTTTGCCTAACCTAATAAAGAAGTCGGTTCTCAAATGAAACCAGCAAAGAAAATCAAAAACCAAGAAATAATCACAAAGTCCACTAATTAACTAGCTTCTGATTGCACCTCTAAATAAGTTGATTTGATGACGAGGGAAATCGTTCGGGCTCAGCTCTTGAAGTCCAGCAGAATAATGGGCTGACTTGGGATCTGCACACCACGTAAACTGTGTCGTGGCTTGTCCGGCAAGGCCCTCCGGCGTGAGAATCAGTTTGGGCTGGAGAAGGTGATAAGAAAATAGTGGGTGTGTGTATATGTGAATATGGAAAAGTGCATTACCTTAGCCCAAGAGACTGTTCACGTATTTATAATGGATAAGGGAAACTAGCGTTTCCATCTGGACTGTTGGATTTGATCATCACCAACCGTTGGATTGGTTTTGTCTCCATGTGTCCACGTGGCATCCAGTGATTGCTCCGTACAAGCAAGGACACTGTTGTACCTGTCATGGACAGTGGTTTGCCTTATAATGGAAAGTGTCACCTGCACACGTTGGCGCTACTGCTAGTTCCATGGGGACATATGTGCAGAGTGGCCCAGTGGCAGGTTTGACTTTATCCAAAGATTGCTTGTTGAAAAAGCTAAGTAGAATGATGACCTAGAGCTGTATGTCTAGGAGGGTTATCGCTTGACAGATGAGACGATGAGCGAGTGTCTGGGCGAGGAACCTCATCTTTGGATGGACTTGGTCACTCGTTGGAGACGACGATCATCCTTTGTTAGATGGGCTACAGCCCAACTTAGGTGTCGATTGGATGGGTTATGACCCATGGGGGAGATGGCTCATCATTGGATGGGCTTGGTCGCTTAGTGGCGACGACTGCCATCTATTGTTTGACGCTCCATGACCCAAATCTTGAGTTGATTCTTTGGGCTTTGATCCCTTAGTGGGCCTGTCGAGCCCATTCCTTGGAGGGAAACGATTTAGGCTTGGCCCATCACAAATTATTCTGTTCAGTGGCCCCCAACTCTTGGGTCGTCTTGACGGGCCGGGAGTTATGTTTTTTAGGGTTTTGAAACCCTAGCTCGTTGAAATGGCCGTCAATTTGAAATTTGAAATGGAGAGGCGATGTGACCATTGATGACGTGGGCGGCCAGGATTCCTCCATTAAATGACACGCGTCCCTTGATGGGACATTCTTCTCGAAAGTCCCAACTTGTATTTAATGCCCCTCATCATTACTTCGGGTGGTTTTCTAGGAAAACCTTTCATCTTTCCCAAATATAAATACCCCTCTACTTCCTCCATTACAAACTTTACAAACTCCAGATATTCGAGAGCACAAAGCAAGGAGAGATATTATGGCCACCTGAAAACCATCTCCGGCGATAAAACGGTACTGGCTTCTCCGTCTTTGCATGCAGTGGCTGCTTGGATAAGGGATTTCTTTGATTTGCCACCGGAAACTTCATCTTCTCCCTCAACAGGTAATTTCTCCTCTGCTCTTCACTTTTTTGGGTTTTTTGGGGGCTTAAAACTTGATTAATGGCCCCCAGGTCCGTCGGCTTTGAGCGAGGGGTACAATTTGGTTTTGGGCCCAACCAAAGGGTATACAAATGTGCTAGGGGTATTTGGAGAGAGATCCCTTTGAGTGAATGTTCTTCCATTTTGGTAAAATTCGATTTCAAAAATGGGGGTTTGGAGTTTCCCATTGTTGATGTTCTTGGTGATTTAAAAGAAGGTGACCCTAGGGTTGTGCCCTTTAGATCCATGAACGACCTTCCAAGACACATCAAAAACCATTACTCCTTGGACCATCATGATTCACTTAGGGATTTTGCTTCAGGGGAATCTAGGTCGTCCTTAGGTAGGTCGTCCTCTATTGATGTTAGGACTGATTCCCTTGCTCTCTCTCTAACTGTTTTGTAGATATGGATCACGACGGTCATCCACGACAACAACCCAAGAGGTCATCCCCTCTGGCACACCTGGTGCCAGCATGAGTAGCGATGGTCCTCGCATAGTAGATTCATTTCATACCAATGTACGAGCTGGACGCAACGAACGAGGCTTCGGCGGCGGAGAAGAAGGACCATAGGCCGTAGCCAAAATTAAATCCAGGAAGAGGGATGTCAAGACGCAAATGATCGACGCTCTACGAATTCGTATAGAGTCCAAGCCTCAACATACAGACTTGAGTATTTCGTCAAGCTGAGTACGAACCTCGTCGAGAGGCCATTCTTCGCAGTAAGAAAAAGGTGGCCTTCTTTTACAAGCAGTTTGAGCTGGGCCTGAGGTTACCTCTAGATCCCTTTGTCAATGAGTTTCTAGAAGACTCGGCCTGAGTGCCCATGGAATTAAGTGCCAATGTTGTTAGGGTTATTTCCTCGTTCATCATAGTTTGCAGATTCCTTGGCCATGAACCTTGCAACAAAGTTTTCAGGCAATATTACAAGACGACGAGGTCCACTGTACATGGGAAGTCAGTGGTTAGCGTGGCATCGATCAGGAATGTTTAAGGGTTATTTTTGGATGTCCAAAATAAAGTCTATGGTTAGGAGAACCATATGATCAGGGTTCAAAGCATAGTGGGCTGGCAATTTCCCTTTCCGGAGACCCAAACAATGGTTCCGGATGAACAAATATTTCAGGCTCCATGGGCCGACGAGCTCAAGAGGAAGATAGACAACCTGCTGAACATTGGATGGGTGTTGTACAGGGATATTGAGGCTTCCCACTGGAGGTACATAAGGACAGGAATGATGTCAAGCCCGTCAATTGGACCTCGGCCTCTCGTCAAAATCAACCTTGATGCTCGCTATCCCACTTGGATCATTAATGACGACTTGGTCTGGAAAGAAAATTGTGTTAATTGTATAGGGGCACATGACAGCCGTCCTGAGGAGCTTTGTGCTAATATTGAGATGACGGGGGGTTAAGTCTTGATAACTCGTCTTTTGTTATGTACGGATTTCTCTTTTTGTCTCGTCGAAAATAACTTAACCCTTTCCTCTTCTTTTACAGTTCTCTCTCAGGCAAACATTGATCTTATTGAATCCAAAATCATGAGCGGCGCAATCAGAGCTGTGGATTGGCGAGTTGCCAGGATGGATAGGGCCGCGTCCAATGCTATCTTCGACCGTCAGGAAAACATGACGACGAGAAATGAGGCTCTCCCCAAGGAAAGCTATGGAGCCATTCCCATGATCGAAAGGGAAAATGTTAGGCCCGTAGCTGAAGGACTCAACACTAGAGGTCGTCAAATACGGGTAGACGAGCCTGAAATGATGGTGAATGTTGAGGATGAGCAGGTGAGTGTTGCTGCTATCGAGGGCACCCAGCCTGCTAACGTGGAAAATGTTGATTGTGAGACTGTTGGGAGCTCAGATTCAAATGTGGAGGTTATTGGAGACGGCAGTCAAGTCTCAAGGAAAAGGAAGGGTCGTCCTATGGGCTCTGGAAAGGAGAGAGAGAGCACTAAAAAGGCAAACTTCGACCTTCCAAGCGCCTCCGACCCTTCTACTCCACAGACCCAAGCTCCAGCCTCGTCTTCAGAGGCTCTGACTAAGGAGACGGCCCTGATTTTGGCTTCCCAGTATGCTAAGGTTCCCCCAATGACTGGGATTCCCTATTTACAGAGGCACGGACTGTCGCTCGTTCTAGGAGCGTCCATCACCCGTCGATCTAAGGATGCTGAGCTCATCGAAAGACTTAAGAAGGCCAAACTTTCCCCAGAAACTTATCATGCCCGTCTTGGGCTGATACAGACTGAGGTAATGCATCCCATCATTTTCATTAAGTCTGCATCTTTCTACTTGTGCTAACCTTGTTATTATAGTTATCGTCGATGATGGAGGTGATGAGTTCGGATTATAGGGATAGCCTTGAAGCGGAGCACCGAGCCAATGATCAGCTTATCCAGTCGGTCAGAGCCAAGGAGATAGCAGAGAAGAAACTTTCTGAAGCTGAAGGGAATGTTGGCTCGTTGACAACTGCCTACGAGTCCCTGATGAAGCAGAAAGACAATGCTCTTATCCGGATCGGCCTTTTGGAGAATGATAATGCCAAGCTGATGTCAGATAAAGAGAAAGCAGAGGGTGAATTGACGACCTTATCCAATGGCCTCCGTGCCAAAAATGATCAAATTGAAAAGATGAAGGCTGATCACGAAGCTGCTCTCGACCAGGCTAGGAAAGAGGCCGTCCAAAAGTACAAGCAGAGCAGCGAGTGTACTCAAATGATCACTGACAAGGCTAAAGGATTCTTCAAGGTCGGAGCCAAGCATTTGGTAAGACGAGCTCTCGTGGATCCAGATACCAAGGACTTAATCTCAGTTGAAAAGTTTGCAGATCTTTTTGCCAAGGATGCATATGATATGGACGCTCGTTCAGTCCATCACCTCGTCCCTTTTGATGACAACGATCTAACTATTATCAAGGAGGATGATGAGAAGGATGGGAAGGAGGCGTGGCCCATCCCGGCGGTAGATCCCAAGAACTTCGATGCCTATTTTGAATTTTTCACTGAAGGTGGCCCTAATCCCAATGGGCTCCCACCAAATGCCGACGATCAACAACAGTAGCTCGTTGATTTGAGTTGATTTTTATGTAAACAATTGTGTTTGTGATTTTAAACAATGTTTCATTTGGTTTTGTGATCCCAAATAATGTTTTAAACAATTTGTAATTTGTTGTATGTTTGACCTTTCCTCATCATTCGGAGGGGGTCGTACAATATTTCGTTATTCAATGCTTTTGTTCTTTGTTTGTTAATCTGTATGTTAACGTAGATAGCATGTGATAACTTAGTAAATGGGAAAGTTTGAGGACAAGTATGTATGGTCGTCGTTTATGATGACCAGAACATAAGTCGTCTCTTGTAGGACCGACCCTTGTTCATACTTGTGCTTTTTACTTTTAGAAATGCTCATAGGTAAAGTACAAAGGTCCATAGATCGTTGCTCGGAGGCAAGATTATTTGGACGATTTGTCTATCCCGTTATAGCTGTCGACGAAGTCCGGCTTCATCTAGCCTTTATACTTAGCTAAAGTATCCGTAAATGTCGAAGTCTGGCTTCGACCGATCTTTATACTTGATCAAAGTGAATGTGAAGGTCGTCGAAGTTTGGCTTCAACCGATCTTTATACTTGATCAAAGTGCTAGAATTCGTTGAGTAATGAATAAAACAACTAACTTTCCATTGATAATAACTGTTCAACTGCTTACAACTTCTTGAACTTCCGGGATTTATAGTTTATCCCTTACAAACTTACAAAACCTCAAAAACTTCATTCTTGAAATAGAGACATAAAGAACCACAAAATAAGGTGCCCTGAGGGTGCTGAGGTCAACCAACGAGCTTAGAAATAGTACTTGGTGAGGTGATTGGCATGCCAAGGGTGTTTGAGCTTCTCGCCGTTTGGTTTGGCAAGCCGATATGTTCCTTCCCTGACGATGTTAGTGACGACATAAGGTCCTTCCCAATTGGGTGAGAGTTTGTTCTGACGAGCTTTGAGGCCCGTTACTTCGATTTTCCTTAGAACATAGTCTCCAACATTGAAAATTCTTTTCTTGACCTTCTTGTCGTGGTATGCCTTAGTTCGCTTCTTATAGTTGGCCATTCTTAACTGGGCATCCAGTCGTCGTTCGTCTAGGAGGTCAAGGTCGACCTGCCTACTGTGGATGTTTATCTCAACATCGTAGAGAGCTACACGGTCAGTTGGGAGTTGAAGCTCGGCGGGAGCCATGGCCTCAGAACCATAGGCCAGAGCAAATGGAGTTTCCCCGTAGGCCCCCTGGTGGTTGTCCGAACTGCCCAAAGAGCCGACGGGAGTTCGTCCAACCATATTCCATCTCGCCCTTCAAGGTTTTTGCACAGGGCTGACAACACAAGTTTATTTGCCGCTTCAGCTTGCCCGTTGCCTTGTGGATAGGCAACAGACGACTTTGAGTGTTTAACTCCCATTCTGTTCAATTCTTGCTCAAACTTTCCTGAAAACTGAAGGCCATTATCAGAAACGATCACCCTAGGGATTCCAAAATGACACCAAATTGAATCATGAATGAAATTCAGAGTATTTTTCTCTGTAATTTTGTTCAACGCCTTGGCCTCCACCCATTTTGAAAAATAATCAACCGCCACAAGAGGGTCTCATTGACATACTCGTAGAAGAAGGAACTATCAAACTAAGGGAAGGTGGTCCTCCCATTTATGTGGGTCCTTACCATGCTTATCATCTTTTGCATGTTTTACAAAACTACCGGTCATGACACCAACACTTGCCACAATCTGAAGGATCTCATTCAAGATCTCATTGAAAAGAAGGAAATAGGGATACCTATTGTTGTTACCAACCCTCTCCCTTAGTAATGGAAGACATGAAGAAGTCTCCACCTCTTGATGAATTTAATACATGAAGAATCACATTGGGGCTACAACTATCCTCTGCCTTCATCCTTTAAAAAAATAATATAGATTAGGTCAATTTTATGAACTCAAATAGTCTTTCTATTTTTCCAGTCCATCTCCTTTACTTCTAGTTTTGTGTCAAGTAAACTATCAAGTCTGTTTTGAATTCTCCTTATCAATGATCGTTGTATTTAGTTCTTATACACAAATTCCATGTTATTCTACCTCTTAGAAATCGTTTAACTTCATGCAACATCTGAAAATGATGAGCAGACTGAAGGATCACCACGGACTAGATATGCTTACACAAAGTTACTTGTCAAAATCCTACAAGAGAAACAAAGAAACAGTACAAACTGTAACAGTCGTCTCTTACGAGACAAGTTCTCACATACGAGAAAACCATTATAGAAACTTCAGCAGTTCTGCAAAAAATCTAATTCGATCTCAACTTGTCAAAACAAGTACAAAACCTGCAAAAATCCATCTCATACAGATCTAACATCTCATATATGCATCTATATATATGCCCATACATAAACATATATCAAAAAATGACCAAACTGGCAATTCCATAAACTTACGTGGGCACCACCACATAAGTCCAAGTTAAAAAACCAAAACTTGGAAAAAAATATGTGGAGTCATATATCTGCACAAATACAAAAATCAAAAGATGTCCAGGCCCATCCAAGACCAATATTTGCAAAATCCTAGGGGAGTGGAATATTTGAATCCTTGCATCACTAGCAACATCACCTCCACCAAGACTGACATTATCATCCCTTCACCACAAAGACCGCACGTTCAGTAACAATATTTATAGGGTTCGGTCCACCAAACGTCATCAACGTTGTTTGGTCTGCCAAATGACATTTACAGGGTTTGATCTGCCGAACGTCATAACATTATTTGGTCTGCCAAATGAAATTTAAAGGGTTCGGTCTGCCAAACATCATCAACATTGTTTGGTCCCCGAAATGACATTTACAAGGTTTGGTCCACAGAACATCAACACTGTTTGGTCATCAACATTGTTTGGTCCGCCAAACGACATTTACAAGGTTTGGTCCACCGAACGTCATAACCAAACCACATTTATATGGTTCGTTCCGCCGAACGTCATCAATATTTTTTTCCGCCAAACGCGAAATTTAGAGGGTTTGGTCCGTCGAACGTCATCAACAACTGGGTAATTATTCAGAATTGGGTCAAAGTTTAATTCCTCATAATGAATTTATTCTTGCTTACCAAAAAAAATTTATTTTCAAAATGATTGTCAAAATACCTGAAATAGCATTATCGAGTATTTTTAGAATCAGACTACGTTTGATCTGATTCCCATCCGGGATACATAGGCAGCTTCCGAGCATGACCATACCAATGTTCTGAATGGATGTCTTTCTATCGACCACGTTACTTCTTTCATAAGTTCTATCGCCGATGAGCTCTGTGGACACTCCATTCTGAACCAATAATACATGATTACACTAATCTTGGTCTCGCCTTTGATTTTTTATGAAGACTCATTTGTTTCGCCACGTCTCGCTTTTGACTAACTTCGTTAGTTATAAGCGAGACTAACTCTCCAGAATGTGATCTGATTCACTTTCCATCTCCGTCTTGATATTTTTCTTGACCCTTACTCTATTGATCCGGGATTAGACAAGATTTAATCGATATCTACACTGATTCACTCCCTATAAAATCAAGTCTTTGATCTTTCTGTTGTTTGTGACTCTCCTAACTTGGTTATCAAGTCACATACCCCAAAAAATACAATGGTTCCTCCTACTTATTTCGAACCTCTCTCCTACACAGATTTTGATACGTTCTCTCCTTGAAATAACACACAAAACAACTCTCAAATCCTCTCAAAATTCGTCCATAACATTGTCCATGATCAGATCTCAAGCCTTTGCCAAGACTATCCATTGAAATTGCTCAAAATCACAAGGTAAACTCCTTATACTTTTTATTCTCTTCTCACCTCCTCCAATTGTTCTTTAGAGTAGTGTAATCGCATAAAACATTAGGGTTAGCCTAGATCCTCTCTAAATCATAGAGATCGTCTCGAAGCATACTAACCCAACATCCCAAACTAATTAATAAAACTAATTAGGTTTTACACAATTTTGCTTTAATTGATTTTTTTGAACAAATTATATTAACTTAGAAACAAGGCCAATCCTAATATTGGGTAGGTTTAGTGCTTCTCAACCTTCTATCTTATAACTTTTAACCCCCGAACACATGAAATTTGAATTTGGTTTATGTTCCAAGAATAAACATAATAGTGACTGGAAATAAAAAAGAGATTCTGATAGGAAGCATTAAGAATGTGTTTTTCACCATTCTCACAGAGAGTATCATTAGGAAGGAAGATTCGGAGCATGGTAGAACCGACAGTTATGCTGAATCGTTGCTCAGCTTCAACTTACTTGGATAGCTAGACAAAGGGTCGGGCTCTACCAACGCATTAGTTGGCCCCTGAAAATTTGTTTCGTGGGAGTAAAACTCGAGTGCAAGCTTGACGAGAGATGTCACAAGTGGTTTTTCTACAGGTGGGAGATTGTTGGTGTGGATACAAACCAAGCCGGAGAAGAAAAAGGAGAAATTGATCAAAGCAGTTGCACGGCCGTGCAAGAAGAAGAGCACGGTCATGCAACATGAAGGATCTGAGAATAAATTTTGGTGGATTGTTGGCACGGGTGTGCAACATTTCACACACAACCGTGCAGACGTGTGATGAACCTGGGCAAAAAGGTGCGGATTAAGGAAGGTTACGGGCTGATTTGGGTTTCTTATTTTGACTAGTTTTACTTAGAGAAGGAGAAAGAAGATTACTTTATCACAAAGGTATCCTTGTAGATCTAGAGCTTGGATTGTTGTACACTATAAAATCAAGTGATAGGCTAGAAACAGTTTTGTAACATCATTAAAAATATTAGAGAGAATATTTTTGCTTGATAAAGCCCCCGGACGTAGTTTTTGTTGCAACGAACTGGATAAATAATTCTCGTGTGCTTTCTTTTCTTGCGTGTGATTTACTTTTCGTGTATTTCATCTTGAATCACTCCATTCTTCAGATCCTTCAGCTGTAAGATTTCCTAACACGTGTAACTAACCCTTGCTAATATATACTCAATTATTTAACGTGGGTATATGAATCATTTTCTATTTCTAAGGTATTAGTTAAATTACGATTAATTTTATTAATGAATTCATTAAATATGTAAAAAGTGTTAGTCATGTGATGACACATTACCCTCACACGATAAATAATTGACGATTCAATTAACGGAGTGAGTACATTACAAAAAATTGGTACATGAATGAGGGCATTTCAAAAATATGATTTCTTTATTGACCAAAATATGAGTTTTGCCTAACCTAATAACGAAGTCGGTTCTCAAATGAAACCAGCAAAGAAAATCAAAAACCAAGAAATAATCACAAAGTCCACTAATTAACTAGCTTATGATTGCACCACTAAATAAGTTACTTTGATGACGCAGGAAATCGTTCGGGCTCAGCTCTTGAAGTCCAGCAGAATAATGGGCTGACTTGGGATCTGCACACCACCAGAAAGAAACCGTAAACTGTGTCGGGGCTTGTCTGGCAAGGCCCTCCGGCGTGAGAATATGTTTGGGCTGGAGAAGGTGATAAGAAAATAGTGGGTATGTGTATATGTGAATATGGAAAAGTGCATTACCTTAGCCCAAGAGACTGTTCACGTATTTATAGTGGATGAGGGAAACTAGGGTTTCCATCAGGACCGTTGGATTTGATCATCACCAACCGTTGGATTGGTTTTGGCTCCATGTGTCCACGTGGCATCCAGTGATTACTCCATACGAGCAAGGACACTGTTGTACCTGTCATGGACAGTGGTTTGCCTTATAATGGAAAGTGTCACCTGCATACTTTGGTGCTACTGCTAGTTCCGTGGGGACATATGTGCAGAGTGGCCCAGTGGCAGGTTCTACATTATCCAAAGATGGCTTATTGAGCAAGCTAAGTAGAATGACGACCTAGAGCAGTATGTCTAGGAGGGTTGTCGCTTGACAGATGAGACGACGAGCGAGTGTCTGGGCGAGGAACCTCGTCTTTGGATGGGCTTCGTCGCTCATTGGCGATGACGACCATCCTTTGTTAGATGGGCTACGTCCCAACTTAGGTGTCGATTGGATGGGCTATGACCCATGGGGGAGATGGCTCGTCATTGGATGGGCTTGGTCGCTTAGTGGCGACGACTGCCATCTATTGTTTGACGGGCCATGACCCAAATCTTGAGTTGATTCTTTGGGCTTTGATCCCTTAGTAGGCCTGTCGAGCCCGTTCCTTAGAGGGAAACGATTTGGGCTTGGCCCATCACAAATTATTCCGTTCAGTGGCCCCCAACTCTTGGGTCGTCTTGACGGGCCAGGAGTTATGTTTTTTAGGGTTTTGAAACCCTAGCTCATTGAAACGGCCGTCAATTTGAAATTTAAAACGAAGAGGCGATGTGACCATTAATGACGTGGGCAGCCAGGATTCCTCCATTAAATGACACGCGTCCCTTGATGGGACATTCTTGTCGAAAGTCCCAACTTGTATTTAATGCCCCTCATCATTACTTCGGGTGGTTTTCTAGGCAAACTTTTCATCTTCCCCAAATATAAATACCCCTCTACTTCCTCCATTACAAACTTTACAAACTCCAGATATTCGAGAGCACAAAGCAAGGAGAGATATTCCGGCCACCTGAAAACCATCTCCAACGATAAAACGGTACTGGCTTCTCCGTCTTTGCGTGCAGTGGCTGCTTGGATAAGGGATTTCTTTGATTTGCCACCGGAAAATTCATCTTCTCCCTCAAAGGTAATTTCTCCTTCTGCTCTTCACTTTTCTGGGTTTTTGGGGGGCTTAAAACTTGATTAATGGCCCCCAGGTCTGTCAGCTTTGAGCGAGGGGTACGATTTGGTTTTGGGCCCAACCAAAGGTTGTAAAATGTGCTAGGGGTATTTAGAGAGAGATCCCTTTGAGTGAATGTTCTTCCAATTCGGTAAAATTCGATTTCAAAAATGGGGGTTTGGAGTTTCCCAATGTTGATGTTCTTGGTGATTTCGAAGAAGGTGACCCTAGGGTTGTGCCCTTTAGATCCATTAACGACCTTCCAAGACACATCCAAAACCATTACTCCTTGGACCGTCATGATTCACTTAGGGATTTTGTTTCAGGGGAATCTGGGTCGTCCTTAGGTAGGTCGTCCTCTATTGATGTTAGGACTGATTCCCTTGCTCTCTCTAACTGTTTTGTAGATATGGATCATGACGGTCATCCACGACAACCAACCCAAGAGGTCCTTGCATAGTAGATTCATTTCATACCAACGTACGAGCTAGACGCAACGAACGAGGCTTCGACGGTGGAGAAGAAGGACCATGGGCCGTAGCCAAAATTAAATCCAGGAAAAGGGATGTCAAGACGAAAATGATCGATGCTCTACGAGAGTCGTATAGAGTCCAAGCCTCAACATACAGACTTGAGTATCTTCGTCAAGCTGAGTACGAACCTCGTCGAGAGGCCATCCTTCGCAGTAAGAAAAAGGTGGCCTTCTTTTACAAGCAGTTTGAGCTGGGCCTGAGGTTACCTCTGGATCCCTTTGTCAACGAGTTTCTGGAAGACTCGGCCTGCGTGCCCATGGAATTAAGTGCCAATGCTGTTAGGGTTATTTCCTCGTTCATCATAGTTTGCAGATTCCTTGGCCATGAACCTTGCAACAAAGTTTTCAGGCAATATTACAAGATGATGAGGTCCACTGTACATGGGAAGTCAGTGGTTAGCGTGGCATCGATCAAGAATGTTCAAAGTTTATTTTTGGATGTCCAAAAATGTTGATTGTGAGATTGTTGGGAGCTCAGATTCAAATGTGGAGGTTATTGGAGACGGCAGTCAAGTCTCAAGAAAAGGAAGGGTTATCCTACGAGCTCTGGAGAGGAGAGAGAGAGAACTAAAAAGGCAAACTTCTACCTTCCAAGCACCTCCGACCCTTCTACTCCACAGACCCAAGCTCCAGCCTCGTCTTCAGAGGCTCTGACTAAGGAGACGGCCCTGACTTTAGCTTCCCAGTATGCTAAGCTTCCCCCAATGACTGGGATTCCCTATTTACAGAGGCACGGACTGTCGCTCGTTCTAGGGGCGTCCATCACCCGTCGATCTAAGGATGATGAGCTCACTGAAAGGCTTAAGAAGGCCAAACTTTCCCCAGAAACTTATCATGACCGTCTTGGGCTGATACAGACTGAGGTAATTCATCCCATCATTTTCATTAAGTCTAAATCTTTCTACTTGTGCTAACCTTGTTATTACAGTTGTCGTCGATGATGGAGGCGATGAGCTCGGATTATAGGGATAGCCTTGAAGCGGAGCACCGAGCCAACGATCAGCTTATCCAGTCGGTCGGAGCCAAGGAGATAGCGGAGAAGAAACTTTCTGAAGCTGAAGGGAATGTTGGCTCGTTGACAACTGCCTACGAGTCCCTGATGAAGCAGAAAGACAATGCTCTTATCCGGATTGTCATTTTGGAGAATGATAATGCCAAGCTGCTGTCAGATAAAGAGAAAGCAGAGGGTGAATTGACGACCCTATCCAACGGCCTCCGTGCCAAAAATGATCAAATTGAGAAGATGAAGTCTGATCATGAAGCTGCTCTCGACCAGGCTAGGAAAGTGGCCGTCCAAGAGTACAAGCAGAGCAGCGAGTGAACTCAAATGATCACTGACAAGGCTAAAGGATTCTTCAAGGTCGAAGCCAAGCATTTGGTAAGACGAGCTCTCGTGGATCAAGAGACCAAGGACTTAATCTCAGTGGAAAAGTTTAGGGATCTTTTTGCCGAGGATGCATATGATATGGATGCTCGTTCAGTCCATCACCTCGTCCCGTTTGATGACAACGATCTAACTATTATCAAGGAAGTAATGAGAAAGATGGGAAGGAGGCGTGGCCCATCCCGGCGGTAGATCCCAAGAACTTCGATGCCTATTTTGAATTTTTCATTGAAGGTGGCCCTAATCCCAATGGGCTCCCACCAAATATCGGCGATCAACAACAGTAGCTCGTTGATTTGAGATGATTTTTATGTAAAAAATTGTGTTTGTGATTTTAAACAATGTTTCATTTGGTTTTGTGATCACAAACAATGTTTTAAACAATTTGTAATTTGTTGTATGTTTGACCTTTCCTCGTCATTCGGAGGGGGTCGTACAATATTTCGTTATTCAATGCTTTAGTTCTTTGTTTGTTAATATGTATGTTAACGTAGATAGCATGTGATAACTTAGTGAATGGGAAAGTTTGAGGACACTGGTCGTCATTTATGATGACCAGAACATAAGTCGTCTATTGTAGGACCGACCCTTGTTCATACTTGTGCTTTTTACTTTTAGAAATTCTCGTAGGTATAGTCAAAGGTCCATAGATCGTTGCTCGGAGGCAAGATTATTTGGACGAGTTGTCTATCCCGTTATAGCTGTCGACGAAGTCCGGCTTCATCTAGCCTTTATACTTAGCTAAATTGTCCGTAAATGTCGAAGTCTGGCTTCGACCGATCTTTATACTTGATCAAAGTGAATGTGAAGGTCGTCGAAGTCTGGCTTCAACAGATTTTTATACTTGATCAAAGTGCTAGAATTCGTTGAGTAATGAATAAAACAACTAACTTTCCATTGATAATAACTGTTCAACTGCTTACAACTTCTTGAACTTCCGGGATTTATAGTTTATCCCTTACAAACTTACAAAACCTCAAAAACTTCATTCTTGAAACAGAGACATAAAGAACCACAAAATAAGGTGCCCTGAGAGCGCTGAGGTCAACCGACAAGCTTAGAAATTGTACTTGTTGAGGTGATTGGCATGCCAAGGGTGTTTGAGCTTCTCGCCGTTTGGTTTGGTAAGCCGATATGTTCCTTCCCTGACGATGTTAGTGACGACATAAGGTCCTTCCCAATTGGGGGAGAGTTTGTTCTGATGAGCTTTGAGGCCCAATACTTCGATTTTCCTTAGAACATAGTCTCCAACATTGAAAATTCTTTTCTTGACCTTCTTGTCGTGGTATGCCTTAGTTCGCTTCTTATAGTTGGCCATTCTTAACTGGGCATCCAGTCGTCGTTCGTCTAGGAGGTCAAGGTCGACCTGCCTACTGTGGATGTTTTTCTTAACATCGTAGAGAGCTACACGGTCAGTTGGGAGTTGAAGCTCGGCGGGAGCCATGGCCTCAGAACCATAGGCCAGAGCAAATGGGGTTTACCCGTAGGCCCCCTGGTGGTTGTCCGAACTGCCCAAAGAGCCGACGGGAGTTCGTCCAACCATCTTCCATCTCGCCCTTCAAGGTTTTTGCACAGGGCTGACAACACAAGTTTATTCGCCGCTTCAGCTTGCCCGTTGCCTTGTGGATAGGCAACAGACGAATTTGAGTGTTTAACTCCCATTCTGTTCAATTCTTGCTCAAACTTTCTTGAAAACTGAAGGCCATTATCAGAAACGATCACCCTAGGGATTCCAAAACGACACCAAATTGAATCATGAATGAAATTCAGGGCATTTTTCTCCATAATTTTGTTCAACGCCTTGGCCTCCACCCATTTTGAGAAATAATCAACCACCACAATCACGTATTTCACTCCCCCTTTGGCCTTGGGAAAATGCCCAATTAAGTCAACACCCCACATATCAAATGGACAGGCTTCCATCACCGGGGTTTGTTCGGTCGTAGGGAGTTTTGGGAGGTCAGCAAACCTTTGGCAGGTGTCACATTTCTTCACGAACTTTTTTGCATCTTCACGGAGATGAGGCCAATAGTATCCCATGGTAATCAGCTTGTCCGCCAGCGTACGAGCCCCTGGGTGGCCCCCACACTCTCCTTGATGAACTTCAAACAGTAGATTCACAACTTTGTCAGGATGAACACACTTCAGCAAGGGCCTTGTGATAGATCGTCTATAAAGCTCGCCATCTACGACTGAGTATCGGGGAGATTTCCTTTTGATTTGATGAGTAAGTATCTCGTCTGCTGGTAGCTCGTCATTTTCTATGAAAGCCTTCATTTCATCAATCCAACATTGGGGGCCATCCCCCACACACATTATCTTTACTCTCTCGTAAGCAGGTTGTTCAAGGTAGGCCAAGTGGTGGCCATGCTCATCTTCAGGCAGCTGATCAGTGGCCAGCTTCGAGAGTAGATCTGCATGCTCATTATCTTCTCTAGCAATCCGCTGAATGGCCCAAAATTCTAACTCTTGTACCATATCGCCGACCAATGAGTGATACTTCTACAGGGTTGAATCGGCGACAGCGTAGTCTCCACGGATCTGATTTACGATCAATTGGCAATCACAAAAGGCTATAATTTTTGTTGCTCCAAAGCACTTGGCATACTCGATCGCTGCAATAAGTGCTTCGTACTCCGCCTGATTGTTCGAGGCCTGAAACTTGAACCTTAAAACTTCTTCAAAAATAGTCTCGCTCTCCTGCTCTACCAGCACAATTCTGGGCCCACTGAGCTCCTTTGTTGCCAACCCATCTGAAAAAAAAAATTCCAACATCCAAAGGGCAAAGATAACTGCACTGATTGATCATCGACCTGCTTGCCTTTGCTAACTTTCTGAGGTGGCACCCTTTGATCGTCGTCTGAGCTGAACGACGTCTCGATAAAGAAATATGTCGGGGCTTGGGCTTGCAAAGTCTTTCGTGCCCGATAGTGGATGTCAAACTCAGTCAATTCAATACTCCAGTTTAGGAGATGACCAGAGCTTTCAGGTCGGTGTAAGATTTTCCTAAGCGGGGCATTGGTATAAACAACAATGGAGTGGGCTGAGAAATATGCTTGTAGCTTTCACGCTGCAATGACGAGAGCGTAGGCAATTTTCTCAGCATTAAAATAACGAGTCTCAACATCAGATAGGGCTTTGCTCACATAGTACACCAAATTTTGTATTCCATCCTCCTCTCTGACCATCACCGCGGCGACGGCCTTGTCACCCGCCGAGAGATAGACATATAAGTCTTCCCCGGCTACGGGGCTGCTGAGAAGAGGTGGAGAGCCAAGGTATTCCTTGAGCTGACTGAATGACTGTGAACATTCCTCCGTCCATTTAAAATCTTTTGCACCACGAAGAGCTTTGAAAAAAGGCAAAGATCTTTCGGATTTTGAAATGAAATGACCTAGAGCCGCCACTCGTCCGTTCAGCCTTTGGACCTCCTTGATGCACGTTGTTCGATCGTAGGGAGTTTTGAGAGGTCAGCAAACCTTTGGCAGGTGTCACATTTCTTCACGAACTCTTTTGCATCTTCACGGAGATGAGGCCCATAGTACCCCATGGTAATCAGCTTGTCCGCCACCGTACGAGCCCCTGGGTGGCCCCCACACTCTCCTTGATGAACTTCAAACAGTAGATTCACAACTTTGTCCAGATGAACACACTTCAGCAAGGGCCTTGTGATAGATCGTCTATAAAGCTCTCCATCTACGACTGAGTACCGGGGAGATTTCCTTTTGATTTGATGAGCAAGTATCTCGTCTGCTGGTAACTCGTCGTTTTCTATGAAAGCCTTCATTTCATCAATTACTCTGTTGTTCCCCCTCCTAAAAAGAATAGAAAGGAAAGGAACTACGAAAAACTTGTAGGCATTACTCAAGAGGGTCTCATTTACATACTCGTAGAAGAAGGAACTATCAAACTAAGGGAAGGCGGTCCTCCCATTGATGTGGGTCCTTACCATGCTTATCATCTTTTGCATGTTTTACAACACTACCGGTCATGACACCAACACTTGCCACAATCTGAAGGATCTCATTCAAGATCTCATTGAAAATAAGGAAATAGGGATACCTATTGTTGTTACCAACCCTCTCCCTTAGTAATGGAAGACATGAAGAAGTCTCCACCTCTTGAAGAATTCAATACATGAAGAATCACATTGGGGTTACAACTATCCTCTGCCTTCATCCTTTAAAAAAATAATATAGATTAGGTCAATTTTATGAACTCAAAGAGTCTTTCTATTTTTTCCAGTCCATCTCCTTTACTTCTAGTTTGTGTCAAGTAAACTATCAAGTCTGTTTTGAATTCTCCTTATCAATGATAGTTATATTTAGTTCTTATACACAAATTCCATGTTATTCTACCTCTTAGAAATCGTTTAACTTCATGCAACATCTGAAAATGATGATTTAGCTCAAACAAAACATGATAAACACTTACCAAGTTAATAATGAAATCATTAAAGATTAATGGACCCACAAACCATAGATATCACAAGAACAAATTCACATAATTTGCAAAAAAAAATAATAGTTATGTCTAAACAAGTTTAAGAATGAAAGTTATCATTAGAAGGCCTAAGAGCTAAACAATATAAAACATCATAGTCCTGCTGAAAGTTAAGGAACGAAAAATGAAGAAAGTTGAAGGCGTTGTTGTCAACATTCATCCCAAGACGAGTAGGGCTACTCAACTTTGACTTTGAAAAAAAAAGCTCGCCGGGTTGAACTCCTCAAAAATGGCCTAGGAAAAAGTTGGAGCATAAATAGTCTCAAGCTTCATCACCTCTTCTTAGAATGAAGCTCAACAACAAGGCAAGTAAAGGAGACTTTCAGCATCAAGTCTTCTCCATCAACAAAACTTCATCCATAAAAACACCATCAATGAAAAAGCATGTTTAGACCTAGGTCGTACTGATGATTGGCCTTCTTTTTAAAACTTGTCAAAGACATTTCTAGATGTTTAACTTGCAAAAAATCAAAACAAACATTCAAGACATCAAAAAATAAAAATGCATGGGACCGTTAGAGGTAGAAGATCTTTCCTACATATTGGAGTCATGTAGCATTCTTTGTTTAGTCTAGGTGCTTCCTCTTCTCCACCCTCATACACTCTTGAATTCCAAGCATTAAAACTGGGGTTTTCCACCCTGTTCTACCTGGCCAATCTCTTCTTAAGTCATACAAACTCTTCAAACAAGAAATATACACTAGGGGGCTACCTTCTACGCCTTTTAGTATCATATATATCAATCTTAAAGAGTTGATTCTTGGATCACCTTCCTCAAGTCTTAGTCAACCTCTCATAACTCTATCACCTCGACAAGGTCAACATTCAATTTGTCTCTCCCCAATAAGAGACAAACACCTCTCTCTCTGAGTCCTTTTCGAGTTAGCATACTCATAAATGAAATGAAAAAGAAAATGTGCAATAGATGCCTACTAGATTGAAAACTTGAAAGGGCGGTATAGACAAAAAACAGGGTGAGTCACAAAAAATCAATCAAATACAAAGGGAGAACTTCCTTCAACCTTCTTCAAATCAAATAGCACAAGCCGGGTCACGAAGTCATCCACAATATATCATATTATTTGGGCTTGGTGAGAGGGGAGCCTTGGACAATACATGTTTGGAGTGAGCAACATGCCAAATCAGCATTCGTCTCCCTTTTTTCCTGACACACAACTTGACCCAAAAACACTTTTTTCAACAAATGAGAAATAGAAGAAGGGAATTGGAAAAATCAGTCTCTATAAGATTCTCCTCAAAACCTGAAGAGCAGAATGAAGGATCACCACGGACTAGATATGCTTACAAAAAGTTACTTGTCAAAATCCTACAAGAGAAACAAAGAAACAGTACAAACTGTAATAGTCATCTCTTACGAGACAAGATCTCACATACGAGAAAACCATTATAGAAACTTCAGCAGTTCTGCAAAAAATCTAATTCGATCTCAACTTGTCAAAAACAAGTACAAAACCTGCAAAAATCCATCTCATACAGATCTAACATCTCATATATGCATCTATATATATATGCCCATACATAAACATATGCATCAAAAATGACCAAACTAGCAATTCCATAAACTTACGTGGGCACCACCACACAAGTCCAAGTTAAAAAACCAAAACTTGGAAAAAAAATATGTGGAGTCATATATCTGCACAAATACAAAAATCAAAAGATGTCCAGGCCCATCCGAGACCAATATTTGCAAAATTCTAGGGGAGTGGAATATTTGAATCCTTGCATCACCAGCAACATCACCTCCACCAAGACTGACATTATCATCCCTTCACCACAAAAATACCGCACGTTCGGTAAAAATATTTATAGGGTTTGGTCCACCAAACGTCATCAACGTTGTTTGGTCTGCCAAATGACATTTACAGGGTTCGATCTGCCGAACGTCATAACATTGTTTGGTCTGCCAAATGAAATTTAAAAGGTTCGGTCTGTCGAACATCATCAACATTGTTTGGTCCCCGAAACGACATTTACAAGGTTCGGTCCACAAAACATCAATACTGTTTGGTGATCAACATTGTTTGGTCCGCCAAACGACAATTACAAGGTTCATTCCGCCGAACGTCATCAATATTTTTTTCCGCCAAACGCGAAATTTAGAGGGTTTGGTCCGTCAAACGTCATTAACAAATGGGTAATTATTCAGAATTGGGTCAGAGTTTAATTCCTCATAATGAATTTATTCTTGCTTACCAAAAAAAATTGATTTTCAAAATGATAGTCAAAATACCTGAAATAGCATTATCGAGTATTTTTAGAATCGGAATACGTTTGATCTGATTCCCATCCGGGATACATAGGCAGCTTCCGAGCACGACCATACCAATGTTCTGAATGGATGTCTTTCTATCGACCACGTTACTTCTTTCATAAGTTCTATCGCCGATGAGCTGTGGACACTCCATTCTGAACCAATAATACATGATTACACTAATCTTGGTCTCGCCTTTGATTTTTTATGAAGACTCATTTGTTTCGCCATGTCTCGCTTCTGACTAACTTCGTTAGTTATAAGCGAGACTAACTCTCCAGAATGTGATCTGATTCACTTTCCATCTCCGTCTTGATATTTTTCTTGACCCTTACTCTATTGATCCGGGATTAGACAAGATTTAGTCGATATCTATACTAATTCACTCCCTATAAAATCAAGTCTTTGATCTTTCCATTATTTGTGACTCTCCTAACTTGGTTATCAAGCACATCCCCCAATAAATACAATGGTTCCTCCTACTTATTTCGAACCTCTCTCCTACACACATTTTGATGCGTTCTCTCCTTGAAAGAACACACAAAAAAACTCTCAAATCATCTCAAAATTCGTCCATAACATTGTCCATGATTAGATCTCAAGCCTTTGCCAAGACTATCCATTGAAATTGCTCAAAATCACAATGTAAACTCCTTATACTTTTTATTCTATTATCACCTCCTCCAATTGTTCTTTAGAGTAGTGTAATCGCATAAAACATTAGGGTTAGCCTAGATTCTCTCTAAATCATAGAGATGGTCTCGAAGCATATTAACCCAACATCCCAAACTAATTAATAAAACTAATTAGGTTTTACACAATTTTGCTTTATTTGATTTTTTTGAACAAATTATATTAACTTAGAAGCAAGGCCAATCCTAATATTGGGTAGGTTTAGTGCTTCTCAACCTTCTATCTTATAACTTTTAACCCCCGAACACATGAAATTTGAATTTGGTTTATGTTCCAAGAATAAACATAATAGTGACTGGAAATAAAAAAGAGATTATGATAGGAAGCATTAAGAATGTGTTTTTCACCATTCTCACAGAGAGGATCATTAGGAAGGAAGATTTGAAGCATGGTAGAACCGACAGTTATGTTGAAGCGTTGCTCGGCTTCAACTTACATGGATAGCTAGACTAAGGGTCGGGCTCTATAAACGCATTAGCTGGCCCCTGAAAATTTGTTTCGCGGGAGTAAAACTCGAGTGCAAGCTTGACGAGAGATGTCACAAGTGGTTTGTCTACAGGTGGGAGATTGTTGGTGTGGTTACAAACCAAGCCGGAGAAGAAAAAGGAGAAATTGATCAAAGCAGTTGCACGGCCGTGCAAGAAGAAGAGCACGTTCATGAAACATGAAGGATCTGAGAATAAATTTTGGCGGATTGTTGGCACGGGTGTGCAACATTGCACACACGACCGTAGGGGTGTCAGCGGTTCGGTTCAAACCGCAGTTTGAGACCGAACCGAACCAAACCACGTGGTTTGGTTTGGTTTTTATACCTTAGCGATTCAGCTCGGTTCCAAAAATATATAAACCATGCGGTTCGGTTTGGTTTGTGGTCTGACTCCTCCAAATCGAACCATTTCGAGCTGAACCACTAAACCGAACCACCGAGTTGAACCGCCAAACCGAACCACCGAGCTGAACCGCCCAAACCGTCATATTAACCGTTGATTATTTAAGATATTAACTAATTTACTCTGAAATGGGTTATAGAGATTTGATCTGAAATAAGTATATGGAATGTGTGCTCTGTAGTTTGAATGAGATATTTAAATCTGATCTAAAATGTATAAGTATATTCTATAGCAGTGTGTTTCTTTCTATACAAAAATAATTTTACTCTGAAATGGTTACTGGATTTGAGTCATCTACCGGTAGTTTGAGAGCATATATCGAGAGTGATGAGGATATCACCTAACTCGTATCACCATCCAAATAACTATCTGCAAATCAGCAACCTTGTTCTCCACACCAGCAAGTATGCTGATTTGCAGTAGGTGGTTATATGGTGATATGTGTAATAGTCCCTCCGTCCCATAAATGTCATAATCATATTGTTCTCCACACCAGCAACCTTGTTCTCCACACCAGCAAGTATGCTGATTTTACTCTAAAATGGTTACTGGATTTTAGTGGTCTGAACTTTTGCAGTTTCTCTGGATTCATATTCATATTTTTCAAATCTGATTTCTGCATCAGCTAGAGCAAGTAGAAATGAAAAAATCTTTGTCATTCATTCAATGCCATAATTCATTATTCATTCAGGTTTAATTTTTTGTGTAATGTAAATGCAATTGCAAATTCTAGATGGGCAAACTGAAATCTTTTAGTAACTGAAGTCTTATTTCTGAGGCACAATGATAATGATTTGTCAAACTGCTGTTAGTGTAGGTTCTTATTTTGGTTCACTTGGTATGGCATTTGCTTGAAGACTATCCTTGCTTTATTTGATTATTTCTGAGGCACAATGATAATGATTTGTCAAACTGCTGTTATTTCTTGCTAAATGCTCCTCTTAGATCAGTCAGCAGTATGCTGTGTATGAGTATGTATTTTGATCTTGTAACAAAAAAATTGGGATTAAACCAGTTGATGCCTCTTTCTATGGTTTTGTAATTTAAGTTTTAAAGTGGTTTTGTAATTTTAATATGTCTTTTACATAAATAGGTAACGTTTGGAGTTTGGACAGGTTTGTGGTTCGAAGCGCAGCCTAGACCGCAGTTCGGACCGCGGTTTGAACCGCTTAATGGAACCGCGGTTTGAGACCAAACCGAGGTGGTTTGGTTTGAAATTTTTCATGGTTCGATTTGGTTTGGGATTTTTCCAAACCGAGTACTAGCGGTTTGGTCTCTAAATTTGTCCAAACCGAACCATTTACACCCCTACACGACCGTGCAGACGTGTGATGAACCTGGGCAGAAAGGTGCGGATTAGGGAAGGTTACGGGCTGATTTGGGTTTCCTATTTTGACTAGTTTTACTTAGAGAAGGAGAAAGAAGATTACTTTATCACAAAGGGATCCTTGTAGATCTAGAGCTTGGATTGTTGTACACTATAAAATCATGTGATAGGCTAGAAACAGTTTTGTAACATCATTAAAAATATTAGAGAGAATATTTTTGCTTGATAGAGGCCCCCGGACATAGTTTTTGTTGCAACGAACTGGATAAATAATTCTCGTGTGCTTTCTTTTCTTGCGTGTGATTTACTTTTCGTGTATTTCATCTTGAATCGCTCCATTCTTTAGGCCCTTCAGCTGTAAGATTTCCCAACACATGTAACTAACCCTTGCTAATATATACTCAATTATTTAACGTGGGTATATGAATCATTTTCTATTTCTAAGGTATTAGTTAAATTATGATTAATTTTATTAATGAATTCATTAAATATGTAACAAGTGTTAGTCATGTGATGACACATTACCCTCACACGATAAATAATTGACGATTCAATTAACGGAGTGAGTACATTACAAAAAATTGGTACATGAATGAGGGCATTTCAAAAATATGATTTCTTTATTGACCAAAATATGAGATTTGCCTAACCTAACAACAAAGTCGGTTCTCAAATGAAACCAGCAAAGAAAATCAAAAACCAAGAAATAATCACAAAGTCCACTAATTAACTAGCTTCTGATTGCACCTCTAAATAAGTTAATTACATATCAACATTAACACTCTATGGTTCACAATACCTACAAATGAAACGCGCAAATGAAAACCAAAATATTACAGTGGCTGTTGAGACAATTTTTGAGGATCCTATGGCAAGGAGAAATCGGCAAGACCAACTGCACTCGCACTAGATTAGAGAGAGAGAGAGAGAGAGAGAGAGAGAGAGAGAGAGAGAGAGAGAGAATAACATGAAATAAGGTCAGATGGTGATATTAGTGAGTGAAGAGTGTTGAAAAGAATCAGAACCAGGTAGCACACTGACTTGGCAAGGACGACTTGAATATCCCAAGCAGCAAAAATCTCTCTTTCCTACCAAGCTTCTTTTTTGCGATACCATTTCTATAAACCCCCAGCCCTTCCACAAAGCCTCGTTTTCTCACAGCTGTCAACAAACCTGTTCCATCTGAACCAATGCTAAGGCTTTCATCCACTGATTTCCCTAATAAACTCGACTTACCACTAATTATTTTCTCTGGAAATTGTTGTTTATCATTAAAAACACCGGTTCCGTCCCACCATTTGTTGCAAGCAGTTGATAAGCCATCTGAAGGGAATCCATACTTAAATTCATCTAAACTAGATGGAGGACTTCCATTTAGATCCGAGGGCATCCGATTCTGGGAATTCTTGCTTCCCTGCTGCTGCTGCTTAAGAAAACCTCTTAAACTGGTCATCTCTGGTATCGGGGTGCCACTTTTGCTTTGAATCTGGGATCCTCTGTCGTTAACAAAAGCAAAGAAAAGAAAATATATCTGAGAGAAAATTGCATAAATCTCATGAATCAGACACAGCATGTTCAAATAACATTGAAAAGAGGTAACAACCACTTGGCAGAGAATGACTGACAACTGTGGCTTTAGCTCACCTTTTGAAAAATGGTGGCATTTAATAGGATTCTTAGACAAACTTAAGCGACAAATAACCCAATAACATGATGTGAATTTTACATATTCCACGGTTGCACATTTCAGAGATTCCATTGAAAAATAAACATGGATCAGCAATTTGCTCCAACGTGCTACAACTTATGTGTCACTCTTGATCAAGAGACCCAAAACTACCTTCTCTACACATTTAGGATTAGCAGTTATGTAGAACACATGTACGACAACCAAATCCAACACTACAATCAATATGATCAGTAGAATACAGGTTTAGTAGCATGGACATGATCATTTCTAGCATACAGGTTTTCCCCTCTCACTGGTAACATTGGACATCGACCATCAATAGCTCTGTTAGTTCATGTATTAAGGTCTATCATACAAATCCCGCGTTCCACAATGGTAGTTTAATGAAAGAGGTAGAATGAGAAAAGTTGTCAAAATAAGATAATGCAATCCAACTTTCCTCTTTGGTCCGTACCAAAATAAATGTCGCTTTTCTAAATTAGAAAAGAGTTTTAGTGCAACTTTCCCATTGTACATGCAATGAGATACTGCGACATTTATTTTGAGATGGAAGGAGTACTTCATAAATGATGATGATTGGGTCAATGGGAATCGGGTGAGGCCGTCACAAGTGCCATTTGGGCTAATGACATTAAACATGTGCTTGTTGGGAGGCAACCCAGCCAAGTAAGTATTCTTATATTCTTAATAAAGTCGTACACACACCTCATCAATATAAATGTTATTTGAACATTCCGAGGATAAAGTTGTTTAGGTTCAGGGTGAAATTATAATTGTTATAACTGTTTTATCATAGTCAATCACTCGCCATCAAGCACATATGTCAGCTAATAAGTTTTTTTTAGCTTAATCAGAGGCCACGCATTCGACCTTAGGGAATGCAACTGCCCTAGCTATCCAACCCGGCTCGAACAGGATTAGTCGGCACCATTTGTGGTCACTGGATACTACTGGTTCAAGAAAGTGAACCAAAAGTCAGTCAATCTTAAGGGTCTCTTCAAGTTTATGGGTTTAGAGAGGAACGCACATTGGGACAATCACAAGTGTATTTTTCTTATTTGATACTCCCTCTGTCCCAAAATGATCTTCCTACTTTTTTGGTCGTTAATACGAAGATACTTTGAGCACTAAATTTAGGTCTATTTAATTATCGTAATAAAAAATTTAAACTTGTCATTGGTAGTATTTATAATGGTGTATCAATAACAAGATTTAAATGTTCATTAGGATAAGTTGATTAACTTTAAATTATTGCTCAAAGTATCTTCATATTAACGTACAAAAAAGTGGGAGGATCATTTTGGGATGGAGGAAGTAGATATTACCCTTACGTTGTTTTGCTTTCATATGTTATTTTGTAGAAAGAAAAAAAAAAGAGAAAGGAGCCAAAAGAAAATACAAGAGTTGTCAACCTTCAAAAGCGTTGGCATGTTTGATGTCAAAATAAGCACTTTGACACAAGGTTTTGTGCTACAGCGCCTTTTGAACAGTGCAGAAACAGAGGGATCAACGTTGTAGCGCCTATTGCGTTTGATAAATGCAGAACGTCATATTAAGGGTTATAGTGCCCATAAAAGTCATGGCCCAATATTGTTGGGTGCTCTAGGTGCCACTTTACCAAACCCTATAGTGACCAACAGGTATCTGATTTTCAGAGTAAAGTACAAATCTCCTTTTCTAGCCCTACTATGTTCTAAACAGTGTTTTAAAACGCGGCCTAGGCGCCGCATAGGCGCTGGGCGGTGACCAAACGCCGCGCCTTTTAGCAAATCGGCCAAATTAGGCGTTGGCGCCATTAGGCGGGATTAGGCGTTGACTAGGCGGGGGTTTGAAATTAATTTACCCGAGCCCAATTGCCCAAAGCCAAGCCCGATTGCCCCCAAGCCCAAAGATACTTGCTAACCCATGGCTTTAGCTCATCATATAGCCAAGCAACATGTAAGTTTCTTTTTTCTTTCAATGTGGGATTCTGGCCAAGGCCTGCTGAGACAAGCCAAGGCCAAGGCAGGCCGGCCGAGCCAAGGCTGTTTTAGTTTCATTTTGTTTCGATGTGGGATTTGTTCCAAGGCAAGGTCAAGGTGGCCAAGGCCGACCGAGACAAGCCAAGGCCAAGGCCGGCCGAGCCAAGGCCTAGGCTGTTTTAGTTTCATTTTGTTTCGATGTGGGATTTGTTCCAAGGCAAGGCCAAGGCTGGCCGAGCCAAGGAAAGGCCAAGGCCGGCAAAGCCTAATTTTTATTATTTTTGACAATTAAATATTTCATAAATTTATATATATATTTTTTGGATATATATATAAATTTATGAAATATATTTAAATTTTGTCTAATTTCTCGGCCCCGCTTAGGCCCCAAAGCGCTAGGCCCGACTCCGCCGCCTAGCGCTTTTTAGAACACTGGTTCTAAACAACCACCCTTAAAAATTTAACCCCAATTTAAAATTCACATCTCTCTTTAAAAGGCCAAATAAGAAATCTAGTTTTTTGCTTATATTTGAGGCCGGAGGAAGTATTGCTTTATCACTTGCTAACCCCAATTTCCATCAAGAAGTTATTTGATCCTCTCATTCAAGCTTTCAATTGCATTATCAGTACACTGGAAGCCATTTCTTGGGGCAAATGGTGATTTTCTCCTCCACCATCAGTATTGAGTTATAAAGGTGAAAGTCGCAATCCATTTTATTTATTTTCCGTAATCAAGTTAGTAATTATCTATCTTCTAGTTCGTTTAACTTTGTGGGATAAGATAGTGTTGAAACTTCAAATGTGAAGTACTTGTTTTAATGCTCATAAATGGTTGATATGTTCTCTATTTGACTTTGTGGTTGTTTTGTAATATCAGTCTTGAGATTTTGGGACAAAAAGGGGAAAGATATCAGGGGTAAGCTTCATCTAAGGTGAACTTTGATGGCAGAAGGTTAGAGTGTAAAGCATGCAAGAGGTATTAAATAGATTTGAAACAAACATTTGGTTGCCGAAAGAGGTACTGCTAGTCGAGACAGCATCTACCATATAAGGAAGTTAAGGTCTGCCACCCACATTGTTGGATAGTTCTGTGCTAGCAGCTCATTAAAATCCATTTTGACCTACAGCAATAAGATCAACTATAAATGAACCCATCGTCCTTACAGTTCTAATCGAAGGTGTGGCCATAGTTGCGAAAGGCGCTCGCCTCTCTCGCCCGACTCGCCATATTGGCGCCTTGGAAGGTACGCCGCCTTTGCGGGATGAGGCGGTCGATTAGGAAAAGCGTAACTCTTTCGGATTCAAAGCGAGAAGCCAGAACGTGTCAAATTAGGTTTCTGGAGTTCTTGTTTTATGGAAACTTCTTCTAATTTGTAAATTCAATTCTATAAAATCGATTGGCCCAATTTCAGATTCGATAAATACCGACTATCACAGAATTCTTACCGCAACAAGAGACGCAGATAAATTTACTTCGGTGCTCGTCCCTTCGGCGACGACCTTGGCCCAGAACGACTGCGACTCTCAATGTACTGAACTCGCGTCGTGCTGGTACTTTTGTTCAGCGTTTAGTTTTTTTTTTTTTTTTCTGAACTCTGAGACGTAAACGACGACGTTCCTCATAATATTTACTTTTGTTTTTATTTATTCCTCTTCCTTTGTTAAAAATATTATTGTTTTTCCTCTTCTTTCTAGTTTCAATCAATGTCTTTTTTGTCAAATTATTTTGTTACTTTTTTCTTTAATCTATATTCTTTTGTTTAATTATTGTTTTCTACTTTTTTTCTAGTTTCCTGTCATATACTATCTTAAACTAGAATTTGTTTTGTTAATTTGAACTATGTGGTCTAAATTTTGTCATAGAATTCTCTCTTTTGGGATATAAATTATGTTTAGGATACTATTTATAAGTGGAACTTATATGTTTTATTTTTGTTTATAACATGTTTGAATTTTTATTTATATGTTACATGTATATTTATATATTTTTCTAATATTTACTAATTTTTTATTCTATTTTTTCGCATTGCTCGCCTTTTTGCCGCTTTTCTACCGCCTCGCTTTTCGCCTTTTTCATTTATGGATCGCCCGCCTCTCGCCGTTCGCATTTAACAACTATGGGTGTGGGCAATAAAAGGTTCAATGGTTAATTAAATGTGATAGATAGTATACATAAGTTTCATTTGTGTCAGATTTCTCATAATGGAACCTGCATGATAAAGCGTCAGGGGTGGACACAGGCTCTATCACATGGATACACATGCATCCATGTGTTTATCAATATGTATCACATTTTTTTATTTCTTTTAAAAGAGAGTGAATTCACTTAGCAAACACCATACTCTACATATTCATCTGTCCCATTTTTATTGGCCACTAGATAAAATCTCATTGATTAATAAATCTTAGTAAATGTTATGTTTAATTTTTATATTTTCATTTATATTCTTCTCTAGTATATGAATTACCAAAATTCAATCAAGAGCACCAAAAGTCAATTTTTTTATGAAAATTTAGAGAAGGGTGTACTGAGAAAATATGTCATTTGATTGCATTTATTTCCTGGGTAGCAAAGTACTATAAAATGGGTCAACTTAAATGGGACTGAGGAAGTATTTTTTTTTCTTTAAACCAGGTTATCTCTCATCGCACTTCCACCCACTTAATACTCACTTCAAACAAAAAAAAACACTATTCAAACACTAAAATAAAATTTTCAGACCTCAGTCTCACTCCAATTTCAAGGAAAACAACAGACGCCTGCTTCCCCCACTCGCATTAGACCAGTTGCCACCACCACCCGCCCGCCGGCCCCTCCAACCGTCTGTCCGCCACGGGCATGATTTCTCTTAAGTTCAATGTGTCAATTTTCTCTCACCGGGCCTATTTTCTAGTTAACCTGGGACCAATGTCTTTTGCGCTATTGTTTACTTTCTGGTATGACATGAAGGGTGATAAATAATACAATGCACCAAATATTTGGCGATCAGCCACTTTGAGTACTTCTTTATAATCTCATCAAACGGAGGAGTGATATTGGATCAGCAAAATGTTGAGATAGTAGGATGTCTATCCCAGGTTCTAAAGATTTTGGTAGATGATGGATCTGTTTCTACCCATCAAAATGATTGGTCAACGTTCTTTGATTCCTACTTTGGTTCCATTAAACAACGACATTGATAAACTAGGTCGTCATAATAAACTGGAATTACACGAGGGCAATTCCCTCGAAATAGACCTAGAACCGGAACGTGAATCTTCTACCACCAGGGTAGAAGAACCAAAAGCCGAGACGGTAGTACCACCGGCTCAAACAATGCAGGACTTTTTGCGATCTAAGGTAGACACCTCTGTGTCTTGTATAGTGATGTTCGAAGAAGCAAAGAACTTAAGAGGTCAAAGGTCAATATTTTGCTATGTTGCCCAATTATCAAGGTATTTCAACTGAATACCCTTTAACCTTTTTGCATGATTATATGATAACGGTTTCATACTTCCCAGGAAAAAGGGAGTGATTAATGAGCAAATAAGATTAAAGTGTTTCCCCTATACCTTTAAGGGGAATGCAAAGACTTGGTTGATGATGCTCACACCTAGGAGCATAAGCATATGGGATGAACTTCATGACGCGTTTTTTGGCAAATATTACCCACATCCCACATTGGCTATTTTTATACAGAAAATAATAGGATTTACACCGAGATAGGAGAATCATTCCACGAAGCATGAGATAGGTTCAAAATGATGTTGGTCCAATGTCCACACCACAATTTTCCTCTACCATTGTTAAACAAAACTTTTTATGATGGCTTAAATCCTGTTAATTAGGTCATGGTTGACAATGTAGCGGGTGACTTTCTAGGAGCCAAGACCCCACAAGAAACTCAAGACCTATTCTAGATGTTGGGAGATAATTCTCAACAAAAGAGTACTAGGGGCAAGGTGAGGGGTTTGCATGAGCTAAACACGAGTGATGAGATTTCTAGGCAAATAGCTTAATTTAATCAGAAACTTGATATGTTAACCACACATGGTGCTTCTTCTAGTACCAATGCTATTCATGATGCTTGTTCTACTTGTGTTTTATATACTCATGCTATTATTTTTTGTCCTATTAGTGCACAATTGGCTTTTGATTCTGAACCAGGCACATGCAATGAATGGGTATACCCCCAAGGCCTTCTCAAAACAACTCATACAGTAATACATACAATCCGGGGCGGAGGAATCACTCAAAATTTTCATGTGGAGGTAATCAAAATCAGCAAAATAAACTCCTCCATACTCTACCACCACAAGGACAATTTGAGCAAAACAAGGAGCCTTGGGAAGAAGCCATGGATCGGATGAGGTTGGAGCATCAACAGTCCTCTAGACAACATACTCTAGACAACATGATTTCGCAATAAAAAAGTTGCAAACATAAATAGGGCAACTTGCTCAGGCCCTACAAAGACACAAGCCCGGAACCTTCTCAAGTCAAGGGCAACAAGCCATGGTCATATCAACTCTAAGGAATGGCAAAGAGGTAATTAAAGAGGTACTTTCTCATTCTCCTTCTTCCTCTCCTCCGTCTAATCATGAAATAGATGTTGATGAAAGTACAAATGAATTGGGGGAAATCCTAAAGCTATTTATATACCCCCAAGCCATATGTACGACCAGTGCCGTTTCCCGGGCATGTGTTGATGCATAAGTTGGAGCAACAAATGTCGGAGTTAATGGACATGCTTTCAAATGTTAGTATTAATCTCCCATTGTTGAAAGTCATTAAAAATATTCTTGCCTATGCTAAGTTTTTTAAAGAAATTAATTCTAAAAAGCATAGGTATGGAAAAGATAAGAAATTAATCATGGAAGAAAGTGTTAGTGTTGTGCTCCGACAATACCTCCCAGCTAAACAAAAGGATCCCGAAAGTTTCACAATTTCTATTAATTTGGGGGATTCTAATAAGGTGAAGGCGATGTTAGATCTAGGTGCTAGCATTAATTAGTCGCCACACTCCATGTACTTAAAGTTAGGATTATCGGAGTTGAAACCCATCACAATGACCCTTCAACTAGCCGATCGTTCTATTAGACGAACTTTGGGCATTATGGAGGATGTGTTAGTCCAAGTAGGGACTTTGATTGTCCCCGTTGACTTTGTTGTTCTAGAAACTGTTAATGGAGGAGGGAAGTGTCGTGAGTCACATATTTTGCTTGGGCGTCCATTCATATCCACAACCAATACCATCATAAATGTGGGAATTGGGAAAATGACAATGTCTATGGCGGATAAGAGAGTAGAGATTCCGGTGGATAATATTATAAAAAAACCCAATAGATGATGAGGAAGATTCATGTAAGTTTTTGGATGAGATAGATGATTGTGTGCAAGATCACCTATGAAATGAAAGTGATAATGGATAGTTAGAGAGAATGTTGAGTGCCAGTAAGAATCATATGGATAGTGTAGACGTTTGTGCCATGGCTAGTAACTATAAAGCCTATGAACACTCTTGTAGTGATGCCCCGTATCACCCCCTATACGACTTCCACAAGAAGTCGGTGTTATCATTGAAATCATTCTTTCCTTTAGAATCTAAATTCATTGATTCATGATCACAAGTAGAAGAATGTTATTTTCTTGATATATTTGATTCTATATTTGTCAATATTTTTAATTAAGATAGTATCTCTGAAAATTTTGTTGAGAAAGATGTTCCTACGGTTGTTGAGATGAAGGAACCAAGTGAGTTTGGGGGGAAATCCCCAAAAAGAAGAAGAAAATGACGAAACAAAAAGCCACAAAAGTTCCTTGGGTACCACCTGAGTTGATCAAGAACGGAACTTATGCTTGGAAAGTATTGGGCATTTGTGCCCGTGAAAGTATGAGGTGGGACAAAGAAAGGAAAGCAAATGCCAAAGACACTATGGCCACCTCAACCCCCAACTAAAATTGAGGTCATGGTCGGGCTAATGACCGTAAACAAGTGCGCTTGTTGGGAGGCAACCCAACTAGGTATGTTTTAATTGCTTTATTTTATTTGTTTCTTATGTCATGTCATCATTTGAACCTGGGGCATGTGTTTGTTCTCTTTGCTACGAGGACATAGCATGTTTTGAGTTTGGTGGCAGGTATCTCTCCGAGTTTGTGGGTTTATAGGGGAGTGTTAATAGTCACCCTAAAAGAAATAGAAAAATTTTTAAATTTTATTTTTTTTCATATTTTGGAATGTTGGCTAAAGTCTATGATGATTTGAGGGTGATCTAAATTTAAATCTTAAGTGTTATTATCAATATAGGGATATGATTACATTAAAACATGTGAAGTATGATTACTCTACATTTCATTTGCATATTATTTTTCTTGATCATTATTACCAACTTATGAGACCTTAATAGGATCACTTTAGCATTATCGGGGTCCCTATAACATGTTTGCATGACTATTAATAACACATCAAATAGGCCATTCGGGAAGTGATATATGGCTATTTTATTTAAACCCAATTTGTGAGCTTACAACTTTCTAGTCACTTAAAAATTTTCGCTAAAACCCCTTTTGAGCTTTAACAATAATGGAAATCTCTCACCAGGTGAGAGGTTATCAAAGACTGCCATTCGCCTTCATTTTTTACCCAAATTACCCTACCGTTACAGTAATACACTATTTGTTTCACATTTTTTAAGAAAGTGAAACTAGGAAATGAATGGAAAATTGTGGGTTATGCTTGGGAAATCAAGGGCTTGAGTGTAGAGTGGTCAACAAATGAAAGAAACGGGTTATGTATTGTAATGTAAAAGAAGGGCAAGGAAAAATTTGTTGTTGAGCTTATATATATAGTGCATAGTGTTTTTCGTGATCTTATCTATGCAAGTTATCAAGAAAAGAAATAGCTGAAAAATCTTGTCTTCTCTTTATTATGGAAATGGTGATTTGTAGTGACCAAGAAAGAAAGGTGATCAACCCTTTATGTGAAAGTATGCAAAATATTAAGTTTGGGGGTTGAAATATGGGTTGGCGTGAGTGAGCGGAGAGATACACTCAAAGAAAGGTGATTTTATTTTCCTTCTTTTTGCTTAAAATTTCGAATAAAATATACTCCCTTCGTCCCAAAATAACATACCCGTTTACTGTTTGGGACGGGAATTAAGGAAAGTGGGTAATGGAGAAAGTGTTGTGAGTATAAAAGTAAAATAGGAAAGAGAATGAGTGGAGGAAATAGTAAAGTTGATTGGTGTTGTGAGTATAAAAGTAAAATAGGAGAGAGAATGAGTGGAGAGAATAGTAAAGATTCTTTGTCATTTTAGAAAAGGGGTATGTTATTATGGGACGCCTAAAATGGCAAAATGGGTATGTTATTATGGGACGGAGGGAGTATTTACTTAAAAATATAAAGGGGCATTTACCAAAAACTACTTTTGAAAGATGGATATTACAAAAAAAAAAAATAACCACACAAGCTGGACATTACAAAAAACTCTTTAAATATTACAAAAAACTAGTACTTTTTAAAAAAAAAAAAAAATTGCGTTTATCTGTCAAATAACTGATAAATGCATTTATCAATGTAAAATGCATTTATCAGTTGTTTAACCAAAAACCAAGCACAAAATACTATTTAAAAAACTGATAAATTAAATGAATTTATCAGTTATTTTAACTGAAGAGGCAAAAATAAAATAAAAAAAGTAGTTTTTTTGTAATATCACAACTCACATGTTTTTTTTTTTGTATATAACATATTTTTATGTGGTTTTTGGTAAAAACTCCAAATATAAATCATGACATTACCCAAGCACCAAAAACAATTTACAATTTTTTTTAGTAGGTGATTGCTTATTAATTAATTCTATTTTATTTTCTTCTTTGCTTGTAGGGGCAATTGATTTATGAATTTTTACTCAATCATTTGGTTTTTTAAGCTTATGGCAATTCATGTTAGCTCACCCCAAATCATTTTGGGACCGGGGCGTTGTTGCATTTGGTTTTTTTACTAGTTGCGTTGTTCTCACATTTTTGTTATTTGATTTGTGTCTTCTTTGTTTTTAGGTATAAAAAAGTGGTCTAGTGCTGAAGACATCAGGATCACGGAAGAAAATGAGCGAGAAGGAAGTATTTGTAGAGCTCAAGGGCTAAAGTGGAAGAAGAAACAAAAGTGGGGGTGAATTGACGAGTAGCTTCAGCTCAACAAGACAGAATGTCGGGCACTGTCGAAAAATTCTGAAATTTCCGTTTTTAGCTTTTAACATTTTTCTTAAACCTTAAAATTGGAGAAGTCCTTTAACTAATGGCTTTGTGTGTGTGTGGGGGGGGGGGGGAATTGAAGAGTAGTTTCAACTCAAAAAGGCAGAATGTCAGGCACTGGCAAAAAATTCTGCTATTTCCTTTTCAATTTTACTCCTCTTTAACCTTAAGATTCGAAAAGTCCTTTATTAAAATTAAAGGCGTTATTATACATCTAGGTTTTACATCTCTCTCAATGATGTGCAAGTAAAAAACTTTTCTAGGAATTAAAGGTAACCGCCTTCTTCTAATTTTCTCTTTCTTGATTTAATGCTATTAATGAATTCGAAATTCTTACTCTACTCAAATTGATTTTCAGCAAATATTTACTGACGGAATTACAATATCTTGATATCTATAAAATTTCCTACTGTACGTACCTAGTCCGACGGGATTATGGGTCGGGTGAAAGTTGGCATTACACGAACCACAGAAGTGCGACGTAAAGGAGGAGCGGGAATAGAAATTAGGAGTGTGTTGGGAGAGACGAGCATTGCAGGACGGTCTATAGAGAGAGAAAGTCTATGAGTGTTATATTATGACCCATGTTACAAAATGAATACCCTCAAGGGGTATTTATAGGTGATGAAAGAGGAGCATGCCCATGTGGGGCACATGTTATCCATAATTTGTGGACCATCCCACAATTCTCCCTTGTAAACCCAACTAGGCCATATGTAACCTTATGATTGGGCCACGTGGCGAAATTCGCTATACTAGCCTCCGATCCATTTCTCCTTGGCGAACCCAAAATACTGAAAAAGACTTCCTGTGACCTTGTCTAATCGTGGGAAGTACTTGCCATATAATGAACCGCGCAATGGTGGAAGAAGTGCATCCGCGGGAAAGAGAATCCGTCGGAATGATATGAATTCGCGGAACAAGGATGCATCGGCGGTTAAGAGATGAATCAGCAGAACAAGGATACATCCGCGCAGGAGAGATGAATCCGCGGAACAAGGATGCATCCATGGGAAAGAGATGAATCCGCGGAACAAAGATGCATCCGCGGGAAAGAGATGAATCCCCGGAACAAGGGTGCATCCAAAGGAGATAAATGAATCCACAGAACAAGGATAATCAGAGGGAGAGAGTTATGTAAAAGAGGCGACACGTGCGAGACACATGTGTACTACATTTGTGGGACGTGTATCCTACATTTATGATATCGTGAAGGGGGCCAACCTAATTTATAAGCCATGCATTTAGTACTCTTTTGAATAGATGAATTCTTGCTGATATCTAACCGAGATAAGAGGAGAATTTGGGTCATTAAGTTCTCATGTTCTACATGGGTTTTATTATTATTGTACGTAGAGAACTACAAAGCAAAATTGCTGACCCAAATATTTCTAATCTACTATTGGAGAACGAAACCTTGAACTGAATTAATACTTTAGAGAAAAGACAGAATTGAAGTATTTCGGAGAAAACGGCAGATCAACATGGAGGGAACCAAGAGCTTTTATAAAGCTATACACAAAATCCAACATATGTTTGCAATAAAGATATTTTTCACTGTTCCATTTTTAGAAAAAAGAAAAAAGTGATAAATGATAAATGTTAGATTTAAGGACACAACATTCTAAAAGCTTGGCATTATATGAATGAAACAGAGAGATACGACGTATTGCCACTAGTAAGCCACTGCAATATCATGTAGGCACTTCAAGAATGTTGACAATGGGAAAATAAGGCATACTCCAGAACATAAAAGTTATCTTACGGAGACAATAACGCGACCGAACTCGCTGAAGCATCATTCCTCTCTTTAGTAGCCTTCAAGAACTCAGCAAGTTCCTTGTTACTTTCTCTTGCAGCATTCATTTTGATTTCTTCAACACTTATTCCAGAAAGGATCTAATGAACATTGAAAGGAGATTGAATCATGAAACAAGTGAGACTGATCATATTATAGCAATAAAGAATTATCTAACGTGACAAGGCCAAACTATGAGGTGCTCTCAAGTCAAGAGCCAAAACTAAGTAACATCTTAATATTGAACATGTCCAAATGAAATCTCAACATTGGTTTTCAAAGAATATGAACCCCTTAGGCAACAGCCACTTGAATAGTATTTAACATTTTGTAAGATAAAACTTGTCAATGTAACAGAAGCACGTATCAAATACTCCCTCCATCCCAAAAAATAGCCCCGTTTTAATTATTGATGGTCAACACAAGTGAACGTTGACCAAACATATAAAAAAATAGAATTGCATTGGGATAATTAGATTGACACTAATGTTTGTTGAAAGTTCACTTGTGCTGACCATCAAAAACAAAATGGGACTATTTTTCTGGGATGGAGGGAGTAGTAAATTGCAGTTAATAGCAAAAAAGGATCATGATGATTTACTGAAACGTCTCTCTCTTTGGAGGATGCTGGCTTTGCCATCCCTTTCTCTTGGGAGGGTTTACTAAACAAAATTTGGGTGAGCGGGGGGAATCGATACAGATGCATAAGAAAATACAATTGAATAAACACCAGACAAATTATCATTCTAAAAACTACTCTTCCACAGCCATAAACTATTCAGACAGGATCTTCAATAAATCCTACCTTTCGGTATGGCCATCTGACGAGGCCATTCTCATAACATATTTTCTTTAGGTCACTCTTACACACAGCTGCAAAAAGGAAGGTTGAAAAAAGGGTTATCAGCTTCTCTCAAAATAATCAGTTTCAGAAATTATAAGCAAGTAAATCTGAAGGAAACAGGTAACTAGAGCCAATTAGCAGATAAAGTAATCTATTTTCGATAAAAGGGTAAGTCATAGCTGAAATGAAACCAATTTATCTCTTTTCTCACTAGCCAGCCCTCAATACCACTCCAGCAGCAGGAGTACTAAGTTCAAAATTCCTCAGTGGCAATTTAAGAAGTAAAATCAAAATTTCAGAGATCAGTAATCATAGACAATAACGTTGCTCAGAAGACAAACTGAGGAACCTAGAGAAGAACAAAGATTGTAATGAGAAGCAAAGAAAACAGTCTAACCCTGCACGAAATCGAGACTCTTAAGATATTTTTTTTAGATAAGATCAAGACTTAAGATATATTCTGGAATCGGGTAAATTTGCAAACATTAATAGGGAATAAGAACTCCCTGCAGAAAATGGTAATAGCTAGCCACATTTCTTCTACAAACATCCTCCACTGCTTCATTTATTACTGAAGGTTCATCAAGAATCTAACATCCTCCAACAACAGCACCCTTGAGACATCCAGACAATGTCGCACCAAAGTGCGGCAGAATCTTAATGCCCTTACTTCAAAATTTATTTTCATTCCAAACAGCTTAGTGACAAATCATCTGCAATAAACAGAATATATATCATGTGTGTATACATATCACAGAATGGATCCAACTTGCCTTTGTTAACTACAAGAAAAATGACCACGATCTGAACTTCCATGGATCTGTATGTACTATGGTCAAATCTCACCAGCCCACTCCCTCTAAGTTGGGACCGACTCACCAATTATACCTGACCCAACCTACTTCCCTGTCTAACAACATTTAAGAGCACAAGAGTTGTTCAAGGCCCCACCACGAACCAGGTGTCACCTCTCAGTCTCCAGTCTATAAAATAATGCTGCATGTCCCTCACCAAGGTTATATGCTCTCACAAGTAAAATGGAACTATAAAATTAGATTCATATCGCTCTTAAAAAGAATAGAATCATCCTTTTATGTTGAAGATCAATGAAGATTTTTATTAGAGAGAACGAAAGATAGAAAAACAGAGAGCAGGAGCTCCAGAAACAAAACAAAAAAAGCATTTTCAGCTAACGCCTCTACAACGAGCAACTGATGGATGACAGCTATCAATCCCTGCTAAGATACATTCCTAGTACTCCCTTAAAAGCACGCACTGTTGAGGCTCATAAAGAAGCGGGAAACCTAATCCTCTCATGCGACAAGGATAAGATATGGCCTAATTTCGAAAAAAATCTTGAATTTCTTTGTCAGAATGCAACACAATCTACCAAACAGCCCGCACTACCACAAAAGAATGACATCTTTAGCCCTACCTAAACCTTTACTTGATGCGAAGAAGTTCAATAATTGGTTGAGGGAAAACCCAATTCTAATCTGAAGATCTAAATAATTCACATCACAATCTCCAAGCTATAAGACAATGAAGAAAGCGATGATCATAGATTACTGTGGCCATGACACAAAATGCACAGGGGAAAGAGCTTTATAAGGTCTACACCATTGAAGGAGCATTAGTGTTTAATCGATTCAGTACAAGATACCAAGCAAAAGCCTTTGATTTTAATGATACCTTGACACTCAAATAAAGAAAAGTTCAAGAAAGAGTATAAAATTGACATTTGATACATGACTCTTGGTACAGCTTCTTCCCTCTCTCTCCTCATGATCAACTTTGACTTCCATAGCCCTTGCAGTAAGGGCTTCCCTCATCTCGCTTTGTCCCATAATAAATGTCACAATTTCCTTTTTGGTATGTCCCAAAAAGAAATGTTGCATTTCTAAATAAGGAAATAATCTTAGTGCAATTTTACCATTGTATAAGCAATATATAAAAAAGTAAAGCACATTCCTTAAAAACATTGACAAGTCAAATGCCACATCTATTATAGGCTGGAGGGAGTAACATTTAGTACCGCCATGTTTCTATCCCAAAACCAGTACCAAGTCACACCACACAGGAATCTCAACTCAAAACCTTGAGTCCAGAAGCGGCTAGATAACCTCCATCTTTTACCCGCTCTTTTTTTTATATATATATAGGAAACAATAATTATATTCGAAGATGAATATACAAAAGGATGGACAAGAAGTCCATCTACAAGAAAACAAGCAAAAGAAAAAATACAATACTACTACATTAAACTATGCAGCACCCCAGTCTCTCTTCAATATATCAAGTGTTACACCTCAAAAGACCCCATTAGCATATGCCCAAAGAAAGGCTAAAGACAACACTTTATCCCCCAAGAGATGCTTCGGTAAGCAATGATTTTCAAAATCTTGTGTTCCTCTCCATCCAAATACACCAAACGACTGCAAAACCCCCCACACTCCCACAAAAGTCTCGCGTCTCCTCTTTTACACATCCCTCCGAACTGAATCTGAAGAAAAGAAGTTATGGATTTTGGGCTCATCCACACTACCCCAGCCACCTCAAACAGGCAATTCCAAAGATAGCGAGCTATACTAAAATAAAAAAAGAGACAATTATATGCCTCATCATAGTCCCTGCAATTTACATACCATGCTGATCTCTAATGACAATCAAAGCTAACAGCATGAAAGCATAGCCCCAACCTTAATTCAATTTAAACATGAAATGAAGCAACACTGACCCCCTGCTGCCGATTAGTGATCTTCCTAGGGAAAAATTCCCTACCAGTATCAATGAACCCAATGACACATAAAATATCCACCTCACTTGCATTGATAAGCTCCTTTGGAGCTATACCAATCACTTACAAACACTTGTCACCAAGCTTTCAGGACTAAAATCACTCATCTTAACCAATCTCTCTCTTAAGCACCAAAGTAATAAAGGTAAAATTTATGTTCTTTCTAAAAACATCATTACCTTGGAGCCCCCAAAAACTTCCTACCATCATCCTTAACCCAGACAACAAGAATGTAAAAAGGTCATAGAAAATCATATTCATATTTGGTCTCATTCCATTCACTGATGTCTAACCTCCTTCGTAAAAAACAGTCTCTCTAACCAACCTTCCATGCATTTTTGATGGACACCAATATAAGCCATCTAGCAAAGGTGTGCATCAGTCTCCTCGGGGAACAAGTCCTCAAAAACTGAGATAGTGTCTAAAATTGCATCTTTGTAATGAGGTTCGTACACCTCTTATTCGCAGTCACCCAATGAAAATCTTTAAAATTAATGCATTACAATCCACCTCATTGACCCATTTAGTCCTAGCCTTCTCACACCAACCAATGTCTTTTTTTTATATATAAGAAAAGAAGATTGTATTATATAAAGACGGGAAAACATCATTTTGACTATCGTACTTTGAGGTGCATTTTACTTTTACCATCAAACTTTATTTATTTATTTCATTTTTACCATCGTACTTCAAACAATAGTATCATTTTATACCAAATTTGGGTATAAAATGACAATATTGTTTGTAGTACGATGGTAAAATGAAATAAATATGAGTTTAAATACCAGATTTGGGTATAAAATGGCACCATTGTTTGTAGTACGATGGTAAAAATGAAAAAAATAAAGTTCAATGGTAAAAGTAAAACACCCTCCAAAGTACAATGAACAAAAATGGAGCTTTCCCAAGACCAATGTACAAAGGATGAACAAGTAGTCCATCAAGAAGAAAGGAAAGAAAAATACAAAAACAAGAAGCTACAATTAAAATTAAGTGATGGCAGCAACCCAGCACTCTTCAAGACATTTAGCGATAACCCTCGAAAGGCACCAACTAATGTCCTTTACAAGATCTTTTTCAAACTCGATCCTTGAACACATCTTCTAGCCCTCACTTCTCTGAAGTCGGCCCTAAACTCTCTCTATTGTTCTCTGAGATGACATCCATAACTTTTGGCTTTTGGTCCCTAATGTCCTTACTCCTTACATACCTCTTTATTTCATACCTCCAACCTCTACTTGACATATCTATGTTTCTACATGAAAACAACCCCTATCTAACCTTGATTTTCACTGCCATTCCACCAACGACAAACTACCACCAAAATCTTAAACCCGGGATATGATAGCCACATGTTCTAAAATGAGAATGAGTAGGTAGAACCAATGCACATGACTCAATTACAAATAAATGGGAATATGATCCAAAGTAATGTGTTCATAAACTTTCTACACAAGAGGAGAAAACTATTACACTGAAACAATGGAGAAAACGAACACATCCATCCTAAATGCAACATCGCACTATCCTCGAACAGAAATAAAATGCTTACCAGATATATTAATAACTCTCAATTCTACAAATAACCCCCCCCCCCTTTCCATGGAACTCCTTGTAACAGTGAAGTCACCCTCCCCCTCTTTAGCGATAACCGAGCTCCACAAAGACCTGCTAGAGATCAGCCCATAAATCATCCCTAATTCTGGGCCAAGTAAGCCCATAAACCGAAGTAGTAATCAGATAAAAAGAAAGACCCCCCCAACAACCTCTTTATAGGTGACAACTCTTGGATCACAGATCACAATAATACCCCTTCCATAGCACAATGAAGAGGAGAAATTCACATCCCTAAAAGTGTGTTCCCAAAATACTTCTTTTCAACATATTATCAGGCTATTAGCTACCCATGCTTAGACACTTGGATGAAAGGCACATCAACAGAAGCTATCACTAACGTCTCACACATATTCTTCTTTTTAAATCAGTCGCCAAGTGTAGTCACTTCCAAGACACGATTAATATGATAAACCTTTAGGCTGATTTCACAACAACGTGATCTGCTTAGGTTGCCACTCCCTTTGCTGTTCTCCTTAAGAAACAATGACCTTCAACCATAAACTTGTTGGTGCAAAAAATCTTGAGAATAACCTGAAGTTACATTGATCTCTTGAAGCCAAAACATAAACACAGATCTTTTTCCCAAGCGCTATATTCAAGCTGTGTAAATCAATATATTGACCTATCACTATTTTGTGGATAACTTTAGAATGCACGAGAGTAGTGCTTTCGCTTCTCTTTTCCACTTGTCTTTGATATTTGTAGCACTTGCTTGGCTTGCTTGAGTTGCTCAATGTTTTCCCTTCAACATCACTTTTAGCCTCACCATACTATTTTTTTCCTGTTGATCTAAGGCTACAACAGCAAGGATCGAACTCGACATCTATAGGCCATGTGGACAAACTCAGTTATAGCTCCATTCTTCCGTTACTCTTTAGCATTAAGAACAAATAACTTACAAGATTCTCTTGGAAAAATAAAGCATGTGATTGTCTACCTAATCCACATCAAACAGAATTAAGTCAGAGGCCATATCCACAGGTACTTTAGCTAAAACATTAAGGTGAAGGACCTAAAATATACTCAAAAAGATTTATGCCTTCCAGGACAAGCAAATTAGCATCAAAGGATTTACTCACAATTAACAGAAGTATGTGGTGTGCGCTTAGTGCTTGTTTGGTACAAATGAGTTGTGATTCATTTCCATGCTAGTTGCACTATCATGGAATAAAATTTGCACTAAAATATCATGAAATCGAATAGCCGTTATTACATCCCCCAAACGAGCACTTATTTACTCCTCCATCACAAAGTCCCAAATAGAATGTCCGATTATCTTTCAAATTTACTCTTGATCAAGAGTAAATTTAAACATTTATTTTGGGACGGAGGTAGTAATTCTTATCACAATATAAGAGTAACTTTTCATTTTAGAGGAACCCCAACAGCATCAACCCAGTCAAAGTTTTGTAATTGCACATTTAAAAGCATCCATCAAAACCCAATTACAGACAACATCCATGGAAATGGAATTCAAGAAACCTCAAATCATAGGAAAATAGGTATAATTTGTAGCAGGGAGGCTTCCAAAAGGCAATCAAACAACGACCCAATTCAAAGAATGTTTCAATAGAGGCAAGGAGTGAAAACCTAGAGAGGGGGAGATTGAATTTACCAAGATCATCGGCAGCATCAGAGAGGGGTAAAGAGAAAAACTTGGAAACATCGTCATATGAGAGAATTTTTTTGTCCGCAACTGGTTTTGAACTCTGCGTTTGCAGCGTGCCCATAACTCGTTCGTAGTCGTTTCCTGGTCTGGTCGTCATGCCAAGGAACAAAATTCGGCCAACGAAAATTAAACCTTGCCATGATATACCGGACCACTCAAAGTAACACTCAAATACCTGATCCCGTTTACTCCCTCATCCCATGGGGCATGACAACTTATAATTAGAGAAAAATGGTAATGTATAAAAATAGGTGCAGCGAAAGAGCGAGAATTTGTATAAATATTGTCTTTCCTAAATTTGCATCAATTGGTAAGTTTGTTAAGTAAGATTTTTGACTTTTTTTTTAAGATTTAGTTACATATATATATATATATATATATGGTAAAGATATTGTATATATTTGTGTATATATTTTATTTATGTAAATATATTGTGATTTATTTAGATTATAATTAATCATACTAATAGATCTCTTTGCTTTTGTTAGTGTCATTTTTTTAGTTTCCTTATAAGATTATGATTGCTACAAAAGGAATCAACAAATTCAGATGGTCGCAAAGACTTCTTTTTCTTCTGTTAAAAATTATTACAAGATTCAATTGGTTCAACAATTGGATTAAGATTAATTGAATAATTCGAAGGGATTTCTATAAATACAAATCATTCATCCAAGAGAAGACTTACGCATTAAGAATTATTTGGAAGAGAAATCTCCTCATATCTCTCGGATTCAATATAGCTCTTTAAGTTGTATGTGCAGTTGTTTCTTAAATCTGAACACACATCTAGATTTGTTACAAGTCTTTTGTTCTTTTTCTGTTTAGAATATACTTCCCTTGAATAAGAAAATTTATTATTTGTTTAGAAGTTGGTTAGGACTTGGTTTAGTATTTTGATCTTTTTGTTTCACTTATTACTATTTGATTCTGTAACTCATATCTTTTAATAGTGAAAATCTTTTTAAGCTTAAAGTCTTGTTTGATGTAGTTAAACCAATAAACGTTTAAATACTTTGTGTTATTGTTTTTGTTCCGCTGCATATTATAGTTGTGTGGACAGTTGTGACTCACATCTGTACACACATCCGTTTTTTGTTCTGTTGAACTTGATTTCCTAGCTAAACCAAACTTTCAATTGGTATCAGAGCCAACTCTTGACATTACTGAGCGTTGATCTAGAAAGTGTAGTCAAAATGGAATGTCAAAATCATCAAAACAAACCTCCAATTTTGGATGCTACCAATTGCTCATTTTAGAAGTCGAAACTGCGTAACTACACCAAATCAATTGATGAAAGAGCGTGGCTGTGTATATTTGTTGCTTGGCAACCTCCTACTGTAGAGAAAAGGGCTGCATCAGGTAGTGGTGAAATGTGTTTGAAAGAAAACCCGAGGCTAACTGAACTCTTGATGAAATAACCACTGCAAATTATAACTCTAAAGGCATAGGTGCTATTTTCAGTCATGTTTTTGGAAATATGTACAAGCTTATCACTAATTAAAGTGTGGTCAAAGCAGCATGAGATATCTTACAGATGCAATGTGAGGATATTCCAAGTGTGAAATTCACTACAATTAGGATCTTAATGGACAGATTTGAAATTCAAAGAATGGAAAAGACGGAAGATATTGTTTCTTATGCAGCTAAAATCCATGATGAGGGCACCAGCCTTGGTGAGTCAATTTCAAATGCTAGATTAGTTAGAAAAATTTTGAGAACCTTAACTAAAAGATTCAATATCAAAGTGGATGTCATTGAGGAAACTAGTGACACCAACACTGTAGGATTAGATAAAATTGTTGGTGTGTTGACAGTCTTTGAGCTTAACCTTGAAGCTCAGAAAAAGAACAAGGCCATAAGCCTTGCTCTAAAAAGCTCTGCAGCTATTCCAAAGGAACTAGCTGAGCTCTCCTCAGTGATTGACAAATCCAATCTTGAGGATGATGATGTGGCCCTCATATCTAAGAAATTCAGTTCTATTTTGAGAAATAATAGGATGAGCATATTTTCCAATAGATCTGGTCAAAGTGTTGAAAAACCTAAGGTTAACACTGAGGGAGGATTCAAAAGACCTAGCATAGAGAATAAGAAGTCCTCTGATTCTGTGCAATGTAGGGCTTTTCGTGGCTTTGGTCACTGTACCAATGAGTGTGCTAAAACACTCAAAAAGAAAGGGATGAGCTTCACTATCTCCCTAAGTGATAGTGAGGATGAAGGGGAAATAGCTAACATATATGTGTTTGATTGCTCTTCTTGTTGTAATGCCCATTTTGCAGGAATAGAAGAATGAGATTTTAAGGAATATCTGGATGTGGACTCGGATGTGGACACAACCATGGACACATCTGAAGACACACCTGATGACTATCAACTCTTTCTCTATAAAACTGTTGGGTTTTGGGGTTACAAACGCAGCGGAAAATAATTTATACAACAACAAAACCCTAGCCCTAAGATACGTCTAGCATGAATAGATTAGAAACATATGAAAATAGATTTACATACCTTAATGCGATGAAATTTAACAAAGTAGATCTCAAAATTCAAGCCTTGAATTTTGATGTCGAATCTTCTAATTTCCTTCTTCGAACTTGGTGATGAAATCAACAATGGAGTTCTTCAAGCTTTAGGAGATAAAGCAACCTCCCTCTAATGGTGATCCACACGCGAACGAACCAAGAACACCTTCTTGTTGGATTGCTAGATGATCCTCTTGATTATTGAATCAATATTTAAATAATCAAAGCCAAAAACTATGGAACAAATTGGGATTTTTGATTCAAAATCAAAATCAAAATCTAGAGTTTCATAAACCTAGGATGATGATGTGAGAGAGTGGTTTTTATGGCTGCAAGGGTTGTATTTATATCCCATATAAATCCCCTAACAATTAGGGTAGAAACCTTGTCAAACACCAAAACCTTCCAAGCCAAGAAATCACGTACGGATCAAAATTTTGTTGGGTTTTACGGGTCCATGCGCAGCGGAATTATGCATCTAATAACATAAAACCCAAAGAGCATAGGATCCGTTCTATACAATTTAAATTGAATTCTATGAGATAGTAATAACCAACCTTGAACGCTTTCCGGTCTTGAGCTATCGAACTATGTATTGATGTGATTCTGAATACAAGCTTCGAACTCTAGGCCTTGATCGTTGAACGAGCGAAGACCCTCTTTCGGTATCCACACCTTTGAATGAACCAAGAACGATTTCTTGATGATTGCTAGATCCTTTAAACCTTGAAGAATATTGAGAGTATTTGTTGTGACTTTCTTTTAAAAAATTCGGCTAGCTAATTAGGGTTGATAGACGTTCATATTTATACTACATTAGTATGGTATATGTTTCCTAATCAAATTAGGAAACCAGTCTGTAAACGCCTCTTGTGGCTTGAAGTGTCGCACGACCAGACGAGTCCCATGGACAAGTTCTGTCGCGCGATGTCTTAAGCCACATCAGGATTCTCTCAATCATTCTTCCTCTGGTTTAATCAATTCATTCTAGTTGTGTGTGACCCAATAGGATTATATTATGTTGGCAATGAGCTCGATCATATCGACTCTCATAAGACATAAGCGGACTCTAGCAAGCCATTATGTCTACCCAAATAATATAACGTAAGAGTTCACGTTTCCAATGGTGCACTTCCATTTCTCTTTTTGTCTCACGATGTTATATTGAACACAAGTCATGGTCCACGTCAACTTGTCTTTGTTCAATGCTTTCTCGATCTTGAGTATAATGATAATCCAATCGTATTGGGGTATGGCCATACACTTTCATCATTATCACTCATCGAGGGGCCCAAGCATAACATCTCTCTTTCGAGGGACAAATTCCATCTTGACTTATCATCCTTCCCATCATGATTCCGATCATGCCAAAGATAGCCTTTATAGATATCGTGTTAAGATATCATTTGACTAAAATCAAACATAACTTTCATCATATGTAAGGTCATGATAATCTCAGGTCTAGGGACTAAATGCAGTGACCATATGAGATTTAATTATGACATTTGACCATGACATAAATCTCATACGGGTCAAGTCCAGTCACTTGTTCTCTAACAAGTACCCATAAATTTAATGTGCATCTCTATGCATATAATCATCATATGATTATCCATTAACATTTATACTAATTATTCACTTAATAATTAGGGACGGAGATTATTGCAGATAAATATGCAAAACATATAATAATCGAATGATAAACTTTTCATATAATAATAAATAATGTCAACACATAAGTCTATCAACTATAGGCCTAGGGCATAACACTAACAAATTTGACTGTGGCACGACTCGTGCTCCTGGGCACGACTCGTGCCATGAGTCGTTCCAAGTTATCACGAGTCGTCCAAAGCCAAAACAAAGTCGTGATACGAGTCGTGACTTATTGTGTACTCGTGCTGGTTTTTGTCACGACTCGTGCCCAAGAGCACAAGTCGTGCCCTACCCCACTGTAGCGTTGTGAGAAAGAAATTCTGGTTCTTTTTATTTTTATGAGTCGCCACCTATATTATTTGATTGGAAACATAGAAAAACCATTTGAGAGATTTGAGTTCGGGGCTTAGGTTATGAAATGGGTAGGTTTAGAAGGCATCCATTTCACCCAATCCGGAGATCGGTCTTGCTAAAGAAAAGAGAGGTTTTTCAAAAGAAGAAATAAAAAAACGAATTCAAATACTACAAATAAAGGTCCATTTGACGAGGTCAAACGGAATGTAGGATCGATTGCTTCGAGACCGTCTCCATGATTTGGAGAGGCTCTAGGCCGATCCTAGATTCTATGGACTTATACCACTCTAACAATCAATTAGAAGGAAGATTAGGAATTACCTTGCGTGAGGTGATTTGGGCAGAGTTTCGGCTCAAGTTTAGAGTCGACCCTTCACACGGACAGAGCTTCGCCTTGGTTCTTGGTTTGGAGATTGATGCTTGTTTATCAACAAGGTTGACAAACAAACTATGAGGTGAGTTTTAGGGTGATTTTGAAGAATTCTTTCAGGGAAAGAAAACGACAAAATGTGTGTGTGTTGTGTAAATTCGCGGTCCGGGACCTTCGACCCCTTGAGCCTTGGAAGTCACCAAGTATTTATAGAGGTTGGATATGAAGAAGTGGAGAGTTAAAACCCTATCAGATGGTTCTAGACCTCCTCTCCCATTGGTTGGCCGGAGAGATAAAGTTTTATCCCGGAAAGAGGTTGAAATCGACGAGGGAACTGTCGTCTGCAATCTGCAGAGGGAGATATCTCGCGCGAGACACGCCATCTCGCGGTGAGATATTGCTCCTGTGGACAGTTTTGTCCTTTCCTCGTTATCTCGTATGCAGTTTAGTCCCAAACTAACGGTAGTTAGTCAAAACTTTAACGAAACATGACGAAATGGTGGATTTCTACTTCTTGACTCAAAGCGAGACTTAGAGTGGTATAAGTATGATCCGATGTGTTCAGAATGGGGTGTCTACAGAGCCCCTCGGCGACAAGTCTTATGAAAGAAGTCATGTCGACGATAGAAAAGACATCATTCTGAACATCGGGATGGTCGTGCCGCACGGCTGCCTACGTATCTCTATCGGAGAATCGGACCATAACGTAGTTCGACTCCAAAACACGAAAAGGTTGCTTTAGGTATTTTGAAAAAAGTTTTTTTTGAAAATCGAGGAGATTTTATTTTTGAAAAGGCAAATTCATACTTAGGAATCAAATCAAGACCCAATTACGAATATACTGTACGAAGATTCGCACATGCGGGCTCCGAACCTGCGGGAAATATGTTAGAAAACAAAGGCTTACCTGTCCGGTCCTCGAGTCCTGTCGTTTTGTGACGATTCACCGTTACGGGCTCCGAATCGGGCTTTTTCTTTGTTGGGGATGACGATTCACTGTTTGGGCGTTGAATCGGGCTTTTGGTTCGACGATCCACACATGCAGGCGTTGGACCGGTCTTTTCTGATGACGATCCACCTGTTTGGGCGTTGGACCGAGCTTTTCTGATGACGATCCACCTGTTTGGGCGTTGGACCGGGCTTTTTGATGACGATCCACCTGCAGGCGTTGGGCCGGGCTTTTGATGACGATCCACATGTCAGGCGTTGGGCCGGGCTTTTGATGACGATCCACTGCGGACGTTGGACCGGGCTTTTTCTTTGATGATTCACCTTTTTGGGCTCACGAATCATGTGAATTGGGTTGATCTTTGGACCACTCGGTTCTCGGGCGGCCGCGCCGTACCGGGCGATTGTGCGCATGTCACGTTTGACTCGTTCCGTGACTTGCGGTACCGGTTTTTCCACGTTTCCTTGCTAGTTTATCATTTCCAAGGGTAAATGTGTCAAAATTTTGAACTTTGACGTTGCGTAGACGCTTATTGTCGAGGACAATTTTGTCCTTTTCCAGAAGGTTTCTTCGGCGGCCTCGACGGTGGCCTCGGCGATGACCCCTACTTGCGGAGCCAAGAGGTCGAGGAGGGATGGTAGCCCCCATGGTGGTGATGACGGAGGTGCCGGCGGCTCGAGCGACTTGATGGCGTGATCCCCTCCCCTTTTTCTTTATCGATTATACGTACATATTGGCCGTGTGGGCCCAGGACAATTTTTCTTTCTTTTCTGGTACCTGTTAGGAACACATAGGTAGCACAAACAATGGTTTTTCTTAATCCCTAATCCTAGGTCTAATTAGTTAGTTAATTAACTTTCTCGACTTTCCATGTTTTCAGAAATGGAATGGCTGTTAGGCCGCAATTTTGAGCCTGAGTATGGTGTTTTATTGCATGTTATGAACTGTACACACAGGTTTTTCGAGACTTGCTTTGTCAAGTCGGGGCTAGATTGCCGTTTGAGTAGAACTGCCGTTGCTTTGCCGTAGGGATATCTCGCGCGAGATAAGGTGTCTCGCACGAGACACGCTACCCAGCAGTAAATCTCTTCCTTTTTCGAACAGGATTTTGACAGCTTTTCCCTATAAAATCACCCCGTAGTCCGGCCGAGATAACTCATTCTAGCCTTTCAAACTCTAGAGATATCTGTTAGGGTGAAACTCTTGTCTTCTTCTTCAACCCCGTGATCCATGGCTTCCAAGGAGATTGCCCCAACGTCCATGATTGTCGATGATTTTTCTTTGTCCTACGAAGTGATTGCATCTTTCAAGCAAGCATCAAGGGATTTTGTAAGGTCGTTTCGCAACCGGTCTCGCAATAAGTTTATCGCAGAATTCGAATTTAGAATTCTTTTCACTTTGAAGAACCTCCAACCGGATTGGAAGTTATTGCAGGGAGTCTTTGCTCGATTTTGGGATCCCTCTATTCATCTTTTCAATTTTTCTTTGAATGAGATGGTGCCTACTGTGGAGGAATTCGCCATTATCTTGGATATGCCTTTGATCGGTGAGATTCTTTGTTCCTAAGTATCATAGGAATCATTCGGAGGCTTTGAACGACTTGTTAGGGATCCCCTTGATACTTGCTATGGGTTGGTTCACCGCAAGTGGGTTGATTGCTCTTCTTTTCCGGACGCTTCCGAGTGATTCGATGATGACGCTTTTCATGTCCATAAGCGGAACTTTCCGGCTCTTTCTCTTTTCGGAGATGTTTTGTTTACGTGCAGGGACGGCTTGGTCGATTCCCAACTGGTGGAAGTTGTTCTGCAGGCTAGGAAACGTTCTAGGAACATTATTCCGCTAATCTTGGGGGGAGACCCTTCATGGTCTTGATGAGCTGCATAAGACTGGCGTCATGACTCAAGGGAGTCCCCTCCTGTTGACTATTTGGCTTAGGGAGCATCTCAAGTTGATAGGTCCCCCGTTGGAATATTCTCCTTTTACATATCATACGCGAAAGTTGTTGATCAAAGATCTTTCAGCGGATGAATGGGCTGAGTTGATTGCGAAGACCGAAACTGCCGATATTCTCTGGTGTCCACCTTATTGGAGGTTGAACAAGTATGTTGCCAATACCAAGGGTTTTGATAGGGTTGTTCTTCCGGGTTTGCGAGATTCCTCCTTTTACTTTCCCAAGCGGGTGCTCCGTCAGTTTGGTCAGCAGCAGGACACTTATCTTTTCGAAGGAGCTTCTCGTGAAGTGTCTTATATTGGTGTAGAGTTTGCGCAGGTGCTAGCTCAAGCATGGGGTGAAGGAACTAATCGGGACCGTTGGTCGAACCTTCGGACTTTTAATGCAAGCATCTTCCTGTCTGACAAATATTTGGATTGGTTCCTCCATACCGGTCATCCTAGTGCAGAGAAGATTGATGATTTGCGGCTTTCACTGCTAAGAGATTCTTTTGTAGCTAGTAGTATCTTGCGAAGGAGCGAGGCTCAGTCTGATCCTGCTAATGTGCGAACTGATCCAACTCAGGATTTTCTTGATGGGGATTGGTACGAGAGGCGAGGCAAGGGAATGCCTGGAAAGACGCAAGCTTTGGATAGGCCTCATGTCTTCAAGAGATTGTCGGAATCTGTCTTTGATCGTCTCGACTCTGTTTTTGACCGTCTCGAGGGATGTTCTGCTTTGAGAGGCTCAAAGCGCAAGGAGGATCACGACGACGGTGGAGACCATGTCCGCCGGCCAACCAAGTCAATGAAAGGCTAGATCTTTAGGAGTACCAAGAGATTGCTTTGATAGATCAATTGTTTCTGCTTTATTAGTATTATTTTTTTTCAAGTTTGTTAGCTTAGCAAATTAGTCGTTGTGGTTAGGATTTCCCTATTGTCATTAATGAAACGCATTCGATTAATAAAAGGGACAACTTTGATTTATTTATTTGATTAGACCGAACCCGAAGGCCGCCTACGTTCCTCTTTTACAAAGAATTAAACAAGAGGCTCGAGGTCCAACGTAGTTCATTTTTGAGAAAAGGACAAAATATGGCTCCGGCCGTGGGGTAATCTCGCGAGATAAGGCCCCCTTTTTTTTTTTTTTTTTTTTTTTTTTATATATGCACACCCTTTCTTTTGCCTAGACCGCCCCTTCGGGTTTTCAATCCAGCGGGCTTCTTTTCTTGTGCTAGCTCTAATTTTTTGCCTAAGTTGTCCTTTCCGGGATTTTCAACCTAGCGAGCGATTTGTTCTTAGGGGGCCAAGTCACGCGAAGTACTTCTTGAGCTTGTCCATGTTGACCGGCTTCGGTAGTTGATCTCCGTCTAAGTCTACCACCGAAGGGCTCCCCGAGAATATCTTCTTCACAATGTAGGGTCCTATCCACCTTGGTCCCCACTTGCCTAACGGGTTGAAAGGTCCGGACGATGCTCACGGAGCACCGTGTCGCCTACTCGATGTTCCTTGTCTTGACCTTTTTGTTGAAAGCTCTTGCCATTCTTCTTTGGTAAGCTTGAGTGTGTTCGGCCGCTTTCAACCTTCTTTCGTCCAACAGGGCTAGCTCTTCGTATCCGCTTTCTAGCCGCCGACTTCATTCACTTGGTTTTCTAGGAGAACTCTTAGTGATGGTATTTCCAATTCTATCGGTAAGACGGCCTCTCCATCCCGAATGTGAGGCGTAGGGAGTTTCTCCTGTAGCCGTTCGGACGAAGTGCGGTACCCCCATAGTGCGAATGGTAGCTTGTCGGGCCAATCTTTTCCAATGGATCGCCATTTTCGATGATAGTCTCGATTGTTTTGTTCGCGGCTTCAATCGCTCCGTTTGTTTGAGGCCTATAAGGAGATGACTTGTGTCTCGTGATTTTGTACTCGGCCGCAGGCGATCGGTTTCCTTCTCGAAGTGTGACCCATTATCGGATATCATCTCTTGTGGAACCCCATATCGGCAGATGATGTTGTGCTTGATGAATTCTCGCAACCTTTCTCGGCATTCGAACTTTGTAGGAGGCGGCCTCGACCCATTTAGTGAAATAGTCGATGGCTACTAGGACGAAACTTGATGTCCGTTGGCTCCTGGGTGTGATCTTTCCAATCACGTCTATCCCCCATGTAGAGAACGGCCAAGGTAAAGTCATTGGATACAACAAGGAAGGCGGTGCATGCCGAAGATTGGCGTGTATCCGACACTTGTGGCACTTCTTGACCATTTTGGTACGGTCGGCTTCCATGGTCACCCAAAAGTACCCTTGTCTCGATGATCTTTTTGGCGAGCATGTTTCCGCTCATGTGGGTTCCACATATGCCTTGATGAACATGGTCCATTATTTCTGGGCCTCTTCCTCGGTGGCGCAAAGGAGGTTTCCTTGGGAATGTTTCTTGAATAGACGGCCAGCGGTGATGACGTAATTGGCGACCAACCTTTTAAGGGCGACACGAGTCTTCGTGTCTGTCTCGGGCGGTATGGTTCCATCTAGGATGAAATACCAAATGTCGTGGTACCATGGTTTCCCTTCGGAGTGTTCAACAGCGGCACCTTTGGATAACCATTTGTCTTTGCGATCGTGAAGATCTATAACGGCGCAAAGTATGCACGGGAGTTGCACGCCGTGTTATTTTGAAGGGTTTAACCGCTTTTCCTTTTGGGATTTCGACCAAAGAAGCAAGTGTGGCTAATGCGTTCGCAAACCGATTTTTGTCTCTGGGGAGATAGTGGAATGAGACATCCTGAAATTGTTGCGCCAATTCTTGGAGGTGGGCACTGTATCTTTGAAGGGTTGGATCTTGGACCCTCCACTTCTTCAATGTCTGATTGATGATCAATTGGGAATCCCCGAATACCTCGAGTTCAGTCACGTTGCGTTCTAGGGCTGCCTCAAGCCCCGCTATGCAAGCCTCGTATTCTGCGGTATTGTTGGTGGCGTCAAAGTCAAGACGTACTGCTAGTGGAGTGTAAATGTCGTTAGGGTCTACCAATAACATTCCGATGCCAAACCCTCTCTTGTTGGCTGCGCCATCGAAAAATAATTGCCACTTATTTTCTTCTATGCTTAGGATGTCCTCATCAGGGAATCGCGTATTTTCTTCTATGCTTAGGATGTCCTCATCAGGGAATCGCGGGTCTTCCCCCTTCACTTCGTCGCAAGGAAATTCGGCCAACTGATCTGCGAATACACTCCCTCTGACGGATTTCTGAGTGACGTAAGTGATATCATACCCCGCGAGCATGAAGTACCATTTGGCTAGTCTCGAAGACAAATTTGATTTGTCTAGGATATATTTCAGTGGATCCATCTTTGCGATGAGACGGACTGGAAAGGCTTCCATATAGTGCTTTAGCCTTTGTGATACCCGGGACGAGAGCGGCGCATGACTTGTCGAGTGGAGAGTAGTTGATTTCACCGCCTTGGAATCTGCGGCCGACAAAGTAGATGGCATTTTACGTGTGCGAAGCCGGGCTGTTCTTGAGCAAGCATAGCCCCTAATGCGTTGTCTCGTGATCGTGAGGTACAACTTCAAGGGCTTCTCCTTGTGTGGTGGAACCAGGATAGGTGGGGAAGTTAAGTAGTGCTTAACTTCCTCGAATGCTTCTTGACATTCTTCGGTCCACTCTTGAGGTGCGTTTTCTTAGCGGCTTAAAGATGGGGTCGCACATTGTAGTCGTTTGATTAATGAATCGATCGATATATTGGAGTCCGCCCATGAATCCCTTTACTTCTTTACGTGTCCCGGGTGGAGGCATGTTTGTAATGGCCTTTATCTTGGCGGGATCTCGCTTCTATGCCGCGTTACGTGACCATGTATTCCAAGACTTTCCCTTTGACTACTCCGAATGAGCATTTGGCGGGGTTGAGTCTCATTTTGTCTTTGTCTCGGTCGATTGAAGAATTTTCTCGAGATCTACGAAGTGTTGGCCATCTGTCCCCTTCGAGTGGATAATCATGTCGTCCACATATACCTCTATTTCTTTATGGATCATGTCGTGGAATAGTGTTGTGATCGCCTTTGGTAGGTAGCCCCAGCGTTCTTGAGACCAAACGGCATGACCGTGTAGCGTAACGTTCCCAAGGTGTGGTGAATCTTTGTTTGTCTTTGGTCCTCTTACGCCATGAGGATTTGGTTATACCTCGCGAACCCGTCGACGAATGAGCGGACCTCGTATGTTGCTGTGGCATCGACCAACATGTCTATGTTTGGTAGCGGGAAGTCATCTTTAGGGGATGCCTTGTTCAAGTCTCTGAAATCAACACAAACTCGTATTTTCCCGTTCGACTTGGCTACTTGCACCGTGTTTGCTAACCATTAGGATATTCAATCACTTTGATGAACCCTACATTCAAGAGTTTCATGATTTCCTCTTTCACTTGCATTGACCATTCCGGCTTGATTCTCGCGTAGTTTCGCTTGATCGGCTTGGCGTTGGGTAGCGGTGGTATCTTGTGTTCTACAACCGACCGATTCAACCTGTGCATATCTTTGTAGGACCAAGCGAAGACGTCACCATATTCTCTCGAGGAGGCTGCGTCGGGGCTTCTCTGTCTTCCCCTTGAAGAAACCGCCGATCTTTGTTTCTGCGGGGTCTTCCGTTGTCCCAAGATTAACTGTTTGCATTTCCTCGTCGTCAACAGGGCCATTCTTTCCACATCGACCTACTTGCTTAGCTAATTCTTTTAAGATTTGTTCGTTTTCTTGATCTATCTCATCGTATGATTCATTATTAACGTGTTCGTTATATTGATTATTATTAGTTAATTCATCATTTACGATGTTAGCAATCTCAGGGTACTCGAAAAGATCAAAGTTTTCATTAAGAAAGTAAGGGAATACATGTTCGGCCACCGCCTCGATTTCCTCTTAAGTGAGTTCATCGGAGGTGGAGCCTGCTTCTAATGTAAAAGTTGCAGGGCCTATCTTCCTGCGAGGGTGGGGAGTGCACCCAAGCTCTTTGATCATGAAGTCTTCATCAACAATCGGGTCCCCGGTGACGTGCCGGTTTAGAATTGGCTCATCACATTTACGTATTAGTCTTGTGTAGTCGGTAGTTGGAGCGTCCCCCTTCGATATTGCATGGATCTCGTCGTCTTCTAACCGGCACAGGTCTTGGAACTGTCGCGGCATATCTTCTCCCAACACAAAGTCCCATTCGCTTGTCATTTCTCGCCTTCGTGCCCCACGAATCATTAGGGATCAGTGGGACGGATTCTGTTTCATACGGAGAAGTATCGTTAGCCGCCGAAGATTTCAAAGCCCGGTCGGGCGCTTTCCTTTATCATCATCCATGGTTACGAAAAGATAAAGTAGGGAATACTTTCCCTTCTCGAACAAAGTAGCCATTGAGTGTCTTTCGATATGGTTTGAGGTTGCAATCCTTGGACTTTGGGTCATTGCAGCCTTTGTACGAGGTTCCTTCCCACTTGATTTGAGTGAAGCCCCACTCTTCTACGTCATCTTCGTCGTGGATGGAGATGTCGTATCCTAGTCCATGCTTTGTGTGAGGCGGGGGACCGGTGGTGGTTCCGTTATTCCTTGTAAGTGCTTTCCAAGCCCCAATCCAGGAAAGTACCCTTTTGCTAGCATCATTTTCCAGACAGGAAGGCTTCCGGAAAACCTAAGTGCCTTTGAGTAGTCGTTCTCGTTGTAAGTGTCTATGACATTCAGGTGCTTTCTCTCTCGATCTCAAAACCACCGAACAGAAATCGAAGTGCTATGTTGTACTTCGAGGATAGGACTAGCAGAGACCATCTCTCCGTGTATGGTGACTATCGTGTTGTTGTGTACGAACTTGATGCATTGGTGCAGGGAGGAGGGCACACCCCTATGTCGTGTAGCCAAGGGCGACCAAGCAGCAAGTTGAAGGATGCCGGGATGTCGATGACTTGAAATTCGATACTCATAGTGACTTCCCCCATTTCTACAGGTATCACAACTGATCCCAGAGCGGTTCTAGCAAGACAATCGTACCCCCTTACAAAGTATGCCGGATGGCTTGAGGTCTTTGTGGGTGAGGCCTAATGATGATAAGGCTTTCTTCGGGAGGACATTGATTGCGTAACCATTGTCGACCAAAATGCGTGGCATTCGGTACCCATTCACCTTAGCGCTTATGTAAAGGGCCTCATGATGATTGTTCCCATAGGATGGGAGGTCCAAGTCACCGAAAGTGATGACGTTGCCAAACCGCACTTGGCCAATCATTTGAGTGAGCTCTTCGGGTGTTGCTTCGAGGAAATGGTCATTTGAGCCAATGCCCTTTTCAACATCTCACGGTGCTTGTGAGATGCTCCTATGAGATCCCAAACCGAGATATTTGCTTGTGTCTTTTTCAATTGAGTTAAGAGAGGGTCCTCTGGTTCACTTGGCGATGAGGCTTTAGCTTGTTTTGGAGGATTTTCATCCCTTGGGTCTTTGTTGGTGATCACACGACCGGATCGTGTGAGTAGGTTGACTGTTTTAGACCCTTTTCCCTTTTGTTCTAAGATTTCCTCCCAAGACATCATATAACGTAAAAGAAGATTCATTAAATTCAAGAGGGCTCTCGTCCACAATTGTGGCTAGACGAGTAGGGTCCTCGAAGCTACTTTCTATCTCTATTAGATTGACCTCATTGTTTGGCAAAGGATTAGTAACAACATTTGGTAACCCTATCTCTTTATCGTCAAACAAATCTTGGATGACGTCTTTCAAGTGGAAGCAGGAGTTGGTGTCGTGACCGGTGAAGTTGTGGTACTTGCAGAAGAGATGATGGGCATGGTTGGCAGGAAGATCTTTCTTTGGAGGTGCGCCTTCTCTTGGTTTGATTTTCCCGTTCTTGACAAGCACTTCGAAGAGTTCTTCTTGGGTGATTCCTTCAAGCTTGTCATAATGTCTATCTTTCTTCTTCTTTTGTGGTGGGGGCACCGCGGAGTATTTACCATTTCCAGGATGATTGAAGACAATGGCATTGACAGCACGTATCCTTAGGATTGGAGGAGGAAGAAGAGCTCTTGTTGTAACGGAATCCACTTTCTTTCTTGGCTTCCCTTTTACGTTTGATGAGGTCATCTAACCGTATGCCCGACTTGTGAAGTTCGGCGAAGCTAGGAAAGTAGTTGCCGGATAGCTTGTCTTGATATTCCTCTCTAAGGCACTTGTATGAGGATGTGAATGTGTTCGTCTAGCCGGGCCTATCAACGATTTCGGTTAGCTTGGTTCTCCACCTTTTAACAAAATCTGTGAAGGACTCGTTTGGAAGCCGCTTGGTTTGCTCAAGATCCCTTCTAGTGGTGCGATAAGTGGAGTTGTCCTCATATTGTTTTTGGAAAGTACAACTAGCGAGTGGCGTCTAGTCTTGTTGAGAGTGGGAGGGTCATATACCAGTCTCTAGCAGCACCATCGAGAGTTTGTGGAAAGCATTGGGCTAACAAAGTTGTCATCAACACCCATAGGTAGCATGGCCCAAGAGTAGGTCTCCAAATGTGATTTGGGACAGGTGGCACCATTGAATTTTGCAATGTCGGGTGTTTTGTACTTTCTAGGAAGCTTTGACATGGACTGACGAAGAGTATCGTAATCGATAGAGAGCGTGGCTCCCTTACTCACATCGAGGGATGCAAGTTTCTTTTCTAGCATGGCCATGGTGAGAGGTTCATTCTTGCTTTCCCCCTTGCCTTCTTTCTTGGATGCGTGACTTTCATTGTCGGATGAGGAAGATGACGAGCTAGACTCGTGCTTCTTTTTCTTGCTTTTGCTTTTGCGGCGACCCTTGGCCCTTTTAGTGTATGACTCCTCTTCTCCGGAGGAAGAGTCATTTTTCTTCTTCTTTTCTTTGTTGGCTAGTGCAGCCCTAAGCTCTTGAATTTCTTCCACGAGAGTGTGGATTTGGGAAGCTTGCACTTCTAGGCGATCATTGGCTTCTTCCTGAAGTTTGTGGTTGTTTTCGGACAGGTCTCATTTCCGGAATGTTGTCGATGTCGGATATTGTGTTGGGAGTCTTGGAGTTGAGTAGCTTCGAAAACCGACGAAGAGATGGAGATATCGGGATCTAGCCCCAACGAGTCGGAAGCGAGGCTTAAATGGCTCGCTCAAATTCAAGCAAACGAAGCATTATCCCGTGCGAGATAAGTAATCCCGCGCGAGATAATCACACGGAAAGTCAATTTTTATTTAGCCCTAATTTTTGGTCGGAACGGAAAGTCCGTTTTGAGGGGTTTCTAAGGCCTTTATCAGAACCTAACGACTAAGCAATCAATCCGATTTTTGTAAAACAAAGCCATGTAATATTGTTTTTTGTTTTTTTTTTGAAGGATTATATGCACATTTTTCTTGAAGGGACATCCGAAAGGGACTTTTTCCGAAGGGACTTTTTCCGAATGAACTTTTTCCGAAGGGACTTTTTCCAAATCCTTTCTTATTGTCAATTTTACATGGCTTTGTTTTGATCAAAAACAAGAAAAGATCACCGAGTCAAAATCGACCGGTCACGGAGTGATCCTAAAAAGTCAATCTACATGAGAATGTGGCGATGCAGGGCTGGAAGGCTAGGCTCCCCGCGATATGACAATCTAAGTGGATTGAATACGCGGAGTGGGATTGTCCAACTTCGGAGAGACCGGCGACTAGGTGGTTACCGTCATCCGTCCTTAGTGTGGGTCCCGGGTTTATAGAGGGTATGCAGTGCAATGACAGTTATAGTATGATGTGCGTATGTGTGATAGTCAATCTATGTGATAGAGTAAAATAGAAAGTTTTATTTTTTTGAAAGTCAAAAGAGAAAACAGATAGTGGCCGCACCAAGTGGTTGCCTACGTTTCTCCCAATCTAGGAAAGACTCAGGCCGTCGTAGTTCCACATAAAGAGAGATAAAGAGAGATAAATAATTTAATTTACAACTCCCGAATCCCCAATGGACCGGACTTTAATTAAATAAAACTCAATCACACGCAGTTCATAAATAATAATCAATTATTTAAGGAAAATAAAGGTCCGAGTTCTACACCTTAAGGGAGGCCTTAAGATGCAGGAACTCTGCAGATAATGAATGCAGGATCCCCTTGCATGTTCGGCTCTCGTCTTGAATTACGAGTGAAACAGGAGAAACCAAAAAACAACCAGACTGGAAGCCCTATCTCGCGCGAGATAATGATATCTCGTGCGAGATATCTCCCATCTGAGAACATAAAAAATTTGAATTTTACAAAATAGATTGAAAAACCTCTCTTTTAATTTTGACGCAAGTTTAAGCCTCTTAATTTTCAGTCCCAGTGAGTCGCCACCGTAGCGTTGTGAGAAAGAAATTCGGTTCTTTTTATTTTTATGAGTCGCCACCTATATTATTTGATTGGAAACATAGAAAAACCATTTGAGAGATTTGAGTTCGGGGCTTAGGTTATGAAATGGGTAGGTTTAGAAGGCATCCATTTCACCCAATCCGGAGATCGGTCTTGCTAAAGAAAAGAGAGGTTTTTCAAAAGAAGAAATAAAAAAACGAATTCAAATACTACAAATAAAGGTCCATTTGACGAGGTCAAACGGAATGTAGGATCGATTGCTTCGAGACCGTCTCCATGATTTGGAGAGGCTCTAGGCCGATCCTAGATTCTATGGACTTATACCACTCTAACAATCAATTAGAAGGAAGATTAGGAATTACCTTGCGTGAGGTGATTTGGGGCGTAGTTTCGGCTCAAGTTTAGAGTCGACCCTTCACACGGATGAGCTTCGCCTTGGTCCTTGGTTTGGAGATTGATGCTTGTTTATCAACAAGGTTGACAAACAAACTATGAGGTGAGTTTTAGGGTGATTTTGAAGAATTCTTTCAGGGAAAGAAAACGACAAAATGTGTGTGTGTTGTGTAAATTCGCGGTCCGGGACCTTCGACCCCTTGAGCCTTGGAAGTCACCAAGTATTTATAGAGGTTGGATATGAAGAAGTGGAGAGTTAAAACCCTATCAGATGGTTCTAGACCTCCTCTCCCATTGGTTGGCCGGAGAGATAAAGTTTTATCCCGGAAAGAGGTTGAAATCGACGAGGAACCGTCGTGCAATCTGCGAGAGGGAGATATCTCGCGCGAGACACGCCATCTCGCGGCGAGATATTGCTCCTGTGGACAGTTTTGTCCTTTCCTCGTTATCTCGTATGCAGTTTAGTCCCAAACTAACGGTAGTTAGTCAAAACTTTAACGAAACATGACGAAATGGTGGATTTCTACTTCTTGACTCAAAGCGAGACTTAGAGTGGTATAAGTATGATCCGATGTGTTCAGAATGGGGTGTCTACACCCACAAAGTCAACAGTCAACGATTTCCATGATTGCCTCAAAACGCAGTCGTTTAAACTGCTCCTGGCACGAGTCGTGCCCATGGGCACGAGTCGTGCCCTTCCCCAAAATTTCCAAATTTAGCTTGAATCAAATTTGTTCTTTGTGTGTGACCCAAAAGGAATTATATTATGTTGGTAGTGAGTCGAAACATCGACCTCACAAGACATAAGTGACTTCTAGCAAATCATTATGTCCACCCAATTAATATAACATCAAAGCTTGATTCCTCGATAGATCAAATGTCATAATCCCTTTGTCCACGATGTCCAATTGAACATGAGTCATGGTCTAGGTCAACTCATCTTGTTCAATGATTTCTCGATTCTGAATATATTGATAATCCAAATGCATTTGATCTCTATCAAATCACTTGAGTGTGGCCACACATTTTATCAACATCATTCATCGAGGGGCCCAAGCAAACATCTCTCTTCATAAGAGGGACAAATCCCATCTTTGACTAATCATTCTTCCCTACATGAATCCAATCGTGCTAACATAGCCCTTATTGCTATCCGATTAAAGCTAGTGTTAGACTATATCAAACACGATCTTCACCATGTGGAAGACGATGATAATCTCAGGTACTAAGGATTCAATAACACGACTATCATGAGATTTAATCATGACAACAGACCATGTCATAAATCTCATAAGTAGGTCATGTCCAATACTTGTTCTCTAGCAAGTATCCATAAGTGTAATGTGCATCTCCATGCATATAATCATCTCTATGATTATCCATTACCAACTTATACTAGTTGTTCATAACAACTAGGGACGCAGTTCAATATAATAAACTTGCAAAACATATAATGAACAGAATAAACATGCTCTATAATAAATGATAAAGATGATACATAATGGTTCAAGTCAAACATAACTATAGCCTAGGGCATTACACCAACAATCTCCCACTTGCACTAGACTCCATCTATGTATCTAATACCCATGGACCTCACATGACCATCATGCTTTGCTTGTGCAAGGGACTTTGTAAGCGGATCACCAATGTTATCATCGGTTGGTACTTTGCATATCTTAACATCTCCCCGATCAATAAACTCTCGAATGAGATGGAAACGTCTAAGTATATGTTTGGATCGCTGATGTGACCTTGGTTCCTTTGCTTGCGCAACGGCACCATTATTGTCACAATAAAGTTTCACCGGATTAGCGATACTTGGAACAACTTCCAAGTCACTAATGAACTTCTTGATCCAAACTGCCTCCTTAGCTGCATCGGATGCCGCTATATATTCGGCCTCAGTAGTAGAATCGGCAATAGTACTCTGCTTGGAACTCTTCCAACATATCGTACCTCCGTTAAGCATAAACACAAATCCCGACTGCGATTGGAAATCATCCTTGTCGATTTGGAAGCTAGCATCTGTGTAACCTCTTACAACAAGATCTTCTTCCATCCCTCCAAATACCAAGAATGCATCCTTAGTCCTTCTTAAGTACTTTAGGATCGTCTTGACTGCCATCCAATGGTTCTCACCAGGATCAGATTGGTATCGACTCGTCATGCTCAAAGCATACGAGACGTCGGGTCTAGTACAAATCATAGCGTACATGATAGATTCAATAGCTGAAGCGTATGGAACTTCATTCATCCTCTTTTGCTCATCAGTTGTCTTAGGACACTGCGTCTTGCTAAGAGTTACACCATGAGCCATTGGCAAGTTTCCTCTCTTAGAATTTTCCATCTTGAATCTTCTAAGAACCTTGTCAATGTAGGTACTTTGACTCAAACCAATTATCCTCTTAGATCTATCTCTATAGATCTTGATACCAAGGATGTAAGTGGCTTCGCCCATATCTTTCATTGAGAAACACTTCCCTAACCAAGACTTAACAGTCTCAAGCGCAGGAATGTCATTTCCAATGAGTAAGATATCATCGACATACAACAAGAGAAATAGCACAACGCTCCCACTGAATTTCATGTATACACAAGGTTCATCTTCATTCTTGATAAAACCAAACTCTTTGATTTTCTCATTGAATCGAAGATTCCAACTCCTAGAAGCTTGCTTCAATCCATAAATGGATCTTTGCAACTTGCACACCTTACTAGAATTTCGTGGATCTACAAAACCTTCGGGTTGTGTCATATACACATCCTCAAGCAGTTTTCCATTAAGGAAAGCGGTTTTGACATCCATTTTTCATATCTCATAGTCATAATACGCAGATATGGCAATCAAAATTCTAACAGACTTAAGTATGGCAACAGGCGAGAAGGTTTCATCAAAGTCAACACCATAAATTTGCCTATATCCCTTTGCTACAAGCCTAGCCTTATAAGTATGCACCTTCCCATCCATGTCAGTCTTCTTCTTGAAGACCCACTTGCACCCTATGGTTTTTACACCTTCGGGTGGCTCAATCAAGTTCCAAACTTGATTATCCAACATGGATTGCAATTCGTATTTCATGGCTTCTAACCATTTATCCGAATCGGGATCGGACATCGCCTCTTGATAGGAAGTAGGTTCGTCATTCTCAATGACTTCCACTTCATTACTTTCCGACACGAGAAATCCATATCTCTCGGGTGTGGATCGTAACCTATCCGATCTACGATGGACTTGTGGATTTTGAACCGGTTCCACAACTTCTTGTGGACTTGGTTCAGTCTCTACTATCGGTTCCATGTTATTTTCGGGTTCTTGAACTTTTTCAAGATCAATTTTACTCCCACTAGATGCTTTATTGAGAAACTGTTTCTCAAGAAAGGCACCATATCGAGCAACAAACAATTTGTTCTCTTTGCGGTTGTAAAAATAATACCATTTGGTTTCCTTAGGGTAACCAACGAAAATAACCTTGTCGGATTTAGGTTCTAACTTATCAGAGACAAGTCTCTTTACATAAGCTTCGCAACCCCAAATCCTCATGAAAGACAAACTAGGTTTTCTTCCATGCCACATCTCATGTGGGATCTTAGGAGCCGATTTAGTAGGGACTCTGTTCAGTGTGAACGCAGCAGTCTCTAATGCATGTCCCCAAAAGGATATAGGAAGGTCTACTTGACTCATCATCGAACGAACCATATCTAATAGGGTTCTATTCCTCCTCTCAAAAACACCATTCCATTGTGGCGTTCCGGGTGGAGTCAACTCTGAAACAATTCCACAGTTTTTGAGATGATTGTCAAACTCTTGGCTCAAATACTCACCACCACGATCGGATCGAAGTGCTTTAATTGTTTTGCCAAGTTGATTTTGTACTTCATTTTGAAATGTTCTAAATATCTCAAGCGATTCACTCTTTGACTTCATTAGATAGACATAGCAATATCTAGATAAGTCATCGGTGAATGTAATGAAATACCGAAATCCTCCCCTAGCAATGCTGCTCATTGGTCCGCATACATCAGTATGTATTAGGCTCAATAAGTAACTAGCCCTTTCACTACTCTTAGTGAAGGGTGGTTTAGTCATTTTGCCCAATAAACAAGATTCGCATATCTCATATGATTCATAATCATGTGAGTCTAACATTCCATCTTTGTGGAGTTTAGAAATGCGTTTCTTGTTTATATGACCAAGCCGACAATGCCACATGAATGAGTTGTTCACGTCATTCGGTTTAGACTTCTTGTCTACATGATAAACATTTTTAACACTATTTTGTTTCTCATCAACATCAAGAACATAAAGGCCATTAAATGAATTTGCAATACCATAAAGCATATCATTTAAATAAATATAAAACTTCTTATTCTTAATAAGAAAATTATACCCCTCATTATTCAAACAAGAAACAGAAATAATATTCCTACTCAAATCCGGAACATAGTAACAATTGTTCAAAACAAGTACTAAGCCACTAGGTAAAGTTATATCATATGTCCCTACGGCTAATGCAGCAACTCTTGCTCCATTCCCAACATGTAGGTCAACTTCACCTTGTTTGAGCAGCTTCCTATTTCTCAGTCCCTGCACATTTAAACAAATATGAGATCCACATTCGGTATCTAATACCTATGAACTAGAAATAGAAAAGAAAATATCTATCATATATAGATACCTGAATCAGCAGCAATCGTATTGCCCTTCTTCGCCTTTAGGCCTTCCTTGTAAGCCTTGCAGTTGCGCTTCCAATGACTAACCTCTTGGCAATGGTAGCAAACCGCATCCTTTTGAGATGCTTTGGGAGCCTCTTTGGCAATAGCAACATTTGCCTTAGGTTTAGCAACACTTGCTTTACCTTTGCCATCTTTCTTGAACCCTTTGCCTTAGTTAACCATTAACACAGTATCGGTTTTAGGCTTCTTGATATTCATCTCTGCGGTCTTAAAGCATCGAATGCAATTTCGAGAGATTCTTATCCATGCCAGTCATGTGATAGTGCATAATAAAATGACTATAACTTTCAGGCAATGAATTCAATATCAAATCCTTGGCGAGTTCCAAACTCAACGGATTTCCAAGCCTTTCAAGACTCTCAATGTGACCTTTCATCTTAAGGACATGAGATCCCACCGATTGCCCTTCTTGCATCTTGCATGCAGTTAGGGACTTAACCACATCATACCTCTCATTTCTTGCTTGCACTTGGTACATTTCCTTTAAACGCTCAGCAAGATCAAATGTTGCATCTATGTGCTCAAGGTCCTTCTGAAGAGCCTTAGACATAGTGGCTTGCATAAGCCATGCAACATCTGTAGAATCATCATTATGTTTCTTATGTGCATCCCTATCAGCCCTAGAAGCATTTGGAGCAGGTTGAGGTGGAACTGGTTCATTGAGAACGTACAGTTTCTTCTCTTGCTTTAGAACAATTTTAAGACTTCTGTTCTAATCAGAATAGTTTGTACCGTTCTCCTCAAGCTTGTCCTTCTCACGGACTGATCGCAGTGACAGGGGTTGATTATTGTGATTAGCCATTCTATAATAAAATATGCAAACAATGAAACACATAAGTATTAACACATTTATCATCTAAGAGCAAATAATGTATTTCATAAATACTCCCACTAAATTATACACCTTCAAATACAAACATGTATCATATAATCATAGTAGGCTATGATCCATATTTCACTTAATTCCGGTTTAACTGAGCTAATACCCGAAATCAAGCTATTTAGGTAGAAACATCAATCATATCACTATATAACTCTTAGATCTTTTTATGAGATTTCAATAGACATCATATGTCAAAAATATGTTTTAAATATCATCTATGCCTTGGGTTAAATCTCATTTGAAAGCATTAATTAAATCAAAACTTTTTTCAAACGTATGAGACATGGAACGATGCACTTGACTATGGCCAAAACTACATCAACCATAATCTTATCTTGATCACAAATTAAGATATAATGATGCACCCAACTGAGCTGAAACTACATCAAAATACCCTAAAATTTCACAAGTGTTCTAATCAAGGAATGACATAAGATTTAAATATTTAGAAGATTTTTCAACAAGTAACAAACATCGCATGGTTGTAACATAGATCTCATGTGAACATAATCATGAACATAGGGCTTCACAAAATTTCATACAAACACTTAGATTCAATTTTGAGAAATTACCAATTTAATTTAATCATATTAAACAAATCATTAACATATGTGATAAACTAATCTAATTAATTCATCATAAATCATGAACATGGTATATCTCATATACTTGTTTTTCACCAAAAACAAAACACATAAATCTAGATCTATTTCATATAGCATGGTAGCAAATAATCAAATTAGATCTAGCATGCAATTTCAATCCTAATCATGGCAAGACAGGGCTCTGATACCACTGTTGAGTTTTAGGGTTACAAACGCAGCGGAAAATAATTTATACAACAACAAAACCCTAGCCCTAAGATCCGTCTAGCATGAATAGATTAGAAACATATGAAAATAGATTTACATACCTTAATGCGATGAAATTTAACAAAGTAGATCTCAAAATTCAAGCCTTGAATTTTGATGTCGTATCTTCTAATTTCCTTCTTCAAACTTGGTGATGAAATCAACAATGGAGTTCTTCAAGCTTTAGGAGATAAAGCAACCTCCCTCTAATGGTGATCCACACGTGAACGAACCAAGAACACCTTCTAGTTGGATTGCTAGATGATCCTCTTGATTACTGAATCAATATTTCAATAATCAAAGCCAAAAACTATGGAACAATTTGGAATTTTTGATTCAAAATCAAAATCAAAATCTAGAGTTTCATAAACCTAGGATGATGATATGAGAGAGTGGTTTTTGTGGCTGCAAGGGTTGTATTTATATCTCATATAAATCCCCTAACAATTAGGGTAGAAACCTTGTCAAACACCAAAACCTTCCAAGCCAAGGAATCACGTACGGACCAAAATTTGACCGTGGCACGACTCGTGCCACGAGTCGTTCCAAGTTATCACGAGTTTCCCAAAGCCAAAACCAAGTCGTGATACGAGTCGTGACTTATTGTGTACTCGTGCTGGTTTTTGTCACGACTCGTGCCCAAGAGCACGAGTCGTGCCCTACCCCACAAAGTCAACAGTCAACAATTTCCTTGATTGCCTCAAAACGCAGTCATTTAAACTGCTCCTGGCACAAGTCGTGCCCTTCCTCAAAATTTCCAAATTTAGCTCGAATCAAATTCGTTCTTTGTGTGTGACCCAAAAGGAATTATATTATGTTGGTAGTGTGTCGAAACATCGACCTCACAAGACATAAGTGACTTCTAGCAAATCATTATGTCCACCCAATTAATATAACATCAAAGCTTGATTCCTCGATAGATCAAATGTCATAATCCCTTTGTCCACGATGTCCAATTGAACATGAGTCATGGTCTAGGTCAACTCATCTTGTTCAATGCTTTCTCGATTCTGAATATGTTGATAATCCAAATGCATTTGATCTCTATCAAATCACTTGAGTGTGGCCACACATTTTATCAACATCATTCATCGAGGGGCCCAAGCAAACATCTCTCTTCATAAGAGGGAGGGACAAATCCCATCTTTGACTTATCATTCTTCCCTACATGAATCCAATCGTGCTAACATAGCCCTTATTGCTATCCGATTAAAGATAGTGTTAGACTATATCAAACACGATCTTCACCATGTGGAAGACGATGATAATCTCAGGTACTAAGGATTCAATAACACGACTATCATGAGATTTAATCATGACAACATACCATGTCATGAATCTCATAAGTAGGTCATGTCCAATACTTGTTCTCTAGCAAGTATCCATAAGTGTAATGTGCATCTCCATGCATATAATCATCTCTATGATTCTCCATTACCAACTTATACTAGTTGTTCATAACAACTAGGGACGCAATTCAATATAATAAACATGCAAAACATATAATGAACAGGATAAACATGCTCTATAATAAATGATAAAGATGATATATAACGGTTCAAGTCAAACATAACTATAGCCTATGGCATTACACCAACAAAAATGAGATTCAGATGATGAAGATTGAGATATCCCCTATGAAGAACTCTTTGAGACCTACATAGAGCTACATGTCGATTGGGTCAAAAGAATGAACAAAATTAAGGTAATGGCCAAGGTTAATAAGGTTCTTGCTTATAAGTTATCTGCTTGTGAAACTGAGAATACTACACTTTTAAAAGAGAATGATGATCAAAATGATTCAATTGCAAAACTTGAGGTTTTGGTAACCAAGAAAGAGGTTGAACTTGAAAAAGTAAAAACTGATTTTGAAAAAGCTGAAAGTACTCTAACCAATTTAAATACTGGGAAAATGAAACTTGATGAAGCTTTAGCTCTTCGTAACACTAGAAAAACTGGTCTTGGCTTTGGAAATACCAAATTTGTAAAACAGGGAAGTGAGGTTTCAAAATCTGAAGTAAAACCCATTTTGAGTGCTAAAAAACCAAGAAAAAGACACTACATTTGTCACTACTGCTTTTCTCTTGGACACATTTATCCCTTCTGTTCAAATTAAAGGCTGATAAAAAGGCTGGCTGTGTGAACCAATCTCAGATGTATGACAGAATGTGCACACATTCGAGTGCACAGCTGTAAGTGCTCCGATTTGAGTTGTCAGTATTTCCGTTAGAAAACTAACGAAAGCCTTCACATTCTTAACCTAAGCCTTAACTTTTCTAACAAAACCTAACTTTTCTAACAAAGCAAGGGGATTGCTATTTGGAGTTAAGCATGGTAAAGAATCTTACAAAAGGTAAAAACCCGAAATGGGTAAGCTGTAAAACAACAGCTGGTTGAGTTTTTAAATAAAATATTCCTCTTGTCCAAAGCCTGGAGCATCATTTAATGAACAGTGCACACTTACATACATATCCGCACGGATGGAAATAAATTTTTCAGAGGCCTATAAATAGAGCCCCTCAGTCTCAGAAAAACCATGAACAAAAGGAAGAACAACTCACTCACAATAGCACTGGCGAAAATATTATAGAAAACAGTGGGAATTCCCTTGAATTGCCACCTTTTTCTTAATCATTTTCCCAAATCTCACTCACTAAACACTCACTAAATTCAAGTCTCAAACACAAACATAAAGAAGATAGGATACCACCATTGGTAAACCCTCCTTCTCCTTACCTTAAACCTCCTTCATCCATGCATGCATCTCACATTTCAAAGATGTAACTTGTTTGTTGTCCATCCCTTGCCCTAGATCCAAGAGGATCACCATGGAAGTTCATCTCCATGAATGATCTTCTACAAGGATCAACATTCCTTCCAAATTGTTTTTACTTACTTACAAACATTTTTCTAAACCTAAAATCAATTTTCATACATAAAATCTTGATTTCAAGTTAAATCTCCCCCATTCCAAGCAAATGAAGTGCTTTAAGTCCTAATGTACCCTAAGGATGACTTGATATAGTGGATCACCACTAAACAAGTTTAGTGATCACTAATCAAAGCCTAAGGAAATGGGGACGAAGCATGGATGCAAATCCCCTTTAAATCACATTTTTCTTCTTGAGAATGTTGCTGTCCAGTAGCCTTTCTCTAAGACCTCTGTCCATTGTCTAATTTTTTGGACACAGAAAAACTAGGAATTTGATGTTGACTATAAAATACTTTTTGTAGAAAATATCCATAGGATTCCAGACATATGTTTACTTTATTTTTTACGTGAGTATAACTCCATTTTTCAAATTATTTTCCAAAAGTTAGTTTAGCAGTCTCTGGAAATCCAGATTTCACATCTGTGATTTCCAGAAGGTTTTGGTCCCTCAAATCATCTCCAATCATAAAAATATTTTGTAGTCACCTTATTTAAGATGTTTTGAACAACTTTAATTCTCTGACTTTCCTCAGATTTTGAATTTTTAAAACTCTTAAATCCATTTTAAAATCAAGTGTCCACTGTCTTTTTCATTCTGGCAGAATTGACTTTCAACTTCAAGGAGTCTTTTGAGTACCAAAACTCAACCCTAAAATCATATCAAAAATCATGGGACTTTTTTAATGTCTTACGAAGAGTTCTCAATTTTTAGTTTTCTCAGTTTACATTTATTTTAACCAAAGAAACACACACACACACACACACACACATACATACAAATGGTTTCAAATTAGGAAGACTCGTTTTACGAGACATTCCGGGTGAACCCTAACGTTCTTCCCTGAGTGTAACTTGACCTCCGAACCCAAATCTCTAATCTCGGGCATTTTTCAAAGTTTTGGCCCTTAAAATAAAAATGGCGTGGCGACTCCTATTTTTTAATGATTTTCAAAAAGAAAAATCGCGGTGGGGCACATTCATCACAGTGGCGACTCCGCTGGGGACATAAAAATAGGCTTTATCTTTTTTTTTAAAAAAAAATAAAAAATGGTATTTGGTATATAGGTGGAAACCATTAAGTTTCCTGTACCGTTCCCTAACCCGAGGCTTGGGATAAATTATGGTCTAACAAAGTTACGTACCGGTATCATTGTTTTTTAAAAAAAAGAAAAAAAAAAAGGAAAAGCTTTTGTGGGTCAAACTTCCGTCCCGGCATTTGAAACCATTTGTATTGTGTGTGTGTGTTTGTTTTGCACATTTCGTGTTATTTTGATTGTCCCGGAAGAATCGGTATCTTGACTGTCGGAATCATTTTCTTAACTGTTTGAATTTTTGTGCCTATGTGCTTATGTGTTTATTTGCTTTCAAAAAAAAAATTCAAAAAAAAATTTCAAAAAAAAAAATCAAAAATTCAAAAAAAAAAAAATTCAAAAAAAAAATCAAAAATTCAAAACAAAAATTCAAAAAAAAAAAGATTTTCAAAAAAAAAAAATTCAAAAAAAAAAATCATTTTTTTCATGCATCATCCTCTTTAAGAAACATATGAAAATTTCTATTTTACTCAGAAAAAGAAGATAGACTGCTTGCACACTACGCGCACTTGGCCTTACACTGCACACTACTAGGGCTGTAAACGAGCCGAGTCGAGCCGAGCTTTGAAGTTTCGAGCTCGAGCTCAAATAAAAAATATCGAGCTCGAGCTTTTCTCGAGCTCGAGCTCGAGCCCAGAATGCATGTTTGAGCTCGGCTCGAATCAAGTTTCGAGCTTTTCGCGAGCTGGCTCGCGAGCTTTTCGCTAGCTGCTCGAACTCGAGTTTTAACGAGCCGAGCTCGAGCTTCGACTTATTTTTTGAAAAAAAATCTGAAATCAAACGAGCTTTTAACGAGCCGAGCACGAGCTTTGACTTATTTTTTGAAAAAAATCTGAAATCAAACGAGTTTTTAACGAGCCGAGCTCGAGCTTCGACTTATTTTTTGAAAAAAAACTGAAATCAAACGAGCTTTTAACGAGCCGAGCTCGAGCTTCGACTTATATATATATATATATATATATATATATATATATATACGAAAATTTATTCGATCTTTTAACGAGCCGAGCCCGAGTCGAGCTCAAACGAGTCGATCTCGAACAGAGCTCGTCGAACATACGAGCCGAACACGAGCCGGCTCGAAAAGAATGACGAGCTTAAAAATCGGTTCGAGCTCGAGCTCGAGTTCACCTCGTGTAACAGCCCTACACACTATGTCCTTAACCCGGGGAAATCCCAGTAGCGGCCCGTTTGGCCTTATTACGCCTCTCGGTGCGAGCACGGGACTACCCAAACATCCCTTGGAGCCACGTGTCGATCATGCACTTGTCCGTGACACACTTTGTCCGAGACCCGGTTGGTTTTTAGTCTGGTCCGCGTCATGCCCGGTCTGTGTATACACCTTTCCTGTCAAGCCTTAGTTGGCATACCAAGTCAATATCTTTCGGGGACCCTTAATCAGTCGAAGTCATGCCGGTTTTCCACCGCGAACTTTGACCAGATATTGACTGGCGCCTTGACTTTGACTTTGACTGGCACAACTTATGCACCGACTTCCGGCATGACACTGAGTCATCAAGGATTAATGATTATTCCATGTCTAATTACGGCCTAACTAACGACGGGTCAAGATCAATTATGGACGTTTATCAGTCCGAGCCATGCCGACTTTTCGTCGAGCCCTCCGGACATGATCTTGACCTTTGACGTCAGCTTTGTCCGTAATTTACATCGAATGCTCGTTAAGACTAGATTACCCGCCAGACTTTAGGATCGTTTTTCTTTTCGGTCGGTGGGACCTGCTTGCCCTACGGAACCCTTGTTCGAGGTTACAGGTTGAGGGTCCGCAGGCGTAGTGATGGGGCCCACTGATCCAGGAATCAGAATAGTTTGCGAAAAAGAAGAGCAATCTTTTCCAACCGCTTAGGTTTAATAAAATACGTTTTAAGTAAACAAGAACAAATAATTGCATGTTGCATGAGCCCTAAGCCCAAAAACCTACCCTCCTTCACTCCCAAACATCTGAACCCTCGTGTCTTTCCCCCCGCAGCTCCTCACAAAGCTTTGTTCCGGGCGCCGGGTCACCGTTGATCAGTTGGGAAGAGTCAAGCGCATCGTCAGCTTCACCATTTGTTCCGACTCCTGGTTTCAGAATGTCTGCATCAGCCGGTAACGATGGGGACAACATCACTCCGCCTCCCGGGACTCCTCAAACAGAACAGTAGTGGAATCAGTTAGCAGAACAGATGAGATTGCGACATGAAGCACAGATTAATAGCCTTATGGAAGCCATCAGGAGCCATGGTTTGGCCGCCAGTCTCAATCCCGATGGCACCTTCACCGTGGAAGAAGAAGAGGACCCAAATCCCACTCTCAGTCGCCCTGATTACTCCAGGATGCCACCACCCACCTCCTATGGTACTACTACCAGAACCCACGCTCCTCGATCTTCGGGTCGGCCCGGCTCCCCCGGCCTACAAACTACTGGATCCACGCGCGGCACTGACGGGCGAACCGGTTCGCGGTTCCTCGGTGGGGACAAAATCACGAATGTCTTCTCACGGTTGGGGATATCTCGGAATGCCACAGCAAATTGGGATCCGGTCTCGGTTCGGAAACGACCAAGCCGGACCTTCACAACAGCTAGCTCGAGTACCGCAAAGCAACAGTTTGGGATGCCACCACAATTTGGTTCGGGACAACGGTGAGCCCCTCCTCGTAATGATACCACCCATTGCTCCTAGCAGCCTCCTATAAACCCATTTCTCACTCAGGGACCAATGGGCCACCAAGCCCCTAATCCAGTTTCATTAGAATCCCTCGGACCGCAATACTCTCTCGGCTACACACCCTCGCCACAGCCTGGCATACAGTTCAACAACCACGGACAACAGACCGCACCTATGCCTACCTATGAATCTCAACTCGGAAAACCAAGCTACCCGGCTACATCAGGCCTGCCTCCGCCCACTTTGTCGGTTGAAAGTCAACAAGCTGCAAGGTTCTATCCCTATGCCCAGGCTCCTACTCACGCTTCCCAGGGTAATTCGGGCCAAGGACATGTTCTTACCTATGTCCCCGGATCGGCCATTCCCTCCACCAGTCTGCCGCCAGTGGTAGCTCCTCACTCTAGCTCAGTCACTGGTCTGAATGCCATGGCCCCACCACAAGACCCTCATCTGGCCTGGTTCATGGAACAACACAAGGAAATGAAAGCGCAGATTGCTGAATTGACCGCTAAAAAGTCTGCCTTCTGGCCTACGGACCCGGACTCCATTGTTCCCTTACCCCACAAGTTTGTAATGCCTAATCTAGACCTGTTTGATGGGACTGCATGCCCGAAAACTCATCTGGACACATATACCTTGGCAATGAAGGCCAAAGGATGCACCAATCAGCAGTTGGCTGACTATTTCAGTCTCTCCTTGAAATCCAGTGCTCTAAAATGGATCTTCCGCTTAAAACCCGAGGCCAGGGCTACATGGGATCAGATCACCAGTGCCTTTACAGAGAAGTACAAAGCTAATTTGGAATGGGAAACAAATAGAGTTGACTTGCAAACAACCGTGCAGCGTCCCGACGAGAATGTTGGGGATTTCTACAAGCGGTGGAATCTGAAACTCAGTGAGATGGCCATCCCTCCTTCTGAAGAGGAACAGTTGGATATCTTCCAGTCGTGCCTGAAATCACATCTGAGAACCTCCCTCAGTCATTTCCTGTACTCAGACTTATGGGCCATGGTTAACTCCGCAGCTAAGTTTGAAAAGGCTTACAATCAACAGTCAATGCCTTGCACCTTTACAATACAGAGCTCCTCCCTCCAACACGGTTCCGGATCCTGCTAAAGGTAAAGAGGTGATCAACTACGCAGGGCAGGAATGTAATAATGCAACTCCTTTTGCTCCCAGGAAACCAGCTGAGCCCAAGCCTCGGGTCATAAACCTCGAAAGCTTCGAAATGCCTCTGAATGACATCTTTAGAAGATTGGTGAAAGAAGGCTTGCTGCGGCCTTTAGAAAATTTCCAACCCAGAAATCCGAATGCTCCCGTGGATACTTCTAAGTTCTGCGATTTTCATCAAGCCCACGGACATCTAATGAGATAAGCTGCTTTACTATGAAAAAGGCAATCCAGGGATTGATAGAGCAAGGGAAGTTGGAAGGCCCCGAGGGGCCTAATACAGTAAAAAATCCCTTCCCGAGAAATCAAAACCAGGTGAACATGATTGAAGCCGGAGAACCTTCGCATGTCCAGGAGGATGCGGAAACTGATGAAGACCTCCAAATACCATGGCCAACCTTGTCGAGGATCCCGAATTTGGATTCCCCTCGACCTTGAGGATGGTGAACAAACCAACCCTCCTTGGTCTCATGTTAGAAATTTCTTGCAAGAATATGAGGCTCGCTATTTCTCGGAGGAAGGGAAAGCCGATGCTGAAGAACTGGGGCTGTTCCAGTCAAATCATGAGAAAACCATTTACACGAGATGGTTAGAGCATTCAAGGAAGATTGAGCAAGAAAGCTTCAGACGGGCGCCTGTATTGGGGCTTATCAGCAAAGAGGCCGAAGAGCACCTGGAGTTAGTACACTTCTGCAAGATGGTTTTGGGAGAAGCCGAATACGATCCCGAGGACAGTGAAAATGAAGAATCAGAGGAGGAGGATTGCTTCTATATCCTTCCTGGAGTCAAGTACGTGCCGCCCCCTCTCACTCTTCCCCCACAGTTTCTGGGAGGAGAAGCGGAGTCGCAATGGCCGCTTCCGGCAATGGGGGCATATGACAATTTCTGCGGCTGCACGCACTCATCTTCCCCTAACAGATTTGACCGGCGTTCTCTCTCAGCCGAAATCCCAGTAGTATGGGAAGATGATTCTGATGACAGTGATGATGATGATGACGACGAGAGCGAAGAGTCAACTGAGGCCCAAGATCCGGAATCAATCTGGAACAGTCATGCCGAAAATGAAGAGACTTCGGAGGATGATTATGAAACCGAGGACATGAAGTCCATGAATTTTCCTGGGGCTGAGCACGTGGACGTCATAGAGTTCAACACTGCCTACCATGCTTTGGGGAAAGGGTTTTCAGACACCCGGTCCAAGAAGATAGTTGAAGATCTGTTAGAAAGAGGGAAACTGACTCCCATCCTCCCCAATGAGAAAGTGACCATGGTCAGATCAAATCCGCACCGAAACAAAGTAACAATCCTTTTCAGGGTTACCCAAGAGGAGGTCACCTTCCCCGAATGTATTTCAGCTCTCAGAGAAGTCCTGGAAACCGGCATGATACCCAATGCTCCTCCCACACAGAATGCTATAATCATCTCCAGCTCTGAGTATTACAGAAAGAAACCCGAATGGCTGCACTATACCGGAGATGAAATCGAAAAGCCGTCGAGCCCTGAGAATAGCAATTCCTGTTGTATGATAACTATGAGCAAGGCAGGCTATGAGAGCGAATCGGAGGACGCCCTAGCTCTGTGGGCCATCCAGGGGACAATGACACAATCCCAGGTTCAAAAGCCTGTGACATGGGAAGTAGTTTTAAAAGCTGCCCAGGAAGAAGCCAGTACAGCTCAAGCTCAGTGATACATCTTTATTTGTACATATTTTAATGTCATATTTCCTCTCATTTAAGATTATGTAATTCATGTATTTGACTAATTTTCGTTATATTTTGGATGTAGGGGATGAAATGTCGGATCTGAGCAAAAAGGAGGCTAAAAATGGAATTTTTGGTGCAAAGTATTTACCAATATTTTTGGAACTGAAATCATTGAATATAGAAGGCCATGAAGCACAAAATGAGTCAGCCATTCATTTGTTCCTTTTAATGAAGCAATCAGTTATGGAATGGAAAAGACCATGGAAGAGATCAGTCCTACAAAAAGGACGTTACTTTCTCCTCTTCAGGGATTGGCAACAAAGAGAAAAAAAAAATCCTTCCAGCAGCAGCACTATTTTCATCTTTTCTCACAATAAAAAAATATTTTCTCTCTGTAATTTTTAGTATTTTTCCAGCAAGTTTATGTCTCTTAGCAATTGGCAAGAACAACAATTATGAAGATTATGAAGCAAACCATGTGTAGCTAAGTCTTTCTTTCCAATTCAAGGGATTTTATATTAAATTATGTTTTTGTGAGGCTTGGGTTTATTAAATCTTGCTATTGTTCAAGTATTTGTGATTTCATTTCATATTTTATGGTAATTGTGAATTAGATGAATTGACAACTTATCTATTTTGCAATCTCCTAAAGCTAATTTAGAGCAATAGGCCAAGATTGTTGTGCTATCATAATAGTCTTAGTCTAAATGAAATTACATTCTTGATTAGAGTAATAGTAGCTATCTCTATTGCTTTAATCTTGTTCGGCTATTTCCATGGAACTTAATTCTATTGTTGTTAATATGGATCCCTAGTGTGCCCAATTAAATAATGATAAGATTAATCGAATGCTAGGTTCGGTCAATACTTTAGGGAATCCCAACTTGTCTTGGCTATCCGGATGAGTTTATAGTCGAGTACTTGAAGAGCAAGATTATCTTGTGAAGCCCATGATCAAAGACATAATTGAATCATCCCCTTGAATTGGAAATTCTTCTCATATTGTTATTTCTCTAGTTCTTAGTTTTGATCTTATTTGTGAAAACTCCGTCTCACTTTGTTTTACTTTTATTTCTAGTTAATTTAGTTGTTAAAATTTAGTACTTAGATAAATCAATTCAACAAAGCCCTTTTTTTTGTTTCTCGTTACGTTTCGTTATCTCAAAAGAAATATTTCCCGTCCCCGTGGATACGAACTCTACTTGCTACTATACTTGGTTTGAGAGTAGGAAAATTTTAATTTGGGCGTTTAACGACACACCACTCAGCTCCTCACCGTTGCTAGACTCCGTCAGAACCAGTGGCCGGTAGCCAAAAAGGCTCCCCCGTTGACCTTGGCAGCATTGAAGAAATCTAGTCAAGAAGCGACTGATGAGGAAGTCAACCTGTTGACCCGATCCGAGCAGATCTACCAGGGGAACCCCAAGACAGATAAGAAGGTAGCAGATCAAGCACCAAGGGAAGACTGTCTCCCCTATGCCAAGACAGCCGAAACTCCTGACCTCGAGAAGGAGGATCCCGTGCTCACCCAGCTGAAATAAACTCAGGCCAACATCTCTTTGTGGTCCCTGCTTACCTCATCGCACCCCCACAAGCTAAAGCTGGAAGAAAGCCTAGCCCGCACGCTAGTCCCTATTGATGCTACTCCTGATGATGTGGTGCAGTTAATTGGGAATATCCACTATGGGAATATAATCACTTTCACAGACATCGATCTCCCTCAGTTCGGAGCCGATCATAACGAGCCCCTCTTCATCACAGTCCAGCTGGATGAACGGCGTCTTCCCCGAGTTTTGGTTGACAATGGGTCCGGGATGAATATCCTCCCGCTAAGATCATGAGTCTGCTTGACATCAAATCCACATATTTAAAGCCTTCCTCCCTCACAGTCAAAGCTTATGACTCTACATCCCGCACAGTACTTGGGGTTGCTACTTTGGCCCTCTGGTTTGGCAAAAAGATGATACCTGTGGAATTCCAGGTTATCGACATCCCGATCACCTTTAATGCCCTGCTGGGAAGACCTTGGCTGCATCAAGTTAAAGGGGTTGCCTCGAGCCTCCATCAGTGTGTGAAGTTTGTCTCGGATGGGGATTTGACAACCATTTATGGAGACCTAGTCACTTTGGAGGGCACTGATACGGGTGGGATACCTATTCTGGAGATCAAACATGACGAGGAAGGTCTCATGCTAACAGGCTTCACGGTCGAGCCTCCCAAAGCCCAAGTTTGTAACATAGATCTGACGATCACTCGGGACAAGATCCCTCCAGTCTTGAAGATGATGAGAAGAATGAGCTACCTGCCCGGTCTCGGTCTGGGGAAGCATCAGCAAGGAACTCACAAAGTTATTGAGGTAAAAGGACAGAAAACTCGCCACGGCCTGGGATATGAGGCCACCTCGGTAGACACTACGAAAGAAAAGGAAATTGCCCGGAAAATGGGAGAAGCTGCCACAGGAAGGGTCCCGATCAACGGCCCTAAACCTCTCCCTTTCAGTCCTCATTTGGATGACTACTTTGTAAAATGTCCGACACAACAGGGTAGCGCCCCAGTCAAAGAGCCTACTCCGGCAGAGGGATGGATGAAGTTACAGTATGACCTTAACAAGCTCAGAGGAACCAAGGCAAATCCGGTTCGTAGATTGTTTTTGGATCTACCCAAGATACCTGGGGCTACCACTACCATAGAGAGCGAGTACACTTTCAAAGGCGTTCCAAGCCTAGTAGAGCAGTTCGAGAAGCTTGCCACTGTGATACCAACTATCCAAGAAGGCCCAAAGCCTGAGTTTGAGCTGACAATGCCGAAAGCCAAAGCCACAGAAGTCTTTTCAGATGATTGGGATGGTCCGATTATGCAGCAGTTATTCGGAGAAGAGGTCCACGTGCCGGACCTGATTGATTTCGGTTCAGTCAAAGAGATGATAGCAATGATTGAGAAAGGAGAACAGAGCAAATCCCGAGTCATGAGGCCCCTGACAGCAATGCCATTGAAGAATTGGGAAACTCTCTCAGGCCCTTCCGCGACCAAGGAGGAAATGATCACAAAGCTTGGATTGGTCCCCCGTCCCCTTGTGTCAACCTATGTAAAAGTCCTTCGAGTCTCTCATTATTGAGTTCGAGTCTCTCGAGTCGTCCGATGGCCTTACACCTGAAGACTACGAGGTTGTAGCAAACGTTGTATTCCCTTTCATTCTCAATGAAATGATGAACCTTTCTGAGTATCCCTTGATTGCCACTTTAACTAATGATGAAATAACTAATAACTTAAAAAAAACAGTTAATAATGATTCACTAGATAAAGAAGCAGACACATTAAATGAACAATATATTAAAGAAATCTTTAAGCAGGTTGTTCGGAAAGAGGAAAATCGAGCCCAAGCTGCCGAAGAGGTTTTGACAAGTGTGAATTTGGGAACTGCAGAAGAGCCTAAAGAGACGCAGATTGGTAGTTTCTTTGAAGGGACCGAAAAGGATACTCTGATTGAGCTGCTGAGAGAATTCGCGGATATAAAGAAATACCTAGCCTCGACCCTTCCATAGTTGAACACCGGATACCGCTCGACCCGGAAGCCAAGTCTTACAAAGTCCTCAATTCAAAGAAAGTAGCCCTCTTCATCAAAGAGAACATCATATGCAGATACGGGTTGCCGGCTGAAATCATCTCAGATAATGGATCCCACTTTGAAGGGGAATGCGACAGGCTGCTAGCAGAATTCAAAATAACCCGTCACAAGTCATCTCCCTACAGGCCCCAAACTAACGGAGCCGTTGAAGCAGCAAACAAGACCTTGGAAAACATCATCCGGAAAATGGCCGTCCGAGGCAAAGATTGGCCCGACAAGCTTCACCTTGCTCTCTGGGGATACAGAACATCCGTCAGAACAGCAACCGGGGAAACACCATTTGCTCTTACCTATGGAATGGAAGTCGTGCTCCCAATCGAGCTAGAAATCCCCTCACTCCGGGTACTGTTGGAAAGTCAGATCAACGAGGTCGAATGGCTCCAGAGTCGCCATGATGAATTGGCCCTGCTAGATGAACGCCGATTGAGAGCCATGGAACATATCCGAGCTTACCAAGGAAGGATGGCCAGAGCCTTCGATAAGAAAGTAAAACATCGGGAGATCAGGGAAGGTGACCTCGTTTTGAAAGAGAAGCCCCCAGTTCGCATCAACCCGCTTGGCAAATGGGAGCCTGTCTGGGTCGGGCCATATGTTGTTCAGAAGATCTTCTCCGGAGGGGCCATGCAACTTGCAGACCTCGACGAAAATCCTTTTGTACACCCAGTGAATGGCGATAAGCTGCGCAGATACTACGCATAAAACACTGAGTCAAAAAAAAAACAAAAAAAGAGAGTGCTAAAAGAGTAATACCCAACTAGGTTGAAAACCCAAAAGGGCGGCCTAAGTAAAAAATAGGGTTGCACCAAAAAAAAAACCAAAAAAAAACCAACAAAAAAAATTCAAAAAAAAAGAGTGCTAAAAGAGTAATACCCAACTAGGTTGAAAACCCGAAAGGGCGGCCTAGGTAAAAAACAGGGTTGCACAAAAAAAAACAACAAAAAAAAAACAAAACACAAAAACAAATTAACCGGGTCGAACTACGGAGACCTGAGCCCTTTAGTCCAAGGGAACGTAGGCAGCCGGAAACGGTTCGGTCTAAAACACAAATAAAAGTCATGCTTTGTTATTAATACATTGATCAAGCCATGAAGGCGTTTCGAGAAACTCTAAAACAATTCACATATTCATTACAGTTAAAAACTTTTTGATGAGTCTAAGCTCAGTCATTTCCATGAATTTGTTGAAAAATGACATTTGGATTTCTTTGGACAATTTTGGAGAATTTTTGGTCATTTCCATGATTTTTCTTTCTTCTTCCCCGAAATTCCAGTAAGTTTGAACTGGAGAAGATGAAGTTTCAATGACATTTACGGTCTAAACCAGATCCAACAACCGAAATAAATGAAACCTGTCAGGAGTCAGTCCAATCCGCGCGGACAGGAATGTCTCCGAATCCAATCCGCGCGGATCCTATTGATCCCCAGCAAAATTCTTCTTCACAGCTCAAAACCTGCACAAAACCTGTCCAAACAGTTCATATACCAAACATCCACACCCTTGCCAAAAAACCGGGCTCATGCAACATACACATGCATAATAAAAAAAAAGTAGGTAACAGTAATCCTAGATCATTACATTCCAAAAAAAAAAAGTGTGTGCATGAAAAATAAACTGTATCTGTCAAAATAAGTACAGTCCCAGAATCAACCAAAAATCATCAATCAGAATCCTCAGTGGCTGGCGCTTTCCCCCGGTCCCTCTTGCGACTCGGGCCCGCCTCCTCAGTAGTCATGAATATCTCGGGCTCAGGATCGTCATCCTCGTCTCCAGAGAGAGGCTCGCCTGGATCAATCGGTACGCCACGATAAGGCAAGCCGAGATCCGCAAAGAAATCATATCTGAACGTGAACGCATCGGATCCCTGGCCATGCGAAGATGATCCACCGTGGCGCTAAACATGTCCCTGTCCATGCAAATCCCCGAGAATGACGTGGTCCGGAGGCAGCTCCATGCCGGGATCTATGAGAGGAGAAAGAGGAGTCTCGGTAGAATGCTCGGAAGGAATAGGGGAAGTCTCCCGCTCCACAGGCGCCGGCTGTGCCTGTCTCGCTCTGCCTTGAGCAGCCCCACAGGTAACCATCCTCCTAAGGAACCTCTTAGCTTCGATCACCTGCTTCGTCAGCTTCTCCACAACCACAGCCGGGAACTGCACGGAAACAAAAGCGTCAAAAATGATTTGATGCGAAAAAAAAGAAGAAGAGACTGAAGCAGTAAAAAGTCGTACCTTTATATCCGGACGAGGCCGAAAAGCTCGTGGGACCCGCTCAGGGATAGGGATCTGCACTCTCAATCTAACCCCATCCTGGACATATGAAAAGTCCGATCGAGGGTACCGCACAACTTCCTCCCCCTCTCTCTCAAGTACCTGGGGAGTCCTCAGCCTCCTCAAGATAAATTGCGAATAATCCTCGCTCGCCACAAACCTCGAGAAGTGATGGCCACCTCGATAGTCACCCCAGGTCTCCGAACTCTCAGTCGGTTGCATCATATCAGCGGGAGGCTCCATCGGTGCCATCAAAGGCGCACCTTCGCCATGTTGGCGCGTCACCCTCTCCCCCAAATAATACGCATCACAGGTCAAACCCCTCAAAATCCTCCGCTCCACAGTCCACCTCTTCGCACCCTTCAGCTGCTCCACCTCGAAGCGGCCCCAGGGGTAGAACCTCATCCCCTCATCCGTCTCAGCTCTCATCAAAGGCAGGCAATCCTTGTACTTGAGGATCGTGCGCCCCCTGGAACCTATCTTCTCCCGAGCATGCTTGGTCCATGAGAGCATAGCCGGATATGCCCCGATGTGCTCCGCCGGCTGCCGCCACATCGTGACATGAAAGAACTCCAGAGCCCATACCTGCGAAAGTGTGAATGTGTGCCCAAATTATAAATTTTTGTTTTTAGATCGGATTCACGCGAGTTTGAAAACATCCGGTTTAATTTGAAAAACGGAGTCGCCACGCCATTTTGATTTCCTCAAAACTTTGAAAAAAAGGTTTTTAGGGTTCGGAGGTTAAGTTACCCCTTGGGAAGAACGGATCGTCGTTCACCCAAGGTGCCTTGCCGTAGCAAGTCTCCCTAGATTCCATTTTTCGTGCTTGCTTGCGTGCTTTCTTGTGTGCATGTGTTGAAAAGAGGGGGGAGAATGTCCCAAGTCGTCTTCCGACGTACAAACCATTTAGTTGGTTGTCGCTCGGGATTCCTTGGATTTTTATGTGTTCGGGACTTTGATCCCGTCCTCATCTTGGACTTGTGATCATCGCTATTTGACCTTGGGTCTTGCGTGATCGAGAGAAGGACTCTCTTTTACAGTCCAAAATGGGGTTCTTTAGGAAAGGAGTGATCTTAGCCCATCAATCCTACGCCTTGAGACGATTGAGCTTATATGGGAGCTATCATGCTCGTCTCAAGCGATAATCGGAGATATAGGTTCAAGGTTTTATCCTTTTCTAAAGAGATTGTGGTACCTTTAATGGAAGAAACGATGTAAAGATAGGATCTTTACACCGGTTCGTTCCGAAGGTTGCTAATGGGGACATGGGGGAATGCATGTAAAAATGACATTTTTAGTGAAAAGATGACATTTTTGGGAGCAAAGGATGCTTTTGATTTGCAAATGATGCTTTTTGATGTAAAGAAAGGATTTTTATGCAAAGGATGCATTTTTTTTTATAGGAAAATAGCATTTTTAGGCAAAAGATGCTTCTTTCATGCAAAGAAATGATCTTTAATGCAAAGGATGCATTTTTATGTGTGAAAATGAGTTTTAGGATGCAAAGGATGCAATTTGAATATAAAGATTACATTTTTATATGCAAAGGATGCATAAAGATACTATTTTTATATAAAAAAGGGATTTTTAGGTGCAAAGGAAGCACCTTTTATGCAAAGATTACATTTTTATGGGCAAAGGATGCTTATTTCATGCAAAGGATGCAAAGGGGGAGGGGGTATGATTTATATGAATAAAGATAGGATCTTTAACAACAAATACCAAGTTCCAAGCAAGATAATAGTAATATATGAATGCAAGGAGCAATTATATCACATAAACAAGCATAATGCAAGGTGAAGGGGTGAGAGGTTACCAATGGTGGTGACCTCTTCTTCTTTGGATATTGCCTAGTGGATGGACCAACTTGGAAGACTTCAAGGAGGAGGGAGGTAGCTTCTTGGCACTCTTCAACTTCTGGAATTTTCGCAGCAGGGCTTGAACAGAGCTTTTGTGCTGAATATGGTGTCTTGTTCGTCTCTAAAATGGGTAGAGAAGGGCTCTATTTATAGGCAATCTGGATAAGGCTAATGAGGCCGTGCGGCTAGGAGTTCTCTCCTAATGCAGCCGTGCGGCATTATCCTGTGTGACTCAGCATGTTTCTAGAATCATGCAAGATGGCAATTCTAGAAGGATTCCAAATACAAGAAAAACGTGCTCTTTTATTTTAAATCAGTCCCTTCATTCCTCGGAAGGTTCGGAACAGTTCCGGAATTGCTCCCGGACTTTAGGAAAGTCAGGGAAATTGCCGGAAAACTTAACCGGAAGGCATGAGCCAGATTTGAGTACTTACAGAAGCCCCTCGGCAACGTCACTTGTAGGGCGAGTGGGGTTGTCGATAGAAAAGGATCCGATCTGGCAAATGCCGAGACGGATTAGGTGACCAAGGTGGTCGAGTGGCTGAACCTTTGGAATGCTACCTACGTATCCCAAGTGGGAATCAATCCAGGTCGTAGTTCAGAAAAGATCCGCAGGGGAATGGCGGAGAGAAGCTGGTCTCTTGCTGGGGAAAATAGAAGAGAAAGTGACCTAGGAGGTTAGGCGATTGATCCTACTGGGGATATGCTAGAAGTGACCGATGTGGTCGGATATCTGAACCTCTATGAGGGGCTACTTCACCACTGGGGAGTGATGAATGACAAAGGGGTGACCAATGTGGTCTGATGGCTGGACCTTTATGAAAGGCTGCCTCACCACTGAGGAGCGGTGATGAAAAAGGGTGACCACTGCGGTCGGATGGCTGGACCTTTTATGAAAGGCTACCTACGTATCCCGGAGGAATCAAGCCTTGATCGTAGTTCAAGCATCACTAGATAGTTAGGAACGATGTCTAGGATCCTTGAGGTTTTGACAATTAATGGAGGTTGTCACCTAAGGTGACTAAAGCTTACGTTACTATCGAGGGGATAGAGGTAGCTGAAGTTTGGAAAACTTGAGCGTACTTCTCAATCTGTGATAGAGGTAGCTAAAGTTTGGAGAACTTGAGCGTACTTCTCAATCTGTGATAGAGGTAGCTAAAGTTTGAAAAACTTGAGCGTACTTCTCAATCTGTGATAGAGGTAGCTAAAGTTTGGAGAACTTGAGCGTACTTCTCAATCTGTGATAGAGGTAGCTAAAGTTTGGAGAACTTGAGCGTACTTCTCAATCTGTGATAGAGGTAGCTAAAGTTTGGAGAACTTGAGTGTACTTCTCAATCTGTGATAGAGGTAGCTAAAGTTTGGAGAACTTGAGCGTACTTCTCAATCTGTGATAGAGGTAGCTAAAGTTTGGAGAACTTGAGCGTACTTCTCTATTCGCGATAGATGTAGCTTAAGTTTGGAGAACTTGAGCGTACTTCTCAATCTGTGATAGAGGTAGCTAAAGTTTGGAGAACTTGAGCGTACTTCTCTATTCGTGATAGAGGTAGCTAAAGTTTAGAGTTCTGACAATTCGGAGGTTGTCACCTAGCATCATTCCGTTATAACGGAAGTAACGGAGGCGACTGGGGAGGAAAGTATATTTGCTAACGGATCTCTTTTGGAAAACGACATTATCCTAGTTAAAGGATAACAGGAATTATATGTCCAAGTGGAAAGTCCAGGGGCAAAATTGTAATTTCTGCTCAGGGCGAAAGAAGCCGCCCGGCGTGAGACGGGGGCAAAAGAGGCCGCACGGCCAGAAGTCTGATTTTTCCAGATTATTTAAAACAGATTTGAACGGGCATTGGGCATTGTTGCCGCCCATCTATTACCGAGGAAGAGAGAGAGGAGGGAGAGAATTTCTTCAAAAAATCCTTCAATCCCTTGCTTCTATTGATTGAAATGGATCCGGAGGGGAATCCTATGCCAAGGCAAGCAAGAAGGAACATCTCCGAGGCCGCTCGGAGGAGTAGGAAAGAACTCGTTCGTACGGAGAGGAAGTATGACTTCCTTACGCCTCTATCGGAGCTCTATCCGGGTAGGAGGGAGCACAAATCGACGAATCCTCAATCGGTTGGGGTAAGCATTCTAAATTCTCTCAATTCCGTCGATTTTGATTGAATTTTGATTGATTCTAGGGCTTGACTCGAGTTTTAGGAATTTCTCGAATTTTCCTAGGATTTTTGGTGATGATTTTGGAATATTAATGATTAACCTATGAGGCTAAGAAGATGCATGTGCAATTTTCTTGAGAAATAATGAGATGACCCATTTTTGAAAATAAATTGAGAAAATAATTGTCTAAGATGTGACGGAGTCCTTGCATGTGCTAGAACTAGGTCAAATTTTGATCATGGATGCTAAAACGGGATTTTGGATGATGAAAAGGATTCATACATGCCATTTTTGAGAAAAAATTGATGCTTATGTGCAAATAATTTTGAAAATTGTGATTTTGTGCTTAGGATAGCAATGTGCTTGACACGATGCGTTTCAAGTGATGAAAGACACGTTTTTCATGCAAAGGATGCTAGAAAAATTTTATTGAATGCTTTTCTTTTGAAAACATGTGCACCTTTGAATATATGCATGCTTTTGAAATGAGGTGAAGGACTGATACGTTTCTTTTGCTGTGCTTGTCTACAGGAGAACAAGTCTAGGGGGCCTTCTGAGATTGCAGTGAGGCTGTGGCAGAGGATGCCCGATTTTGCGAAGGATGGGGTGAACCCCAAGCAGCTAGTGAGGGCTACCGGCCTGGATTTATTTATTGAGGCTATCGGCAGAGGTATTCACATTAACTCGAAGAGCAAGGGCTTGATTCAGGCCCTCTCGGAGTTCTGGTGGGACACCACCCACAGCTTTCATCTTAGCTGGGGGGGAGCTGACAGTGACACCTGCAGATTTCACTACTATCACTGGCCTGCAGTTCACCGGGAGGCCTGTGACCTGGAGGAACCATATTACGGCGGAGGAGTTTAGAGCTTTGGTTGGGTTTGAGCTTATTCCTAAGGGTCTCGGGATGGAGACTAGGAATGTCGAGGTGGCGATCGAGCGCATGCAGAATTTCTTGCTAATGAGGTGACTGCCTCCCAGCTTGCGAGTGCTTTTGTGTGGTTGATGTTGTCAGTCACCATTTTTGCTAATTCTGGGACGCTGGCTATGACTTGCCTTCTCGACTCCTTGGAGGATGTAGATGGGATTGGGACGGTCTCTTGGGGCGAGGCCGGATTGGCAGAGCTTTACTTTTCCCTAGATCTGTACAGACGGAATAAGGCTGCCTTGATGGATTGCTTCTCTTTTGCTCTTGAGGTAGTCTCACTTTCTTTTCTCTCTTTTACTTTCTGTCTTTGAGACTTTTATGAGAGAAAATGACCCTTTTTGATGTTTTGAACATGCAGGTCTAGTTTTGCGAGGTGGTCGGGTTCTTTCCCTGGAACCAACAGAGCGATGCTACCATCTTTCCCGCTATGATCCGCTGGAGGGGAGATGCGAGGGATAAGTTCACCGGGAAGACCCGGATCACCTTTGACTATAAGATGGTTAGGCCGGTTATCAACAGGGATGGGCACGATGGAGTGGACTTCTACCCTTGGGGGAGGTATCCAGAGATTTTGCTAGGAGAGGCCGTGGAGGCGACGAGACAGAGGCGGTGGTTGACCGGGTTGACATGTGATGTCATCTATACGGGGACCGTTTCTCTAGGCGGCATGGCCATATCCCTCCATTGGATGCCATTACCCCCATGATCCTCCGGCCACGGATCTGCAGCCCGGGATTGGTCGGCGGATGACATAGAGAGATATCGGGCGGAGTGTAGCGTAGGAGTATTTTGACATGGCTACCCCTTATGCTATCTTTGTGGAGCAGCGACTGAGGACGCCACAGAAGCTAGTGAAGCTGGCTGTCACTCAGGGATATGGGGAGGCCGAGCCTACTGACCCGCCGATGCCTCTTGCCCATCTCTCTTATGTAGTCAATGGGGTGCCGAGGAGGTTCAGGATACCTGTCCCCGACACTAGGGAGCCCCAGGTATACTACTGTAGCCAGAGACTGACCGTAAGTACACTTTAGGGTCTTTTCCCTTTTTTAGACTTCTTTGCTTTTTGCAATTTCAAGATTTTCTGAGATTTTCTTCTCTTTTCTCAGGTTCCAGCTCGCACTTACGATGGCTTGGTTAGGCAGAATAGGGGCTGGAAAGATGTATGCCGGTCCTTTTGAAGAAGCTGGCTTGTGCTTCAAAGGCTGCAGCAAACGTGCAGGAGCCTGTGCGCAAAAGGAGGCACGTAGGGGGCACGGCATCCACCTCATCGGCTTCAGAGTACTCCTCTAGCGCCATGCCTTGGGGACGGGGACCCAATGCCAGCATCTTGGAGCATCTGGCTGAGTACGAGCACGAGAATGTCCATCTCTCCGATGTGAGTGACAACGAGGACTTGATGAGAGAGGCAAGCCTTTATGAGCTGAGTAGTGATGAGGAGGAATCGGAGTCCTATGAGGTCTCTAGAATCGATTTAGGAGGAAAAACAAACAATGAACAATTTTATGCACACTTTGTTTATTTTTTGCTTTATTTGGGCGCCGATGGGGCGAAAACAATGTATTAATGTTTTATTTGCTTTTTAAATTTATGCTTTATGAATTTGCATATTAAGCCTCGGGGCAGCTTTTTTTGCTTGAAATTGAGGCTGAAACTGGGCCAAAATGATTTGTGATGACACATAACTGCATGGTTAGTGTTTGGATATGTTTTTGTACAGGTTTTTGTTGGAAAAGTGGGGTGAAAACTCCCTTTGGGCAGCAACTTGGTTGCTGCAGATTTTTTCTCACATCAGGCAAATGAAGCCGTGCGGTCTGGTCTCTGGAGCAAATGAAGCCGTGCGGCTCACAGTTCTATCTGAACTGGTTATTTTTAGAATAAAATCAAGGCTTGGCCATTTCATTTCATTTTCACTCTAGACTTTTCCCAACTGTTCCCAGAGCACATATTTGACCTAAAGACATCAACTTTGATCATTTTGCAATGGAGAAGCCCGTTAGATTGCAAAGGGGAAAAAGAGACCGCTTTCTATCCGATCTTCAATCTTGGGTGAGATATAACTTTCAATTTCACAAGGGGCTATTCGATTCTACCTTCAAGATCAAATCTTTATGGCATTTGAGGGATCTCCCGCCCGATTGGGATCTTTTGAGAGCAGCAGCAAGGTTTTGGGACGTCCGGAGACACGTTTACTGCTTTTCTTACAATGAGATTGTCCCAACTTATGAAGACTTCCGAGCCTTGATTGGGGGTCCAGAAATTGAGGCTATATCGATTCCTCTGATCGGAGATGTGCTGGTGGCGGCAAAGTTGGCATCTTTTCTGCACATATCTCTGGGAGAGGCTGAGGGGATGATGATAGCCGGACAGGATTGACCTTTCTGATATCCCGGGCAGGTTCGGGTCTCCGGATATGGCTACGACCACGGTGGCTATGGATGCCTTTATCCTCTGCATATTCTCTTCTCTGTTCACCGCTGAGTCCGTGGGGATCTGTCATGGTGGTCTCTTGGACATGGTTAGGGATTGCACGGCTGGGAAGGACATTGTCCCATTGGTTTTGGGTGAGACCCTGCATGGTATTGATAGGATGGCTAGAGGAGACCGTTTCATGAGGTGCAGGAGTCCGGCCGTGTTGACTTTGTGGGCTGCGGGAGAGGCTCGGGGCTTTGCCGGGGGCTTTACCGACTCGGTGCCCTTGGGTGATTTCCGGAGGGTTTACCTCGACGGCGGGACCGGGCGGCGGGAGGCGATGATGGCTAGGTTATCCACTTCGGATATTCGTTGGTGGATACCTCACTGGAGGCTGCAGACCAGGAGGACATTTCAGGAGTCCTATATAGTGAAGGTTCCAGGGTTCTGCTGGTCATCCTTCTACATACCCTGTTTGGTATCCAAGCAGTTTAGGGCCTTACAGGAGCCGTTGGGCGACTGGGAGGACATCCGTGCCATGGAGGTGGTGCCATTAGATATGAGAGATCAGCTTCTTATTCTTCTCGAGGGCTTGGACATATGCTGCTTTCCCACCCAGAGCTATTCTCAGGAGCAGGAAGAGTACCATCTTGACTACGGTCTACTTGGATTGGTACGAGAGGGAGATGGGAGCGACTCAGGTCATATTGCGAGAGAGGCGTCAGGCTTTATTGGGGGCTGACTGCGACTCGAGCAGGACTCTGAGGGAGACTGAAGCTAAGGCGAGTCACCATAACCAGTCGGGTGACCTTATCAAAGATATGGAGGCTCGATATAAGAGGCTTTCTGAAGTCGCTCCCTTTACTGAAGCTCAGAGGGAGGAAGTGCGGACTCGTGCCCGTGTTGAGAGGGCACTTATTGACACCGGTTTGATGGAGGCTCCAGTGAGGATACCGGAGATCGGGATGAGGGAGACCGACATCTTGGAGAAGAAGAGAAAGAAAAACTCGACGGGGTCGAGGTAAAGGGAAGAAGACCAAAGAAGACTCAGTGAATGACGACTGACAGATCTTTTCTTAGGATTTCCTTATTGCCATTTTTGCATACACAGTAGTTTATTAGGCATTTTATTGTATTTTAGATCTTTGTAGCAGGTTAGCAGAGTTAAGAGTAGACCGTGCTTGAACTCATCAAGGAGTTTTTAACTTGTAATGAACAAGAGATATTATCTTAGAAATTAATCAAGACACAATTTCATGGAAATTTCAAATGTCTTATTGATTAGGACCCGTTTTATGAAAACTTGAATATCCTTTATTATTGTTTAGGACGCATTTCATGGAGACTTAATCGCCCTTTTTATTGTTTAGACCGAACCATAAATGGCTGCCTACGTTCCCCTTTTACAAGAAAGACTAAGGGGCTCAGGTCTTCGTAGTTCATTCTGGTGAACTCTTGAATTTTTTTTATGAGAAGCCCTGTTTTTTGCCTAGACCGCCCTTTTTGGGTTTTCAGCCTAGCTGGGCATTATTCTTTTTGCACTAAGATATTTCTTTCTTTTTTTTTATGTGCAATCCTGTTTTTTGCCTAGACCGCCATTTTTGGGTTTTCAGCCTAGCTGGGTATTACTCTTTTTGCACTAAGATTTTTTTATTCTTTTTCTTTTTTTTTTATTTTCTTTTTTTTATTTTAGACATAGTACCTTCGGATCTTATCACCGTTGACTGGGTGGACAAAGGGATTGTCGTCCAGGTCTGTAAGTTTCATGGCTCCTCCCGATAGTATCTTCTGCACCACATACGGGCCGATCCAAACGGGTTCCCATTTTCCCAAGGGATTGTCTCTGGTAGGGGGCTTCACTTTCAGCACTAAGTCACCCTCTTTGATGTCCCTGGCCTTGACCTTTTTGTCAAATGCTCTGGCCATTCGCCTCTGGTAGGCTAGGGTGTGCTCCATGGCTTTTAGCCTTCTTTCATCGAGCAGGGCCAACTCATCATGCCGGCTACGTAGCCATTCTACTTCGTTGACACTGTTTTCCAGGAGGACCCTTAATGACGGGATTTCCAACTCTACTGGTAACACTGCCTCCATCCCGTAGGTTAGGGCAAAAGGATTTTCTCCTGTGGGCGTTCGACAGACGTTACGTAGCCCCGAGTGCCGGTGCAGCTTTTCGGGCCAATCACGACCACGGGTGGCCATTTTCCGGATGATCCGTTCGAGCGTCTTATTAGCAGCTTCCACAGCTCCGTTAGTCTGAGGTCTGTATGGGGATGACTTATGGCGAGTGATTCTGAATTCTGACAGTAACCTATCGCAATCTCCTTCAAAGTGCGACCCATTATCAGAAATGATCTCATTGGGCACCCCATATCTACACATTATGTTTTCCTTGATAAACTGGGCCACCTTCTTGTAGGACTTGGCCTCTACCCACTTGGTGAAGTAGTCGACGGCTACTAACACAAATTCATGCCCATTGCTTCCTGTCGGGGCTATCTTCCCTATCACGTCAATACCCCAAGTTGCAAACGGCCAAGGAGTCGTCATGCAGTACAGGTTATGAGGCGGGAGATGGTTGAGGTTGGCAAACCGTTGGCATTTGTCGCACGCTCGGACATGCTGGACACAGTCTGTCTCCATGGAAATCCAGTAGTAACCCATTCAAAGGATCACTTGCATCAGGGCTCTAGCATTCATATGAGGACCGCAGGGACCATTGTGGACTTCAGTCATCAACTCTCTGGCCCTTTCTTGGGTAACGCACAAGAGGAGTGGTCCTTGATACCGCTTCTTGTACAGGTTGCCTCCTAAAATGACATAATGGGAGGCCAACCTTTTCAGGGCTTGCAAGCTCTTGGCTTTGACACCTTCTTTTGGTCTACCTTCTTCGTCTCTGAAAGCTAACTCTCCATTTTTGAGAAACTGGTAAATTTGATTGTACCAGGGTTCCTTGATAGGCTCAGGTCCCAAGTCTGCTTCACAACAGAAGGTCGGGGCTTCTCTTCTACCCACTCTGAAGGGTTTTATGGCTTTTCCCTCGGGGATCTCTACCAGTGAGGCTAGAGTAGCTAGGGCATCTGCGAATCTGTTCTTTTCCCTTGGCAAGTAGTGGAAAGTCACTTCTCTGAACTGTCCAGTCAACTCCTCCATATGGGCATGATACCACTGAAGATTAGGGTCCACAGTCTTCCATTTGTTGGAGACCTGGTTGATGATCAGGGCTGAGTCTCCATAAACATCGAGCTCCTTGACATTCCTTTCTAAGGCAGCTTCTAAACCAGCAATGCAGGCCTCGTACTCGGCAACATTGTTTGTGGCAGGGAAGTTCAACTTAAGGGCTATGGGCGTGTGCTCATCTTTGGGATCGACCAGTAGCATCCCTACGCCATTTCCTCTTTTGTTAGCAGCTCCGTCAAAGAATAGCTGTCATCGGCTTTCAGGCTCGACTACAAAGATCCCTTCATCTGGGAATTGGGGTTCAGGCCCGCGGTCCTCATTACTGGGAAAATTTGCCAGATGGTTTGACAATGCTTGACCCTTGATGGCCTTTCTGGTCACGTAGTTGATGTCTTATTCAGCCAAGAAGAAGGACCATTTTGCTAGGCGCATCGAGAGAGAAGGCTTGTCAAAGATGTACTTGATGGGGTCCATTTTTGAGACCAAGTTCACAGGGTGGGCTTGCATATAATGCTTCGACTTACCGACTACCCCGGACCGATCTGCAAAAGTCTTTTCACATGCCGAGTAATTGAGCTCACTTCCTGCAGCTTCAGGCCGACAAAGTAAATGGCATTTTCTACCCGAGAGTCTTTCTTCTCTGAGCAAGCATAGCCCCAACTGTCGTATCGGTGACAATGAGATAGAGCGAGAAGAGGTTTACTGTCTATGTGGGGAGCATAGTAGGGAGGATGTACTAAGTATGCCTTGATCTGGTCAAAGGCATCCTGGCATTCTTCGGTCCACTCTGTGTCTACATTCTTCTTCATGAGCTTGAAAATGGGCTCGCACATAGTGGTCAGCGGTTGTGAAAGCAGTGATGTCTTGCGGTTTGCCCATAAAGATTTTGACTTACATGCAGGTTTGAGGTGGCCTCATGTCCATAATGGCTTTGATCTTTCGGGGTCGACTTCGATACCTCGCTGCGTGACCATATACCCAAGTACTTTTCCCCTTGTCACTCCGAAGGTGCATTTAGCAGGGTTTAGTCTCATGGAATGTTGTCTCAGCCTCTCGAAGAACTTTCGCAGGTCAACAAAGTGCTGTCCATCCTCGCCTTTGGAGTGAATTATCATGTTGTCGACGTAGACCTCAATCTCCTTGTGGATCATGTCATGAAAAAGAACGGTCGCTGCCCTTTGATAAGTAGCCCCGGCGTTCTTAAGCCCAAATGGCATTACTTGTATAGCGGTAAGTTCCCCACGGTGTGGTGAAGGCATCTTTTCTTGGTCTTCTTCGGCCATCTTGATCTGGTTGTAGCCTGCAAAGCCGTCAATGAAGGATTTGACTTCGTAGTTGGCAGTGGAGTCCACCAGGATGTCTATGTTTGGCAAGGGGTAATCGTCTTTGGGGCTGTCCTTATTCAGATCCCGAAAATCTAGACAGCAGCGCACCTTCCCATTGGCCTTGGTTACGGTCACAATATTGGACAACCATGTCGGATATTCGATGACTCTGATGAATCCTACCCACAGTAGCTTCTCAATTTCTTCTTTCACCTGTAGAGACCACTCTGGCTTGATTTTTCTCAGTTTCTGCTTCACTGGCTTAGCATCTGGTGCTAGAGGGATTCTGTGCTCTACTATTGAACTGTCTAGCCCCGGCATATCCTTGTACGACCATGCAAAGACGTCCATGTATTCTCTGAGCAGATTAACCAGTTTGTCCCTTTCAATCCCCTGGAAGAAGCTTCCAATCTGTGTCTCTTTCGGTTCCTCGACAGTACCTAAGTTAACACTCGTCAAAACCTCCTCGGCAGCTTGGGCCCGGTTTTTCTCTTTTTCTGTAAGCTGCTTAAAGATTTCTTTAATGTATTGTTCGTTTAGTGTGTTTGCATCTTGTTCAAATGATTCATTATTAACTGTTGTTAAGTTTTGAGTTAATTTATCATTTGTTAAGTTGGCAATAAGAGGATACTCAGAAAGATCTGTAATTTCATTCAAAGCAAAGGGAAAGATGACATTGATTACATGTTCATAATCCTCAGGCGTGAGGCCTTCGGATGACTCAGAGGACTGGAATTCAAAGATTCTTGACTCAACTGACTCTTGACCCTACTGACTCTGGACCCTACACTACTTATTGACTCGAAGTGTTTGACGCGGGTTGGGTAGGGTTTACTCTTTCCTGCTTTGTTGCCACAGGGAGTAGCGATCTTGTCGGCATTCTTCAAAAAGTTGCGCATCTGTGGACCATCATTGCCTTTGTCGACACCATTCCCATGGGGGATGTCGGACGATACGGCGCAATCTCTTTTCCGAATCATTTGTATTCATTTGTACCTTTGGGGTAGTAGGACCAGTTGTACTTTCGGCATCTGAGAGACAGCTTTCTTCATCACAGAAGTCTTCTGGCTTGTTCACTCTTCTTTCCACCTTTTCCCAAACAGGGGGTTGGGACTGATCTTCAGGGGTAGTAAGAGCCATCACAAACACATTATGCTCATCATGGGTGATGAAGGGTTCCGAAGAGACTTTCATTAACATGGCTTGTTTTACTTCAAACTCGCAATCTTCATAAGTGAGCCTTTCTTCTGTAATCTTAACCATGGTCACTGGTTCGATATCATAAAAGAGAGGTCGGGCTCTGACAACATTAACGAAATCAGTTCCTATTATGGGTCCAAACTGTCCTTCCATGGCAGCGGCATTAATCAGATCTTTCCATTTTCCTTGTAATTCAGCATAAGGAACATTGAATTTCAGGATGTCTATGATCTTTGGATTCCCAACACTGACTGCATTTGTCTCTCCGAACTCGATCACGTTGACTTGATTGTTAGCAGGAAAAGGATTCTTGACCACATTGGGACCCCAAGGCGGCTCCAGCTTGCCTTCTTCAATCAGGCGAGAGATCAGGAACTTCAGGTAGGTGCAATCATTGGTGTTATGCCCATGATATTTATGAAAGCGGCAGTGCTTGGTTTCATCCATCCTGACACTAGGGTTCTTTGGTTTCCAGTTTTCCAAAGGTCTGATGAGTCCTTCAGCTACTAAACCGTCGAAGACCTTTTCTAGTGGCATTCTGAAATCCTCGGCGGTATAGGAACGAGGCCTTGGCTTTGCAGCGACTTGGCTTGAATTTTGTCCGACCCTCTCATTCTGAATATAATTGACAGCGCCAACCGTTTCTTTTCCTTTTATAGTAACAACCGTTGCATTTGAAACTGGTGCTTTGTAGCGATAGGAGTTGGCTGTTCCCGTGGCCGGGGCCATGTTGAAGGCATTTTCAAACTTGATGCCGGCATTTACCATTGCCCGGAGGTCAGGATAATAGTAATTGCCAATTTGGACCCTTAGTTGAGGTTTCAAGCAAGATTGGAAGATCTCCATCTGTTCCTCTTCATTTAGCGGGGTCATCATTTCACTAAGCTTCCAATTCCATCTCTTGTAGAATTCACTTACTGGCTCATCTGGGCGCTGTAAAGTGCCTTGTAGGTCATTCCTGCTGGTTTCCCAATTCAAATTGGCCTTATACTTTTCCAGGAATGCTTCCTTGATCTGGTCCCAGGTGGCTTGGGCCTCTGGCTTTACATGCAGGAACCACCTAAGGGCTGAACCCTTTAATGACAACTGAAAATGGTCGGCCATTTGCTGATGTGTACAATCCTTAGCTCTCATGGAAAGAAGGTAGCTTTCAATGTGAGTCCGGGGACAATCGATGCCATTGAACTTTTCAATCTCAGGCATTCGGAATTTTGGAGGAAGAGGGACAATTTTGCTGGGATCAGTGATACGGTATCTGCCTTTTTGGTGCTCAGTTCTCCAAACTTCTCTTGCATGGACTTAACTTGTTCCATCAACCAAGTCATGTTGGGGTCAGGTGATGGTTTAGGATTGTTCGATTCCGAAGCAGGCTTATCAGATTTGAGTGGCAGGACAGTGGGTGACACAGTGGTAGCTGGTACCATGGCTTGGGGATCTTTAGAAGGGAAGTAAGTGTAAACTTGGCCTGGTCTTGTGTTTCCGTGAGGCTGGCCAGAGGCATAGGAATTAGGCTCGTAGTGCAGAGGCTGCGTTACGAGGATAGCTGTGGAGTTTGCTCTTTGTTGGTAGGGAACAAAGCTGGGTCTTATCTGAGGAGGAGAGGGTGTCGGGACCCTGATGGCTTGAGACATTGGGAAGGACTGAAAAGGGACAGTCTTTGGCAATGGATCATATGTGGATGGAGGAGGGCATTGGTTATAGGCTAGGGGAGCTGAGATGGTTACTTCTGGAGTCTCATCTTCTACCATAACCAGGGAACCGTTGGGCTCTACCACTATCTGGACCCCATGACGACGGAGCGCATCAATGAGCATGGTTTGCTGTTCCTCATGGGCCTTACGACTGTTTTCCAAGGCTAAAGATAGCTCTTCTTCCCTAGTCATCTGGTTACCCAAACCAGTACTGTTTTCTGTCAAATCGGCCATTCTGATTCTCTGGACTGACAAAGCTGAGGATTCTGGCGAACTGTCTGAGAATTCTGCGCTAACAAGTCGCTGACCCGGTGTTCTCACCCACTTCTTTCTCGCTGCGGGAAAGGGATAGGAGAGGTTTAGACTCGGGGTAGGTGTTTAGGCTGAAGGCTCAAGCAATATGCAAATTAAGAATCTTCCAGTTTACTTAAAACAGTGTCTTTTATCAATTTCTATTTGGTTGGAAAAGGGGTTCTGCCCTTCTTTTTCGCAACTACTCTAGATCCTGGATCAGTGGGTTCCGTCACTACGTCTATAAGCCCCTCGTATTCCACCTGTATTTCGACCTCCCAGGGTGGACAGCCCCGGGCGAGGGTCCTATAGGGCACGCGGATCCCACCGACCGAGAGAGAAGAATGCTCCTAACGGGTCTAGCGAGTCATAGGACCTTTAACGCACGAGCGATGCGAATTATAGTCAAGGAAATACCGGGAAAGTCTCGTCTTTCAGCCTTAACAGAATTTCGGCAGAATTTCGCTTGCGCGATTGACGTTTTGACTTTTCGGTAATGTCCGAGAAGATGATAGGCATGGGTCGGGCGGTAAAAGCCGGATGACACAGTGTCACATTGAACTTCGTTGCATACGCCGTGCGTGAGTCAAGATCGAAGTCAATGCCGGGTCAAGATCTTGCCAATTTTTCCTTGTCGGAATTTTGGCAGAGCTTCGCTTGAGCGAAAGATCTTTTGGATTTTTGGCAAGGACTCGGTCTCGACTCTTACGCATTCCGTGCGGGTCAAGGTTAAAGTCAACGCCGGAGTCAAGATTCTACCGATTTTTCCTTGTCGGAATTTCAGCAGAGTTTCGCTTGAGCAAAAGATCTTGACTTCCGTTATGGACTAAGGCTTGACCTTTACGGGGACATGCAACTGGGCTATATGACACGGACTAGACCAAAAACCAACCAAAAAAGTCACGGTTTTTTGAAACGTGTGACACGGACTGTGCATTAGTCGACACTGGCTGCCATGGGGAGTTTGGGGTGATTCCGTGCGCGCCCGGGAGCATCGTAAGGCTGTCCGTGACTGCAGCTGAAAAACCACCCCGGGTTTAAAGGGACGTGCGTGCAAAGTGTACAGGATATATAAGGTGCGCGTAGTGTGCGGCCTCCTAAAAATGTTCCTTTTTGAGTTAAAACAGAGATTTTCAGAAATGTGTTTTAAAGGAATGATTTTTCGGGACGGGAGAAAATGCAACAGATAAGGCACGTAAATTTTCTGGGAGCCCCAGTCAGTCTTGGAACTGAATAGCCCCAAGTTGCCAAGGCTGCCAGATTAACCTCAATTTTTCCTGGTGGAATTGCCACTGAGGCCGTCCGGTCAGAATCCAAGGAGGATTGAGCCGTACGACTGCATGGATCAATTTTCCAGGTTCCACTCCTTTGCAATTTCAGGTTGTTTCCCGAACATTTTAGGCACCTTTTAGCCTTGAGAAGGCTTCCTGTTCAAAGTATGCACAATTCCCAAGATGCAAATGATGCAATGCAAGGCAAAGAAAGCAAGCACGATAATTGTAATCCGCGATGGGAGTCTAACCCGCTCAAAGGAAAGAAGCTTTCTTTTTTTTTATATATTTTTTCGAAAAGAGATACCGGTGCGTGGGATTGTTAAACCACCATTTATCCCAAGCCCCGGGTTAGGGAGCGATACAGGAAGGTTAAATGGTTTCCACCTATATACCGGGTATCATTTATTTTGAAAATGAAAGCTTTTCTCCTTTGGGATGTCCCCAGCGGAGTCGCCAAACTGTGAATGTGTGCCCAAATTCTAAATTTTTGTTTTTAGATCGGATTCACGCGAGTTTGAAAACATCCGGTTTAATTTGAAAAACGGAGTCGCCACGCTATTTTGATTTCCTCAAAACTTTGAAAAAAAGGTTTTTAGGGTTCGGAGGTTAAGTTACCCCTTGGGAAGAACGGATCGTCGTTCACCCAAGGTGCCTTGCCGTAGCAAGTCTCCCTAGATTCCATTTTTCGTGCTTGCTTGCGTGCTTTCTTGTGTGCATGTGTTGAAAAGAGGGGGGGGGAATGTCCCAAGTCGTCTTCCGGACGTACAAACCATTTAGTTGGTTGTCGCTCGGGATTCCTTGGATTTTTATGTGTTCGGGACTTTGATCCCGTCCTCATCTTGGACTTGTGATCATCGCTATTTGACCTTGGGTCTTGCGTGATCGAGAGAAGGACTCTCTTTTACAGTCCAAAATGGGGTTCTTTAGGAAAGGAGTGACCTTAGCCCATCAATCCTACGCCTTGAGACGATTGAGCTTATATGGGAGCTATCATGCTCGTCTCAAGCGATAATCGGAGATATAGGTTCAAGGTTTTATCCTTTTCTAAAGAGATTGTGGTACCTTTAATGGAAGAAATGATGTAAAGATAGGATCTTTACACCGGTTCGTTCCGAAGGTTGCTAATGGGGACATGGGGGAATGCATGTAAAAATGACATTTTTAGTGAAAAGATGACATTTTTGGGTGCAAAGGATGCTTTTGATTTGCAAATGATGCTTTTTGATGTAAAGAAAGAATTTTTATGCAAAGGATGCATTTTTTTTATAGGAAAATAGCATTTTTAGGCAAAAGATTCTTCTTTCATGCAAAGAAATGATCTTTAATGCAAAGGATGCATTTTTATGTGTGAAAATGAGTTTTATGATGCAAAGGATGCAATTTGAATATAAAGATTACATTTTTATACGCAAAGGATACATAAAGATACCATTTTTATATAAAAAGGGATGTTTAGGTGCAAAGGAAGCACCTTTTATGCAAATATTACATTTTTATGGGCAAAGGATGCTTATTTCATGCAAAGGATGCAAAGGGGGAGGGGGTATGATTTATATGAATAAAGATAGGATCTTTAACAACAAATACCAAGTCCCAAGCAAGATAATAGTAATATATGAATGCAAGGAGCAATTATATCACATAAACAAGCATAATGCAAGGTGAAGGGGTGAGAGGTTACCAATGGTGGTGACCTCTTCTTCTTTGGATCTTGCCTAGTGGATGGACCAACTTGGAAGGCTTCAAGGAGGAGAGAGGTGGCTTCTTGGCACTCTTCAACTTCTGGGATTTTCGCAGCAGGGCTTGAACAGAGCTTTTGTGCTGAATATGGTATCTTGTTGGTCTCTAAAATGGGTAGAGGAGGGCTCTATTTATAGGTAATCTGGATAAGGCTAATGAGGCCGTGCGGCTAGGAGTTCTCTCCTAATGCAGCCGTGCGGCATTATCCTGTGTGACTCAGCATGTTTCTAGAATCATTCAAGGTGGCTATTCTAGAAGGATTCCAAATACAAGAAAAACATGCTCTTTTATTTTAAATCAGTCCCTTCATTCCTCGGAAGGTTCGGAACAGTTCCGGAATTGCTCCCGGACTTTAGGAAAGTCAGGAAAATTGTCGGAAAACTTAACCGGAAGGCATGAGCCAGATTTGGGTACTTACAGAAAGGTAAAGATCACATCAATTAAGTACGGAAAGAAACAATGCATACTTAAGGAAAAGAAAAAGCAGAAGCTTATACCTCCAGAGGAAACTTAAAGCACGTCAGGGAGCTGACAACCTTCCGGCTATACCGATCCAGGGCAAAATATAGCTCTGCCAGCCCGGCTTCCCCCCAAGATACCTCTCCAGCCATCTCCACATCAGTCAACGTCCTCAGCAGGGCAAACACCGCCGTCCCCTCGGCATGTCCAAATAGTGTGCTCGAAAAAGTGAACCACAAGAAGGACCTGGCAATCTGCTCAGCAGCTACTTTGTCATCACCAGCCTCATATCTCTCAATGCTCTCCACAATCTTCCCCTGAACCACCGCATACTCCATCCCCATCCCCTTCTTGGGAATGGGGACAAAGCCTAAAAGGTCCTGCAACTCCCGGTCACTGTAGCCATCTCTTCACTCAATGCTACGTCCTTTAAAGGACAGGCCCGTGATCGCAGCATAATCAGAAGGTGTGACCGTAGCCTCGCCCCAGAAGAAATGGAATGTGTGGGTCACGTCCCACCAATGCTGCGCCAAAGCAAAAATCAAGCCCTTACTCTTGGGGAACTTGATCAACCCCCTCAAGCACTCAATAAACTCATACAACCCAGTCCCAATGACGATCTGTCTCGGACTCATCAAATCTCCTCTGCCCAAGACTGGAAGCCGATCCCACAGGCCGATCACAGCCTTCACTGATCCCCGAGTCTTCAGCTTATTCAGCTGCTCTGTCACAAAACGATCTCCACCCTGCAATTGAAAGAAAAACAAAAATGTCAAAAAAAAAAAATTTTTTTTGCATACACATGCATCATAGACATAAAGTTTTGAAAAAAAAATTCGGAAGCATAACGGCATATAATGGACTCAGCCCCATTTTTCTCGCACAAAAGAAAAGATTTTTCAGCAATCACCATTCATCATCCATTCATGCATAAAGAGACGTGTCAATAACATTGAGTCAACGGAAGCTAAACTCCGTCCCATTTTTCATAAAATAGCATACAGAAACAATTTTTCACATTCATACATTCAATCAACGGAAGCAAAAATCCATCCCATTTTTCACAAAAAATCATATTTCTACAAAAATCATGCATGCATACTGTTTTGATAGAAAAAACAATAATGTCGAATCTTGACTTATGAAAGTGTATGGATTTAATAATAAGGAGGGGACTTTGGAATTTGATTAAATGGAACAAACGGATGCTAAAATGAAGAAACACAATCAAGGACACCACAATATAACGAGGAAAGCCCTTGAGTCAAATGATCTCGCCGGCATAAAACCTCGGGAGGTTTTAGGTAACCTACCTAAAACCCAAAAATGTATTATTGATAGTTGAGTGATTACAAGTCGGATAGCATAAGAGAGAGTTTACAGAAGCTAGTGAACGTGTGTGTGGAAGTGTAGGTTACTCTCTTTTATACCCCTTAAATAGTAAAAAGAAAGGTAAAAATATCCCTAGAAACAAGGAGAAAATATCGCCAAAGATGGAGATCACGGCCGTTTGATGAAGCTCGGAGATTGCCATTGACTGGGTTGTTTAACCAAATCAAGGACTTCGCTAAGACCAAGTCTTCCACAACTCAACGTAACAAACTAACAAAAATCCCTATAATCTCGGCACATCTTCTTATCCTCTCAACGTCCTTTGACTTGGTCTTTTTAGCGTTGAGGGAAAAGTCCCATGTGCTGGTAAATATCTCCGGATTTAACTCCTTTGATTTCTTGTAAAATATGATATAAATAATATTAGATAAACACAATAAATTTTATGCAATACTTACGGTGGAATATCATCTTGACATGCGGGAACAGCGAGGATGTCACCATGCGGGGATATTCAATGATGTCAACATGTGGAAAATTGCCACAACAATTGCCCCCAAACTTATCACTTCGCGGAATACGAAGAGGTAAGTTTCCAAACTTCGAGTAGCGGCGGACATGATTTGACAACATTCGGTGGTGAAGAAAATCAAGAAGAAGTCAAGCCGTCATCATCTCTCAAAATGTCAACGAGGTAAGAATAGTTTACCCCGTCTTTTTATTCTGCTAATCTTCCTTTTCCTCAATGCTTAAACTTTCTCTTGATTCAAAGGTAGTTGCTTCGGGCTTAGACTTTGATGCGGAAGATTTGGATGCTCTTGTTGGTGCTTTTCTGCTAGGTCGATATTAGGTACCCATTGTCCCAAAGAAATAAGTCCAGATGGGTGAAAGTACCGGCATTGATTCAAGGGTATAGAAGAGGAAGGCTACGAGAGAGTGAGGCTATCGAAGTTGTGGATGCGGATATTTTTGAAGGTTCGAAGGTAGGAGGGGTGAAGAAGAAGCTTCTAGGATTAGTAACCAATGTAAGATGTTACTAAGGCTGTCCTAACTATTCCATAGCTCTATTATTTGCTAATTTGGAACTTATGGTGTTTTCTTAACGAGGCAATGAGATGTTTGGAGTCCCAAGTGAAAGATATGGCTAAGATCAATGAGCAATTTAAGAAGAGCGCTAAGAGTGATATGGATCGGGCCAAGAAGGAAGATGCTTTTTGGGAGAAGAAGTTTTAACGAGCGTAAAGAGGAACGAGAAGAAGACGGTGAAGGGGTTGTTAGCAATCGACTTCTATTGAGGGTGGCTATCAAAATAAAATAAATGAAGTAAGGAATCACGGAAGTTGGTTGTGCCAAAGCCATGTTGAAGATCAAAATCAAGATGATGGAAGAACATAAAGATGGAAAATCTAAGGTTTGGAAGGTTGAGACCGAGTATGAAAAATTGAAGAATCATTGGGTGAAAAAGTGGATGAAGGAGAGGTGTCATCTAACCCTAAGGATGTGACGGTTGAAGTAGAAGGATAGAAGAAGGATGAGGAAGACAGAACTCCCTCGACACACACCGAGATGCTAAGTGAAGAAAAATTCAAGTTAGATTTTCAAGTTGTTTTGTTTGATGATGATTTGGTGAGTCCCAAAGAAATTTTTATTTATTTTGGTATGTTCTGGTCCATAAGGACCGAAGACAATTTATCTCAAGTGTTGGGTTGGTTCAACACTCTGCTTTTAGTTTTATGTTGTTTGGATGTTGGAGCGGGCCAACCGAATTTGGAAACGTTTTATGGTAGTCTTAATAGTATTTAGTATCTTAGTGTTTAGAAAAAACTTTTGTTAGCAACTTACGTGCATGTCACGCTTTGATCCACGATGCTAAAGTATTATCATAGGATGTTGACATAATAAAATGTCATATTTTTGTTTTTGAGTGAAGACATGAGAATGTCATAACCGGATGTACTTAAGATGACAGGAATATGCCATAACCAATTGAATCATTCTTAAGATCAATCATTTGGCCGAGTGGAAATGGGTAAGCTATACAAGTTTCCTCATATAGGCCCATCCCACACCTCAACCAATGAGATATCGTGCGCTCCGGGCGAAGGTGTAGAAACCTAACTTTTGGAGAAAGAGGTAATTAACTCTTTAAACCTTAGAAGGGATTATGTACCTTAACTTTAGAAGAGGTGGCCGGCCTCTAGCGGAGGAGATTTCGTTGTCACTTTAGCTTGAGCACTTTGATATGTCCCTACTTTTGTATGTCAACATCTCGCAAGACAGAGACATGTTAGAGCTGGACGTCAACTATGTTGACGTCCCTTCATGAGTTGTGTTAGCGACATCTTATTTTGAAGTAAATAAATAAAAAAATGATAAATAGGGAAATGAAAGGATACTCAAATTCAATAAATGAAAAGACCGGTAGAGGATTGTCCATACAGGATGATGTAAGTTTTAGGAAGGCATTGCCTAGATGTAATACCTTTTAAGATGAATGGCATTCCAACTTCGTGGGATCATTTGGCCATCCAAGGTTGATAAGCGATATGCTCCTTTCCCGACTGTGCATCGATCGAGGTAGGGACCTTCCCACTTTGGGGCAAGCTTACCTGCGTTGAGCTCTTTTGTATTTTTGAAATGCCTTTCGTAAGACTAAATCTCCTACTTGGAATCTTCTAAGTCTTACATTTTTGTTGTAAGACCTTGCTACTCTTTGCTGATATGCTGCCATCCGGATTTTGGCCATATCTCTTAGTTCATCTATAGTATCTAAATCATGTGTCAAGATGTCCTTATTATGTTCAGATGTCAACAAACCATATCTTGCTTTGTAGGTAACAGAACCTGCTGGAATGTCGACTCGACCCAAACACTAGAGAGTAGGGTGTCGACCGGTAGCATTTTTGGATGTCGTCCTGTCAGCCCATAAGACCATTGGTAGCTCTTCAGCCCATCTTCCTTTCTTTTGGTCTAGCCTTCTCTTTAAGTTGCTCAGGATAATTTTGTTGCTTGATTCTGCTTGTCCGTTTGCTTGAGGGTGAATAGGTGAAGATGTCACCATCTTAACTCCCCACCTTGTCAAGAAGTCCTGCGTTTTCCGGCGATAAGCTGGGATCCATTGTACTGAAGGTATTCCAAACTTCTTGAATATGTTCCTTTTGATGAAATAAATAACTTCCTTGTCGCGAACACATGTACATATGCTTGACTTCTACCCATTTGGAGAAGTAATCTATCATGGCTAGTAGAAAAACTTTTCCTCCCGAAGCTCTTGGCAATTTCCCTACGATATCCATTCCCCAAACCATGAATGGCCATGGCGACAGGATAGGATGCAGCAATTCAGCTGGTTGATGTAGGATGTCGCCGTGCCGCTGACAGGAGTCACATTTCTTTGCATAATCTGCCGCGTCTTTTCGCATTGTGGGCCAAAAGTAGCCCATATTTAGAGTCTTGGTATATGGGCTTACGCCCCGGTATGATTTCCACATTGCCCTTCATGCGGCTCCATCAAAACCTGTTGTGCTCGATGCGCTTCTAGACATCTCAAGTAGTGACTGCGTGATTTCCTAAACAAAAGTTATCAATAAGTAAATACTTAGATGACCTTACCTGGATGCTCGAGTGTTTGTCTCTTCTGCTGAGATTGTATCATCTTGGAGATACTTGATTATAGGGGCATCCATGAGGGTTCTTCTTTGGAGGAAGGATGTCGACATCTAAGGCAAACAACTCAAGACGTTCAATTGCTGGGATGTCAACATGCACAATTGGAATACTTCTCTGTGAAATGCTTTTGAAGGTGAGCCTAAGTTTGCCCGAGCATACGCTTGTGAGTTTTCTTCTCGCGGCTTTGCTCCAAAGTAAATGTTTTGAATTTGGCCGCCATGATTTTCACTATTTCCAAATATGTCGTCATCTTCACATTTTTGCTATGTAGGACCCGTTGTAATGGTTGACAATCGGCAAAGAATCCAAAAACACCACGATGTGCTTGATATCCAGGTCTGGGCCACTTGTAAGCACAATTAATGCCTCGTACTCTGCCTCATTATTGGTAGCTTTAAAGCTATGGTGATGGATTGTGATATTATGTCCCCTTGTGGCGACTTTAGTACGACTCCAAGACCTGTTCCTCTCATGTTCAAAGCGCCATCTATATAGAGTGTCCATATTCTTGAGATGTCATCATCCTGTAATTGCTGAAACTCTACTTCTTGTTGCATGGTTGGACTAAAGGCAACCACAAAATCAGCTAGAGCCTGAGATTTTATTGCTGTTCTTGGCTCATATTTGATGTCGTAAGTGCTTAACTGCACGGACCACTTAGCCATCCTACCTGACATCTCTGGTTTTCTCATGACATTCTTAATAGGATAGTTAGTACGCACAATTATAGTATGTGTTTCAAAATAGTGTATTAATTTAATGGATGCGGTTATTAAAGCTAGAATTAACTTTTGTAAATGAGAATACCTGGTCTCCGCATCTAAGAGTGTCTTACTTATATAATAGATGGGTTGTTGAAGACCATCTCGCTCTGTTACCAAGACTGCGCTTACAGCGCTTTCTGATACTGCTAGGTAGATGTAGAGGTGTTCGCCTTCTCGAGGTTTGGCCAATAACGGAGGTGTCGACAAGTAAGTTTTGAGGTCTTGAAAAGCTTGTTCTTGGTGGTCCTCCCACTAGAACTTCTTGTTCTTTCTTAAGATGTCATAGAATGGCTTGCATCGATTGGATGATTTGGAGATGAACCGGGTGAGTACAACAACCTTTCCTGTCAATCTTTGGATGTCCTTGACGGATTGAGGTGATGACAAGTTGATAATGGCGCGAACTTGCTCCGGGGTGGCTTCAATGCCTCTCTTAGTCACCATGTAACCTAAGAACTTTCCTGCCTTCATTCCGAAATTGCATTTCTTTGGATTGAGTTTCATATTGAAACAATCCAAGATGTCGAAGGCCCGAGATAGGTGGTTTATGTGGTCTTCGACTTTCTTGGATTTCACCACCATGTCATCAATGTATACCTCCACCGTGTCCCCAATCGGTCCTTGAACATCTTGTTCACGAGCCTTTGATATGTTGCACCTACATTTTTTAGTCCAAAAGGCATAGCAATATAACAATAGATACCTGTGGGTGTTATGAAGGCGGTGTCTTCTTGATCGAGATGGCTCTAGGCCATTATGGGGAGGTTCCGACAAGTTGTCTCGATTACTCTCATCAAAGGTGATTGGTAGGATGTGGACATCTGGATGGTCTTTCTGGCTTCTCCCCTTTGACTCCTTGGCGTGTCGCTTTGCGAGAATAGGAAGTGCCACAAATCTCTAACCCTCCACCGATGAAGTTGATCACCTTTGTCGATCTTTGGAGGAGAAACTGGTCGCTCGACTTCATGTGGAACCTCAGCATTTTCGGCCTTCTCCTTTCTGGACCCCAGAAACTCCTTAAGATGTCCCTTCGAGAGCAAGTAGCTGATCTCCTTTCTTAGTGCTATGCAGTCTTCTATGATATGCCCAAAGTGTTCATGGTAAGCGCACCATTTTGACTTGTCACGCCATCCTGTAGATTTATCAGTCTTCTTTGGCCATCTTGCTTTTTCTCCAAGGTTACCCATTGCACAAAGTACACCTGAAATGTCAACAGAAAAGCAATAGTCAGAAATATTAGGAACATTATCGCTATCTTCATCCTCACCCTTAATTGAATTAATTTTGTTGTTATCAGTTCTCGGATAAGGATTGGAACGGTTGTTCCTGCGGTGGGATGATTCGGTCTTCCTGTCTGGATTGTCATATGTCGACAACTTGGATGAGGACTTTGATCTTCGCAGCTCATCTTCCTCCAATCTTATGAATCTTAGGGCCCTGCTTCTGACTTCTTCCAACCGTTTGCAAGGAGTCATCACCAGATCTTGATAGTGCTGTGAATCTTTCTTCAGCCCCATTTTGAATGCTTCTGCGGCTGTCGACATGTCGAGATTGGGAATTTCTAGCACTTCTTTGTTAAACCGGTGGACATATTCCTTCAAGGTCTCATTAGGCTGCTGGGTCACATTGTAGAGGTCGCTTGTCAGCTTCTCGAATTGTCGACTGCATGAGAATTGGTTATAGAACATGTTGATAAGCTGGGCGTATGAACCAATTGAACCTAGGGGTTGCCTAATCAGCCATTTAAGAGCCGGTCTGACCAAGGTTGATCCAAATCCTCTGCACAAGCAAGCTTCCCTGAATTGAAGTGGGATATGCACTATGTCCATCTTCTCGTGATAGTGGGCAACATGCTCCTCTGGATCCGTGCTTGCCATCATACAACTTCATGGATGGAGCGAAACGCTTCGGGATGTCGACATTTGAAATTGTTGGGACAAACCGGGGTGATTGTAGCAATTACGAGATCTTGGTTGGATTAGAGGGGTTATGCCTGGTACATTCATTATCAGCTCTCTAAGGTCCTACATCTGCTTGGCTAACGGATTACCTGCAAAAGGGTTAGCCGCAGGAATATGATTGAAAGCATTATTATTAAAAAGATTATTAAGCAAACCAGTGTTGTCTACGGCTGAGGTAACAACGGTGTTGTCAGTGAATGGCATGAAAGAGGTGAATCCTGTTGGGGTGGTGTCAGCAAAGTGTCATCAGATTAAGGTGTCGACATCAAGGAAGGTGTCGACATCATTGAAGGTGTCGTCTGATGAGTCTGAGATGGGCTGCCCATTGGAATGAATTCATTCTGAAACGGAGATCCTCCACCGGTTTCAAAGCTGATATTCCTCGCGCGCATTGGCGAGATGTTGCTGAGCTGGGATGCAATGAGCTTCTGATCTTGCTGCATCTTGATCATATCATTGGCCAAAAACTTTGAGTTACTATCCTGGTTATCCAGCCTCTGATTCAACATGGTCAAGGCACTTTGGATGTCAGCATCCACATTAGAAGATCCTACCTTTTGGGAAGATGGCGAAGGCTGCATCATCTGAGGCTTCGATTGAGGAGGTGGCGGCAACGAGGTTGCCTTGCCCCCAGACGACGGAGTAACGACGATTGTCTTGCCGGCAGCGGAAACCTTTGGGTTAGTTGACATGATGAATCGTTTTAGGAAATGATCCAAATAATCAATAGACCAAATGGCCCCTCGGTGGGCGCCAAATTGTTTTGATAGAAAAAACAATAATGTCGAATCTTGACTTATGAAAGTGTATGGATTTAATAATAAGGAGGGGACTTTGGAATTTGATTAAATGGAACAAACGGATGCTAAAATGAAGAAACACAATCAAGGACACCACAATATAACGAGGAAAGCCCTTGAGTCAAATGATCTCGCCGGCATAAAACCTCGGGAGGTTTTAGGTAACCTACCTAAAACCCAAAAATGTATTATTGATAGTTGAGTGATTACAAGTCGGATAGCATAAGAGAGAGTTTACAGAAGCTAGTGAACGTGTGTGTGGAAGTGTAGGTTACTCTCTTTTATACCCCTTAAATAGTAAAAAGAAAGGTAAAAATATCCCTAGAAACAAGGAGAAAATATCGCCAAAGATGGAGATCACGGCCGTTTGATGAAGCTCGGAGATTGCCATTGACTGGGTTGTTTAACCAAATCAAGGACTTCGCTAAGACCAAGTCTTCCACAACTCAACGTAACAAACTAACAAAAATCCCTATAATCTCGGCACATCTTCTTATCCTCTCAATGTCCTTTGACTTGGTCTTTTTAGCGTTGAGGGAAAAGTCCCATGTGCTGGTAAATATCTCCGGATTTAACTCCTTTGATTTACTGTAAAATATGATATAAATAATATTAGATAAACACAATAAATATTATGCAATACTTACAGTGGAATATCATCTTGACATGCAGGAACAACTGAGGATGTCACCATGCAGGGATATTCAATGATGTCAACATGTGGAAAATCTGGCCACAACACATACATTCATATCATTCATATCATTCATAAAAACATATCTCATTGCAAAAATCCTACATGCAACAAAAAAAAAAATTCCGTCCCGAATTCGGGCAAATTTTTCGTCATCTCATATTTCAAAAAAAAAAGGCAAATTGTCCATACTTTTTTTCAAACAAAATGCATATTTTGATTACTCACATACTCACTGCAACATGCAAATCATCAGAGTCCCATTTCAATGCCAAGAACACAATTTTCGGATTAAAAAAAAAAGAAAAGAAAAATCACAAAAAATCAATTTCAAACAAAAATCGACAAAGGAAATGAAGAAATTCGAAGTATACCGTGCGAAGACTCGGATCAGTGGACCAATGTTGCCACGCATCGGGATATGGCTCCTCCGTAATCGATTGCGAAAGTGAGTAATGCCTCCTCATCCTCACAAGTTCTAATCGCCTTTCCGCGACCGGGTAGCGTCCTTGACCTTCAATGGCAACTTCCCCGCGTTCCATTGCTCGAAAAATCAAAGAAATCGGAAGAATTTTGAAGCTTTTTGGGCCAAAAATGGCTTCTCTCTCGTCTCTCTCTCGAAAAACTAAAACTGTGTGAAGAAGAAGAAGAGAAAAGGCCACGGCCTTTTAAAACCTGTCTGGGATGCTTTCCCATCCGCGCGGACAGAACCGAGGTGCCAAAAGGACTATTTTGCCCTTTAAAATTCCAGGACTCTGTAGTTTAGTCCTAAACCCAACAAGGATAACCAAAGTTAACCCCCTTCTAAAAGAACCCAACGACAGTAAAACGTAAGTCCGATTTCTCCAGCGAAAGTTAATAGAATCTCGTTTCTTTCCTCATTATCATCAACGACAGTAAAACGTAAGTCCGATTTCTCCAGCGAAAGATAACGGAATCCCGTTTCTTTCCTCATTATCATCAACGGCAGTAAAATGTAAGTCCGATTTTCTCTAGCGAAAGTTAACGGAATCCCGTTTCTTTCCTCAATTTCATCCCCGGCAGTAAAACGTAAGTCCGAATTCATCAACGAAAGTTAACGGAATCCCGTTTCTTTCCTCAATTTCATCCCCGGCACTAAAACGTAAGTCCAATTTCATCAACGAAAGTTAATGGAATCCCGTTCCCAGCAGTTTTCGAACTACGATTGGCTTGATTCCTCTTAAGGATACGTAGGTAGCCTACCATAGGTCCAGCCACTTGACCAAAACGGTCATCCCCTTCTCCGACAGCGAACGTAAGACCGGCCCCTTCAAATGAAGTCCACCAAGGACCATCAATCCCAAATCTTTAAGGTTCGAGGCACCTAAAACACCATCATCTTTAAGGTTCGAGGCACCTAAAACGTCATCATCTTCAAGGTCTGAGGCACCTAAAATGCCACCATCATCAAGGTTCGAGGCACCTAAAACGCCATCATCTTTAAGGTTCGAGGCACCTAAAACGCCATCATCTTCAAGGTCTGAGGCACCTAAAACGCCATCATCTTCAAGGTTCGAGGCACCTAAAACGCCATCTTTAAGGTTCGAGGCACCTAAAATGCCATCATCAAGGTTCGAGGCACCTAAAACGCCATCACCAAAGGTTCGAGGCACCTAAAATGCCATCATTACCAGGTTGACGCCTCAAAATAGTCATTCCAGGGTCAACATCGAAAGACCCGAACTACGACTGGCTTGATTCCCATTCGGGATACGTAGGTAGCCTACCATTAGGTTCAGCCATCAGACCAAAATGGTCATTCCTTTCCCCAGCAGAGCGGATATACAACTCTAGCCATCAGACCAAAATGGTCATTCCTTTCCCCAGCAGAGCGGATATACAACTCTAGCCATCAGACCAAAATGGTCATATCCTATCCCCAGCAGAGTTTCTTTCAGCAACCGACTGCAGAACTCGCTCACCAGGTTGACGTCCTAAAACAGTCACTCCAGGGTCAAAGACCCGAACTACGACCGGCTTGATTCCTCTTAAGGATACGTAGGTAGCCAATCACCAGGTCCAGCCATCTGACCACTTTGGTCACCCCTTTGTCAAATATGGAGCCTTACTCTTATCGACGACCCCGCTTCCTTCGAAAGCTCCGTCACCGAGGGGCTACTGTAAGTGCTCCAATTTGAGTTGTCAGTATTTCCGTTAGAAAAACTAACGAAAGCCTTCACATTCTTAACCTAAGCCTTAACTTTTCTAACAAAACCTAACTTTTCTAACAAAGCAAGGGGATTGCTATTTGGAGTTAAGCATGGTAAAGAATCTTACAAAAGGTAAAAACCCGAAATGGGTAAGCTGTAAAACAACAGCTGGTTGAGTTTTTAAATAAAATATTCCTCTTGTCCAAAGCCTGGAGCAGCATTTAATGAACAGTGCACGCTTACATACATATCCGCGCGGATGGAAATGAATTTTTCAGAGGCCTATAAATAGAGCCCCTCAGTCTCAGAAAAACCATGAACAAAAGGAAGAACAACTCACTCACAATAGCACTGGCGAAAATATTATAGAAAACAGTGGGAATTCCCTTGAATTGCCACCTTTTTCTTAATCATTTTCTCAAATCTCACTCACTAAACACTCACTAAATTCAAGTCTCAAACACAAACACAAAGAAGATAAGATACCACCATTGGTAAACCCTCCTTCTCCTTACCTTAAACCTCCCTCATCCATGCATGCATCTCACATTTCAAAGATGTAACTTGTTTGTTGTCCATCCCTTGCCCTAGATCCAAGAGGATCACCATGAAAGTTCATCTCCATGGATGATCTTCTACAAGGATCAACATTCCTTCCAAATTATTTTTACTTACTTACAAACATTTTTGTAAACCTAAAATCAATTTTCATACATAAAATCTTGATTTCAAGTTAAATCTCCCCCATCCCAAGCAAATGAAGTGCTTTAAGTCCTAATGTACCCTAAGGATGGCTTGATATAGTAGATCACCACTAAACAAGTTTAGTGATCACTAATCAAAGCCTAAAGAAATGGGGACAAAGCATGGATGCAAATCCCCTTTAAATCATATTTTCCTTCTTGAGAATGTTGCTGTCCAGTAGCCTTTCTCTAAGACCTCTGTCCATTGTATAATTTTTTGGATACAGAAAAACTTGGAATTTGGTGTTGACTACAAAATACTTTTTGTAGCTCCCTTTTTCAAATTATTTTCCAAAAGTCAGTTTAGCAGTCTCTGGAAATCCAGATTTCACATCTGTGATTTCCAGAAGGTTTTGGTCCCTCAAATCATCTCCAATCATAAAAATATTTTGCAGTAACTTTATTTAAGATGTTTTGAACAACTTTCATTCTCTGACTTTCCTCAGATTTTGAATTTTTAAAACTCTTAAATCCATTTTAAAATCAAGTGTCCACTGTCTTTTTTATTCTGGCAGAATTGACTTTCAACTTCAAGGAGTCTTTTGAGTACCAAAACTCAACCCTAAAATCATATCAAAAATCATGGGACTTGTTTAATGTCTTACGAAGAGTTCTCAATTTTTATTTTTCTCAGTTTGCATTTATTTTAACCAAAGAAACACACACACACACACACACACATACATACAAATGGTTTCAAATTAGGAAGACTCGTTTTACGAGGCATTCCGGGTGAACCCTAACGTTCTTCCCGGAGTGTAACTTGACCTCCGAACCCAAATCTCTAATCTTGGGCAGTTTTCAAAGTTTTGGCCCTTAAAATAAAAATGGCGTGGCGACTCCCGTTTTTTAATGATTTTCAAAAAGAAAAATCGCGGCGGGGCACATTCATCACAACAGCAACAGGTGAACCAAAAAAGGAAAACTGAAACCAAATGGGTTGTAAAACCAAGTTCAACTTGTAATGTAGTCTACTCTTCCCTCAAGAGTAGTGTCACTGGTTCTTGGTATTTTGATAGTGGGTGCTCTAGGTAAATGACTGGGAATCAGGATGCCTTAACTTATTATAAATCAATCAATGGGGGAAGGAAACTTTGGTGGTGGTGCATAAGGAAAAATTATTGGGAAAGGGACCCTAGATGTTAGGGTCTTCCCAAATTACACAATGTCTACCATGTAGAAGGTCTTAACGCAAACCTAATCAGCATCAATCAGTTGTGTGATGATAACCTTCATGTGAAGTTTGATAAGAAAGTGTGTGAGGTGTTTGATAAAACTAACAAGTGTTTACAGGCCCCAGATCTGCTGACAATTGTTACCAGTATGGTGACAATCTATCTTGTCTAAGCACTAAAGTGAATGATGTCAATTTGTGGCATCAAAAGCTATGGCATGCTAGTAGTAGAAAGTTGGAGGAACTCTAAAGGATTGAGGCTGTAAAAGATCTCCCAAAATTGAATTTCAAGAACACAGGTGCTTGTGGCTCCTATCAAAAGGGAAAACAAACTAAGTCCTCACACAAGAAGGTCCAACAATGATCTACATATAGGTGTCTAGAAATCATACACAATGACTTTATGGGACCCATAGAGTTAGAGAGTTTTGGTAGGAAGTACACTTTTGTGTGTGTTGGTGACTTTTCTAGGTACACCTGGGTGATGCTTTTGAGAGAGAAGTCTGAGACCATTAATGAATTGAAAATTGGTATAAAACGGTCATAAATTTGTATGGTCTTAAGGCTGTGAGTATTAGATCTGACCATGGTACTAAATATGAGAACTCCATGTTTACTGCCTTCTGTAACTCCAAGGGAATCACTCATGAATTCTCTTCTCCTATAACTACCCAACAGAATGGAGTTGCAGAAAGAAAAAAAATAGAACCCTACAAGAAATGGTTATGGTTATGCTCAGTTCTAAAAACCTCTCAAAGAAATTTTGGGCAGAATCCTTGAATATTGCTTGTCACATTGGTAATAGGGTATTCCTCAGACTTGGGAGAACTATGACACCATATCAAATCCTACTTGGCAAGAAACCCATACTTAAGTATTTTCATGTATTTGGATGTATCTGTTATATTCTTAATGACAGGAAATACTTGTCCAAGTTTGATTCCAAGAGTGATAAAGAAATATTCATGGGCTACTCCACTAATAGTAGAGCTTATAGGGTGTTCAACCTAAAAACTAATTTATGGAATCTGCTAATGTGGTATTTGATGATACACTTGTTCTTAACCTCAAATCTGTTGAGGATGATGTTTCAGGTTGCTTGCTGGATTGGAAAACTACAGACACAGAAGCTGAAGTACAAGCAATCAATATGGAGGAAACTCATACAGAAGTAAGTGTTGATGCAGAGACAGGTGTAATTGAGGATGTGGGCACATATGCACCCACATCCTCCCACATATTTGAATCTAAGGAAAGTTCCTCTGATTTTGAAAAGGAGGACAATTCAGAAGCTGATCAGGATGGATGTGTGGACAGGTCAAGGGATATTCCATCCAGAATCCAGAAGAACTATCCCACTTCATAAGTTATGAAAGATGTACATGATCAAGTGAAGACCAGACAGAAAGAAAAGGTAAATTACAGGGAACTGGCTGGTTTGTAGAGCTGCTCATCTCCTTTCGCTAAGGTAAGTTACTGCTATTATGTGTCAAATATTGAGCCTAAGAACATAAAGGAGGTTTTAAAGGATGAGGACTAGATTTTGGCCATGCAAGAGGAGCTGTGTCAGTTTGAGAAAAATGATGTGTGGACCCTAGTACCTAGACCCTCTCATGGGAATGTCATAGGTACAAAATGGATATTTAAAAATAAGACTGATGAGAAGGAAGTGATCACTAGGAATAAGGCCAGACTTGTGGCTTAGGGTATACATAAGTTGAAGGGGGTGATTTTGAGGAAACCTTTGCCCCTATTGCTAGGATTGAGTCTATAAGACTCTTGTTGGCCATAGTTTGCTACCTCAAGCTGATTCGTCATCAAATGAATGTTAAGAGTGTCTTTCTGAATAGGGTATTGAATAAAAAGGCATATGTAGAACAACCTAAATTGAGGACCATGAGTTCTCAAACCATGTTTACAGGCTGAAGAAGGCTCTCTATGGGCTTAAACAAGTCCCTAAAACTTGGTATGGTAGGTTGACTGATCACTTGCTTCATCTAGGGTTCAAGAGAGGTGAGGTAGACAAAACCTTGTTAGTAAGAAGAAAGAAAAGGGAAATAATTGTGGCTCAAATATATGTGGATGACATAGTGTTTGGATCCAATTCAGACACCATATTAACTACATTTGTGGAAAGCATGACCTCCACATTTGAGATGATCATGGTAGGAGAGTTGACCTACTTCCTAGGTTTACAGATCAAACAGTTCAAGGAGGGAATGTTCATCTCTCAATCTAAGTATGCTAAGAATCTTGTGAAAAAGTTCTCCCTTGAACATTCCTCTCACTTCAAGACTCCAATGGGGTCATCCCAAAGGCTTAACCAGGTTGCTAATGTTCAAATTGTGGAACAAACTGTGTACAAAAGCATGATAGGAAGCATGATGTATCTCATAACAAGTAGACCTGACATAATGTATAGTGTATGTCTCTATGCTAGGTAACAAGCAAACCCAAAGGTTTCCCATCTTGAAAAGGATCATTAGATATGTGACTGAGACTACCAACCTAAGGTTGCATTATTCTAAAGAGACAAATACTAACTTGGTAGGTTATAGTGATTCTGATTGGGCAGGCAATAATGATGATAGAAAGAGCACCACAGGAGGCTGCTTCTATCTAGGAAACAAACTTGTTTCTTGGTATAGTAGAAAGCAGAACTGTGTGTCCCTCTCAACAACTGAGGCTAAACATAGTGCCCTTGGAAGTTGTTACACACATCTATTATGGATGAATCAAAAATGCTTAAAGATTATGGATTAAGTAGCAAAATTCTTATTGCCTTTTGTGATAACAAGAGTGCCTTAAACATATCAAATATTTCTGTCCAACACTCCAGAACCAAACATATTGATATTAGACACCATTTCATAAGGAATCTTGTAAAGCAAAAAACTATGTGTCTGGAATTTATTGGTACTAAAAATCAATTGATAGATATATTTACAAAGGTACTAGATCATGTGAGATTTTCCTCTCTGGGGAAGTCTCTTGGCTTGTGTAATATTTGAGGATGTGAGCACAAATGTGCACACATCCATTGACACATCTATATATTAACTAACTAAAAAAAATAGATAATAGAAAAATCCAAAAATATCATGTATTATTTCGAAATCGAGAGATCGCCACTGGCATGGACAATCTCAGTGTGGTCACTTGTTTGTTTTACATACTTGACATGACTGGTTACTTGATTGTGGGCATTTGTTATTCATGTTTTCATATGATAACTTGATATAATCTTTCTGGATATCTCACAGTGAATGCCCTATTAGCAAGAGAAATAACTACTTCACCCATCTGCATGAAGCTAATCCAGTGTGATCAAGTGATCCTTAAGATAATAGTTTGAAATCAAACTTGAAAAGATCACTGGACAAAGGGCTATCTTTCGGTAATATAAAAGTAAAATCTACTCTAATTATGTATTTTATCCACAAGAAAAAATGGGTGGATGCATTCTGCAGGTTGTGCAGATTAGATTATTGCCCATTGACTTCATGTAATCAGATGTGTCCCCAAATGTGACTTACATCCTATGGCACATCTGAAACTGATATTATTCCCATCACCTGTGTGTTGCATCGTGTTAGACATACAACATTTTAGGTCATATAGGGTGCGTTGTAAATATATTTTCTCATTTATTTTCATATTTGACTTATTCTTTGATTTAACGTGTTTTTGATTTACAATATCTCTTATCAAAAGGAAGGTTTTATATCAACATTCTAACGGAGAAAGGAAGGACAATTTCAATGATAACGAACTACTAAAAAATGGAAGAAAGTGAAATTTACTCATAATAAAATGGCAAAATGGATAAGTTGTTATGAAGCAGAGAAAGTCTGTGAAGTTTGACATTAGACATATGTAGAAATATTGATTGTTGGATCATTAATTAATAATTAAGAAAAAAATAATAATGGTTATTAAATATAAATTTTTACATCATATAGAGGTACTCAAAAGAGAGTTGTTATTTGCACCCATAAAATTCATAAAATTACTACTACATCCGTAAAAGAATGTGTTTACCCTAAAATAACCCCAACTTCATCTTCCTCTGATCCATCATCTACCTCTCAAACCGTTTATCTTCATCTCATTCAAACTTAACTCGCCAGGATCTGGGTTCACCAATATCTGGTCTTCTAGTACAAATCATGCACATGGAATGACGAGCTCCACTCGAATTTTTTCACGCAATAAGGATCGAGGAATTCGCCCTCCATTTCGATGTTCATCAAGTCATCTAAAAATTCAAGAATGTTACTCACTTAAAAAATCTCAAAACCAAATCTATCTCAACCAAAGTCGAGGGACATACTCAAATCTTAGAAGGAAATTACAATTGCTCGAACAAATCTCGTGGATTAGCCAGTCTGTTATTTGCTCTGATCGTCCAGGAATCATAAAAGAAGAAAATAATTTTTTTGAAGTGGGTAGATTCAGAGAGAAATTTTGAGGGTGTCAAGTGTAAGGCTCAAGTGGTTGCTAGGGTTTTCACATAAAGAGAAGAGATTGAATACAATGAGATATTCTCACTTGTGGATAGCCACACTTTCATCAGAGTGCTATTAGCAATAGCGGCACATCAGGATTAGGAGCTCAAGCAACTCGATGTGAAGACATTTTTTCTGCATGGAATGTTGAAGGAGGAGATATACATAACCCAACTAGATGGTTTCCAGGTTCCTAGAAAAGAAGAATATGTTTGCAAGTTAAATAAGTTCTTATATGGACTGAAGCAGTCATCAAGGCAGTGGTATAAGTGATTTGACAGCTATATAACAGAGTTTGGCTACACGAGGAGTCCGTATGACTTTTGTGTGTATCAAAACAAGTTGGAAATGGTTCGTTTATCTATCTGGTCATGTATGTGGATGATATGTTGATAACTACAGTTTAGATGTATGATATTCAGAAGTTGAAGGGTCTTTTATATGTTGAGTTCAAGATGAAGGACCTGGGTGTAATGAAATTTTTTTTGGGGATAAAGACTATAACGATATAAGCCAATTAAAAAATTGTTCTTGTTCCAGAAAAGCTATATCAAGAAAGTTATATCGAGGTTTGGCATGTCTAATACAAAGCCTAAAGATATTTCTAGTGCATCGAATGCACACCTGTCTGTTGCATTTGCAGCTAAGTCGTCTGAGGAGAAAGGGTATATGGCTCGAGTACCTTATGGTAGTGCAGTAAGTAGTTTTATGTGTGTGTAGACATCCCGTCATGGACCTTACACCCCGATCGAATGCATAGTCTTTTGTTTTCTTTTTTTTTGTTTGTCTTTGTTATCTTTGGTTAAGTTACTAACTGATTTTGTTAGTTTCGGACTAAACTGGACAACGAAGTTATCTTTTAGGTCATTTTTGTGTTTTACCTTTTTTGATAATCGGGTGAATCACGCTATGATAGTGTAAATCGGGCTAGCTTGACTCCCCATACGGGACTTGCGCGAGTTTCACTCCCTACAAAAATATCTCTCTCTCTCTCTCTCTCTCTCTCTCTCTCTCTCTCTCTCTCTCTCTCTCTCTCTCTCTTTTTGATTTGTAACTCTCCATGTCCATTTTTCTCAGCTTGATTTGGGGCAAGCTATCTTTGTTGATCAATAATACTCCCTTTCACCTATAAAGGGTTCCCTTTTGGGATCCTTGAAGAGGTAAACACCCTTGGCCTAAAAAGACTCTTGTGAAACTTCCAACACCATTTCACCAAGAAACCCAACATTCCATTGACACAAACTCTCTACAACTAACCTTTGGTATTTTCAAGACTATAAAAAAGCAAAGCCTTGATTAAAAGACATTTTGGACGTCTTCATAACTAGGTAATCCTTGTAAATTTATTTTCTCTCTTTTATAGTTTTAACATGCATGTGATTCTAATAAAAAGGGAGATAACCAAATGATCACTTCACCTTTTGAATATGGTTAAAGTAATCTCCCTAACATTCCAATCCCCCATTCTAAACCCTCCTTAATATTAAATAATGAAGAAGAACATGGAATTAGGATAGAACACTTAAAGTAGCAAGACCGACCATAAGGCTGGGTGGGGCGGGTGCCTAACACCTTCCCGTTCAGTAATCTAACCCCTGAACCCTTCTCTTTTGAATCTCTAGTTTAAAATGAATTAGACATAGATTTTCTTATATATTCTTAAAACATAGGTGGCGACTCTAATTAAAAATAAATAGACATCTTAGGATTATTCTTCCACATAGTTTAGGACTAGTCAGGAATTTTTCGGGGTATCTACAGTGGCGACCGCACTTGGGACATTTTAAAGAAGGTTAAGCTTGCATAATATTTATAGTGTTCTGTGTGAATTCTGTATAATTTGATTCCAGAAACGCCAAACTCGCGTGCCTTTGGCTTATTGATGGACGAGTTTTATACTCATCTATTGGATAGTTTTTGGGTTTATTCTTGGCAAAATCTTTGGATTTTGTGTTATTTTAATAGGGTTTCTAGTGTATGACATGAAATTAGGGTAAAAAGGATGAATTGATGATGTTTGGAAGGAACTGGGGACTTTTGAGGCATTTACTGAACGTTGAAGTTGTCCAAATTACCTGCAAAATAAATAGGGACTTCGGAGGAATTTCAGAAAAGTAAAAGATCAACTAGGAATTACAGAAAGATTTGAAGGGAATCAAGACAAAAAGTGATATGCGTTTACATTATCTCAATGCATCACTTACTGTGAGTTCGCTAATGAAATTCCTACTAAGAGCTCACATAATCCAAACACATTCCAATTCATACGCCAAATATACTTTAGCGCATATGGAGAACAGGACCGCCGCTTCTCGCTCTATCCGAACTTTAACCTTTATCTTGAACAAATAGAAAACCCTAGTTTATTTTTAGTAAAACTTTGGAGTACGGATTTAGGGTATTGAGAAGAGTTATTTCCTCTATAATTCATGCTTAATTCTTTATCTTTTATCATGGTTCATCAATCTATGATGAGCTAAATTCTTCATCTATGGATTGGAGGTAACTTATATCAAATACTTATATTTTAATTAATATTACTAGTTTATTTTTTTGTTGGTTTATCAAAATCTTATCTTTCTTCATCTTCTTTAATTGCAATGTTGTTATTGATATGATTTTTGACTTGGGGTATAAAATAATTGTACGTAAGTGGGTTATTGCTAACCGTTTGATGATTAACTAGAAAGTGCACTAGTCACCGTAGTAGTAATGTGCAAAAGCGATAGTCAAATCCACATAGAATTGGTGAAAAAAAAATTAATTTAACCAATGAAAAAGTAACCAAAAGGGGGTTTGGTTTGTTTCTTTATTATCCTACTAAAACAAAAATTACAGATTAAACTAAGAAAGCAAGTAAAAAGGAGATTAATTCAGATTAACAAGGAATTTAGTACATTTTCTCTATTCTTATTCTAACAATAATGGGATCGATCTCATTATAGGGTTCACTCACTAAATTAAGGATTGAGAAGGTTTGGTGTGTGATTTGGAATCCTAATATTCTACTAATATTATATTTTCCGTAAAGTCCATATAATACCTCAAGAATTTATCAAGCACTCAAAAATATTTGAGCCTAGAATCATTTGATTATCGTAAAGTTCTCAATTAAATCTATTTATCAAAGTAGTGGCGTATAAATCCTTCACGTAAATGTAACAATTTATACCCTATAGTTAAAAAGCCAATTTATATCTTAACAAATAATTGAAATCCTAAAACATATAATGATGATTAATTTGATAAACTAGAACGAGATTAAATCGAAAATTAAGAAATTAGCTACTACGAGCCATAAAAAAAGAATATAGAAAATAAAATAAAGAAAATAAAACTTGGAGTTAATCGTTTAATCCTTGTGAGCAACTTGAAAAGAAGAATAAAACATAAAAGTTTACATGGCTAGAGTCTTTCGATTTATACTAAGGCTAAAAATGTGTCAAAATCAGGAAAACAATAGGATTCCTTGTTGAAAAAAAGAAAATCAGAAGCTGCAGACTGAAATTCCTCACATGTCCATTATATTTTCATAATTCCAAAAAGTCCTCCATTTTTGCTAAATTTCCAATAAATCCCAAAAATTAATTCCCAACAGGTACCTGGATTTTTTTATAATTCCCAAAAGGTCCCTAGTGGATGCGGTCGCCCATTTCATGGAGGTACGTCGCCCACATGGTCTGCGAATTATCGAGATTTTCTATCTTGTGGGTGCGGTCACACCGTATTATGCTGTGTGGCCACCCTTTCTTCGGTACACACTCGATATTGAGCAAACTTTCAAAGGTTATAACTTTCTCATACGAACTACGATTTGGACGTGCCACATATCATTGTAAAATCTCTCAACGAATACTATACAATGTAATTGGTTTCTTAGAGGTTACATCTTTTAATCTTTCTCGATATTTCTCCTTTCTTTCATTGCCGCACCACTCTTGATCATTCATTTTTGTACTCTTTAAGACCATAATCTATGCAATTTTCCTTCTATTTCCTATACCCACAAACACTCCAAAAACCCATTAAAATACCCAAGGTTGAGTATTAAATAAGTATAGAGTCATATAATTCAGATGGGTAGAAACACAACCATCAAATAACTCTAAACTTATCTTTTGTTCGCCCTCAAGTAAAACAAAATCTAAAACAAGAATTAAAACTAGTTTCTAAACTACGAAATATAAAAACATTAAAAGCAAAAAATATTTTTGTGATGTTCTAATCGTATAAATGGTTGTTAGACATATAAGTCTAGATCCTTACAACATATATAATCTACAAGTGTTATTATAAGCATGAGATTACAATTACATTAATGCATATAAACCACAATTATCCACCACAAAATGATTATATGAATAAATAATAGGAGATCATCATCTCCAAAATAAGATATTTTATATGGTCACTTGTTTCATGCTCTAAACCAAAGATAATAAGATGATAATTCTGCACAAGGACACGTTTAACCACAACTGTCAACCTGGCCACTCTTTAGGGATCAAATATGACTTTTTGGCTTGTAATGTAACACGACAACTGCGGGCTAGGTTCAAGGTATAAATGAAGGTAAGGACATACGAAGTCAAGCAAGTGAAATTAGAAATTCTTCAACATATATCCTCACTTGAGTGTATCTCTTCGCTCACCCATGCCAACCCATATTTAAACCCCCAAACTTAGAATTTTAAATACATTCATACAAAGGGTTGATCTCATTCCTTTCTTTATTTTGGTCACTTTGAATCACAATTACCATAACATAAAATATGGCAAGGCTTTTAAGATTTTCTTTATCTTTTATTTCTTTTTTTTTTTGCATTGCATATATAAGCATCACAAAGAATATTATGCACTAAATAATTTGCACGTGCCCCTCTTTTCAACACAATACATAACATTTTCCTTTGTTGGCCTAGTTTCTCTTATGCCCTTGATTTTCCAAGCATAACCCACAATTCCCCATTCATTCCCTAGTTTCACTTTATTGAAAAGGTAAGAAAATAATGTATAAGTGTAGGGGTAAGATAATGTTGGTACAAAAATGAAGGCGAATGACGGTCTAAGATATCCATTCTTATTAAAGCTCAAAAGGGTTTATAGCGGATTTTTTTTAAGTGACGATAAAGTTAAAGGATCACAAGAAGTGTTCAAAGAAATTAGTCATATATCACTTCCCGAGTATCCTATTTGATGTGTTATTGACAGTCATGTAAACATGTTCTAGGGACCTCGAGAATGCCAAAATGTTCCAATAAAGGTATCCTAAGTTAGTAACAATGATCAATATAATAAAATGTAAGTGAAAGGTGGAGTAATCATAATTTACATGTTTCAATGTAATCACATCCCCATATTAATAATGACACTCAAGATTCACAATTAAAATGCCATCAAATCATCATATACTTTAGCCAACATCCCCAAATATAAAAAGAATAATTTTTTAATTTTTCTATTTTTTTGGAGAGCGACACTATTAACACTTCCCTATAAACTCACAAACTCGGAGGTACTCACATAGACAAAACAAACATAGCCAACCCCCAAACTCAAAACATGCTATTTCCTCAGAGTATAAAGAAAAGTAGAAGCTTGCCTTGAGTTAAAAAATTGACACTACACGGAAAAAAAAAAAGCAAAATAAATGTTACCTAGTTGGGTTGCCTCCCAACAAACGCATTTGTTTAGAGTCGTTAGCCCGATCGTTGCCCCGGTTTGGGTTTCACCTTCCTTCCTATGGACTACTTCATCGTTTCTTGGGTCCTTACTTTCATATCGATCCCCATGTAACTTCTTCGAGATATCAAATCATCTAGCACCCAAGGGAATTTTTTACGTATTCGCTTTTTGGACTTCTTATCTTGTGAATCCTTGCTACTTTTTCCACCCACATAAATAGGAGGGGATACAAAAAAGATGGAAAATTCCTCTTTTGAACTTTGAATAGGGTGAAGAGGGTTATCATTAGAGCATTGTTTGTCTACCTTATCAAATATAATGATAACATTGTAAACGGCTCCATTATATTTATATTTTTCTTCTACCCCATCATTTTCACCATAACATCTTCATCAAAGACAAAATTCATAGCATGAGAAGGATTCAGTACCTTATCTCTTATGGAACTCTCATACCAAAACGTGGTGTCTGATTCAACCGGTTCAGGTTGACTAGTAATAGTAACCGGCTCTTGACACCTCAAGGTCTTTAATATTGTATCGATATGTACATCTATCCTGCTAAATATTTCATCATACCTCTCTTGTCTTTGAGCGCCATCCATCCTTAACTTCTCTCTAGCTTCCACCCAAGATTGCTTTTCATGTTGTGGTGGTGATGGATAACTATAATAACATGGCTCGCAAGTTGGATCATAGACTACCTCATCATCGTATCAAACCTTATTTGAAAGATTTCCCCAACCTTGATTATAGGTGTTAAAACAATAGTCATATTGTGGTTGCCATGGCTGAAAGGTGGTCCTTTCTTGCACATGTGGAGAATACTCAGGAAAATATATTATAGACGGACAATCAGTAGTAGTATGATAATAAACACCACAAATAACACATGCCTCTTGAACATTAAATTTAACATAATTTCAAATTACGAGCCATATTGCTGCTTGCTCAGACAATTTGGCTACTTGTCACGCCAATTTCCAACGACCTATGTCATAATCAGTGCTTATTCCATACATCCCTTTAGAGTATCTCACACACATTAATTTTAAACCAGTAGAAAAAAAAAACTAAAAAAATAATAAAAAAACTATTTATACCTAAACAAACTTGTTATCTCACATAAGTCCCTGGCAACGGCGCCAAAAACTCGATGAAGGAAATCTCCCTCTTGTAATAATTACCTATCAAGTGCACTAGTCACCGTAGTAGTAACGCGCAAAAGCAAGGGTCAAATCCACAGAGACTTAGTGGAAAACAAATTAATTCAAGCAATGAAAAAGTAACCAAAAAGAGGATTTTGTTTGATTGTTTATAATCCTACTAAAACAGAAATCAAAGATTAAACTAAGAAAGCAATTAAAAGGAGTTTAATTAAGATTAACAAGGGATTCACGGATTGGGTTTCACAATTACCTTTTCTCTATTCTTATGCTAACGGTGCAGAATCACTTTCCTTCTCCGGTTCAACCTCTTTTCTTGATAAACTCTTATCCAATCCGGGTCTCTACTGATCTTAGAGTTCTGGAACATTCTTTGGGAGGAATCCCAATCCACTTCAGTCTCATAATCTTGGTGACCAAGTAATACAAACCCTAAAAATACTAGATGACTTTCAGTATTTCGGAAGGGGGGGGGGTCAACAGACAATTTACTGGTTTCTCTCCTTGAAAGATTCCTGTAAATCACTCATAAACAAACACCCAAATTTATCCATCAACATTGTTGATTGACGAACATCAAGGCTCAAGCCTAAAATCAAGGCGGAACTCCGTCCAAATCATTTCTCGACCGAGGAAGGAGGAGAAAACACTTAAAACCACGTTCTAAACCAAATCCTAAACACAAGGTAAACTCCTATATTTTTACTTTCTTCTTCTCAATCCCTCTAATTGCTTTTAGAGTAGTGTAATCCCATCAAAAGGGTTAGCCTAGAGTCCCTTCAATCCATAGAGGTGATCTCGAAGCATACGACCCGACATTCCTAATTAATAAATTAATTAGGGTTTGCTTGTTCTTAATTATTATATTGCTTTGATTGATAATCCCCCTTAAGCAAGACCGATCTTCGGATTGGGTGGATGCGATGCTCCTTGACCTTCCAAATCCATCACTTAAGCCCCGAACCCAAATCCTTTCAAAAAGGTTTTTCTTATTATTTTCCTAAATAAATAATAAGTGGCGACTCTGTGTTCATTAAAATCGCATCGCTACAGCCTCCGGGATCACAAATGAGTGAATCCTCGATATTTTCCATATGCTCGGATGGAGAGCGGTCCGGATTCGGGTACTTACACAACTCCATATTTATCATCTTAGAAGCTGAAGGTTTCCACCCATGTGTATCTAGAATAGTCATCTACAATAATTAAGGTGTATTTGCTTCCCCAAGACTGGTAGTTGTTGTGGGGCCTAACAGATTCATATGTAGCATTTGGAGGCACTTAGATGTAGACATTCATGGCTTGCTTTGGAATGATGTTTTATGTTGGTTTTCTATCTAGCATGCTTTGCATTTCTATCCATGATCAGCAGACACTTGAGGCAGATCGTTTACCAGATTTGCATTAGCAAGCTTGGATAGATATTTGAAGTTCAAGTGGTTGAGTCTCTTATGTCATAGCCATGAGTTCTTACTGATATTATTTTCTACAAAACAAACAGTAGTAACACTAGAAAGTGAATTTAAATCAATTGCATACATGTTACCTTTCCTTTGTCCAGTGAGAAGAGTTTCACCAGTGGCAGTGTCTTTCACAAAACAACTGGAAGTAGTAAATACATACTACATACCCATATTACAAAATGTGAAATAGTGAGAAGGTTATGTTTCAGACCATCCACCAAAGATTCCTTCTGCATAGTCAGTGTGCCTCTAATGATGGATCGACGACCTACAATTTTACCCTTAACATTATCACCAAAAACTACTGGAGGATCCAATGATTCTTCTATGACGGTAAGGAGATCGGCACGGCTAGTCATATGTCTAGAGCATCCACTATCCAAGATCCATAAATCCTTAGTTATCGTTTGAGGTCATTAAGCATACCTGAAATAAAACATTATGCTTATGTTTCTCTTATTATTTTGGGTACAAATATATAGTTCCGCTTTGGCAACCACAATGGCCACTACTTGAGGTTTGAGACTCAGTTGGTCCAGATAGGTGCTTCAAGAGGCATTAATATGTATTGTGACCATAATCTCTACAATTAACACATCTAATCAAATCAGATTGAGATGTAGGTTAGTCTTCATCCACCTTAATCAATGCTTCAAAAGATTTTAAGGATTAAGTAGGAACAAATATTTGACCATAAAGGTACTAGTGTCTTCTTTGCTAACCGATTGAAATCTTTTGGCAGCAACATTATAGGTGGTGGCAGTAGCGTAACCGGTGGCATCAGCCTTGCAGGTGGAAGTGGCTTAACCGGTAGCAATAGCATGACCGGTGGCAGCAGCCTTACCGGTTGCTAGTCCATTGTTTGTAACTTGGTCAGCAATGGGAATACCATCTTTGCGGTCACTATCACTAAGTTGAATATAAGGTCCCAACTTAGTATCAACTACCTTAGTTCATTTATATTTGTTCTTATCAACCTTCTTAATCTTGGTATGGTCTTTTCCTTTAGGATAAGTAAGAGGAACAACACCAAAAGCACAAGTAGCACTTTTCTTCAGCATTGAGTAAGGTGAACTATCATCAAAATTATCCATCAAGTTCTCGTTCATAGACTTCTTGAATGGCTCGGCATTATTACCTGAGTCAAGTCATAAATCTGATTGGTCATTATAAGACATTTGGACTTGTAGGATAGTCTTGACAGCAACCTTAGATTTGGAGTAAGAATCAATAATCCTTGTGAGAGAACTATTTTTTGAAACCAAATCACCAATTTGACCAAGACAAATATTAAGTTTATCTTTAAGAGCTTTATTTTCTTCTCTCAGCTGATCAAACTCAAGCTTTTGTCCATTTAGAAAATTTACTTTTGACAGCAACGGATCATTCTCAGTAGATATTCTTTTGAAATTAGCAGGCATGACTTTTTGAACACTGTTCTACTTTTCAAAGTCAACAAACAACTCATTCATCACCTCTGCCATTTCAGACTTAGATAGGTTAGGCATAACAAAGGTAGGAGGTTGATGGATTGAGGTTGCTGGTTCAAAGTTTGGATTCAAAATTGGTAAAGATGAAATTGGTTGAGAATTCAGATCGATTAAGATCTTTTGGAATTGGACTGGTCGAGGTTCAAACAAAGGTTGGGATTGATAGGTCATCGGTTATGATTGATAGGTCAGGTGAGTAGGTTGTATCAAAGGCTTAAGAGTTAGGGGAGACTTACTCTATCAATAAAGAGATCCTCATATACTTTGAATCTTGAAGTTATAAGGATTATCAACTTTGGGTATAGGCTCATTATAGTATGTGTAGCGATGGTGAATTTTTTTCTTTAACATCTTTGAGTCGCCACTTATTATTTATTGATGGAAAAATAATAAGAAAAACCTTTTTGATATTTTCAAGAAATTCAAGGGTTCGGGGGTTAATTTATGGAATGGGTAGGTCAAGGAGCATCCATTCCACCCAATCCGAAGATTGGTCTTGCTAATTAGGTGTTATTAATCTAATCAATCTATGAACAATAAAAAGAAACAAATAAATCCTAATTAATTTATTAATTAGGAATGTCGGATTGTACGCTTCGAAATCGCCTCCATGAATTGAAGGGACTCTAGGCTAATCCTTTTGATGGGATTACACTACTCTAAAATCAATAGATGGATTGAGAAGCGAAACGGAAGTTAAAGGATGATTACCTTTTGAGAAGAAATTCGGACAGAGTTTCGACTCAACCCTAGATTCGAATCTTGATGCGGACAGAGCTTTGCCTCAATCCTTGATTCGGGCTTCGATGTTTGTTGATCAACAAGGTTGATAAATAAACTTTAGGTGATTTAGGGTGATTTTGTAGGAATATTTCAGGGAGAGAAACCCACAAAATGTGTGTGTTATGTGTTTTTGATCGGGGATCGGGGACCTCTGAAATACTGAAAGTCATCAAGTATTTATAGGGGTTTAAGAGGTGAATGAATGACTTGGTCACCAAGATTAGGAGACTCAAGTGGATTGGGACTACTCCCAAGGAAGCTTCCAGAACCCTCTAGTCAATAGAGACCCGGATTGGATGATATTTATCAAAAAAAGGTTGAAACAGAGAAGGAAAGTGATTATGCACATCCTGCAGAGGGGTTGTTCCGCGCGGGACAACTAGTCAATTGACCATTTTGTCCTCTTCAGTCATTTCGTTAGTCAGTTAGGTCCAAAACTAACGAGGTTAGTTGGAAACTTAACGAAACATGACGAAATTGATATGCTTTCATCAAAACCCAAAAGAGAGATGAAGAGTAGTGTAATCATGTAATTATTGATTCAGAATGGGGTGTCTACAGAGCCCCTCAGCGACAAGACTTATGGAAGAAGTCATGTCGTCGATAGAAAGACATCATTCTGAACACTGGGATGGTCGTGTCGCACGGCTGCCTACATATCTCTATCGGAGAATCAGACCAAAACGTAGTTCGACTCCAAAATACGAAAAGGCTGCTTTAGGTATTTTGAAAAATCATTTTTTTTGAAAATCGAGGAGATTTTATTTTTGAAAAGGAAAATTCATACTGAGGAATCAAATCAAGACCCAATTTTGAATATACCTGTTTGTCTGAAGATTCGCCTGTTTTGGCTCTGAACCTGCGGGGAAAGATGTTAGAAAACAAAGATTTACCTGTCCAGTCCTTTGCATTCGAATGATTTTTCTTTTGATTTCTTTCTGAACTCCGCCAAGTCTATGAAGAACTTCCTCATACAAAATTAAAGTATACACAATATTCTGAATATAAGTTCAAGTCTCTACATTATTTTAGAATAGTTACCTTCACATGCCACACATCTCTAAGGGAATCAAGGAAACGCATGTTTAGGTCTTTCATAGTATGCATTCTACTAAGAGATGCACAAGAATTATTTACCTCATAGAATCGATCATATGTTTCTCCGAGTGACTCAGTTGGGTTCTTCTTGAAAGATTCAAATTCAACTACACTTATGTATAGCCAGTTGTCCTTTGCAACTTGATCTCCTTCAAAGTATCTCATGATACTTTGCCACACTCAATGAGACGTCTCATAATTTTGATCTTGTTTGTACAGCCTGTCATCTAGACCGAAAGTTAAAATGTGCATGGCCTTTTTGTCAAGTGCCACACATATGTCTATTCTTTTTTGGTTTTGGGAACAATAGTTTCATAAGTTTCAAACTGTTTTTCCGAGGACAGACAAGAATGTTTATTAAGGGAGTACAAGGAGCTCTAGGTATTGTATTGATTTTGATGGGAATGATAGGACCATCTTGTTAGTGTTTGTGCCCTAGGCTTATAGTTTCTATAAACCTTTATGTATCGTCTTTATCATTAATAAAAGAGAAATTTTATTTTGATTAATATATGTTTTGCATGTTTATTATATTAATCTGTGTCCCTAGTTATTTAGTGTAAGTTGGTAATGGATGATCATAAGAATGATCATATGCATAGAGATGCACATTACAAACTTGTAAATAACTGGTATAAATGCTAATGGATAATCATATGATGATTATTTGCATAGAGATGCACATTAGATTTATGGGTACTTGTTAGAGAACAAGTGACTGGACTTGACCCGCTTGAGATTTATGTCATGGTCAAATGTCATAATTAAATCTCAAAATAATAGTGTCATTAGAATCCTTAGAGATTATCATTGTCTTCCACTTGATGAACGTATTGTTAGATGTAGTCTAAAGTTATCCTTAACCGGGTAGCAATAAGGACTATGTTGGCATTACGGGATTCCTGTAGGGAAGAATGATAAGTCAAGATGGGATTTGTCCTCGTAAGAGAGATGTTGGCTTGGGCCCCTCGTAGAATAGTGTTGATGAAATGTGTGGCCACACTCAAGGAACATGATAGAGATCATGGATACTTGGTTGATCAACATATTCGGAATCGAGAAAGCATTGAACAATGTAAGTTGACAATAACCATGACTTATGTTCAATATGACATCGTGTGACAAAGGGATTGTGAAACTATTACTATTATGGAAGCATGAACTCTTATGTTGTATTATTAGGGTAGACATAATGGCTTGCTAGAGTCCGCTTATGTCTTATGAGGATCGATGTGATCGGACTCATTGCCAACATAATACAATCCTATTGGGTCACACACACTTAGAATGTTTTGATTGAAACTAGAGGAAGAATGATTGAGAGTCTCTGAAATCGGCTACCTTTGTCGTGCGACATACTGGCTAAGTATACCGCGCGACATATTGAGCCAGCGTGGGTGACGGCTGTTCTCCTAATTTGATTAGGAAACATATTCATGCTATTGTAGTATAAATATGAGACGAAATTTTTCAATAAAAATCACAATCAAAAGTCCTCTCAATATTCTTCCATAAGTTTTTTGGAATCTAGCAATTCCCAATCCGAGAATCGTTCTCGACATTCATATTTGTGTGGATTACCAAAAGAGGGTCTTAATTTGTTCAAACAAATCAAAGGCCTAGAGTTCAAATCGAAGATCCAAAGGAGTTGAAGATTTGAAGATTTGAAGATCAAAGTTTGTGATTACGAATCACATAATTATACGTTCGATAGATCAAAACCGGAAAGCGATTAAGGTTGGTAAATCTATCTCGTAGGAATTCAATTTAATCGTATAGAACGGATCCTAGGCTCATGGGTTTTAAGTTATCAATAAAAATTCCGCATGGATCCTTGAACGAGCCCCGTTCGTATGGTTAGATTCGAATTGGCATGCTAGAAAGTCGTTATAAATTGTTTATAAATGTTCTAGGCTTGCCTTGTATGAATTAGATTTAATTGTTTATGTGAAACAATTTGCTAATCTATGTTAAATCGGTTTCGATTATGTTGAATTAAATCTCGTTAAAAGGTTGTTTATAGGATTTAATTGCATATAATCTGAATTGATTCGGCCACCTATGTCGTGCGACATAATAGGCCAATGTCACGCGACATAACTAGCCAAATTTTCTGCTAATCTATGATTATGTTAATAATACGAGATGTTTTATGTCTTAATGGAAATTAAGTTTATAGGTCTATGCTAGATTAATTCATTATTTATGCATGCTTAATTAATTTAAATGTGTTTTTATTAATTATTGCGATGCATGAATTATTTGTTCTTAAGTGTTAAGAATTTTATTAGATGTTTAGTTGAAACATTGAATTGAGAATTCCTAAATATTTGGTTGAAACATTAAATTTTGGTTTTCTGATTGTTTATGAGAAACAAGTCAGTTTACGCAAAATTTGAAGGAATGATTGTTTATGAGAAACAAATCTGTTTATATATCTATGCTAGAATTATATAATAATTATGTCTTAATTAATTAAAAGATATTTATTTAATTGTTGCGTTGCATGATTATTATATGTTCTCATGCTTGCTTAATTAATTAAAAGATGTTTATTTAATTGTTGCGTTGCATGATTATTATATGTTCTCATGCTTGCTTAATTAATTAAAAGATGTTTATTTAATTGTTGCGTTGCATGATTATTATATGTTCTTATGCTTGCTTAATTAATTAAAAGATGTTTATTTAATTGTTGCGTTGCATGATTATTTTGTGTTCTTATGCTTGCTTAATTGTTTAAAAAGGTGTTTTATTAATTATTGCATTGCATGAAGAACTGTTATAATTCTAGAATGTTTTGAACATTGAATTATGGTTTACTAATTGTTTATGAGAAACAAGTTAGTGTCTGATTGTTTATGAAACAAGTCAGCTTTACAAAGTAGAATTATGTTGCAATCAAACTGATATTGTAGTTGTACATGTCTAGGAGAGTTCTGTCTAAGGATTGGGTACTTAAGTAGGGAACTTACCTGGTGTACTTTACAATTATCTTTGTTGATATGCTTATAATCTATTTTTTAAAGAACCTTCATTTAATGTTTAAGTTTTATGCCACCCCGAAAGTAAAACACTTGAGAAGTATTGGGATAGGTTGATGTAGTTTCGACTCAGTTGGGTACATCATTCTATTCTAGTATGGAGCAAGATGATGCATCGTTCTAAGTATCTCAGAAATTGGTTAGACTTAATTGGTGCTTTCAAAAGAGTTTTGACCCAAGGCATAAGATGAGATTAAAACATGTTTTGACATATGATGTCTAAAATCTCATAAAGGATCTAAGAGTCACATATGATGTGATTGATAAATGTTATCTACCTAAATAACTTAATTTTGGGCATTGACTCAGTTAAACCAAAATTGAAGTGAAATATGGATCTTAGCCCATTGTAATTATATAATACATGCTTGTATTTGAAGGTGTATAATTTAGTGGGAGTATTTGTGAAATACTATATTTGTCTCTTGAATGATAAATGTGTTGGATACTTATATGTGTTCATATGTTGCATATCTTATTGTAGATCAAATGGCATTAAACAAATCCGTCATTGAAAAGGGCAAAGGTAAAGCAAGTGTTGCTAAGCCTAAGGCAAAGGTTGCCATTGCCACTAAGGCTAAACTAAAAGGTCTCAAAGGATGCGGTTTACTTCCATGACAATGAGATTGATCATTGGAAGCAAAGCGCAAGGCTAATAAGGAAGGTATGAAAAGGGCAATATGATTGCTGCGATTCAAGAATCTATGTGATAGATATTTTCCTTTCTACTTCTAGTTCTTGGGTATGTGATACTGGATGTGGATCCCACATTTGTCTAAATGTGCAAGGACTAAAAAGATAGAAGGCTACTCAAACAAGGTGAAGTAGACCTACGTGTAGGGAATGGAGCAAGTGTTCGCATTAGCCGTAGGGACTTATGAAGTCACTTTACCTAGTGGACTAATACTTGTTTTGAACAATTGTTATTATGTTCCGGATTTGAGTAGAAATATTATTTCAGTTTCTTATTTGGACAAAGAAGGATTTAACTTTATTATTGCGAATAATAAGTTATCTATCTATTTAAATGATATGCTTTATGGTATTGCAAACTCATTTAATGGCCTTTATGTCCTAAATGTTGAGAAAGAAAGTAATATTGAAAATATTTATAATGTGAGTAAGAAGTCCAAACCAAATGATGTGAACAACACATTCATGTGGCATTGCCGGCTTGGTCACATAAATGAGAAACGCATTTCTAAACTCCATAAAGATGGATACTTAGACTCATGTGATTATGAATCATATGATGTTTGCGAATCTTGTTTATTGGGAAAAATGACCAAACCACCTTACACTAAGAGTAGTGAAAGGGCTAGTGACTTATTGGGTCTAGTACATACCGATGTATGTGGACCAATGAGCAGCATTGCTAGAGGCGGATTTCGGTACTTCATTACGTTCACCGATGACTTATCAAGATATGGCTACGTCTATCTGATGAAGCACAAAAGTGAAGCGTTTGAGATATTTCGAATATTTCAAAATGAAGTACAAAATCAACTTGGCAAGACGATTAAAGCACTTTGATCCGATCGAGGTGGTGAATATTTGAGCCAAGAATTTGACTATCATCTCAAAAGCGTGGAATCGTTTGAGTTATCTCCACTGCGACACCACAATGGAATGGGGTGTCGTAGAGGAAGAAATAGAACCTTGTTGGACATGGTTCGATCGATGATGAGTCAAGTTGACCTTCCTATATCCTTTTGGGGACATGCATTAGAGGCTGCGGCTTTCACACTAAACGAGTTCCTACTAAATCGGCTCCTAAATCACCATATGAGATGTGGTGGGGAAAGAAACCGAATATTTCTTTCATGAAGATTTGGGGTTGCGATGCTTGTGTGAAGAGACTTGTCTCCGATAAGCTAGAACCAAAATCTGACAAAGGTGTCTTCGTGGGTTATCCTAAAGAAACAAAAGGATATCAATTTGAGAACAAAGTGTTTGTTGCTCAATATGGTACCTTCGTTTCTCAATAAGGGAACTAGTGGGAGTAAAATTGATCTTGAAGAAGTTCAAGAACCCGAAGACAACATTGAGCCAATTAGAGACGGAACCAAGTTCACAAGGAGTTGTGGAACCGGTTCAAGATACTCAAGTCCGTCGTCGATCTAATAGGTTAGAGATATGGATTTCTTGTATCGGAAAGTAATGAAGTGGAAGTCATTGAGAATGACGAACCAACTTCCTATCAAGAGGCGATGTCCGCTCCGGATTCGGAAAAATGGCTTGGAGCCATGAAGTCCGAAATCCAATCCATGGATGATAATCAAGTTTGGAACTTGATTGATCCACCCGAAGGTGTAAAAACCATAGGGTGCAAGTGGGTCTTCAAGAAAAAGACCGACATGGATGGGAAGGTGCACACTTACAAAGCTAGGCTTGTAGCAAAGGGATATAGGCAGACTCATGGTATAGACTATGATGAAACCTTTTCGCCTGTTGCGATGCTTAAGTCTATTAGAATTCTGATTGCCATAGCCGCATATTATGACTATGAGATATGGCAAATGGATGTCAAAACAGCTTTCCTAAATGGGAAGTTACTTGAGGATGTGTATATGATACAACCCGAAGGTTTTGTCGATCCAAAGAATTCTAATAAAGTGTGCAAGTTGCAAAGGTCCATATATGGATTAAAGCAAGCTTCTAGGAGTTGGAATCTACGTTTTGATGAATCGGTCAAAGAGTTTGGTTTCATCAAAAACGAAGATGAACCTTGTGTATACAAGAAAATCAGTGGGAGCAAAGTGCTTTTTCTAATACTGTATGTCGATGATATCTTAATCATTGGAAATGATATTCGTCAAGTCTTGGTTAGGAAAGTGTTTTTCAATGAAAGATATGGGTGAAGCCTCTTATATTCTTGGCATTAAGATCTATAGAGATAGATCTAGAAGGATGATTGGTTTGAGTCAAAGTACATATATTGACAAGGTCCTTAGAAGATTCAAGATGGAAAATTCTAAGAGAGGGAACTTGCCAGTAGGTCATGGCGTAACTCTTAGCAAGAATCAATGTCCTAAGACTATTGATGAGCAAAAGAGAATGACTGCGATTCCGTATGCTTCGGCAATAGGATCCATCATGTACGCCATGATATGCACTAGACCGGATGTCTCGTATGCTTTGAGCACCACGAGTCGATACCAATCTAATCCGGACGAAAGCCATTGGATAGCAGTCAAGACCATCCTAAAGTACTTACGAAGAACTAAGGATGCGTTCTTGGTTTTTGGAGGAATGGAAGAAGATCTTGTTGTAAAAGGCTACACAGATGCTAGCTTCCAAACCGACAAAGATGACTTTAAGTCACAATCGGGGTTTGTGTTTATGCTTAACGGAGGTGCGGTTTGTTGGAAGAGTTCCAAGCAAAGTACCACGGGCGATTCTACAAGCGAAGCCGAGTACCTAAAGAGGCAGTTTGGATCAAGAAGTTCGTTAGTGATTTGGAAATTGTTCCAAGCATCACTAATCCGATAGAGCTTTACTGTGACAACAATGGTGCCATTGCACAAGCAAAGGAACCAAGGTCACACCAAAGATCCAAACACATTCTTAGACGTTTCCATGTGATTCGAGAAATCATAGAAAGAGGAGATGTCAAGATATGCAGAGTATCAACCGACGACAACATTAGCGATCCACTTACAAAGCCGCTAGCACAAGCGAAGCATGATGGTCATGTTAGGTCCATGGGTATACGATACATGGGAGATTGGGCCTAGTGCAAGTGGGAGCTGTTAGTGTTTGTGCCCTAGGCTTATAGTTTCTATAAACCTTTATGTATCGTCTTTATCATTAATAAAAGAGAAATTTTATTTTGATTAATATATGTTTTGCATGTTTATTATATTAATCTGTGTCCCTAGTTATTTAGTGTAAGTTGGTAATGGATGATCATAAGAATGATCATATGCATAGAGATGCACATTACAAACTTGTAAATAACTGGTATAAATGCTAATGGATAATCATATGATGATTATTTGCATAGAGATGCACATTAGATTTATGGGTACTTGTTAGAGATTATGGGTACTTGTTAGAGAACAAGTGACTGGACTTGACCCGCTTGAGATTTATGTCATGGTCAAATGTCATAATTAAATCTCAAAATAATAGTGTCATTAGAATCCTTAGACCTGAGATTATCATTGTCTTCCACTTGATGAACGTATTGTTAGATGTAGTCTAAAGTTATCCTTAACCGGGTAGCAATAAGGACTATGTTGGCATTACGGGATTCCTGTAGGGAAGAATGATAAGTCAAGATGGGATTTGTCCCTCGTAAGAGAGATGTTGGCTTGGGCCCCTCGTAGAATAGTGTTGATGAAATGTGTGGCCACACTCAAGGAACATGATAGAGATCATGGATACTTGGTTGATCAACATATTCGAAATCGAGAAAGCATTGAACAATGTAAGTTGACAATAACCATGACTTATGTTCAATATGACATCGTGTGACAAAGGGATTGTGAAACTATTACTATTATGGAAGCATGAACTCTTATGTTGTATTATTTGGGTAGACATAATGACTTGCTAGAGTCCGCTTATGTCTTATGAGGATCGATGTGATCGGACTCATTGCCAACATAATACAATCCTATTGGGTCACACACACTTAGAATGTTTTGATTGAAACTAGAGGAAGAATGATTGAGAGTCTCTGGCTACCTTTGTCGTGCGACATACTTAGCCAGTGGCTAAGTATACCGCGCGACATATTGAGCCACCAGGCGTGGGTGACAGCCTGTTCTCCTAATTTGATTAGGAAACATATTCATGCTATTGTAGTATAAATATGAGAGGGCTGTCAACCCTAAAGGCCAACCGAAATTTTTCAATAAAAATCACAATCAAAAGTCCTCTCAATATTCTTCCATAAGTTTTTGGAATCTAGCAATTCCCAATCCGAGAATCGTTCTCGACATTCATATTTGTGTGGATTACCAAAAGAGGGTCTTAATTTGTTCAAACAAATCAAAGGCCTAGAGTTCAAATCTGAAGATCCAAAGGAGTTGAAGATTTGAAGATTTGAAGATCAAAGTTTGTGATTACGAATCACATAATTATACGTTCGATAGATCAAAACCGGAAAGCGATTAAGGTTGGTAAATCTATCTCGTAGGAATTCAATTTAATCGTATAGAACGAATCCTAGGCTCATGGGTTTTAAGTTATCAATAAAAAATTCCGCTGCGCATGGATCCTTGAAACCCAACACATCTCTGACTACAGTCATCAATATGTCATCCATTGAATCCATATACTGCATAATCCTGTTTTTCCATACTGGAAATTCATTTACATTTAACATGGGAATGGTCGCCATGTTTCACGAATGCATGAGTTTTCCGCCATTGGAATCGGCAATTCAAGCTGTGAAGCTTCAAAAAATATTTTTCAAAAATCGATAGCTCTGATACCAATTGTTAGGTCCAATTGGTAGGAAAATGTGCTGGAGGGGTAGGGTGAATAGCATAAAAACTTTTCTTTAAACTCTTTAGATAATTACCAAGTATTTTATCAAAGATAGAAAACGATGTGAACCGGTTATGCAGCGAATAAGATATTACCAGTTCTGAACACACACAAATCGGTTAAGCCAAAGTTCAGAGTAGGTTTAACACAAGTCAAGTTAAAATATCATGCATTAAAAATTTCAAGTATGATGAAACAATGAATCATGTACGTAGAGATTCAAGTGGGGTAACCAGTTAGAGAGTTCAACCGGTTACAAGAAAATCAAGATGAAAACTATAGACACCCTGACTTGGACCGCTCACACCCGATTGCATACATAGTCTTTCTTTTTATTCTTATTTATTGCCTTTTGTTAACTTTCATCTAATTCCGTTAAGTTTCTAACTGATTCTATTAGTTTTGGGACTAAACTAAATAACAAAACCTATTGGGTCGTTGATGTCCTTCTCTCCTCATCCAAACTCAGGAGAGTCACGCTAATGAGGGTGGAAATTGCACGGGTCTCAAATGGCTACGGGACTAGCGCAAATTTTGCCTTCAATGGTTGATTTCTCTCCAAATATCTCTCTCTCTCTCTCTCTTTTGTGATTTTTAACTCCTCCCCATTAACTCCCAGCTGATCCTCTAATGGCTAGCGATTTCAACCTTCTTTTACCTCCTCTTTTGACACCAATAAGCCTATAAAAGGAGTCCCTCTCCTCCTTGAAATGGGTAACAACTCTCCTCCTAAGAAACTCAAGTAACAAACATTCTCCTAAAATTTCTCTCTCTCAAACTCTCAAACACACACACACACACAAAAACACATTCCTTCATTTGCAAGCAAGCTTTGGAGAAGGACAAGCCTTATTCCTAAGGCATTGTCGGAAAGCTAATAAGCTAGGTATTTTTCTTCATCTTTTTTTTTTTTTTTACTTGTTTTTTGTCCCATCATGTATGCAATCCCCATTAAAAGGGAGACTTTTTGAAAGTCATTTCATTCCATTGAAATTAACTATAAATTGTTTCCCTAACATTCCAACTCCCTTTAAAACCTTGTTTATTTGATATTTAAGTTGAACAAGCATGAAGCCATGAAGTATATTAGAACACTTAAAGTAGCAAGACGACCATAAGGCCGGGCGGAGCGGGTGTCTAACACATTATCGTTTCATAACCTAACTCCCAAACCCCTCTAGAATTGTTGTTTCATTCTTTAAAACTAATTAGACATTAGGTTTTTCTTATATTTCTTTATAAACATAGGTAGAGACTCCAAAACACTAAAATGGATTAGACATCCTCGGAAAATACACTTGTCATTTTTCCGGGGTATCTACAAACACTAATAAAAAGAAACAGTTGTTTGGACAGGTTCACAATGTTAAATATCTATTATGTTCTCTACCTAGCTTGGTCAAAACATGGATTTGTTAAAGAGTGTACTATTAATGATTCACTAGTCTATTACAAGTTGCAAGCCTTGACTTACAAGAGATGTCAAAAGCTGCTGAAAGGAAAGTATCACTAATGATCGTGATATAAGTATGACCATGTGTTTCAAGAGATGTGTTGACAAGTTGATCTGATTTCTCTTGGGTGTGTAGTGTGATCAATAAATGTGTTCCAAACATGGTCTTGTTAGGGAACACTTACAAAAATGATTGAGTGTGCACAATATATGTTGTAATAAATGATCTAGTGAATATAAGGACTGAATGTCTTGAACTTCAATCCTATTGATGAGCCTTGCAATTTTTGAAGATTCTCTCTCAAAAAGGTCAATGGACCAACCTTCTTCAATGCTCTAAGGGAGGTATTTATAGTTGGTCTCCATGGAGCTGTTGTTTGTAGAAGGAAGTTAAGTTGATGAGCTGGACTAATAAGCATTCAATGCGAATGTGAAATATTCTCCATTAAATGCAAGAATTTGTTGTGTAAGCACGTTTGAAATACAAGGGATAATAACCTTGATGTGAGTGCTGGGAACCTGACCAGCTGAGCCATATGACAACTATTGGGTTTGATGCCATCTAATTTGGGAAAAAAAATTAGGGCATTGAACAAAGACAAATCAGTAATTCCTGTGATAGCAGCAAAGGGGGAGATCGCGCCATACAAAGGGAGCTGCTGCGCGCCAGAGTCTGTACAAACAAAGCGATCACGACCTAGGGACTGGACAAATGGGGCGGTCACGCCCTCCAAGGGAGCGATCGCGCCCCTAGGCAGATTGGGCCTGATCAACGGCATAATTTGTACAGGATTAGAAAACCCTGCAGGGTTATTAATAGGCAGTAGAAATATACCCTCTTCCCTAACAGTTTTTAACCTCTAGTGTGATAGGAATATTAATAATTCTAGGGTTCTTTTGGCTCTTTGTTTATTTAAATCTAGGGTTTGCACAGTTGTGAATTCTTGTAATCAAGAATTCGTGCATAGATTAGAGATTGTATTAGGTGATTGCCAGTTGATAATAATATTCTCTCCCTCTACCCGTGGACGTAACCAAGTTGGTGAACCACGTATATCGTTGTGTTGTGTGATTGATTTATTTTATGTCTTCTACATAGATCTGATATAACAAACTGGTATCAGAGCCGGTCAGGTTGATAAAGGTCTAGGGGTTTTCCGCTGCAGAAAAAGAAGATGGGATAAGGAATTGGATCAGCAGTTGACAAGTTCAATGGTAAGAATGGTCTTTATATTTGACATATCAAGATGAAGGCCTTGTTGAGAGATAAGGGTTTGTGGGCTCCGGTGGCTGCTGCAATCAGGAAACATCAGGATTCAAAAGGCAAAGTAGTAGTAGAAGTTTCTACAGGTGATGTCGCGGGTGCAACAACAGAAAGTTTGGGGAAGGCAACTGAGAGGGAAGCAATAGATCTGATCGCGTTAGACGAGAGGGACCACTCTAAAATCATCAGGTGCCTAGATGATGATGTTCTGGCGGATATTGAAGATACTGATTCCGGAGGTGCTTTGTGGCTTGCGTCGGAATATATATATCTGACACATTCATTGACCAACAAGTTATATCTGAAGCAGAAGTTGTATTTTCTCTGAATGATGGAAGGTACGCCCATTAGGGATCACATAGATCGGTTTACATCTTTATTACTTGAATTGCGTAAAATTGATGTTAATGTTGAAGATCAGGATGTTGCTCTTATATTGTGTGTCTCCTTACCACCATCTTATGAGGGATTTGTGGATTCCTGCATTAATGGTAAGGATACAATTACTTTGGAAGAGGTTAAGAATATACTCAAGATCAGAGATCTGCGCCGCAAGACGAGCAGTTTATCTACAGAATCTCAGTCAGCAAGATTGATTGCAGAAGGCAATAGGGGCCAAGGTAGAAGAAACAAGGGTTCTTTTAAAAGGGGTCCAATCCCTGGAGATGTCTATAGTTACTGCAAGGAAAATGGGCATTGGAAACGGGAATGTCCCAAGCTGAATAAGAGTGAGCAATTTGTGTCAGTTGGAGCTATGGCAGAAGACGAAGATGAGGAATATGCTCTAGTAACCAAAAAAGACAAAGGTATGAAAGATACATCGATTCTTGATTCTGGGCTTCTTATCACATGTGTTCGCGTAGAAAATGGTTTGCAACGTATGAGGAAACGGAATGGGGCGATATTCATATTGCTAATGGTTATGTTTGCACGGTAGTTGGCATGGGTTCTACAAGGGTGTGAACTTTGGGTGGTAAGTTTTGTACGCTGAACAGGGTTAGACATGTTCCTAAAGTAATGAAGAATATGATATCTCTTAGTCGGCTAGGCAAGATGGGATACAGTTTCAAAGGTGACGGTAGAGCAGTAAATGTATGTAGGGGTTCGAATGTAATTATGAAAGGGGTAAAACAAGGTTACTTGTACGTCCTTCAAGTTTCTACGTATTTGGGCTCGGGTGTCGAGTATCGTATTAAAGAGGGTATGATAGAGACACATTTGAAGGAAGCATGTTGCATGGCTTCATTTGGGGTGGTTAACAAACAGGTGGAGCAGCAAGTTACTCAAGGTGGAGTTGAACTGGCCAAGCCACAATTAGTAAGTCAACACACACAATTGGGAAGCGAGGAAGGAATCTAGGAAAAGGTACGTACTACTTGGGATTTTACTGATATGGCTGCTTCATCTGTTTGGGTTGGAAAGATCCAATGTTGACTGTATTCGCCTAATTGCCAGTTGGGGAAATTTTGAGTATCTATTGCAGTGGCACATTTGGGTGTATTGGAGACACAATGGGGTGCTCGGTGAAGCACAGTTTGAGTGTCGAGTGGGATACATTTGGGTGTCTTGAAGACAAATTGGTATGCTCGGCGAAGCATAATTTGGGTGTTTAGAAGACACATCTGTTTGCTTGTAGGGGCAAAATTTCGGTGTACACATTTTGGTTGTCCGAAGGATGAGTTTAGTGTTTGGCAAAACACATCTGAGGCAGAGGGGAGTTCTACTTTGTGATTAGGAGGTTAGATGTCAAGGTGAATATTTGTTGGGTATGATTCCATCTAACTTGGGAACAAATTAGGGTATTGAACAAAGACAAATCTATAATTCCTGTGACAGTAGCAAAGGGGGCAATCGCGCCATGCAAGGGGAGCAGCCACGCGCCTGAGTCTGTACAAACGGGGTGATCGTACCCTCAGTAGGGGAGATCGCACCCTAGGTACCAGACAAATGGGGCGGTCAGATCCTCTAGGGTAGCGATCGCGCCCCTAGGCGGATTGGGCATGATCAACGACAAATTTTGTTCAGGGTTAGGAATAGGCAGTATAAATACACCCTATTCCCTAATAGTTTTGTAATCTCTAGTGTGATAGACATATCAATAACTTTAGGGTTTCTTTGTCTCTTTGTTTCTCTAGATATATGGTTTGAACAGTTCTGAATTCTCGTGATCAAGAATTCGTGTGATAGATTAAAGATTGTATTCGGTGATTGCCAGCTGGTAATAATATTCTCCCTATTCCCGTGGACGTAACCAAGTTAGTGAATCACGTATATCGTTATTTTGTGTGATTGATTTATTTTATTTATTATTAATAGATCTGTTATAAAAACAATAAAACTAAACATAGCACTTGGTCAGACGACAATATGATTTTATTGGGAGTTGTTCTACCTAACTTAGCGAAAGTATGTGAGAACATTGAATGGTAAGTCAAACAGAAGATATGACTTATTGAAAATAGGTTTGACTGATTAGTTGCTTGGTCAGATGGAAAAGCTTGACCGATTGAGTATAACTGTTAATCGGTTGAATCATAACTGATTACTCAATGATTTAGTCGGTTCAATTGAATGGAGAATGATTATCCTTAGTCGGTTGATTCCTTAGCCGGTTGGTATCTAGTCACTTACAATTACTTTACTTCTTCAAGTCTTCAACTCATCGGTTGAGAGAATTACATTGCAAAAATAAAAGGCACCGGCACTAAGGGTAACCTAAAGGTAAAGAGAAAATTTTAAGTAAATCTAATTAAATTAGGGATGCTAAATAGAGCTTTGTAATTAAGATTAAGCAATTCGAAAACTATAAATAAATTTGACTAACAAAAGTAAAGTAAAAGAGAGAATAAGGAGAAAAAATAATACTCCCTCCGTCCCAGACCAAGGGTCCTAGGGGAGTATTTCACGATTTTTAAGAAAATTTTTAAAAAAATGAATAAAAAATTGAAAGTGGGTAGAAGATTAGAGGAGAGAGAATGCAAAAGTTTAAAATATTTAATAGGAGAGAGAATGAGTGGGGGAAATAATAAGTTAATGAATAATTTTTTTGTAGAAGAGAGAATGAGTGGGAGGAATAGTAAATTAATGATTGATTTTTTTGTAAATATGTTAAAATTATATGGGTATAATGAATGGTTTTTTTTGTAAATATATAAACATTATGAGGGTATAAATGTCTGAAACACTGTTCACATATTTCCATTTATGGAATGGGGCTCTTGGTCTGGGACGGACCAAAAGGAAAAGTAGGACTCTTGGTCTGGGACGGAGGGAGTAACTTAATTAGTTTTATAGTAGAGACGTAAAGTACTCCCTCCGTCCCAGACCAGTCCTACTTTCCTTTTTGGTCCGTTCCAGACCAAGAGCCTCATTCCATAAATGGAAATATGTGAACAGTGTTTCAGACATTTATACCCTCATAATGTTTATATATTTACAAAAAAATCATTAATTATACCCTTATAATTTTAACATATTTACAAAAAAATCAATTATTAATTTACTATTCCTCTCACTCATTCTCTCTCCTACAAAAAAACCATTCATTAACTTATTATTTCTCCCACTCATTCTCTCTCCTATTAAATATTTTTAACTTTTTCATTCTCTCTCCTCTAATCTTCTACCCACTTTCAATTTTTTATTCATTTTTTTTAAAATTTTCTTAAAAATCGTGAAATACTCCCCTAGGACCCTTGGTCTGGGACGGAGGGAGTAAAAGAGAAATAAGTGAAATGAATAATATTAAAACTTAGTTATTTTGATAGGGGCAAATTGCATTTTAGTTACCTGAGTTTGTCGAGATGTTTCAATTGGTTATCGAATTTGCATTTGTTACAACTTGGTTATTAAGTTTGTCTTTTTATTGCAATCACGTGTAATTTTGGATGAACCGTTAAAAATCTAACGAAGAGCATAACATGTGCCGCTCACGTGAGTTACTTAAGGGCTATTTTGGTATTTTTCATCGAATTTGACTCCCATAATTTTAATTTTAAGGGGATTAGTTGACATTTTCTAAAAATGAGGAAAATATTTAATATAAAAAAACCACTATCTCTCTCCATTCTCTTTCTTTCTCTCTTTATCTTCTCACTCTACTTCCTCTCTCAAGAAATCTCCAGCTACTTCAACCCTAATCATGAAATCGATCAATTCGAGTTCAATGTTGGGAACTAGCTTCAATGAACGCAAGCCATCCCCCCAAATTATCAATTTCGCAAGCTAACAAACCCACTGTTCCGGCGAAGGTTGACGATTCCGGTGATAGGAGGCATTACAAATTTTTACAGGGGAGTTAGGCAATGCCCGTGGGGAAAATTCGCCGCCTAGATTAGAAACCCTAACCGGAAAGGAACTAGGTTTGGCTTGGAACCTTCGACACTGTAATCGACGCAGCTAGGGCTTACGATAGGGCGGCATTCAAGCTGACGTGAACTAGGTTAGTTGATAGACAAAGAAAGGTAGCCGGAGTGGAGCTCGCTGCGATGTAGTGCGGCCAGAGATCGGCGAGCTGAGGAAGGAACTTGCCGGCGTTGTTGAAGAACTAGGGCGTCAGTTTCTTTGATTTGGGGAAAACTTCCGTTTTTAGTGTTTATATAATGTATTTTCCCATTCTCCCCTTCATTTAAAAAAAAAATGCATTTGACCCTTTATATTTTTTCTTTTTCAAATGAATTCAATCTCGACGGAACAGTGATTTTTTATATTTATATTTAACCTTCCCCTCATTTTTAGAAAATGTTAACTAACCCCCTTAAAATTAAAATTGTGGGGGTGAAATTCGATGGAAAACACCAAAATAGCCCTTAAGTAACTCACGTGAGCGGCACATGTTATGCTCTTCGTTAGATTTTTAACGATTTATCCAAAATTACACCTGATTGCAACAAAAAGACAAACTTAATAACCAAGTTGTAACAAATGCAAATTCGATAACCAATTGAAACATATCGACAAACTCAGGTAACTAAAATGCAATTTGCCCATTTTGATGATCTCTACTAAGGGTGAGATAAACGAAAAAGTATATTAGCCTCTATTAACATGAGACGGGGGAGTATTCAAGTTGTTTCATTTTTATCTAAGCTAGTTGTGAATATACTCCCTCCGTCCCACTATACTTGACACTTCTTTTCATTTTGGGCCGTCCCACTATATTTGACACCTTCCAAAAATAACCAAGTTTTTATATTTTTATATTCACTCTACCCCACCACTCATTCTCTCTCTTCATTTTCTACCACACATTTATTCAACCAACACTACTATTTACCCCACTCATTCTCTCTCTTCATTTTCTACCACACATTTTTTTTATTTTATTCTTTTTCCTTGGTTTTTGAACCCATCCCTTGGGTGTCAAGTATAGTGGGACGGAGGGAGTATTTATTTACTATTTTAACATTATAAAAAAGAAAAAGAAAACTCCATACTATCGTATATTTTCTTCGTCCCATTAATAGCTTCACTGTTTGCTAAAACGGGTGTCCCGTTTAAAGTTTCACCTTTCCTAAAAATAGCAAAGAATCTTTACTATTCCACCCACTCATTCTCTCTCCTATTTTACTATTACACTCACAACATTTTTCAAATTTACTATTTCCTCCACTCATTCTCTCTCCTATTTTACTATTACACTTACAACATTTTCTCCACTCATCAATTTCTTTAATTTGCATCTCCACCTCAAAAGGGTGAAGCAATTACCGGGTCGGAGGGAGTATATTAAGAATACTCCCTCCGTCCCAGCAAAAGTGTCACTTTTTACCCGAAATGGCGTCCCGTTTGAAGCGTCACCTTTTCTAAAAAGGAAATGTTTTATTAATATTCTATTATCCCACTAACTATTCCCTCCACTAATTCTTTCTCCTTTTTTCAAATTACACTCACAATACTTTTTAAATTCACTATTTCCTCCATTAATTCTCTCCTATTTTCAAATTACACTCACAACATTTTTTCTTCTCACTTTTTTTCTTAATTTGCGTGTCACCCCTAAAAGGGTGACACTCTTGCTTGCTGGGACGGAGGGAGTACTTATTTTGAAATATACTCCCTCCGTCCCACGTGAATGCAAACTTATTTCTATTTTGGTCCGTCCCACATGAATGCAAACTTCTCAAAATGGCAAAGAATATTCACTATTTCACCCACTCATTCTCTCTCCTACTTCACTTTTACACTCACAACATTCTCTCTTCTCATTATTCATCTCACTCATTCTCTTTCCTATTTAATTTTTCATACTCACAATATTTAATTTTTTCTCTTTCTTATATCACTTTTTTTTAATTCTCACACCCAAAAAATTAATCCACATTCACGTGGGATGGAGGGAGTATATAGGTGGGTCTCTTTTGACTAACGGAAATCTTTTCTATTTATTTATTTATTTATTTATTTATTTATTTTTTGAAAGGCACGTGGGTATATATGTATTGTATGTATGAGAATGAATACTATCATTATCATCTTATTATTGTTTCATAAAAAAAAAAAATATCATCTTATTATATTGCCCAACAGTATGGAGTGGCCTGATTGTTTTGCCGGCGACGAACCATCTCCGATCAGGAGACAATTACAGGGTCCTCGTCCAACACCACTTCGTGTTCATAAAGACTCCTACAAGATCAAGAAGCCGCCGGTAGTTCCACAACCCTCACGCGCACCACCACTACCGCCGCCTCCAGCCGCCGCCGAACGTCAGCCGGTGATCATTTACGCGGTATCTCCGAAAATCATTCACACTACAGCCGACGACTTCATGAATCTAGTTCAACGACTTACCGGACCTTATTCTTCTTTTTCTTCGTCTCCGTCCGGTAATTCCATGGTGACCGTCATGTCGCCGGCGGCTAGACTAGCTTCGATAGAGATGACCAGTCCGTCTGGGAGAAGAAAGGAGCTAGAGAAGGCGGAAACAGATCTAGATCTGATGATGGGTATGGATGAAGGAGTGGAAATGGGTCAGATCCCGGGAATATTATCGCCGGCGCCGGGGAATTTACCGACAATACCATCGGAGTATTTCTCGCCTGGATCTGAGATGAATAATCCATTCACGATTGCGAGTGATATGTACATACCAAGTCCGGCGACCTTGTTTTCAGGTCCAATGGTGTCTCCATCTCCGTCTTCATATGATCTTTTAAGTCAATTCTTTTTGGGCTTTTAGTTGTATATGTATAAATTGTATCAATTAGATTAATGTAAAGGCAGTTTAATACAAATTTTGTTTTCTTATATATGACTGTTAAAATAGCTTAGTTTACAAAGACTAACTCAGTCTGCTAAAAAAAAAAAACTTGCTCAGAAATTTTTTGCCTCTGTATAATAATTTTGGTTGGTTGCAGATTTATCATTGTATTTATTATATTTTTGTCAATTTTGTCACTGTGCTTTGATTTTCACTGTTTTTTTTTCCCTTCTATATAACGTTATATAATGAATGTTAGAAACTTAATAAAAATTTAACTGATTGTCAAAAATCAGCAAAACAAATAATTTAATCTTGAGATTAATAAAGCAAGCTTTAGAATCATTTTTTGATATCATTGAAAATTAATAAACAAAACTATTAACTTTTTTTTTTCCGAGCAACTTACTAATTCTTTTAAATATGTATGGAAGTTTTTGGAAACATTAACAGGATACAATTCTTTTTGGAAACAAAACTATTAACTTTTTTGCACATGGAAATTTGGCGTCTTGACAGCTCATGAACTCGAAGGTCGTAGAATCCCCTCAAGTTAGAGGGAAAGCGCTTTCTCCCTAGGCTTTATCTCCTAGGCGCTTCTGTGCGTGCATATGTGTGTGTGTGAGTAGTGAAAAAAAAAACTATTAACTTTTTTTCCTATGATTTTGAACAAAAAAATAAAATAAACATTTATCATATAGAGACCAAAAAAAGTTAATTTGACAATAAATAAAAGCTACTCATGATAACTAAAGTGATAGTCAAAAGAATTTAGGTAGGATTTTGAAAAAGAGTTAATTTATTTTCGGGACAATTACCAATTGGTATCTGATTCTAATGAAATCGATCAGCTAGGACATGGAATATAAGAATCGACCAACAGGTCCTCTCATTATAGATGGACACGCATGCCCTTGTTAGATTTAGCAAAATTACACATATGCCACTGTTTTAGAGACTTGGACGCATGAACCATTCCTCATCCCTCCCTCTGCACTTTCTCTCTCTCTCTCTCTTTCTTTTTTTTTCCCTCAAAACTTTAAAATGAAATATCTTAAGATCTAGAAGTCGAAAAAAAAAATCTGAAACCACCGTTGTTTTTGTATCGTCAATACGAATCAAACTAGTAGCATCAACATATAATCTGGATCAAATTTAAAAAGTTCACGGTTGTTCCAAGTTCACAGTTATTTTTGATAAGTTCACAGTTATTTTTCATATTTGTTCCAATAACAATTAAGAGAAGTTCACAGTTGTTTTAGCTAAATTCATAATTTTTGCATGAAAATGACTATCCCTTACTTAATTCATATATTTTTTAAATTAAGTTCACAGTTATTTTAGTAAAGTTCACAATTGTTTTTAGTCTTTTATAACATTTATTCTTGCAATTTTAAGAGATTGTTTGACATATTTGTTAAGTTCACTATTGTTTTTAGTTAAGTTCACAGTTGTTTTAGTCTTTTATGGCCTCCATTTTAGCAATTTTGTGAGATTATTTGACATATTGTTAAGTTCACTGTTGTTTTTAGTCTTTTAGGACCTCTATTTTTGCAATTTTATGAGATTATTTAACATATTTCTTAAGTTCACAATTGTTTTTAGTTAAGTTTACGGTTGTTTTTAGTCTTTTATGGCCTTGATTTTTGCAATTTTATAACACAATTTCTAAATATTTGTTAAGTTCATAGTTGTTTTTAATCTTTTAGGGCCTCTATTTTTGCAATTTTATGAGATTATTTGACATATTTTTTAAGTTCACAATTGTTTTTAGTTAAGTTTACAGTTGTTTTTAGTCTTTTATGGCCTCTATTTTTGCAATTTTATAACACAATTTCTAAATATTTGTTAAGTTCACAGTTGTTTTTAGTCTTTTAGGGCCTCTATTTTTGCAATTTTATGAGATTATTTGACATATTTTTTAAGTTCACAATTGTTTTTAGTTAAGTTTACAGTTGTTTTAGTCTTTTATAGCCTTAATTTTTGCAATTTTTGCAATTTTATGAAATTATTTGACATATTTGTTAAGTTCACAGTTATTTTTAATTAAATTCAAAGTTGTTGTAAGTATTTTATGGCCTCTATTTTTGTGATTTATGAGAATAGTAGACCTATTTGCCAATTATTGTTAAACTATATTGGTCATTTTACCCCAGTTTATGATACCTAAAGCTGCTGGAACCCCAAAAGTTAAAGTAGGTGTGATGGGAGCAGGCACAACAAGTCAAGCATATTTGATGTTATTCCACCATCATCAAAGCAATTTCTTGAACTTCTTTCAGCTACTGGAAAGATTTTGGCTTCAGAGCTTCCGAAGCATGAGAATGAAAGATGCAACGTGTTATATCCTGCTTCACAATCAACATCTCATGCTACAATCACCTCAATTTCGTTCGGATATGGAGTGGTTTAACCGGTCGTAGATGAGATTTCTGGTGAAAAGTAAGCGAAGAAAGAGAGGGCGCAAGACGAGAACGGAGAAGGCAATGTCGTCGTTGGTCGAATTTAGATTGGAGAAGATGATCGGCACAGCCGGAGAAGAAGGAAGGCCGGAGTTGTTAGAACATAGGTGGATCTGAGATTTTCCGGCTTAAGTGGCGAAAGTTCGAGCTTTCTCGCCATCAATGGCGGATGTTGACGGCGGTGAGAGATTTGAAGAACGGAGGTGGTGGCTGGAAATGGGAAAGAGGAGATGGTGGTCTGCAATGTGAAAGGATAGAAAGAGAAAGTATAGAAATATAAGAGCGTGAGAGAGAGAGAGGGTGATTTTTTATTTTTGGGTAAGGGGTAGTTTGAGTAGCGAAGGACCAGGTGGAATTTTGATTATGATCCCGGACTAGTTAGTTAAATTTCAAAATCCTTGTCTTAACTGTTCTTTTCACTTGAGATGAAGGACCCAACGATAATTTCCCCTTTTATTATATTAGAGACAAAATAATTTTAAAAATATTTTAGCTAGTGGATTTGAATATTAGAGAGAGAAAAAATACAAAACTTTTCAACTAGCAGGATTCGAACCATGGTTGTTAAAAATGAGTTCTAAGCGTCAAACCAACTAAGATTCATGAGCTTATGTCAACATCACACTTTTATATATAATTTCATAAAACATAAATAAAAATGTATACAAATTACTCCCTCCGTCCTAGATTTGCCCGGCCGGTTCAGACCGGCGGCTCCGATTTGGAATATCTAGAGAAAATCTTTTAGGTGGGATATTATTTATTTTACAAAATCTAATCCATAATTTTGTTACACTATGATTTCTCATTACATAAGCAAGAACTTTCTTAATTGGGGATACATGTTCCTTTAAAGTTGATAAATCATCTTGCACAAACAAATTTAAAATATGACATATGCACCTAACATGAAAAAATTTACCACCAATGGATGGTTGACAAATTTCAATAAGTAATGGTAAACTAGCAGTATTATTAGCAGCATTATCAAATCTAATTGAAATTTTTTTGTGAACTAATCCATATTCTTGTAAAACTCTAGCAATTTTGTTACAAATATTTTGAGCGTTATGAACAGTATCAAAAGATTTATATGCAAGTAATCATTTTTGTAATTTCCAACTACTATCAATCCAATGACTTGTAATTCCTAAATAGTTATGAGTTTGCCAATGATCACTCCATATATCGGCACATATTGACAATTTTTGGGGTAAATCTTTAAACGTATTAATTAAAGTTAATTTCCCTTGTAGATATTGGGCTTTAGTATCACGAGTACTTGTATTTTTATTAATTTCTTTAGCCGCGGGATTTTAACAAAGTTGTGCCATATTAGACCATAATGTATCATAAGCAAAATTAAAGGGTAATCCTTTAGCAGCAGTATATTTTGCCATTTCTCTTCTATACGTTGCATTATCAAATTTAAATAATTGCGAAGACGTACCTTGTGAGGATCCCGTAAATCCTTGTAGTTGTGTTTGATCTTGGGCATCTCCAACTTGGTCGGGGTGATTTGACGCCAAGTGTCTTTTAAATGACTTATAACCACCTCCATGGATAAAGGCAAATTTGGAAGTGCAATGGTTGCAATAAACAGTGTATTTGTTGGTACCTTCAATTAGCACTTATGTAAAGTGCACGGTCATGATGTCGGACCTCCCCGTGGTTCGACCTCCTCGACCTCGACCTCGGATTTGACCACCACCTCGCGCTTCACTTTGGGTTTGAGTGGTTTGAGTGTTACTCCCTTGGGTATGACCATGACCACCAATTGGAAATGTTGTATCAACTTCGTCATCGCTCAATTCAAGTGTTTTATTTTGTTGTATATTATCCTAAATGAAATCATCGGGGGAAATTGGATGCATAGTTGGATTGGTAGTGGTTGCCTTATTATTTTCCCTATCGCCACTGACGCCACGAGATAAAGACATTTTTTGTGTGAATATAATGGAATTATGTGAAAAAAAATGGAATTATGTGAAAAAAATGAAATTATGGAGACTTTGAGATAATATAGAGATTGAGAGAGAGATTGAGAGAGTGAGTTGAGAATGGTGTGAAAAAAAATAAAGGGAGGGGGAGGGTATTTATAGGTTGGAAAATGGAGAGAAAAAGTTAAAAAAAAAACTTTTTTTTTTACATTTTAGCCCCTAAAACGGCTAGAAAACCGTTATCTAACGGGCAAGTAACAACAGCCGTCGGATCAGCCTAATCAACGATCCAGATTAAGTAGCCGTTATCTCGTCTGAACCGGCGGTTCCGGTTCACGGTTTCGGTTCACACGGTTCATAACTGCGGGTTCACCAGTTTTGGAAAATAAAAACCGGGACCGGACCGGATAACCGCCGGTTCGGTTCAAGGGCGGTTCACGGTTCACTTTTCACGGTTTCCCGCCGGTTCTTGGCCGGTCCGGTTTCGGGCCGAACCGGCGGTTCAAGCACGAATGGGCAAGTCTACTCCGTCCCATCCGAAGAGGCACAAATTTCATTTTCGGGTGTCCCATTTGAAAAGGAACAATCCAAAAATGAAAAGTTTTTTATTACTTCTTTATTTGTGGGACCCACTTGTCATACTCACAATAAATATTCACTAACTATTTCCTACCCCACTTTCTCTTTCCTACATCACTTTTCATACTCACAATTTATTTCACTATACACTTTTTCTCTTTCCTACACCACTTTTCTTAATTCTCGTGCAAGACAAAAACTTTGCCTCTTCGAACGAGACGGGGGAGTGTTTTAAGATCCGGTGGATGTCGTGGCACTCCCCGTTACAAAGTGGGTCCGCTCCTATCAATTCCCCCCACAACAATAACAATCTTTATAATTCACTAGTCTGCTCTTTTTGTCCCAATATTATGGTTACTTATTTTCTTTTTTGGATGTTTCAATATTATGGTTACTATATCAAAATAGTCAATGAGACATATTTATTATATCCACGACGAAAATTTCTTTACCCTACTTTCTCTCTCCTGAGAAATAGATTTGGGAGAAATCATCATAATGTTGATGATTAGAATGTATTGAATCAGTAAGGGGCCGTTTGGTTCGATGCAAAAAAAAAGTGAAGGAATAGAATGGTCAATGGAATTGAATTCCTGAAGGAATTGGAATGGAAAAAAACTGATCAAACCCCTCCGTTTGGTTGGCACGAAATGGAATGAAATTGTCATTCAATTCCTTGGCAAATCATGTTTGATTTGAAAATACAAATTATAGGTTTAATAACCCGAATCTTACTAATATATTTTCGAAATTTAGTTAAGTTTTAGACTATTATGAATAGTTTGATTGAATTGGGTCAACTGGTAATTGATTTTATTTTATTTGGATTTTATTTTATTGTGACTATGAAGTTATTATTTGAATAGCAATATTGGGTGATTACAAAATAATGTTTGGACTTTTATTGGGCCAATTATGTTTTAAAGAAATTACAAGAAATATTTTTTTGGGCTTAGTTTCTTTTGGGCCAATCACTAAGTAAAATTTTGGGTCAATAATGCTAGTAATAACATGTGTTACTCAATTGGGTTTTTATAGTAATAAGTGGAGCATTTAAAAGCAAGAAGACGGAGGATCTAAATAAGGCTTGGCCCATTTTTTTTTAGGTTAAATTATTAAATTGTTCCATGTCATGTCAGTTAGTTTTGCAAAACATAAATTAGAGCATACATATTTAATACCCTAACCTAGTTGCCAATTAAAAAAAAAAGAGAGAAAGAAAACTGTTTGACGGCAAAGATAGAAAAGAGAGAGAGAGAGCCGTGAGAGAGAGAGACGTCAGCGAAATTGGAGAGAGAGAGAGAGGAAGAAGGAAGGAAGAAGGAGATCAAGGTTTTGTTCATTAAGGTAATCCTTACAACCCTTAATTATTACCTTTTGATTTGGGGTAGAAAGATGTAATGAAAACCTAATCTAAGTTTATCAAAATTAGGGTTTTCAATTGATTATGTTGGTAAGTGATATGAGTTTTGATCATCAATATTTCATATATTTATGAGAGTGAGAAATTAGGGTTCGTACCATAATAGAATTGATTTATTTGGATTGAATCTAAAGTATTATGTTGAAACGGAGTATCTAAGTATTTATTAAAAATAGTGTTATGTATGTGTGTGCATGAACTGTGTGTGAAACAGTGTGTGTGTATTTCAAAAGTTGGTTTTCAAAGTTGAATAAATTAAAGATTGAGTGGATGATCCAAACAAGAAATGTTGTAGCTAAAATATAATATAATAAAATCAAGGAGGTGGTTGATAATGATAGGATTCAATTACTGGTCTGTGGATTTATTATAAGCTAAGGATGTGTCCTTGTGATTTAATAATATATTTTCCACAAGGATGTTTCAAGATAATATACCGTGTGAGTGTGTGTAATATTAGGGTTTTATGTGTGTGCTATAAAATGTGTAATTAGCGTGTGTAAATGGGTTTTTGATTAAAGTAAAGGAAATAAAAATGTTAGAAACCTAAGGATAATTTGGATAAACCCTAGGGGTGTTTTAGTATTTATGTGTAGGGTATTTTGGGAAACTCTAGAAGTGGAAAGCAACTTGAGACGGAGTTAAATAGAATCAACTCATAAGTTAGTGAAGTAAAATAAAGTTAAGTTGGGACGGAGTATTAAGTAGTTAATCCGTACTTAACGGATGAACAGTATAAACCGAGATACGAATATGGGTTTGCTCAAGCTGGGCCTAATTAAATTGGGCCATGAATATTATCTAAATAACCAAGTATCAGGGCCGAGTAAGGTCTTCCTTATATGACGAGGAACGTTTATCTCAGCCTTATGTCAACATGTTTGGGCCGTTATGCAGCGAGAGACGAGGAAACTAAAGTTCTTACCTCGGCATTTCACCACCATGACGAGGAAACAAAATCATTTACCTCGGCATATCTCCGTACCGGCCAATCTCCAAATGACGAGGAAGCAGAATCATTTACCTCGGTCTATTTGTTAAGGCCGAGGTACAACATTTGTGTTCCTCGGCGTTAGGTTAGCGAGAACATACAATCCTTATACAACAAGGATTACACATTCATGATTCAATCCAGTTGTAATCAACTACACCAATCCAAGTCAAACAATGACTCCTTAACGAGATGTAATTCTCTTAGGATTACATCTTATCTCTTTACAAGTGTATTTCAACATGGATTCTATCAATCCATCCTTATAAATACAAGCCCGTGGCTCATTATTAGGTACGTCACTTTTACATTGGGAAAACTCTGTCCATTTGTTTTCTCATATACAAACCGTGAACTTACTCTCACGCCGGAGGGCCTTTAGCCGGATTCGCCCCGGCTTAGTTTACGTGTTTTCTCTTATTTTCAGGCCTTGCAATCACCGGAGCAATCATCGCTTGGATTTGGGCTGTTTTGACGATTTTGGCATCATCAATTGGTTCCATTGCCGGGAAATCGATTCAAACACCCTTTGTTTGGCACGGAAACGCTCGCTAAAAGCCAATTTTCTTGCCGGAATTTTTCTTTCTGTGAACGGAATTTTTGGATCATTGAGACTCTGTTCTTGAAGCTGCCGGAATTTGCAAACCTCAACCGGATTTTGCCCAGATTCCGTTTGGAGGCCTTTTTAGCGTGAAGTTTCAGATTGGCTTGAATCCTTCTGTGTTAAAAAAAAAAAAAAAAAAAAAAAAAAAAAAAAAAAATCACAATTAGTTATTTGTTTGTGGTCAAAATTTGCCCTAATTTTGGCCATAAATTTGGTTCTATTGAAATTGTGTTTTTTGGAAAATTTACACTTGGTAATTTGCTGTTGGCTTACAATGGACGGACAGTTTACAAGTGTTACGGCTGAGGACCCAACCCAGGTGAATGGGGCGAACACAGGAGCCGAGGAACTGCCTCCTCCTCCTCCTCTACCTCAGCCAGATGCCCCTCCTCCCCTCTCCATGACCCTTCGTTCCAAGGGTCAGGTGAATGCCGAGGGAGAAGGCGCTGAGCTTCCTCGTCCCACTCGTGCTCGTGGAAAGCAAGTGGGAAGGAAGAAAACAAAGAATGCCGACGCCGGTCAAGCTGGAGGAAGTCAACCCGTTGACCGACGCTCTTTGTTGCATAAGCAAATGGAGACATTACCAAGAATGTATGAAACACAGTTTGCTCTCTTGCAATTAGATCGAGCATTCCATGGCTGAATTTATTAGGCCATACGTGGGCAACCCTCGAAAAGGGACGGGATGAGCAACAACCTCCTCCCTAAAGACAAAGGACCTACCAATGCCAACCCAGGGAATCTCCTCATCCTCGGCACAACGATAGCGAGAGCGCCAATAGTCGACTTGAGAAGCCACTTAACTCCTAGAGAAGAGGAAGTAAACTCAAGGGACCTAAGAACGAGACTCAGCTTGAACAGACGACTATCTCCTGCTCGTCTTGTCATGGCACCTAAACGTCCCACGCCACCTCGATCTCGTCGACCAAATTCTCCTCGACTTCGTCGACCGGATTCTCCTCGTCCTCGGCAGCGAGAATTTGCAAGACCAAGGACACCAGAGCCGTACAGAATGATACTTGGCGGTCAAGACCTGGAATTAAGGCGTGACAGAGCTCCTTCCAAACGGGACATCCACCGACATGACGCGGAGCACAGTAGGGTCAATGATCGCCCCAAGGATAAATCCGTCAGAAGCTCCCAACGAAGCACCCGCTCAAGCAGTGACAAGGGAGTGGAAACCAAGCAATGGGAGCTATTGAAACAAAGACTAGATGATATGGAAAGGGGAAAGAAGTTTAATGACGATGACTACGACTGGGCAACACGTCCATTCTCTTTGAGGATAACTGCAGCTCCACCTAATCCTCACCTCAAGCTTCCTAATTTCGAAAAATACAATGGCACTATTGATGCAAAAGACCATGTGCAGAGTTTTGAACAAACTATGAATCTCCTCACCAGCCTTGATGACACCTTTCTGTAAAGCTTTCGCTAGCACCTTCTCAGAACTGACTTTGACTGGTTTCGTGAGCTTAAAAGAGGTAGCATCGGCTCTTTGGAGAGGCATGAGGAGAATGTTCTTGGACCACTTTGCTCACTGTGGTAAGAGGAAGATAAGGCTGGGTGACTTGGCCAACATTGAGCGAGGGAAAGGGAGAGACCACCCTCGGCTATTATAATCGGTTAGAAAAATGGCGGACCGAGGTTGAAGAAAGCCTCGGCGACGGGGAAGTTATTGTTTGTTTCAATTCCGGCTTAAAATCTGGTCCCCTCGTTTATGAACTCTCGACGGGGAACCTCAAACAAAGTCCGAGCTATCTGAGGTAGCTTATGCCATTTCCATGGGCGAGGATAAAACAAAGAAGAGGGAGGCGACAAGACGAAACAGAGGCGACGGGAAACCGCCGAGAATAGTAATGGAAACGGCAAGGGATCGAAAGGGAAAAACAAAACAAGGAGTACGGAGAAGCTTGAGTTCACTCCTCTTACTAAGCCCATTTACGAAATCATGCGGTGGTCAACCTTCCTCCACCTCAACCAATGACCGACAAGCCAAAATTCCCTTGTAACATGAACAAATACGTGATTTTCACAAAGATAACGGGCAGACACCACTGATGGTTGTTGGGCCCTCAAGAAAATAATCCAAAAATGGGTCGACGAGGGAAAGTTAGACCGTTATGTTATGAAATAAGATAACAAGCGGAAGCGGAAGGAAGAGGAAAGTGAAGATGACGACAAAAGCGAGGAGGAAGACCGAAGGCCTCCTAGGGCCAAGTTGAATGTGATACGGGAAGAGGTAACGTCTACCGAGAAAACTAAGGGACCGGATCCACGAGGCGAGCAAAGTGTACCATGTTCTGCTTGGATCCATAAAGCGGAAGAGGTCATTAGTTTCTCTCTAATGAGTTAGCTAGGCCGAGCGGCTCGTGAACTACCCTTAGTGATAAAGGGTCGAATAGACAACGTTGAATCCGCAAGACTTCTTGTTGACACGGGGGCCTCTCGTGACATCTGTATTACTCGGCCTTCCAACAGATGGGCTTGAAAGACACCATGTTGGAACCCTACCATGGAAGGCTAGAAGGATTCACCAACCACAAAGTTGGAGCCAAGGGAACTGTGGAGCTAGAACTCGAAGTCGGTGATCATCCCTTCCTAGCCAAAGCCACAGTCAATTTTGTAGTCATGGATTTGACTAGTGATTACCATGCGATCATAGGCATTCCAAGTCAAGCCAAACTTGGGCTGGTGGCCTCACTTCCCCACCAACGAGTTAAATTCCCCACCGGGCGGGGTTGGATGCGTGAGGGCCACCCCCAAGGACTTCTTGGAACATGTAGTGAAGAGCAGAAAGAAATCCAAGAGTGTGGAGATAGATACCCCCGAGGAAAATATTAAGATCTCCAAGTCTCAGAAAACCACCGAAACTAGCTCCAGAATGAGCTATATTCGTGAAGTGTCCACGGAGGAGGAAGAGCCTATGGTCCAAGAAATTGCAGATGACCAAGGCATATTCCTATACGTACTGAGGAAGACCCTATGGTCCAAGAAATTGCAGATGACCTAGGCATAATTCAGTCCGTATCAGAAGAAGACCTTGTTCTCTTCAACGGCCAGAACTCGGGGGCCAACCACGACCTAGAGAAGGTCAGTCTCCCAGATGTTGATAAACTTATGGAGGAAGAGGGCCTCAACGTGAATGACAATGAAGGGAGAAGAATTAGAGAAATCATCATCGAGTCTCTAGAATTCCGTGACGGTCTTGAAATGAAGCTTTGTTGACGAAGCTGGAAGAGATAGTCATCAATCACGATTATCTGAACAAAAAATCAAGCTCGGGGCCAACTATCTCCCGAAGAGAAAGAAAAAACCATCTCCCTCTTAAAAAGCAGCCTCGATATCTTTGCTTGGAGAGTCGAAGATATGAGGGGGATCAATGAAGAAGTAGCTCTCCACCGCCTTGAAGTTGATCCTTTGGCAAAAACTATCTCCCAGACAAGGAGAAATTTTGCAAGGGATAAGGAGGAAGCTATAAAAGAAGAAGTGCAGAAATTACTTAGTCTTTGGAATAATTCGTGAAGTTAAGTACCCGTTTGGTTGGCCAATGTAGTTATGGTGAAGAAGCAAAATGGGAAATGGCGCATGTGCATAGAGCTTTACTGATCTAAACAAAGCTGCCCCAGACGGACTATCCTCTTCCTAGAATTGACAAGTTGGTTGATTCTATCATTTGGACATCAAACTCTCGGCTTCCTAGATGCCTATTCGAGGCTATCATCGAGATAAAAATGGCGGAAGAGGACATTGAGAAGACGGCCTTCCAAACACACAGGGGTAATTGCTTGTTACATCATGATGCCTTTTGGGCTCGAACGCGGGTGCTACATACCGGCGAATGGTGAATCGAGTTTTGCAAGCCAAATAGGTCGCAACATGGAAGCTTATATTGATGACATGGTCATAAAGACCAAGGAAGGCGGCCACGTTCCCGACACACGAGAGACAATCCACAACCTCCGAGCTAATAACATGAAGCTAAATCAGAGCAAGTGCGTGTTTGGAGTAACCGGAAAGTTCCTAGGCTTCATGGTATCACAAAGGGGATTGAAGCAAACCCCGAAAAAATCAAGGCGCTCGTTGACATGAAGGAACCTACCACCATCAAGGAGGTTCAAAGACTTAATGGAAGAATCGCGGCCCTTGGAAGATTCATTGCCAAATCCGCCGAAAAGTCCTTTGCCTTTCTTCAAGGTATTGAAGGGTACCAAGAGCTTCTCTGGACTCTGAATGCTCTGAAGCATTCCTCCGGTTGAAGGAGTACTTGGGTTCCCCTCCCTTGCTTAGCGATCCGACTACGGTGAGATCTTTGTACGTCTTCCTAGGCTGCCCCGATCATCTTTGTCGCTTTGTCCTAGTTCGAAATGACGAAGGAATTCAAAAGCATTGTCTACTATGTCTCTAAGGCACTATCGACGTGGAAACGAGATACTTCAATGTGGAGAAGATAGCGTACGCACTAGTCATTGCATCAAGGAAGCTACGTGCTTATTTTTTACGCACATCCTATCACCGTGTACACAAATGAACCATTGAAGAAGATACTACATAAGTTGGACGGCTCAGGGCGTCTCCTTAAGCGGTCCATCGCTCTCGCTGAGTTCGATATCACTTACCAACCAAGGAAGACCCTCTGGCGCGGCCTTTGGTTGACTTCATGGTCGAGACTGCCTTTATGGGTGAGCATCTCCCCACCTCTAGGAAGCAAAACGCACGAGAGGATAAAGACTCTCCCATTGAACTCCCATCCAAGCTGTTGGATCCACGTATACGGACGGATCGGCCACGAAGGACGAAGCGGAGGCTGGAATTGTGCTAGCAAGCCGGAAGGAGAATATACTACGCAAGACGCCATCCGTTTCAAGTTCCACCTCCAATAATCAAGCGGAATATGAAGCTCTAATATTTGGCATTGAATTAGCCTCCTTCATGGAGCGACTAGGGTGGCGGCCTTCTGCGACTCCCGACTCGTTGTCAAACAAGTAAAGGGAGAGTATAATACCCAAGACCCCACCCTTGCCAAGTATAGAGACCTGGTCCTAGATATGACGAAGAAGATGGAATTTTCGAGCTCAAACAAATTGGCGGGGAAGATAACCAAGTCGCGAGACGTTCTTTCCAAATTGGCTACCATGGATGTCTCTAAGACCGAGTCCTTATGTGGTTTATCTTTGAGGAACACCGCATACGAAAGACTACAAATCATGCTCCTAGATGGAGAAGATAGATCTTTGGATCGATGATTACATTGAATACATTGAGAAGGAAAAACTACCGAAGATGATGTTCGAGCTAAGCTTATCGAAAAAGAGGTCCCCAAGGTTCGTGGTGATGAATGGAGTCCTCTACCGAAGATCTTTCACAAAGCCCACTGCTAAGGTGTGTCTATCCCAAGGAAATTGAGAACCTCTTGGCGGAAGTACATGAAGGTGTTTGCGGCGGACACCGGGGGCAGAACCTTAGCTAACAAAATCATATCACTAGGGTACTATTGGCCAAAGCACTTTGAGGGAAGACGCGCACGCCTATGTTCGAAAATGTGACAAGTGCCAAAGGTTCTACGACATTCCTAGACTACGGCGGTTGAGCAAACACTTGTAATACCTACGTGGCCATTTGATATGTGGGGGATCGATATCATCGGACCACTTCCCTCCCGCCAGTGGTAATTGCAGAGTACGTGATAGTAGGCTGTTGATTACTTCTCCAAGTGGATAGAAGCCAAGGCATTAGCCAAGATAACGAAGAGAACGCGATCAACTTTGTCCATGACAACATCGGGTGCGATTCGGCCTTCCACATACAATTGTCTCGATCATGGGTGCAATTCTCCACGGCATTCACTACTGAGTTGGGAAGAGTAAAAGTCCGCCATGCAAAATCTTGATTAGCGAGACCACGAGGCAATGGCCAAGCGAAGCGGCAAACAAAGCGGGTCCTAACCGCCCTCGCCAAGAACCTTGAAGGACGCGAGGGTAGATGGTTGGACGAACTTCCCTAGCCTTATGGGGCATTCGCACAACCACCGGGGGCCACGGAAACCCCATTCGCACTAACCTTCGGTTCGAGGCTATGGCACCGGCGGAGATGGCCATCCCTACGGTGAGAAATTCCCATTACGATGAGCAAGTCAACAAGGTCAATAGGCTCCTGGACTGGACACGATAGATGAGAAACGACTAGGTTTGCACTGAGATGAGGATGGTGAATTACAAACAAAGGACCAAGGCGTATCATGATAAGAGGGTCATCGGAAGAGTATTCCAAGTAGGCGATTGGGTACTCGAGAAAAATTGAAGCTCTGGACGAAAGACGAACGAACAAGCTCTCCCCAAATTGGGAAGGTCCTTATATCATCACTCAAGTCATTCGAGAAGGGACCTACGAGATTGAAGACCAAGGAGGGAAGGACCTCAAGCATCCCTGGCACTCCCGACAACCTTAGAAAATACTATCACTAGTCTAGTTTATTTTACGGTAGATTAGTTTCTTATTTCCTGTCTTTTAGTTTTGATTATTTGATAGGATTGCGGTTAGTTGTAATCGCATTTCGGTTTTATGAAAACTTGATCTCTTCCGGCATGCAAAGCAACTATCAACTCTTCATACGAGACATCGGAAGATGAGGGTTTGCATCCCGACTCTTACATGCAACACATCTGTCGAGCCACCTTGACCCAGAGGATACCCAGCGGCCCAAGACGAGGACCTCCTTGGCACGATGGCTTCTGACACATCTGTCAAGGGTCCACCTTGACTCGGGATACCAAGCGGCCAAGACGAGGGACCTCCTTGGCACGATGGCTTACAACACATCTGTCGAGGGTCCACCTTGACTCGGGATACCAAGCGGCCAAGACGAGGACCTCCTTGGCACGATGGCACAACACATCTGTCGAGGTCCGCCTTGACTCGGGATACCAAACGGCCAAGACGAGGACCTCCTTGGCACGATGGCTTACAACACATCTGTCGAGGTCCACCTTGACTCGGGATACCAACGGCCAAGACCAAGGGACCTCCTTGGCACGATGGCTTACAACACATCTGTCGAGGTCCGCCTTGACTCGGGATACCAACGGCCAAGACCAGGAACCTCCTTGGCACGATGGCTTACAACACTTCTGTCGAGGTCCACCTTGACTTAGGAGACTAACGGCCAAGACCGAGGACTTTCCTCGGCTAATAACAAACCTCCTACCATGAGTCAACTCGATTCGGGATTACAACACTTCTGACCAAGGAAACCTTCCTCGGCCTAAATAACTAAAGAGCATAGTTAAAGCCGAGGAGTATTTCCTCGGCCTAACCACTTTGCCCAACATTTGGGAGCAAGGAACCTTCCTTGGATCCCGACTTCTTAAGTCTAGTGCCTCGGCCTAGCATACAAAAATATGAGTAAGCTATGGAAATAACATGAATCATGACAAAAGGATTTTCATTGATATTCAAAAAAAAAATTACAAGTCCTACCATCTATTACAAAAAATAAAGAAAAGAAGCTATCCTAAGACTGATGCACGTCATCAAAAGGCTTGTCCAGCCAGTCTTCAGTGATAGTGCCGGGGGGAGGAAGGACCGTTTGTTCAGTGAAGGCATTAGTTTCCTCGGTCCCCCCTTCCACCTCGGCTTCTATGACTTCGGGCTCTTCAGCGTCCTGGATCGCCTCCACCAGGTCTTTTATATTGCCGGGGACAACAGAGGCCGGCCTCCACACTTCCCTGCAAGCGTGAGCAGCCTTGGCAGCCATTAGCTCCCAAGTTGCTTTCGAGAATAGGGGACCAAGTGGTGGAGAGCCACGACTTCCTCGGCATATTGATCCTGCAGATTAGGCTTGGGCGACCTTATTGATATCCAGCCGGTGGAAGGATCGGCCAAAATGCTCGGGCCAAATGAAGATAGCCATCTTCAAACATAGTGGCCGTACGCTCGTCCACGGCCTCTACGAAGGCCGAGGCTGGCCATCATCAATTCCTTGAAAGCCGAGCTCTCCTTGAACCGAGCAACGGCCTCTTCCTCCACTAGGCTGGGAGGGTAGCTTCCAATCCCCGGCATTTAGCCTCAGCTTCATCGGCCTTGGTTTGAAGCTCGGCCTTACCAGCCTTTGCACAGGCAAGCTCCTCTTCCTTAAGCCGGAGATGTTCCTCGGCCTTGGCCTTTTCTTCCTCGGCCCTTTTCACTTCGGCCTCCACCTTGGCCTTGGGCGCCACAAGTTCGGCGTCCTTGGCCTTTAAAAGCTTAGCCAAGGAAGCCTTATCATTTTCACTCTTCGCTTGGGCAGCCTTAGCCTCATTTAGGCGCCTAGTCTTCTTCTTGGCCAGAACATTTTCATACGCCGAGTGACGGAAGCCAGGCGAAAGAGAAATCATTATTAGAAAGGCAAACCAATATCAAGGACAATAACCAAGAAAAGGGATTAACATTTACCTCGGCGATCAAGAGTCCTTATGGCGAGCAAGGTGTCCTCGTTGGGAGCCTCTTTACAAAAGGTCTCGTAAGCGTCCTCGTCCATAGCCCTCTGAATGGGAGCACGGCCCAATCTTACCAAGGGTCCCTCCCTTGCCAACAGAGGAAGTCCCTTGAGACGGGGAACGTTGAGGGACATGCTCTTGGCCAGCTCGTCGGCCTCCTCAACGGTTTTGATCGTTTGAATGGTTAAGGGAGGGGGAGCCTCAACATTGGGGGCCCCACTAACACTTGCCCGTTTAGCCGCAGGTTCCTCGGCGCTAACGGTTGGCGTTCTCTTGGAGCCTGATTTCCTTTGGACGAGGGTAGTTTCCTCGGTCGCCTCTTCCTCGGCATCAACATGGAGGCTATGCCCCTCTGCAGTTGATGGATTGGTGTGTTCGTCAGTCGCCGCTTCCTCGGCATTTACTTCCCCATGTAATGAAAGGGGAAGGGGTTGGTCACCCTGGACGTTGAGGACGAGATTACGGGCATTAGCCTCTTCCCTCCTTTCTACCAAGGCAGACTTCTTGCTCTGCCTCCTCTTCCTCTTCACTAGCTCTTGGGGACTTAGTCTCTCCATGGCTATAACTTCTTCTTCCTCGGCGGTTAGATCTGCAAGGGACGAGGGAAAAGAGTTAAATACGAGCAGAGGTAACAAGCATTCAAAAAGTACCAAGTAAAAAAGAAACATTTACGTCCAACTATGTCGATGGCTTTCAAACATTGGTCCCGGGGACATTCAGTCTTGCACGTAATGCAATCCTCATGGAACACCAAGCCGAGGTGAATTGTCCAGTCATTGAAGCGTCTCCCCCTCTTTACGGTGACAAGGGGAGACACCCCATCCTTCTTCCCCGGCATCAAACCCGCCTGTATATAATAATGGTCCGAGGACTCAACCACTGACCAATCAAGGACTCCCACCTCGGCAAATTCTTCTAGGCGTTTGCTCAAGTCCTGAGTCCATTCATATTGTTGGACGGGAAAGGATGAAGTGGGACCTTTACAAGGAGACTGGAACTCCCATCCTTGGCGGCTCTCAACCCTTATAACATGGTTATCCCAGCCGGCAACTTTGCTAGACATAGGGAGGAGCAGCTTCGGTTTCTTGGACGCACTCTTAATGACGAGGAGACAACTCTCCTTGACAAATTGAACATGGTAGAAATATCTGAAAGCTCCCATGGTCGGCTCGTACCCTAAGCTACGGCAGAGGACAATGAAGCTGACAAGAACCCGGGTACCATTAGCTCCTAGCATGGCCGGCACTGCCCTCACATCGTCTAAAAATTCGCAGATGAAAGGATCCAGGGGAAGACGAAGTCCTTGTTGGAATTGTTTGAAGTAGAAGTGGACAAAGTCTTGGTTATAGTAAAAGTTGTCCTCTTTCTTCTTTGTCTTGACTCCATATGGCCCATATAAGTTAGCTTTGTACTCGGCTTTGTCTACCCCGTACTTGGAGTCTGACTTTTCCAGCATGGGATCCCCGGCTCTTGGGGTCCTCTCTTGTCTTTGTCCTACTCCTTGGCCTCCTCGTCCTCGGCCTCCTCTTCTTCTGGCCAGGCGGCCATCAGTTGTGCTTCTTCCATGAAAGCATCAACTATTTGAGTAGACGAGGAGGGTTCTCCTTCTCTTCCCGTCATATCTGCATAAAGACGAGGAGACAAAATTAGTGACCTCGTCCATGGCTGATTTAGGACGGGGAAGGGAGATTCCCCTCCTCGTCATTTAATAAGGCCGAGGAGGAGCCGTACCTCTCAGGCGCTCACGCATTTCGCGATCGAGAGGCCGGGTAGAGCGGCTCGATGTGCTCCATCATCTCGGCCTATCCTCAAAAACTATAATGTTGGGTGAACCAGACTCAATCCTATCTATTCTTGTGGAGTCAGGGTATTGGAGGAATAGACGAGTTCGACCATAACCTCTCAACTGCTTGCTTACATCATCCAGAGTGAGCATCAACCATGGACCTCTCTCTCTACGATAGACCCTCAGATTTCCAGTATGATATCCATAACGGAATCGGGGAGAATGGTCCCAAGAACGAGCCATTTCTAAGGGGAATCAAAAATGAAAGGGGGAGTTCATTCAATATTCAAGAAAGTCCATATAAAATACAATGAAAATCAAAGGTTTGAAGTTTTTTTAATTGATGAAGAAAAGCTTCATTCTTTAACAATGGTGGTTTACTGTTCTTGGTATGTTCAAGATCCTTCCCAACAAACCCTAAGAAGATGGAAATCAGATTCAAAATGCACAAAAGGGGAGAAATTTCATACCTGAGTTTGAAGAGACTGATGGAATCACAACAGAAAGCTAGCTCGCCGGAAACTGGGTTCGAACAAGATCAAGGTCGCCGGAATTATTGTCGCCTGAACCTTGGCAATCGCTCTCGAATATTTGGGGTTTGTAAAGAGTAAAATGAGAAGGATTTAGCTTTTTATAACCCCTCAATCGGGTTAAACCCATGGGTAAAGTAACATTCCGGGTCTGGCGCCCCAAAAAATTAAATGCAAATTGACGGTTTCGAGGTGTGACAAGACTGGGGGGCCCCAGAATGGCAACCGTCAGTTATATGAAGCGACGCCGAGGACACGTGTCAAACCCGTTCGTATTCCATATTACGAGGACGAGATGACTTTCTACTCGTCCTAATCCGAGATAGAAAGTCGGGGGCCACTGAACAGTATAAACCGAGATACGAATATGGGTTTGCTCAAGCTGGGCCTAATTAAATTGGGCCATGAATATTATCTAAATAACCAAGTATCAGGGCCGAGTAAGGTCTTCCTTATATGACGAGGAACGTTTATCTCAGCCTTATGTCAACATGTTTGGGCCGTTATGCAGCGAGAGACGAGGAAACTAAAGTTCTTACCTCGGCATTTCACCACCATGACGAGGAAACAAAATCATTTACCTCGGCATATCTCCGTACCGGCCAATCTCCAAATGACGAGGAAGCAGAATCATTTACCTCGGTCTATTTGTTAAGGCCGAGGTAAAACATTTGTGTTCCTCGGCGTTCCGGTTAGCAGAACATACAATCCTTATACAACAAGGATTACACATTCATGATTCAATCCAGATTGTAATCAACTACACCAATCCAAGTCAAACAATGACTCCTTAACAGATGTAATTCTCTTAGGATTACATCTTATCTCTTTACAAGTTTATTTCAACATGGATTCTATCAATCCATCCTTATAAATACAAGCCCCATGGCTCATTATTAGGTACGTCACTTTTTACATTGGGAAAACTCTGTCCATTTGTTTTCTCATATACAAACCGTGAACTTACTATCACGCCGGAGGGCCTTTAGCCGGATCCGCCCCGGCTTAGTTTACGTGTTTTCTCTTATTTTCAGGCCTTGCAATCACCGGAGCAATCATCGCTTGGATTTGGGTTGTTTTGACGATTTTGGCATCATCAACGGATATTATTTATTTTTGTAGATCCGATCGGAGTTAGCAATTGTTCGAGTACAAACGATCGAGGTAAGGGATTATACATCTTTAAGTTAATTGATTTCCGCTCCGTTTCATTATTTAGGCTTCCGTATATTTATTGGCGATGTACGTTCTTTTGATACGTAAAAGCTGACCTCTCGTCAGTATTTGTTTTGACTCCCTCGGTTACCGTTATTTGCTAATCTTTTGTTATTCGTTTGCTATATCGTCATTTTGGTTTCGTAAATACAGAATTTTGTTGTTATTGTGAAAGTTCATATTCTGTATAAAAATAAGTTTTGATATGATGTGATTTTTTTTCATTAATGATCACTAAGTTAGACAACCTGCTTCGACGGGGTATATTTGATATTTTGGCCTTCGGGCAAACTTAGTTCACCGCTTCAATGTAGTAGTGGTGGGGTGTTCCGATCTGTTTGTTTAGGACTCTGCGGAGTCAACCTTTGTGCCCTTTGTGGGATTTCGAACCCTTTGTGGGTATTAGTGCTCTTTGTGGGCTTTTGTTCCCTTTATGGGATTTTGATTTGATAAGGTCAGTGGACCACTTATGTGATCATGATGTCTGTGAATGATTTGATTATCTACAGCTGGTATGGGACAGTTGTAGATAACTAGATCATTCGAGTCAACTTTGTTCGACTTATCGATCCTTTGAAATTCCTAAAAATCTGTGAGTGGTTTAGTTAGTTAAAGCTGGTATGGGACAGTTTTAAATAAGTAAACCATTCGAGTCAATTTGAATCGATTTCGTCATCATTTGGAACTCCAAAATATTTGTCAACTCAGTTTGTGAAACCGTTGAGATTTGAAAGACATTTGGTTTGAGATTTGGTAAATAACTATTTTGAATTTGTGTTCTGTTATGTCTTCGATTGTTATTTGGACTTTATATTGTTTGATATTCCTTCAGGTCAACTCCTCCTTAGTAACCGGAGGGGTTGTATATGAACTTACTGGGCATTGTTCGCTCACCCTTTCATCTTCTTTTCTTCCAGATTTCATATAGGAAGAATGTGAAACGGTTCGGGAGCACTTCATAAGTAGTTCAAGAATTGTTTAGTTATTTCATTTTAGTCTCTTTAGTTAGTTATTGCAGTTATTTGAGAGTTTGTAAGACTTTAAAAATTTTGTTGAGCTAGTGGATTGTACTAGCCGTTGAAATTGTTATCGTTATCCACATTTAATTTATTTCAAATTGTGGTTAGTGTTTGTATTATGATTTTAGTAGCCGTTGGAGGTTATTTTATTATCAATTAAGCATTATTATTGTTGTGGAAATTCAGGGTCGTAACAATAGGAATGAAATGAAAGCATATAAAATGTTCAATTTACCCTTCTTTTAAATTTTTTTTTGGGGGGTGGGGAGGGGTAGGTAGGGGGTATGCAAAATGAGTAAATTTTTTTTTTTTCGTGTGGGGGGGTGGGGTGGTAGGGCGAGGGATGGGGGAGTAGGCGGGGGTCTTTTAAAAAAAAATTTCGTGGGGTTGGGGGGTGGGGGTGGGGGTGGTAGGGCGGAGGCTGGATGGGGGTAGGCGGGGATATTTAAAAAAATCGTGGGGGTGGGGGGTAGGTGGGGGTGGTAGGGCGAGGGCTGGATGGGGGGTAGACGGGGGTCTTTTAAATTTTTTCGTGGGGGTGGGGGTGGTAGGACGAGGGGCTGAATGGGGGAGAGGTAGGCAGGGGTCTTTTAAATTTTTTTTTCCGTGGGGTTGGGGGGGTGGTAGGGCAGAGGCTGGATGGGGGCGGGGTAGGCAGGGGTCTTTTAAAAAAAAATTCGTGGGGGTTGGGGGTAGGTGGGGGTGGTAGGGCAGGGGCTGAATGGGGGGGGGGGGGTAGGCAGGGGTCTTTTAAAAAAGAAAAAATTTCGTGGGGGGGGGGGAGGGCAGGGGCTGGGTGGGGGTGGGTAGGCAGGGATAGGGGTGGTTTGGGTTTGGAGGTATTTTGGTCAAAAAAAATTTTTACAATTTCATTGCCAAAGGAATTGAGCATTCCTTTCATATATGGAGGGAATGACCAATTCCTTCCTTCGATGGAATTAGCCATTTCGGAGAAATGAAAATTTTAAACCAGACACGAAAATGGAATGGGTCAAACGGAATTAACCATTCCATTCCATCGATGGAATGGTCAATTCCGCGAACCAAACGGGCCCTAAGTATTTACACATCACAATACCCTATTTATAGTAAGGTATACTAATCTTAACTGTTTATAATTTGTTAAAACAGCCGGCCACTTGCCCTAACTAACTAACAGAAAATGAGCTAATAAACTAACGTTATAACTTGTAGCTATATTTACACTTTGGGCCCTTCATGAATGACACTTAAGACCATTTTTCAACTGTAACAAGTTTTGTAGCTTTTCTGTACTACTCCTGCACATCATTCTTCAGTTCTGTATGAACCACTATTGGCTGGCAACAGTTGGATGCGTGTGTTGATACATTTTTCTTAGTTTTAATATCCTCAATACCCCCCTCCCTCCTCCCCCAAGTTGAAGGATTAAAGGGACACAAAACCCTTAACTTTTGCATAAATAATCAATGAAGGCTTTTGGGAAGAGACTGAGTTAGAATGTCAGCTAGTTGAGAATGAGAAGGAACATACTTAGGTTGAATTAGACCTTGTTGAACCTTTTCATGAACAAAATGACAATCGAGTTTCGTATGCTTAGTACGAGCATGGTATACAGGGTTGTAGGCAATATCAATTGCTGCGGAGCTATCACAATGAAGCACAACTGGAAGAGGAACATTGACTTGTAAGTCTTGAAGCAGACTATGCAACCACAATATTTCACACGAAGCAGTGGCCATGGCACGATATTCTGATTCAGCAAAAGAGCGAGAAACTACACTCTGATTTTTGGAGTACCAAGAGACTAAGGCAGGTCCAAGAAACAGATTTACGATCATCTGGATTTCTTCCCCAGTCACTATCACAAAACCATTGAGAATAAGATCACTAGAAGAAAGGAAAAACAACCCTTGACTAGGTGATGCTTTGACATATTTTAGAACCGTGTGAACAACAAGTAGGTGAGTAGTTCTTGGTGCTTGGACTAATTGGGTAAGACTTTGAATGGCATAGGAAATATCAGGCATCCTCTAACAATTCCGTACCATCTGAATGTCTCAACTTGCTGTTGGGGTCAAGTGGGATAGTCAGTGGTTTAGCATCACTTAAGGAAGTACTATCAATGCATACTTTCTCTGAGAGAGATGGAAACTAGAGGATGACCTCAATAAAAATTGAAAAAGAAAAGAAATATGGGACGGATTTGTTTCTTAAGTTAGTTGGACGCGAGTTTGAGTGTGGGACCCACGAGACGGCTGAGTATGCATGGATTGATGACTAGTTCATATCTTCACGTGGGTTCAAGTAGGAGATGTCCAAATAGTGTAATATTAAGTAATGACTCACTTGTACTTAGGTTGTAATAATGCTAGTATTTAAGCATGATCATTTGAGCATAGTCCAGAGAGAAAAAGTTTGTATGCTTTATTTTGCAAAGCTTGAGCCGTGGAGTCTAGTTCGAGGTTCGGTTCATCTTTGCTGAATTATTTTGTGACATGGTTTTAGCTATTTTGAAGTAAGAGAGACTACGCAGTGTCGATTTCGTGATAGCTACATTATTCTTTTTATACCTGTATTATTGTCGTACTCCATTTTATTGATACGCATTTCGATTGTTCGCTCCTATTTGATACTTGCTTTGACATTGAATTTATTCCGTTAATAGTGTAATTTAATTGAAAGCATGCTAAAATGTGTTATTGTTACTAAAAATGAGTTTTGTTATATGGAATGGTGTTGATGAGGTTAATTATGTGATAGTCGGAGTGGACTTGGTTATTGTGTTTGTGTTGGATTGGCTTTATAGAGGGCGGCCAACAATTGAATTTGAGTATCATTGATAAGCCATTGGACCTGAATATATTTAGGATATCGGTATATGAAGTATGATCGATAGATATTCGATTTATGAAACGAGTTTTATTGAAATGTTCATATTTATAATTTCATGGACACTGTTATTTGAATTTTGTGTTTCATTGGCTTATGTGTGAAGGAGACGCTGAAGCTTCTGTACATGTGGGCGACAGCCCAGGCTTAGTGGGCGACCGCCCAGCACCAAATCCAAACAACGCCAAATCCTCTGTACAAGTGGGCGACCGACCAGCTCAAAATCTCAAAATCGTGGAAACCTCTGTACAAGTGGGCGATCGCCCAGGTCTAATGGGCTACCGGCCAGCGACGTAATCTGACGTGATTTAGTTTCCTTTTTCCGGTTTATTTGTTTTTGGTTTATTGTTTAGAATAGATCTCCTGGTCAGAATAGGTTTCTTTTCCTCTTTTCATTGTAACTCATATATATTCAGAGTTCATCAATAAGAAACAAAAAGTTTTGGGAAAACCCTAAATTGATTTTCTACATGGTATCAGAGCGGCATCATACACAAGTCTAAATTCATGGCGGGGAACGATGCTATCGTCAATAATCCCCCTAAGATCGAATATAATTCTCCTTTTTACCTTGGTCCTCAGGATAGGCCAGGAGATTTTATTACTCCTACTTGTTTCAATGGTGAAAATTACGATGATTGGGCCAGCGATATACAAACAACTCTTGAAGCTCGCCGAAAATTTGGTTTTCTAGATGGTACGATTACTCAACATGTTCTTCCCTGCACCACCTCTGATTGGAATACTATTCATGTCATGTTGATTTCTTGGATCATGAATACTATTGAATCTAATGTTAAAAGCACTCTCTCAAAATTTAGAGATGTTAAACGTTTATGGGACTCTCTCAAAAATCGGTATGCTGTAGTTGATGGTCCACGCATTCAACAATTAAAGGCATCCATTGCTCGTTGTGAGCAAACTAAGGGCATGTCGGTGGCCACATATTTTGGCAAATTAACTGGGCTTGTGAAGAACTCCATAGCCATGAACCTTTGATTAATTGCACTTGTTGTGACAACTGCACGGCTGCTCAACAACATTCAGATCGCAGAGAGATAGGCAAGCTTCACCAATTCCTTATGGGTTTAAATTCTGAGTATCATGCCAATACTCGCACCAATGTTTTATCCATGGATCCTCTTCCTAGTCTTGACAGGGCATATAAATTGGTGGCTCAGGATGAGCGAGTTCGTCTTGCCAAACCTGTTCTTGAAGATGTGGTTAGTTTTGCTGTTCGTACTGGTGGAGCTCGTGGTCGCAACAACCCTGATAAATCCCATCTCACATGTACTCATTGTAAGAAGACGGGTCATGATAGTACCACATGCTTTGAATTGCATGGATATCCGGATTGGTGGCTTGAGCAACGCAACAAATCCAATGCTCGCGGTGGTGGTCGTCCGCAAAATGGGCGAGGTAGGGGTTCTTCTCGCGAAAGCATCAGAACTACAACAACACCGGATCGTGGCCCTGTTACTGTTGGTGCAGCCGCTATAGGATCTCCCTCTGTGGCTCCTTCTTCATCATTCACAGCTGAGCAATGGCAGGCTTTGGCAAGCCTTGTCGGTAATTCCAAAATCTCAAATGATCGTCTCCATGGTAAGTTTGATTCGACTTCATGAATAATTGATACAGGTGCTTTAAATCATGTAACCGAAAATGCCTCGTGTCTTCTTAATTCTCAGACTATACCGGCTTGTCCTGTCGGTTTGCCTAATGGGTCATCTGTTTTGGCTCATACAGAGGGATCCGTTCGTCTGACAGACAACATTACTCTCCCTCATGTTCTCTTTATTCCAAACTTAAGCTGCAATTTAATTTCAGTTTCTCAACTATCTGACGATATTCACTGCACTGTCCAATTTAACTCATCTATGTGTGCTATACTGTAGCATTGTGAGAAAGAAATTCTGGTTCTTTTTATTTTTATGAGTCGCCACCTATATTATTTGATTGGAAACATAGAAAAACCATTTGAGAGATTTGGGTTCGGGGCTTAGGTTATGAAATGGGTAGGTTTAGAAGGCATCCATTTCACCCAATCCGGAGATCGGTCTTGCTAAAGAAAAGAGAGGTTTTTTCAAAAGAAGAAGTAAAAAACGAATTCAAATACTACAAATAAAGGTCCATTTGACGAGGTCAAACGGAATGTAGGATCGATTGCTTCGAGACCGTCTCCATGATTTGGAGAGGCTCTAGGCCGACCCTAGATTCTATGGACTTATACCACTCTAACAATCAATTAGAAGGAAGATTAGGAATTACCTTGCGTGAGGTGATTTGGGCAGAGTTTCGGCTCAAGTTTAGAGTCGACCCTTCACACGGACAGAGCTTCGCCTTGGTCCTTGGTTTGGAGATTGATGCTTATTTATCAACAAGGTTGACAAACAAACTATGAGGTGAGTTTTAGGGTGATTTTGAAGAATCCTTTCAGGGAAAGAAAACGACAAAATGTGTGTGTGTTGTGTAAATTCGCGGTCCGGGACCTTCGACCTTCTACCTTGGAGCCTTGGAAGTCACCAAGTATTTATAGAGGTTGGATATGAAGAAGTGGAGAGTTAAAACCCTATCAGATGGTTCTAGACCTCCTCTCCCATTGGTTGGCCGGAGAGATAAAGTTTTATCCTGGAAAGAGGTTGAAATCGACGAGGGAACTGTCGTCTGCAATCTGCAGAGGGAGATATCTCGCGAGACACGCCATCTCGCGGCGAGATATTGCTCTGTGGGCAGTTTTGTCCTTTCCTCGTTATCTCGTATGCGGTTTAGTCCCAAACTAACGGTAGTTAGTCAAAACTTTAACGAAACATGACGAAATGGTGGATTTCTACTTCTTGACTCAAAGCGAGACTTAGAGTGGTATAAGTATGATCCGATGTGTTCGGAATGGGGTGTCTACAGAGCCCCTCGGCGACAAGTCTTATGAAAGAAGTCATGTCGACGATAGAAAAGACATCATTACGAACATCGGGATGGTCGTGCCGCACGGTGCCTACGTATCTCTATCGGAGAATCGGACCATAACGTAGTTCGACTCCAAAACACGAAAAGGTTGCTTTAGGTATTTTGAAAAACGTTTTTGAAAATCGAGGAGATTTTTTTTTTGAAAAAGGTAAATTCATGCGAGGAATCAAATCAAGATGCCGAGGAATCAAATCAAGACCCAATTACGAATATACATGCATGCGAAGATTCGCACATGCGGGCTCCGAACCTGCGGGAAATATGTTAGAAAACAAAGGCTTACATCCGGTCCTACGATTCCTGTCGTTTTGTGACGATTCGCCGTTACGGACTCCGAATCGGGCTTTTCTTTGTTGGGGATGACGATTCACTGTTTGGGCGTTGAATCGGGCTTTTGGTTCGACGATCCACATGCAGGGCGTTGGACCGGTCTTTTGATGACGATCCACTGTTTGGGCGTTGGGCCAGCTTTTTGATGACGATCCACACATGCGGGCGTTGGGCCGGGCTTTTTGATGACGATCCACTGTTTGGGCGTTGGGCCGGAGCTTTTTGATGACGATCCACTGTCTAGGCGTTGGGCGGGCTTTTGATGACGATCCACTGTGCCGGGCGTTGGACCGGGCTTTTTGATGACGATCCACTGTCGGGCGTTGGACCGGGCTTTTTCTTTGATGATTCACCTTTACGGGCTCTAAATCATGTGAATTGGAGTTGATCTTTGGACCACTCGGTTCTCGGGCGGCCCAGTGCCGTCCGGGCGATTGTGCGCATGTCACGTTTGACTCGTTCCGTGACTTGCGGTACCGGTTTTTCCACGTTTCCTTGCTAGTTTATCATTTCCAAGGGTAAATGTGTCAAAATTTTGAACTTTGACGTTGCGTAGACGCTTATTGTCGAGGACAATTTTGTCCTTTTCGAAGGTATATCTCGTATTCGTCCATATAAGTGTATATGTCCGACTTCATCGAACGTTTCTTTTCTCTTGTTGTCGGAGTCACTCTGTCGCGGCCGATTACAACCGTGGCGCGACTAAGATGGCGGGGTGATGGCCTTGGTGTCGGACTGTCCGAGAGGAACATTTCCACAAGGCTTCTTTGGGCGGCCTCGACGGTGGCCTCGGCGGTGACCCTTACTTGCGGAGCCAAGAGGTCGAGGAGGGATGGTAGCCCCAGGTGGTGATGGCGGAGGTCTTTGGCGGCTCGAGCGACTTGATGGCGTGATCCCTCCCCTTTTCTTTATACGATTATACGTACGTATTGGCCGTGTGGGCCCAGGACAATTTTTCTTTCTTTTAAATTTTTGTTAGGAACACATAGGTAGCACAAACAATGGTTTTTCTTAATCCCTAATCCTAGGTCTAATTAGTTAGTTAATTAACTTTCTCGACTTTCCATGTTTTCGGAAATGGAATGGCTATTAGGCCGCAATTTTGAGCTTTGAGTATGGTGTTTTATTGCATGTTATGAAGCTGTACACGCGGGTTTTCGAGACTTGCTTCGTCAAGTCGGGGCTAGATTCTTGTTTGAGTAGAAGCTAGCTGTTGCTTTGTCGTAGGGATATCTCGCGCGAGATAAGGTGTCTCGCACGAGACACGCTACCGAGCGAAATCTCTTCCTTTTGAACGAGGATTTTGACAGTTTTCCCTATAAAATCACCACATGTAGTCGGCCGAGATAACTCATTCTAGCCTTTCAAACTTTAGAGATATCTGTTAGGGTGAAACTCTTGTCTTCTTCTTCAATCCTGTGATCCATGGCTTCTAAGGAGATTGCCCCAGCGTCCATGATTGTCGATGATTTTTCTTTGTCCTACGAAGTGATTGCATCTTTCAAGCAAGCATCAAGGGATTTTGTAAGGTCGTTTCGCAACCGGTCTCGCAATAAGTTTATCGCAGAATTCGGATTTAGAATTCTTTTCACTTTGAAGAACCTCCAACCGGATTGGAAGTTATTGCGGGTCTTTGCTCGATTTTGGGATCCCTCTATTCATCTTTTCAATTTTTCTTTGAATGAGATGGTGCCTCTTGTGGAGGAATTCGCCATTATCTTGGATATGCCTTTGGTGGCGAGATTCTTTGTTCCTAAGTATCATAGGAATCATTCGGAGGCTTTGAACGAATTGTTAGGGATCCCCTTGATACTTGCTATGGGTTGGTTCACCGCAAGTGGGTTGATTGCTCTTCTTTTCGGGACGCTTCGGCGGTGATTACGATGATGACGCTTTTCATGTCCATAAGCGGAACTTTACGGCTCTTTCTCTTTTCGGAGATGTTTTGTTTACGTGCGGGGACGGCTTGGTCGATTCCCAGCGGGTGGAAGTTGTTACGCGAGGCTAGGAAACGTTCTAGGAACATTATTCCGCTAATCTTGGGTGAGACCCTTCATGGTCTTGATGAGGCTGCATAGGGTGGCTTCATGACTCAAGGGAGTCCCCTCCTATTGACTATTTGGCTTAGGGAACATCTCAAGTTGATAGGTCCCCGTTGGAATATTCTCCTTTTACATATCACACGCGAAAGTTGTTGATCAAAGATCTTTCGGCGGATGAATGGGCTGAGTTGATTGCGAAGACCGAAACCCGATATTCTCTCGGTGTCCACCTTATTGGAGGTTGAACAAGTATGTTGCCAATACCAAGAGTTTTGACGGGGTTGTTCTTAGGGTTTGCGAGATTCCTCCTTTTACTTTCCCAGTGGGTGCTCCGTCGGTTTGGTCGGCGACGGGACACTTATCTTTTCGAAGGAGCTTCTCGTGAAGTGTCTTATATTGGTGTAGAGTTTGCGCGGTGCTAGCTCAAGCATGGGGTGAAGGAACTAATCGGGACCGTTGGTCGAACCTTCGGACTTTTAATGCAAGCATCTTCTGTCGACAAATATTTGGATTGGTTCCTCCATGCGGTCATCCTAGTGCGAGAGAAGATTGATGATTTGCGGCTTTTCTTGCTAAGAGATTCTTTTGTGGCTAGCGGTATCTTGCGAAGGAGCGAGGCTCGGTCGATCTGCTAATGTGCGGGCGATCCAACTCAGGATTTTCTTGATGGGGATTGGTATGAGAGGCGAGGCAAGGGAATGCCTGGAAAGACGCAAGCTTTGGATAGGCCTCATGTCTTCAAGAGATTGTCGGAATCTGCCTTTGATCGTCTCGACTCTGTTTTTGACCATCTCGAGGGATGTTCTGCTTTGAGAGGCTCAAAGCGCAAGGAGGATCACGATGACGGTGGGGACCATGTCCGCCGGCCAACCAAGTCAATGAAAGGCTAGATCTTTAGGAGTACCAAGAGATTGCTTTGATAGATCAATTGTTTCTGCTTTATTAGTATTATTTTTTTCAAGTTTGTTAGCTTAGCAAATTAGTCGTTGTGGTTAGGATTTCCCTATTGTCATTAATGAAACCCATTCGATTAATAAAAGGGACAACTTTGATTTATTTATTTGATTAGACCGAACCCGGAGGCTGCCTACGTTCCTCTTTTACAACAATTAAACAAGAGGCTCAGGTCCAACGTAGTTCATTTTTGAGAAAAGGACAAAATATGGCTCCGGGCCGTGGGGTAATCTCGCGCGAGATAAGGCCCCCCCCTTTTTTTTTTTTTTTTTTTTTCATGCACACCCTTTCTTTTGCCTAGACCGCCCCTTCGGGTTTTCAATCTAGCGGGCTTCTTTTCTTGTGCTAGCTCTAATTTTTTGCCTAAGTTGTCCTTTCCGGGATTTTCAACCTAGCGAGCGATTTGTTCTTAGGGGGCCAAGTCACGCGAAGTACTTCTTGAGCTTGTCCATGTTGACCGGCTTCGGTAGTTGATCTCCGTCTAAGTCTACCGGTGAAGGGCTCCCCGAGAGAATATCTTCTTCACAATGTAGGGTCCTATCCACCTTGGTCCCCACTTGCCTAACGGGTTGAAAGGTCAGGGACGATGCTCACGGAGCACCAGGTCGCCTACTACGATGTTCCTTGTCTTGACCTTTTTGTTGAAAGCTCTTGCCATTCTTCTTTGGTAAGCTTGAGTGTGTTCGGCCGCTTTCAACCTTCTTTCGTCCAACGGGGCTAGCTCTTCGTATCTGCTTTCTAGCCGATCGACTTCATTCACTTGGTTTTCTAGGAGAACTCTTAGTGATGGTATTTCCAATTCTATCGGTAAGACGGCCTCCATCCCGAATGTGAGGGCGTAGGGAGTTTCTCCTGTGTTTGTTCGGGCCGAAGTGCGGTACCCCCATAGTGCGAATGGTAGCTTATCGGGCAGTCTTTTCCGGTGGCGCCATTTTCGATGATAGTCTCGATTGTTTTGTTCGCGGCTTCAAGCTGCTCCGTTTGTTTGAGGCCTATAAGGAGATGACTTGTGTCTCGTGATTTTGTACTCGGTCGGTAGGCGATCGGTTTCCTTCTCGAAGTGTGACCCATTATCGGATATCATCTCTTGTGGAACCCCATATCGGCGGATGATGTTGTGCTTGATGAATTACGCAACCTTTACGGCATTCGAACTTTGTAGGAGGCGGCCTCGACCCATTTAGTGAAATAGTCGATGGCTACTAGGGCCAGCTTGATGTCCGTTGGCTCCTAGCGGGTGTGATCTTTCCAATCACGTCTATCCCCCATGTAGAGAACGGCCAAGGTGAAGTCATTGGAGTACAGAAGGAAGGCGGTGCATGCGAAGATTGGCGTGTATCGACACTTGTGGCACTTCTTGACCATTTTGGTACGGTCGGCTTCCATGGTCGGCCAAAAGTACCCTTGTCGATGATCTTTTTGGCGAGCATGTTTCCGCTCATGTGGGTTCCACATATGCCTTGATGAACATGGTCCATTATTTCCTGGGCCTCTTCCTCGGTGGCGCAAAGGAGGTTTCCTTGGGAATGTTTCTTGAATAGACGGCCAGCGGTGATGACGTAATTGGCGGCCAACCTTTTAAGGGCGACACGAGTCTTGGTGCTGTCTCAGCGGTATGGTTCCATCTAGGATGAAATACCAAATGTCGTGGTACCATGGTTTCCCTTCGGAGTTTTCAACGGCGGCACCTTTGGATAACCATTCGTCTTTGCGGTCGTGAAGATCTATAACGGCGCGGTATGCGGGAAGTTGCACGCCGTGTTATTTTGAAGGGTTTAAGCGCTTTTCCTTTAGGGATTTCGACCAAAGAAGCAAGTGTGGCTAATGCGTCCGCAAACCGATTTTTGTCTCTGGGGAGATAGTGGAATGAGACATCTGAAATTGTTGCGCCAATTCTTGGAGGTGGGCACTATATCTTTGAAGGGTTGGATCTTGGACCCTCCACTTCTTCAATGTACGATTGATGATCAATTGGGAATCCCGAATACCTCGAGTTCGGTCACGTTGCGTTCTAGGGCTGCCTCAAGCCCCGCTATGCAAGCCTCGTATTCCGCGGTATTGTTGGTGGCATCAAAGTCAAGACGTCTTGCTAGTGGAGTGTAGATGTCGTTAGGGTCTACCAATAACATTCCGATGCCAAACCCTCTCTTGTTGGCTGCGCCATCGAAAAATAATTGCCACTTATTTTCTTCTATGCTTAGGATGTCCTCATCGGGGAATCGCGGGTCTTCCCCCTTCACTTCGTCGCAAGGAAATTCGGCCAGCTGATCTGCGAATACACTCCCTCGACGGATTTACGAGTGACGTAAGTGATATCATACCCATGCGAGCATGAAGTACCATTTGGCTAGTCTCGAAGACAAATTTGATTTGTCTAGGATATATTTCGGTGGATCCATCTTTGCGATGAGACGGGTTTGGAAAGGCTTCCATATAGTGCTTTAGTCTTTGTGATACCCGGACGAGAGCGGCGCATGACTTGTCGAGTGGAGAGTAGTTGATTTCACCGCCTTGGAATCGGGTGACAAAGTAGATGGCATTTTACGTGTGCGAAGTGCTGTTCTTGAGCAAGCATAGCCCCTAATGCGTTGTACGTGATCGTGAGGTACAACTTCAAGGGCTTCTCCTTGTGTGGTGGAACCGGGATAGGTGGGGAAGTCAAGTAGTGCTTAACTTCCTCGAATGCTTCTTGACATTCTTCGGTCCACTCTTGAGGTGCATTTTTCTTAAGCGGCTTAAAGATGGGGTCGCACATTGTAGTCGGTTGATTAATGAATCGGCGATATATTGGAGTACGCCCATGAATCCCTTTACTTCTTTACGTGTCTACAGGTGGAGGCATGTACGTAATGGCCTTTATCTTGGCGGGATGCGCTTCTATGCCGCGTTACGTGACCATGTATCCCAAGACTTTCCCTTTGACTACTCCGAATGAGCATTTGGCGGGGTTGAGTCTCATTTTGTGTGTTGTCTCGGTCGATTGAAGAATTTTACGAGATCTGCGAAGTGTTGGCCATCTGTCCCCTTCGAGTGGATAATCATGTCGTCCACATACACCTCTATTTCTTTATGGATCATGTCGTGGAATAGTGTTGTGGATCGCCCTTTGGTAGGTAGCCCGGCGTTCTTGAGACCAAACGGCATGACCGTGTAGCGAACGTTCCCAAGGTGTGGTGAATCTTTGTTTTGTCTTGGTCCTCTTACGCCATGAGGATTTGGTTATACCACTGCGAACCCGTCGACGAATGAGCGGACCTCGTATCTTCTTGTGGCATCGACCAACATGTCTATGTTTGGTAGCGGGAAGTCATCTTTAGGGGATGCCTTGTTCAAGTCTCCGAAATCAACACGGACTCGTATTTTCCCGTTCGACTTGGCTACTTGCACCGTGTTTGCTAACCATTAGGATATTCAATCACTTTGATGAACCCTACATTCAAGAGTTTCATGATTTCCTCTTTCACTTGCATTGACCATTAGCTTGATTACGCGTAGTTTCGCTTGGCGGCTTGGCGTTGGGTAGCGGTGGTATCTTGTGTTTACAACCGGCCGATTCAACCCGGGCATATCTTTGTAGGACCAAGCGAAGACGTCGACATATTCTACGAGGAGGCTGCGCCAAGGTTTCTCTGTCTTCCCACTTGAAGAAGGCTGCCGATCTTTGTTTCTCGGGGTCTTCCGTTGTCCCAAGATTAGCTGTTTGCATTTCCTCGTCGTCAACGGGGCCATTCTTTCCACAACGACCTACTTGCTTAGCTAATTCTTTTAAGATTTGTTCGTTCTCTTGATCTATCTCATCGTATGATTCATTATTAACGTGTTCTTTATATTGATTATTATTAGTTAATTCATCATTTACGATGTTAGCAATCTCAGGGTACTCGGAAAGATCAAAGTTTTCATTAAGGAAGTAAGGGAATACATGTTCGGCCACCGCCTCGATTTCCTCTTGAGTGAGTTCATCGGAGGTGGAGCACGCTTCTAATGTAAAAGTTGTAGGGCCTATCTTCCTGCGAGGGTGGGGAGTGCAACCAAGCTCTTTGATCATGAAGTCTTCATCAACAAGCTGGTCCCCGGTGACGTGCCGGTTTAGAATTGGCTCATCACATTTACGTATTAGTCTTGTGTAGTCGGTAGTTGGAGCGTCCCCCTTGGATATTGCATGGATCCGGCTGTCTTCTAACCGAGCACAGTCTTGGGCTGTCGCAGCATGTCTTCTCCCAACACAAAGTCCCATTCACTTGTCATTTACGCCTTCGTGACCCACAAATCATTAGGGATCGGTGGGACGGATTACATTTCATGCCGAGAGAAGCATCGCGATCAGGAAGATTTCAAAGCCCGGTTGGCGCTTTCCTTTATCATCAGTCCATGGTTACGAAAGGATAAAGTAGGGAATACTTTCCCCTTCTCGAACAAAGTAGCCATTGAGTGTCTTTCGATATGGTTTGAGGTTGCAATCCTTGGACTTTGGGTCATTGCGGCCTTTGTACGAGGTTCCTTCCCACTTGATTTGAGTGAAGCCCCACTCTTCTACGTCATCTTCATCGTGGATGGAGATGTCGTATCCTAGTCCATGCTTTGTGTGAGGCGGGGGACCGGTGGTGGTTCCGTTATTCCTTGTAAGTGCTTTCCAAGCCCCAATCCAGAAAGTATCCTTTTGCTAGCATCATTCTCCAGACAGGAAGGCTTCCGGAAAACCTAAGTGCCTTTGAGTAGTCGTTCTCGTTGTAAGTGTCTATGACATTCACGGTGCTTTCTCTCTCGATCTCAAAACCACTGAACGGGAAATCGAAGTGCTATGTTGTACTTCGAGGATAGGACTAGCGGTGACCATCTCTCCGTGTATGGTGACTATCGTGTTGTTGTGTGCGAACTTGATGCATTGGTGCGGGGAGGAGGGCACACCCCCTATGTCGTGTAGCCAAGGGCGACCAAGCGGCAAGTTGAAGGATGCCGGGATGTCGATGACTTGAAATTCGATGCTCATAGTGACTTGCCCCATTTCTACGGGTATCACAACCGATCCCGTGGCGGTTCTAGCGGTACAATCGTACCCCCTTACGGTATGCCGGATGGCTTGAGGTCTTTGTGGGTGAGGCCTAATGATGATAAGGCTTTCTTCGGGAAGACATTGATTGCAGAACCATTGTCGACCAAAATGCGTGGCATTCGGTACCCATTCACCTTAGCGGATTATGTAAAGGGCCTCATGATGATTGTTCCCATAGGACGGGAGGTCCAAGTCGGTGAAAGTGATGACGTTGCCAAGCCGCACTTGGCCAATCATTTGAGTGAGCTCTTCGGGTGTTGCTTACGAGGAAATGGTCATTTGAGCCAATGCCTTTTTCAACATCTCACGGTGCTTGTGAGATGCTCCTATGAGATCCCAAACCGAGATATTTGCTTGTGTCTTTTTCAATTGAGTTAAGAGAGGGTCCTCCTGGTTCACTTGGCGATGAGGCTTTAGCTTGTTTTGGAGGATTTTCATCCCTTAGGTCTTTGTTGGTGATCACACGACCGGATCGTGTGAGTAGGTTGACTGTTTTAGACCCTTTTCCCTTTTGTTCTAAGATTTCCTCCCAAGACATCATATAACGAAAGAAGATTCATTAAATTCAAGAGGGCTCTCGTCCACAATTGTGGCTAGACGAGTAGTGGTCCTCAAAGCTACTTTCTATCTCTATTAGATTGACCTCATTGTTTGGCAAAGGATTAGTAACAACATTTGGTAACCCTATCTCTTTATCGTCAAACAAATCTTGGATGACGTCTTTCAAGTGGAAGCGGGAGTTGGTGTCGTGACCGGTGAAGTTGTGGTACTTGCGGAAGAGATGATGGGCATGGTTGGCAGGAAGATCTTTCTTTGGAGGTGCGCCTTCTCTTGGTTTGATTTTCCCGTTCTTGACAAGCACTTCGAAGAGTTCTTCTTGGGTGATTCCTTCAAGCTTGTCATAATGTCTATCTTTCTTCTTCTTTTGTGGTGGGGGTACCGCTGAGTATTTACCATTTCGGGATGATTGAAGACAATGGCATTGACGGACGTATCCTTAGGATTGGAGGAGGAAGAAGAGCTCTTGTTGTAACGGAATCCTCTTTCTTTCTTGGCTTCCCTTTTCTCGTTTGATGAGGTCATCTAACCGTATGCCCGACTTGTGAAGTTCGGCGAAGCTAGGAAAGTAGTTGCTTAGGCTAGCTTGTCTTGATATTCCTCTCTAAGGCACTTTGTATGAGGATGTGAATTTGTTCGTCTAGCCGGGCCTATCAACGATTTCGGTTAGCTTGTTTCTCCACCTTTTAACAAAATCTGTGAAGGACTCGTTTGGAAGTTGCTTGGTTTGCTCAAGATCCCTTCTAGTGGTGCGATAAGTGGAGTTGTCCTCATCTTGTTTTTGGAAAGTACAACTAGCGAGTGGCCAGTCTAGTCTTGTTGAGAGTGGGAGGGTCATATACCAATCTCTAGCGGCACCATCGAGAGTTTGTGGAAAGCATTGGGCTAACAGGTTGTCATCAACACCCATAGGTAGCATGGCCCAAGAGTAGGTCTCCAAATGTGATTTGGGACAGGTGGCACCATTGAATTTTGCAATGTCGGGTGTTTTGTACTTTCTAGGAAGCTTTGACATGGGTGACGAAGAGTATCGTAATCGATAGAGAGCGTGGCTCCCTTACTCACATCGAGGGATGCAAGTTTCTTTTCTAGCATGGCCATGGTGAGGGGTTCATTCTTGCTTTCCCCCTTGCCTTCTTTCTTGGATGCGTGACTTTCATTGTCGGATGAGGAAGATGACGAGCTAGACTCGTGCTTCTTTCTTGCTTTTGCTTTTGCGGCGACCCTTGGCCCTTTTAGTGTATGACTCCTCTTCTCCGGAGGAAGAGTCATTTTTCTTCTTCTTTTCTTTGTTGGCTAGTGCAGCCCTAAGCTCTTGAATTTCTTCCACGAGAGTGTGGATTTGGGAAGCTTGCACTTCTAGGCGATCATTGGCTTCTTCCAGAAGTTTGTGGTTGTTTTCGGACAGGGTCTCATTTCCCGGAATGTTGTCGATGTCGGACATTGTGTTGGGAGTCTTGGAGTTGAGTAGCTTCGGAAAACTGACAGAAGAGATGCAGATATCAGGATCTAGCCCCAACGAGTCGGAAGCAGGCTTAAATGGCTCAGGCTCAAATTCAGCAAACAGAAGCATTATCCCGTGCGAGATAAGTAATCCCGCGCGAGATAATCACACGGAAAGTCGATTTTTATTTAACCCTAATTTTTGGTCGGAACGGAAAGTCCGTTTTGAGGGGTTTCTAAGGCCTTTATCAGAACCTAACGACTAAGCAATCAATCCGATTTTTGTAAAACAAAGCCATGTAAGATTGTTTTTTTTTTGAAGGATTATATGCACATTTTTCTTGAAGGGACATCCGAAAGGGACTTTTTCCGAAGGGACTTTTTCCGAATGGACTTTTTCCGAAGGGACTTTTTCCAAATCCTTTCTTATTGTCAATTTTACATGGCTTTGTTTTGATCAAAAACAAGAAAAGATCACCGAGTCAAAACCGACCTGGCCACGGGAGTGATCCTAAAAAGTCAATCTACATGAGAATGTGGCGATGCAGGGCTGGAAGGCTAGGCTCCCCGCGATATGACAATCTAAGTGGATTGAATACGCGGAGTGGGATTGTCCAACTTCGGAGAGACCGGCGACTAGGTGGTTACCGTCATCCGTCCTTAGTGTGGGTCCCGGGTTTGTAGAGGGTATGCAGTGCAATGACAGTTATAGTATGATGTGCGCGTGTGTGATAGTCAATCTATGTGATAGAGTAAAATAGAAAGTTTTATTTTTTTGAAAGTTAAAAGAGAAAATGTATATTGGCCGCACCAAGTGGTTGCCTACGTTTCTCCCAATCTAGGAAGACTCAGGCCGTCGTAGTTCCACATAAAGAGAGATAAAGAGAGATAAATAATTTAATTTACAACTCCCGAATCCCCAATGGACCGGACTTTAATTAAATAAAACCCAATCACACGCAGTTCATAAATAATAATCAATTATTTAAGGAAAATAAAGGTCCGAGTTCTACACCTTAAGGGAGGCCTTAAGATGTAGGAACTCTGCAGATAATGAATTCTGGGATCCCCCTTGCATGTTCGGCTCTCGTCTTGGATTACGAGCGAAACAGGAGAAACCAAAAAACAACCAGACTGGAAGCCCTATCTCGCGCGAGATAATGATATCTCGTGCGAGATATCTCCCATCTGAGAAAAAATTCGAATTTTACAAAATAGATTGAAAAACCTCTCTTTTAATTTTGACGCAAGTTTAAGCCTCTTAATTTTCAGTCCCCAGCGGAGTCGCCACTGTAGCGTTGTGAGAAAGAAATTCTGGTTCTTTTTATTTTTATGAGTCGCCACCTATATTATTTGATTGGAAACATAGAAAAACCATTTGAGAGATTTGGGTTCGGGGCTTAGGTTATGAAATGGGTAGGTTTAGAAGTAGAGCCGTCAAAATCGAGCCCGGCCCGTGGGCTCGGTCTAGCCCGCCCGGATTTTTAAGGGCCTGGGCCTCAAATTAGGCGGCCCGAAAAAAATCGGGCCTCTTTGGCCCGGCCCGATAGGCCCGTGGGCTCAAGCGGCCCGGCCCAGAAAAGCCCGGGAAAGCCCGGCCCGGCCCGTGGAAACAATACGCACTTTGAAAAGTTATGCCTTTTAATCCCCATAACCTTTCAACATTCAGCTTCAGTTTTAAAATAATGATCTTGCAAACACTCAAGCATTTTTGTATTCACAAACAACTCCAAGTATACTATTTCATCACTTATCTAGTTAATGTTTTGGCCCATTAGTCTGTAATGTTTTGGCCCATTAGTCTGTAATTGTTCCATAAACGAAGTGAAACTAATATAGAAGACGTGGCACATACTAGTTGATGTTTTGGCCCATTAGTCTGTAATTGTTTTGGCCCATTACTCTTTGATAAAAAAATGTGTAAAGCAATTGTTGAAACATTAGTCTGTAATTGTTTTGGCCCGTAGGCCCGAAGGCCCGTAGGTCCGATGGTTACATGGGCCGGGCTTGGCTTTTACTAGGCCCGTCAATGTTTAGGCCCGGCTCGGCCCGGCCCGACATTAAGTGAAGCCCGGTGGACTTGGGCCGGGCTGGCCCGGCCCGGCCCGTTTGACAGCTCTATTTAGAAGGCATCCATTTCACCCAATCCGGAGATCGGTCTTGCTAAAGAAAAGAGAGGTTTTTTCAAAAGAAGAAGTAAAAAAACGAATTCAAATATTACAAATAAAGGTCCATTTGACGAGGTCAAACGGAATGTAGGATCGATTGCTTCGAGACTATCTCCATGATTTGGAGAGGCTCTAGGCCGACCCTAGATTCTATGGACTTATACCACTCTAACAATCAATTAGAAGGAAGATTAGGAATTACCTTGCGTGAGGTGATTTGGGCAGAGTTTCGGCTCAAGTTTAGAGTCGACCCTTCACACGGACAGAGCTTCGCCTTGGTCCTTGGTTTGGAGATTGATGCTTGTTTATCAACAAGGTTGACAAACAAACTATGAGGTGAGTTTTAGGGTGATTTTGAAGAATCCTTTCAGAGTGTTGTGTAAATTCGCGGTCCGGGACCTTCGACCTTCTACCTTGGAGCCTTGGAAGTCACCAAGTATTTATAGAGGTTGGATATGAAGAAGTGGAGAGTTAAAACCCTATCAGATGGTTCTAGACCTCCTCTCCCATTGGTTGGCCGGAGAGATAAAGTTTTATCCTGGAAAGAGGTTGAAATCGACGAGGGAACTGTCGTCTGCAATCTGCAGAGGGAGATATCTCGCGCGAGACACGCCATCTCGCGGCGAGATATTGCTCCTGTGGACAGTTTTGTCCTTTCCTCGTTATCTCGTATGCAGTTTAGTCCCAAACTAACGGTAGTTAGTCAAAACTTTAACGAAACATGACGAAATGGTGGATTTCTACTTCTTGACTCAAAACGAGACTTAGAGTGGTATAAGTATGATCCGATGTGTTCAGAATGGGGTGTCTACATATACATAACCAGTCAAGGAACCTGATTGGAATGGGTGTTAGGCGGGATGGATCTACTACTTTCGCGGCACATCTTCAACATATAATGTCTCTGTTACCGGATCGCCTTCTGTGTTGGAGCTGTGGCATAATCGCTTGGGGCACCCTTCCGAGAATGTAGTAAAGCTTCTTCCCTCCGTTAGTAGTACTTCTGGCAGTTTACCTAAACCTTGTGATACTTGTTTTCGGGCTAAACAGTCTAGAGATAATTTTCCTGTTAGTGACCACAAGTCCACTAGAATTTTTGAGAAGGTTCATTGTGATTTGTGGGGTACATACACTCATTCTTCTTCTTGTGGTGCACGATATTTTTTAACTTTGGTGGATGATTTATCCCGAGCTGTTTGGGTTTATTTGTTAGTTGATAAAACCGAAGTTTTTCGTATGCTTATGGCTTTCATTGCAATGGTAGAATGTCAGTTTTCTCAGAAAATTAAAGTTGTCCAATCTGATAAGGTTCTGAATTTAATTGCATGCTTGATTATTTCTTTTCCACTGGCATTACTTTCCAAACATTTTGTGTTGGTACCCCTCAACAAAATGGTCGAGTCGAGCGAAAGCATCGTCACGTTCTGAATGTTGCTAGAGCTCTTAGATTTCAGGCTCATTTACCGATTTTCTTTTGGGGAGAATCAGTTCTTACTGCTGCTCATTTGATTAACCGAACTCCCACTCCCCTCTTAGGTAATAAGACTCCCTATGAGGTTTTGTTTGGGAAATTACCTTTCTTTGACTCTCTCCGAGTTTTTGGTTCCTTGTGTTATGCTCATAATCAGAAGGCCAAGGGAGATAAGGTTGCCAGTCGTAGCCGAAAATGTATATTTGTGGGCTATCCTCTAGGCAAAAAGGGGTGGAATTTGTTCGATCTAGAGATAAAGAAATTTTTTGTCTCTCGGGATGTGAAGTTCTTTGAGACCAATTTTCCTTACAGTGATTCATCGTCAGTACCTCATTCTCCGGATTCAGTGGAGACTCTTAACCAAGAGGCTGATTTTGCCTTTCTTGATTATCCAGATATGGAACATATTGTCTCTGAACCTTTGACAGTGGCTCCTGCGGACGTACCTGATCCTGTTCCTGCAGTTTCGGCAGATATTACCTCTACATCCGAGCAAGATGATTTAGGGAGGGGAATGCGTACGAAAGTACCCTCCATTCTTCTTCGGGACTACATTGCTGCTACTGTCACTCCTGCTAGTCCATCCCCTGAGCACTCCACTCCAGTCGGCTCCTCAGGTACTCCTTATCCTATAGCTCACTATATAAATTGTGACAGTTTTTCTGTGAAATATCGTAACTTCCTTGCAGCTATTACCTTGGCTAAAGAGCCTAGGACTTTTTGTGAGGCAATGTCACAAGATGGGTGGAAGGAATCTATGCAGGCTAAAATTCGTGCCTTGGAAGATAATGGCACATGGACTATGGTTCCTCTACCACATGGTAAGCGTGCTCTGGGTAGCCAGTGGATTTATCGGATTAAGTATAAGTCTGATGGTACTGTTGAACGGCTTAAATCTCGATTGGCGGTTCTTAGTAATCATCAGAAAGAAGGGATTGATTACACAGAAATTTTTGCTCCTGTGGCCAAAATGGTCACTGTTCGAGCCTTTCTTGCCATTGTTGCCTCAAATAATTGGGAACTGCATCAAATGGATGTGCATAACGCTTTCCTGCATGGTGATCTTCAGGAAGAGCTCTACATGAAACCTCCTCCGGGCTTTCATTCCAATCAGCCTAATATGGTTTGTCGCCTTCGAAAATCTCTTTATGGCCTGAAACAGGCCCCGCGTTGTTGGTTCGCTAAGCTGGTGGCTTCCTTTAAGCACTATGGATTCTTGCAGTCTTATTCTGATTATTCCCTGTTTACGTTCACAAAAGGTACGATTCATATGAATATACTTGTGTATGTTGACGATCTTATTATAGCTGGGAACGATTCCGCTGCCTTACAGTCTTTCAAAAAGTATATGAGTGAATGTTTCAAGATGAAGGACCTTGGCTCCTTGAAGTATTTCTTGGGCATTGAAGTTGCTCATAGCTCCCTGGTCTATTTTTGTGCCAACGCAAGTATACTTTGGACATTATATCCGAGGTTGGGCTATTGGGTGTAGAGCCATCCAGCTTTCCTATTGAACCGAATCATAAACTTGGTCTTGCCACTGGTGATCTTCTGGATGATCCAGAATGTTATATATGATTGGTTGGTCATCTCATTTACTTAGCAGTCACCCATCCAGATTTGGCATATTAGGTTCATATTCTGTCAATCAATATCTTATGCGATAGCCAGCCGGCTCTAGATATCGCTAAGAACCCCGTATTTCATGAACGGACAAAGCACATTGAAATAGATTGCCACTTTGTTCGTGACGTCATCTCGGATGGTCTTATTTCTCCTTCCTATGTTCCTACTAAAACGCAGCTGGCGGATATTTTTACTAAATCTCTTGGAAAACAACAGTTTGATTTGCTAGTTAGCAAGTTGGGCATTCTTAATCCCCATGCTCAACTTGAGGGAGGGTGTGAAGGAGACGCTGAAGCTTCTGTACATGTGGGCGACTGCCCAGGCTTAGTGGGCGACCGCCCAGCACCAAATCCAAACAACTCCAAATCCTCTGTATAAGTGGGCGACCGCCCAGGACTAGTGGGCGACCGCCCAGCTCAAAATCTCAAAACCGTGGAAAACTCTGTACAAGTGGGCGACCACCCAGGCCCAATGGGCGACCGCTCAGCGACGTAATCTGACGTGATTTAGTTTCCTTTTTCTGGTTTATTTGTTTTTGGTTTATTGTTTAGAGTAGATCTCCTGGTCAGAATAGGTTTCTTTTCCTTTTTTCATTGTAACTCATATATATTCAGAGTTCATCAATAAGAAACAAAACGTTTTGGAAAAATCCTAAATTGGTTTCCTACATTATGTGATACTGAGCCTCCCATCTCAACCCCCTCTAGTTTGACTTTTACAGTTGATTGTGGACTGGGTTGAAGATGAAAAGATTTTGAGTCGGAGCAGTTTTAGTTTTAGGAGCATTGGAGTTAATAGAAATTTTTAGTTTTAGGAGCATTGGAGTTAATAGAAATATTTTGGAGATCCTTTAGTTGTAATATTTGAGATTTACGGAATATAAGTTGAGAATATTTTTCAGGTATTAGTTTCAAGTGCATCAATTTCCTTGGACATAACATCAATCCTCCTTGTGTCCTTAACTGCTTGGGAATAGGAGGGTGGTTCTACTATGTGCATTAGAGCAAGAGTTATAATTCAATTGGATAAAGGATATTTGGAAACAGAGGTAGTGGATTTCGGAAGTTTTGCTCTATTTCTAGAATATTTTCTTATTAATTGGATTAACCACAGAGGGAAAATTGAAGAAGTAGGATCAACCGTAATAGGAGGAGATAGAATTGGTTGAACCAAGAGTGAATTTAGAAGGTGGAGTGGAGGATCATCAACAGACCAAGGAAGGGAAGAATCATGAGGAGGCAAAGAAGATATTTTATATAGAATATGCTTTCATGAAATACATCATCCCTACTCGTAAAGATTTGATTAGAATCCAAATTGTATAGTTTGTAGCCCTTTTTGACCAAAGGGATAGATATCCAATGAATATGCATTCAGCAGCTCTTGAGACAAACTTATCAGAAGAATGGACTGAAGCATAACATAGACACCTAACTGACTTAAATGATCATAATTGGGGTAATTGCTATAGAGAAAGTTAATGTCACTTGAAGGTAAATGATTAATGATGTGAGTGGCAACCAAGAGACAAATGCCCCAAAATGAAATGGGCAATCCAGATTGAAATCTAAGGGCCATAGAAATATTCAATGCATTAAATTCCCCACCGGGGATGCTATCACGCTAATCTATGGGGATGTGGTCATGATTGGAGGTGGTAAAGACATACCAGTTCTAGAGATATATCACGAAGATCCTGACTTCATGTTTAGCGGCTTCTCCATTGTCCTAATAGCCCAAGTACAATCCAATGATTTCGCTTGCACCCGGGATCCGAAGATACCAATCATGGCTATCATGAGATATATAGATTACATCCCGAGACTGGGGCTTGGAAAAGGCAGCAAGACCCTATAGAGATTGAAGAAGTTAAAACACATGATACATTATATGGTTTGGGGTCTGAGCCCACAGAAGCAGACAAAGCTGAAGAAAGACAACAACAACGTCTAAAGAAAACATCACCCTCCTCCGGGATCCCTTACAAGAAGCCCAGGATCAGGCCATACCGCCTCAGTGCAAATGGTTAATTCGTACGGGAAGGGCAAGACCTAACATTTGTCCTATTCCCCGAACCTTGGATGGATAACCATGGAAAATACAGAAAGACATCAAAATCTTAGAGGACATAGACCAGGTTGAAGCTGAGACAACTCCAATAGTTCAACGGGAAGCCCGAAGACACAGAGGAAAGATTGTCACAATAGAAAATGAATACACCACTCTGATGGGTGAACATTTAGCAGATCAGATGGGCAGGATATCCTACAAAAATGAGACAGTGGCAGTAATCGAAGATGGAAATGCTAGGAGATTGGACCTTAGGACCCCTGTTACACCCGCTCCAGGCAGACTTACCAATTGGTGCATTTTGGCCAGTCCAAAAGCAGATACTCCCTTCCTTATAGAATATTTTAGTAGTCGCTTGTTCACATTAGACGAGTCCGAAAGTTCCAAGTCTGAGTCAAACTCTTAGTCTGAGTCTGACACCTTGTCCGAGGGACCACTTCCCAAAGGCTTTGATGAGGTTGCCGACGTCGTCCATCCTTTCTTGTCAAATTGTCTCTCAATTTCCTCTTATTTCCAACATAAATAGTGATGATTAATTAATAATAAAGATAAAGAAAAATTAATGATGAATCACCGAAAGAGGCATACACTCTTAACGACGAATATATTAAAGAAATCACAAAGCGTATAGTTAGGCGAGGGGATACTTGTGTTCCAACACCAGATGAAGTGTTGACAACCGTAAACTTGAGAACGAAAGAAGAACCTAAGGAGGTACATATGGTAGTTTCTTCCGGTTGAACGAAAAAGAAGCACTCGATACAGCCACCGAAAGAATTCATGGACGTCTTCGCATGGTCATACAAAGACATGTCGAACTAGATAATTCCATCTTGAAGCACATAATTCCGCTAGATCCCGAAATGAATCCGGTTAAGTAGAAGCTCGGAAAGATTCGGCCAGAGCATTCCTGGCAAGTTAAAGAAGAAATTTAAAAGCTAATCAGAGTTTGATTCATCAGTGACGAGTACCTGATGGAGGAAATCTCCCTCTTATTAAATTACCTAGCAAGTTCACTTGTTTATCACTGTAGCATATGCACAAAGCAAGAGTCGAATCGGTAGGGACTATGGTGGAACAAGTGTATTTTATTAATGTATAAAAGTAACAAAAAGGGGTTTTGATTTGTAGGTTGAATTAATCTAAGAAAACTACAAATAACAAGCAGAGAGATCAAGAAAGCAAGAGATTCATGGATTGGGATCATAACAATTGTCTCTTTATACTTTTTAAATCATGTAAAAGAAATTCAATCTCATTCTTGGGTTCTTTCAAAAAAATCTAGAATTAAGATGTTAATATCTTGCATAAAGTCGATAAAAACATTAAAACCATAATATCTCTATCTAGTTTATATATTCTGTGAAGTCAATACAAATATTCAAGAGATTCAATTTAAAACACAAGAACATAAGAACCTAGATTCATTGATTTCCGTGAAGTTCTCAATTAAATCTAATCTTTTCAACAATGGTCAATGTATAAATCATCCATATGAGTGAAATTATTTATACCCAAATAGATTCAAAGTCCAAAAGTACCTTATCATAAAATTGAAGTCTAAAAATGATAATTAAGAATGTTGAGAAGAACAAGAAAGAGAGAGAGAGAGAGAGAGATAAGAAGAATTAAATCAATAACATAATGATATAATTGTTATTTACCTCAATCAACGAATCAAATAATTTAGCCTTGAAGGGCTATTAAAAATAAATAATTAAGCCTTGAATCTTGAATCTTCAAATAATAAAAACCCTAATCTAAAGTGTAATATATGTTAAGAGAGAAGAAGAGATAAAAAAAAATATGGCTAGAGGTGTTGTTTATATAATAGGGTGAGAGAGGAGGGTCAAAAATTAGGAAACGGGGGTCAAAAACAAAGTCTGAAAAGGAAACAGAAAAGTTGTTGCAGAGGGGGGAGCGTCCACACCCAAAAAAGGGGAGCGTGCTCTCCCAATTGGGCAGATGTTTCCTTAGTTTCTATAATTTGGGAGCGTCCGCTCCCAATGCTTCACTGACTTATACCTTTTTCGAAATTTTTTTGAAGGCCATAACTTATTTATACGGACTCCGATTGAGACGTGCCACATATCATTGGAAAGCTCTCGACGAGTACTATCCAATGGTATTGAAAGCTATGGTAATCTTAAAATTTGTCCTTCTGGAATTTCCATTATTTCCTCCTTTGCCACTCCGTTCTCGACCGTTTCTTTTTGTATCCTTTTTCATCGTATTTCGGGACTTTCTCCTTCTATTTCATGTACTTATAAACACTCCAAAAATCCATCAAATAACCCAAGGTTGAGCGCAAAATAGGTCTAAAGATATATCGTTTGGATGGGTAAAAACACATCCATCATAGGCCTTCTTCTTCTTCTCAACCGGTTGAGCACCGGCTGAGGGCTTACCGTCAGCAACAACATTACCGGTTGAAGGTTTAGCTTCCCTTGCAATCCTTGCTTGATCTGACTTGTCAAAGGCTTTGCAGAATGATTGGGGATAACTGGGTTGACCGGTGGAGGCAACAAGAACAACAGGTATTCTTCTCAATACCCTACTGATAAGCAAATAAATGCAAGGCCTGGCCTGGCCTGGCCTTGTTAGGTCTTGCTAGTGGCTTCTCCTTCTGAAACTTTTTGAAGGCCACCAAAATAATTCTGTAAATAAAAGAACACCAGTTGAAGTTCTTCTGTAGGATGATGGCGGACATGGCTTCCCATTGAATCATAGTAATGCAATGGTGAGAGCCTGACCGGCAGATGACACAATAGACGGCATCTTCCCATTCTTGACATCTTCATCCAAACTACCATTATCGAACAACTCATTAACCAGTTCATACAGAATATCTTCATTCTCTTCTGGCATTAGAAACGGAAGAACATCAGCACCAATGAGGATGGCTTGTGGCAGCTTTCCTTCTTCAGATTCGAAGAAGCATGGGAGAATGTAACCTCCATAAATGTCTTTCTTGGGGGTTGAGGATTTGGGAGCCATCTACAGAAATCAAAATACCAAGAACAACATTTTAAGTTAGAACATTTTATTAAGATATAGAAATCAAAATATGTTCATAACCTAGAAAGCTTTTGAGTGTTCTAACTTTACTATTCATAACTTAGAAAACTTTTCAATGTTTTAAGAATTATTACCAGAAAAGTTTGGAGTTTGATGAAGAACAATGAAGAACTGATGAAGATTTGAAGTTCTTGATGAACTTCGAATACAGAAGAATCTTTAACCGGTTAGAAAGATTGAATCTTGCAGAGAATTTGATATTTCTAGGTTTTGAAAGTTTTGAATGTTGCTTTGGAAAATCCTTTTATAGGAAGAGAGAGAATAGAATGCGAAGGGGTTATGTTGGGAGAAACAAAATGAGTTTAAACATTTTAACTGGGTTGCACGAAAAAAGGGATAATTTAAACACGATTTTAAATATGAAAGCTTAAAAATAGGTTCGTGTATGCAACAGTTATGTTTTAAACACAATAATGAACAAAAAGAATAACCTTTTGGATAAATAAGAAAGATACAAAGATTACCTTTTTGATCAAAATTAAAATTTTGATCTACCTAGGAAAAGAAAAGTTGGTAACAGTTCACTGTAGGTGTGTCAGAGAACGGCTGACAAGACAGGGAAAGGACAATAGGGTCAGAGAACGAGCCTGTCAAAACGAATTGGGAAATCTGATTCGGCAGCAGTTCGTCGGTTGATCGATTGATCGGTTGAAGGCTTGACCGGTTACATCTTGTAACCGGTTGAGAGATATGATCGGTCAGGTGCAGTGACCGGTTGAGAGCTGCTTTGCCGTAGGTTGGGTGCCATCGGTTAGGTTGAATCAACAATGGTATGTTGAGGGATAAAATGGGTATTTCACCTTTTGATCAGTTGATAGCTTACACAAGTAACAAAGTTAGCACAGTTTATCTACGAATATCAATCATGCCTAGTTCACCTCTAAGGAATTCAAATCTTTTAATATCTAAGGGTTTTGTCAAAATATCAGCTAACTGATAATCAGTATGAACTTTTAAAAGAATAACATTACCCTTTTCAACGTGATCCTTGAGGAAATGATATTTGATGTCTATGTGCTTTGTCTTGGAATGCATCACAGGATTGTTGGAGACTGAGATAGTTGAGGTATTGTCACAATAGATGGGATACACTTCATTAGGAACTTCATAGTCCACCAGTTGTTGCTTCATTCATAGGATTTGTGAGTAGCAACTTCTAGCAGCTATGTACTCAGCCTCGGCTGTAGAAGTGGAAATCGAAGCTTGCTTCTTACAAGACCAGGAAACCAATCGGTTACCTAGAAATTGACAAGTCCCACTAGTACTTTTTCTTGTGACCCTACAAGCTGCAAAATCAGCATCTGAATAGCCAATTAGTGTAAATAATGAATCTCTAGGGTACCATAAACCTTAGTGAACGGTTCCCACAAGATATCTAATTATTCTTCTAACCGCTTGAAGGTGAGATTCCCTAGGACCAGCTTGGTACCTAGCATATACACATACGGCAAATATGATATCTGGTCTACTAGCAGTCAAGTAAAGTAGAGAACCTATCATACCTCGGTAGAGTGTCATATCTACTTTCTTATCGACTCATCTTTATCAAGATGTACATTAGTAGCCATTGGAATGCTTTGAGGATGAGCAGAATCAAGTCCAAATTTCTTGATAAGATCATTGGTGTATTTGGCTTGATTGATGAAAATTCCTTCTTGAGTTTGTTTAACTTGAAGTCCAAGGAAGAATGTTAGTTCTCCCATCATGCTCATCTCGAACTTGCTTTGCATAAGTTTCTCAAATCTCTTGCATAAATTTTTGTTAGTAGAGCCAAATATGATATCATCTACATATATTTGAACTAACAATGAATGATCATTATGCTTTGCAATAAATAAGGTGGTATCGATTTTACCTCTTTCAAACTTTTCACTAAGTAGGAATTTGGAGAGATTTTCATACCATGCTCTTGGTGCTTGCTTGAGGCCATACAATGCTTTGTTTAATCGGTAAACATGATTAGGATTTTTGGAGTCTTCAAATCAAAGAGGTTGATCTACATAAACTAGCTATTGAAGTTTTCCATTGAGGAAGGCACTTTTCACGTCCATTTGGTATAGCTTGAATTCTTTATAGGCTGCATAGGCAAGAAACAACCTAATGGCTTCTAATCTAGCTACAGGGGCAAAAGTCTCATCATAATCTATTCCTTCTTCTTGTCTGTACCCTTTTGCCACAAGTCTTGCTTTATTCCTAAAGACCCATTTGGTTCCAATTACAGTCTTATCATTAGGGCGAGACACTAATTCCCATACTTTGCATCTGTCGAACTGATTGAGTTCTTCTTGCATAGCTTCTATCTAGCTGGGATCATTGAGTGCTTCTTCTGTCTTCTTTGATTCTATATTTGAGACCATTGCAGAGGAGAATAGACTTTGTTGTTCTTTCATACTCCTTACTTGGCCTCTAGTCATTCTTGGACCAAAGACATCTCCAATCACATTTTCTATAGGGTGACCTCTAGCTGGTCTCACTTCCCTTGGAAGGTCTTGCCTGACCGATTTTTATCTTAAGGATTCTAAGAGAGGAGTAGAATCGGTTGAGGGAGGTGTGACAGGTTGAGGTGGTTAAGGTGTTCGGTTAGGAGATGGTGAGGTTGACATATGATCAGTTTCAGGTTGAGGTGAAGGAAATGGTATATTATTTGAAATTGGTTTAGGTTCAGGTGGTGTACTAGGAATATTGATAGAGGGGCTAGCTGGTATAGAATCGGTTGAGGGATTTTGATGATTTGGTTCTCTGACTGATTGAGGAAGTATGAGTCATCAACTAGGGCTCTATCGGTTACACCACTTGGCAAGCCTGAATTCTGAGCTGGAGGTTGATTTGTATTATTACTGGTGTTTTGATTAGAATTACAATTGCTGGATTCACCTGTCTCAAAAACACCAGAATCATTAGTACTATTTGGAGCCTTGTTAGACTCTAGTAAATCAAATTCATCAAAAGTAACATGAACAGATTCAACAATTTTAGAAGACCGTTTATTATATATTCTAAAAGCCTTACTATGTTTGGCATAACCAACAAAGATACCTTAAACGACTTTCTCATCAAATTTACCTCTATATTCTTTACAGTTGTAAATAACATAACATTTGCAATCGAATATCTTGAAGAACCGATGTTGGGAATTCTGCCACGCCAAAGCTCGTAAGGGGTCTTGTTGTGAAACTTGTTGACCAATGACCGATCCTGAGTGAAGCATGTTGTATTGATAGCTTCAGCCCAAAAGTACTTGGGTAGCCTTGCTTCAGATATCATCGTTTTCCCAGCTTCGATAAAAGTTCTGTTCTTTCTCTCAACAACACCATTTTGTTATGGTGTTCCAGTAGCTGAAAAGTTGTGATCAATTCCATGATCATCACAGTACTGAGCAATGCCATTATTCTTGAACTCTGTTCCATTGTCGGATCTCATACTGATGATGTCACTTTCCTTTTGAGTTTGAAGTAGACGAAAAAGCTTGGTGGCAACTTCATAAGTGTCATCTTTGGAGCTGAACGTTTCCACCCAAGTATATCTTGAAAAGTCATCTACAACAACTAAGGCATATCTACTTCCCCCTAAACTGGCAGTTGTTGTGGGGCCAAACAGATCCATATGTAACAGCTGAAGGCACTTAGATGTGGACATGAAGGGCTTGCTTTGGAATGATGTTTTATGTTGATTTCCTAGCTGGCATGCTCTGCATTTCCTTCCATGATCAGCAGACACTTGAGGTAAGCTGGTGACCAAATTTGTATTAGCTAGCTTGAATAGATACTTGAAGTTCAAGTGACTGAGTCTCTTGTGCCATAGCCATGAATTCTCACTAAAGTTCTTTGTTACAAAACAAACATTAGTAGCACTAGAAATAGTATTTAAATTTATAGCATATATGTTACCTTTTTTGTTGTCCAGTGAGAAGGGTTTCTCCGGTAGCAATATTTTTGACAAAACAATTGGAAGAAGTAAAAACACAATGCATACCTTTATCACAAAAATTGTGATATGGAGATAAAGTTATGTTTAAGACCATCCACCAAAGATACTTTCTATACAGTAACTGTACCTCTTATGATGGATCCACGACCTACAATTTTACCCTTAGTGTTGTCATCGAAAACAACTGGAGGACCTGATGCTTCTTGAATATCAGTAAGGAGATCAGCATGGCCAGTCATATGCCTTGAGCATCCACTGTCCATAATCCAAATATCCTTACTTGCATCGGTTGAGGCCATTAAGCATTCCTGAAATAAAACAATAAGCTTATGGTCCCCCTTATTCTTTTGAATCCAAAGAGTTAGTTCCTCTTTGGCAGCCATACCTGGCCACCACTTGAGCTTTGGGGCTCAGTGGGTCCAGATAGGTGCTTCAAGAGGCATTCATAAGCCTTGTGACCGACAAATCCATAATTAACACATATATTTGATACAGGCTATGAGGAGGTAGGTGAGTTGATATTAAATTTGACCATAGCTTCAGAAGCTGCTGAAGTTTGAGCATGGACAAATACTTTGGGCACAAAGGTATTGGATTTTCCTTTGTTGGTAGGTTGCAGTTTTTTTGAAGATCCTTTACCGGTGGAGTTAGCCTTATCGGTTAGGACAGCTTTACCGATCTCACTGGTTGCTGTTCCTTGACCGGTTGAAGCTCCTTGCTTACCGGTTGAGGTTTCCAAATTTGCAGCCAGACCAGCAATGTTAATTCCAACTTTACTGTCACCATCACCAAGTGGGATATAGGGTCCCATCTTAGGATCAGCTACCTTAGCCCACTGAGATTTGTTCTTGTCAACCTTCTTAACCTTGATATGTTCCTTCACTTTAGGGTAAGTAAGTGGAACATCACCAAAAGTACGAGTAGTACTTTTCTTCAGCAGGTCAGATGAACTATCATCAAACTTATCCATTAGATTTCAGTGACAGACTTAATAAATGTCTTGTCTTTGCAGTCATCATTTCTGGAGTTAAATCCTAAACCAGATTGGTCGTTATAAGACATTTGGTCTTGTAGGATTGACTCAACAGCAACCTTTGATTTAGAATAAGAATCAATCGTCTTGGTAAGAGAATTGTTTCTTGAAACTAAATCAGCAATCTGACTTAGACAAATATTGAGCCTATCAGTAAGATCTTGATTTTCTTTTCTCAACTTATCTGACTCTTGTTTGCTTTCTTTCAAAACTTTTATTTCCATTTTTAGAAAGTCATTTTTAGAAGAGATTCTTTTAAAATCAGCAGCCAAAACTTTATGAACATCATTTAATTTTTCAAAATCAGAAAATAGTTCATTCATCACCTCTGCCATATCAGACTTTGACAGGTTAGGCATAGGGTCAACAGTTGGTTGATAGGTTGAGGATGATGGTTCAAAGTTGGGATCAAAATTTGGTCAGGATGAAGTCGGTTGGGAGCTTATGTCGGTTAGGGTCCTTTGGAATTGGATCGGTCGAGGTTCAAATACAGGTTGGGTTTTGAAAGAAATCGGTTGGGCCTGGGTTTGAAAGGTCGATTGCATTGGTTGCATTAAAGTCTGAGAGTTGGAGGGATTTTGCTTTAACCGTAGAGAGCTCCACCTATACTTTGAATTTTGAAGTTGTAGGGATTATTAGCCCTTAGTATAGGTTCGTCATAATATGACAGGGAGATTCTCAAAGGTGTGGTGGTGTCATTGTAAGTGCTTGACTGGTCAATGGAATTGGAATGTCTATAGATTGGTGACTGTAAGGGAATAGGTCCAGATTCTGTTCCATCAAGAGCTACAAAGCTGACATCAACATCTTCATATGAGTCAGCATTCTCATTTTTAGAATCAGTTTCAAACCAAACAGGCATTGGCTTTTCTGTTCCTTCCTCGGCTACTAAGCTTTTGGATCTAGGATTTTTTCTAAAGGGTTTCTTCCTAAGAAATTCATACTTAGGTTGAGGGCATTTAGAAGCAAAATGGCCGGGTTTCCTACAGTTGTAGCAAACAAGCTCACCTTGGGCATTTTTGCCATCGATTGAGGTTGAGGTTTGGCCAGATCTTTGGAAAGGTGAGGATTTGGAGTAGGAAGTTTTGTTGCCATGTTGCTGAGACCTTTTAAAGTCTTTAAATTTTCTATAATTTCTGGTAAAGGCAGCAAATTCATCTTCTTCATCTGAAGGCTTGCTATGGGACATTGGTTTTGTTTTGATGAGACTGAGAGGTTGAGGGAGAGTCATTGGCATATTGGTTGTTAAACAGGGAAGAGCCTGGGAAGATCTCAATTTGAACTGGCAGAGAGAGGTTTTTAAATTATTTTTGAACTTCACCCAGCCGGTTGAGTTCTTCCTTATACAGAAATAATGAGGAAACAATATTTTGAATGTGAGTCTTGTCTAAGTCTCTGCATTCTTTTAGAATAGCTACCTTAACATGCCAGACGTCTCCGAGAGAATCAAGGAAACGCATGTTAAGATCTTTCATAGTGCATATTCTGCCTAAAGATGCACAAGAATTACTTACCTCGCAGAAACGATCGTACGTTTCTTTGAGAGTCTCACTTGGGTTCTTCCTGAAGGACTCGAACTCAGCTACACTTTTGTACAACCGATTTTTCTTTTCCATTTAATTTCCTTCAAAGTATCTGAGGATACTTTGCCACACTTGCTGAGCAGTCTCATAGTTCTGTACTTGTTTGTACAACCTATCATCTAGACCAGAGGTTAGAATGTGCATGGACTTTTTGTCGAGGGCCACACATATCTTGTCTCCGTCCATTCTTCAAAGGGTCTTTGGAACAATAGTTTCGTAAACTTCGAATTCTTGTTCTGATGATCTGTCGGCATGATCCATGAGAGGATTTTTCGGTGCCCTAGGCATAGTGTTAACCTTGATGGGTATGATTGGGCCATCTCTGACTACAGTCATTAATTTGTCATCAATTGAATCCATGTACCGCATAATTCTGTTTTTCCATACTGGAAATTCGTTTTCGTTTAACATGGGTATGGTAGCCATGTTCCACGTTTGCATGAGTTTTTCTGCCATTTTGGAATCGACAATTCAAGCGGTTAAGCTTGGAAAAATGTTTTTCAAAAATTGTTCGCTCTGATACCAATTGTTAGGCCCAATTGATAGGAAAACAGGCTAGAGGGGGGGGGTGAACAGCCTGATTAAACTTTTTACAAACTTCTTTTTTAAAACCTTTAGAAAATATCCATGTAACTTATCACCAGCTAACCGATGGAAACCAGTTGCACAACGGATAAATATTATTGGTTTGACTCACTCAAAGTGATTGGTTAACACAAGGTATTTCAGAGAAAGTAAGTTAAAAATATCATGTAATATATTTTCCAGTATTAAAGACAAACAAGAGTTAGTAGGAATCAAAGGTAGTAACTGGTTGATAGAGTTCAACAGGTTACTAGACAAGAAATAATGAGCAAGCAAACAAACAAAAAGACACAGTTGTTTGAAGAGGTTCACATTGTTAAATAACTGCTACGTCCTCTACCAAGTTTGGTCAAAACTTGAATTTGTGAAAAGTGTACTATTAATGATTCTATACTATTACAAGTTGCAAGATTGAAGGCTGCCAAAAGTAAAGTGATCACTAATGGATCGTGCTACAAGATTGACCAAGTGTTTTCAAGAGATGTGTTCACAAATTGAACTGATTTCTCTTGGGTGTGTGGTGTGTTCAATCAATGTGTTCCAGACTACGTCTTGTTGGGGAACACTTACAGGAATTGATTGATGTGCACAGTGTATGTCCTAAACAGATAATCTAGTGAATATGTAGGACTTGAATGCCTTGAACTTTAATGCTTGATTGCACTTGTAGTTCTGGCAAACTCACTCTCAAAGATCTTCAATGCACCAACCCTCTTCAATGCTCTGATGAAGGTATTTATAGTGATCTTCAAAATAGAGTTGTTGTCTTTGAAGGGGTTGAAAGGATGACTTGGACTGACAAGCATTTAAGGAGAATATCTTCTACATTAAATGCCTGAGATTTGATGAAGAGATTTTCCACTGGATAGAGGAGGTTGTTGTGAGTACCGATAATTTTGAAATTCCTCTTTGAGTTACTGACAAGGTGCAGCAATGTCTTTATGGCAAACGGTTCTACCAACTTCAGTAAAATTGTGTGCTGAGTAGGTGAGAACATTTAATGCTTGATAAAAAGCTTGTTGAAGAAGCTTGGCTGATCAGCAACTTGAACTTGAGGAGCTTGACCGGTTGACTCACTCAACCTGTTGATAAAAAATCGACTAAGGCAGTCCTGACCGGTTAGAGAGGTCAACCGGTTGGGGCAACTTGCATAACAAGTTAACCAGAATACAACTTGAAAAATCTTCAGGGTCTTCAAGTCTTCATTCTTTGAGAAATTTACATTATTAAAAACACTGGCACTAGCACTAATGGAAACCTAAGATACATAGAAAAATCTAATTGGTCTAGTTAAAATTAGGGGTCCTCAATAATGCTTATTATGATTGGGATTAAGCAATTCTAAAGTTATACATATATTTGTCTAACAGAAAAGATACTCTATTGCTTACCCATCACACATGAGTCACAAAAAGGCATACAAGTAATTTTATATTTATCAAAAATGCCATTTTTATTCAAAATGTCCAAACCTTTATTACTCATGTGTCCAAGTCTTTTATGCCACAAATCAGTTTTATCAACTTTAACAACATTAACATAATCAGTCATAGGTCCAGCAGTGCAAACATACAAGTTTCTAATCTTTTCAGCTTTGAAAATCACAAGAGACCCCTTCAAGATTTTCATGCATCAACTACCCCATTTCCCTTCTAACCCATCATTTTCTAAAGATGCACATGATATGAGATTGTTAGCTATATCAGGCACATGTCACACATCTTTCAGCGTTAAGCAAGAACCAGACTCAAACTTGAGACAAACGTCCCCAATGCCAGCAATTTGACACTTTTTATTATTAGCTAAAGAGACAGAGCCATTTTTCATATCACTATAAGTATGAAACATGTTTTTATCAGGTGTCATGTGAAACGTGCATGCATAATCTAACAACCATTCATTTTTCACACAATGAACATAATTCACCACAGTTTCAGTAACCATAAAAACAGAAGGCTCATTTTCACCAGAAGCAAAATTACAGTCAATTTGCAAGTCTTGATTCTTCTTTTTAGGATTAGGACACTCTTTACGAAAATGTCCCGTCTCACCACAGTTGTAACATTTTCTGTTACTTTTACCAGATCTAGACTTACTTCTTTTCCTCTCATTATTCTTACTAGATTCAGTCTTATCATGTTGCTTATTCTGATTATTATTCATTTGAGTAGATTGTCCTCTCACCATATTAACCTCACAACAATTGATTTACCCTTATTAACTCTTAATTCTAACTCTTTGCTTTTAAGCCCGTTAATCACAGTATCAAGCACAATATTATTTCTATCATACTTAATAGCAGATCTAACACCGGCATAAGAATCAGGTATAGCATTCAAGAGCACAATATGAGTATATTTATCAATGTTCTTATCACCGGTTTGCTTAAAATTTTGCACAAGTTTAGTAAACCGATCAATGTTATCATCCATGTCTTTGTTTAAGTCCAATTTAAATTGAAAAACTTTTCAAGCAAATACATCTTACTAGGCAACGATGTTTCAACATATACTTCTTCCATTTTATCCCAAAGAGCTTTAGCACTATCATGTGTACCAACTTTTCTAAGAACAACGGCAGATAAATTCAAAATAATCGAAAAATAAGCACATTCATCAATTTCAAATCTTAATTCTTGATTATCCGATTCAGCATATTGTTCAGTTACAACTTTGAAAACTTTTTCTTTAATTAAAATGCCTTTCATTTTTTGTTGCCAAATTGAAAAATCACCTTTGCCATTGAATGGCTCCATCATATAAGCATTCATATTAGCAGCCATACAAAACAATGAATTTCAATTCCCAAAAAACAAACAAAATATTTAAACGAAACAAGAGACAAAGCACCAGAAACACAACCGAATAACTCAAGAAAAGAAATGCAATTTTATTTTTCTTACCCAAGAAACCTTGTACTAGGTTTCTTAATTTACCGTTCGCGAATCAACCAGGCTCTGATACCACTGTTGAGCGGACTTATCACTCCGTTGCCAAAGACCGACGAACAATGCAAAAGAAAAAGAACGACAATTAGTAACAATACAACAGAAAAACTGTATAAGTAATAAACCAAAAAAAAAAAAAAACAGAAACTGGAAAAAAAAGAGTAGTAATGTTTAGAGTAATTCGGATCAGGCCTAAGTATCCGTTTAATTCGAAATCCAGCCACAATCCAAGGTCACTGATTCAAGATGTTATTATGTAACCGAAAGGCAACAAAGCAGTCCAAGAACACCCAGTATAGACCCCAAATAATTCCAGCCAAACTTTCGGACAGCCAACAATGAAAACCTCAGCCCACGACCTCTATTTTCCTCGCCAAGCGACACACACACAACACACACACACACTGCTCAAATCACCCTAGAAATTTGAGGGAGAGACAACCAAAGAACTCAGAATAGGAAAGCAATAATTCACCAAGAAAGCAACCCACGAAACTAATTCACTGCCAAACTCTCTCACTCTCTCTCTTTACCCCGAAGAGAAAACTCCAATTGTGTGTGAAACCGTGTGTTTTGTTGTCGTTGTGATTTCTGCAAGAGAGAGGGTGTGGGGGTTTAAATAGGGCCGAAGGGAGAAGAGATAAGGAGGAGCTTACCCGAATCGACCGAATCAACCTTGGCGCTAGCGGAGAAATCGCCGGAAAAGGAACAAACGAGATCGCACAACACAAGAGACCAAGTCAAGGTCAAAATTTCTCCAACTGATAAAACACGATCAAAGCTGAGAATAAGAGGGGAGGTCATTTGGGCCATGAGTCACATAAATTGGCTAGTTGGGCTGCTCATTTTTGGACCAAAGCCCATATAAATAACAACCCAACTAAAAAAAGAAATGTGACATAAATCGAAAGAATAAAGGTTTAAAAAAATGGAAAAGAACAATAGAAAAAGTACAAAAGTCTAGGTCAGGGCTCATGAAGCTTTTTACTCCTCGCTACTCTTCTATAACATGAAACTGTATAAATATCTCAAGTCCGACGACCGTGCTCAGTACTTCTGTCCTAAAACCCTAAATATTTAGGGTTTTTCTAGCCTCCAAAACCCTCCCTTTTTTCTTATCAACTCCCTTCTCCAAAATGGGTAAATCCGCCAAGAAATCCTCTACCAAGGTACCCATCCATTCCTCTTTAACTTTAATTTGTATTTCTTCGTTTCTTAAGCTTCAATATAATTGTAATTTTGATGAATATGGTTCTATTTTTCCAGGTTGTTTCTGTTCCTGCTGTAGTTCAACCCACCAGAGCTTTGAAGAAAGGTTTGAATTTTTACTCCCTCGTGCCGGAATGATATTCCCACTTTTTTGTTGTTACTACTGAATATTATTGATAGTATTTTAAATGGTGTATCATTAACAATTTGTAGATTTTTATTAGAATTATTAGATTAACCTAAAATTAATCCGCAACAACAAAAAATTGTTGGAACATCATTCCGGGACGGAGGGAGCATTTAATTTGGTTTCTGGTGTTAATCTGTGTTACTGAGTTTTGGATAGGTGGGTGTTTTTCATATTGACTCTGTTTTACTTTTAACACATGTTATCTTTTATAGGGAAGAGAGAAGCTAAAGAGGTGATTGAGAAGCTTACAAAGAAGCAGAAGACTGCTGCGGCTGTGGCTGTGGTTGAGCAAACAAAGGCTCTTAAAAAGGTTCCTCAGAAACAAGAACAAGAAAGTAGTGCCTCTGAGGAGGAGGATTCATCTTCAGATGATGAGCCTTCCAAGGTAGTTTTTTGTATTCTTTTTTACTCTTAAATCTTTTGATTATCTTGTTTCATATTCTCTATGATTAATTGGATGTTTGCACTCAACTTACAAAGCATGTACCTTTGCATATTTTTTTTGTAATAATTTAGTTTGTCTGAAAGCTTGGCTAAATTCTGTAAATTAAGGCTTATTTATGATCAAAATTTCAGTCTGTATGATGAAAAATCATTACTAGACTTCAGAATCATGCTGATAAAGTCTCTTTCTGGTTTTAGGAGTTCCTCTCATAATCTTGGGAGGCTTTCTTCTGTATGGCCAGTGAGTCTTTTGCATTTGGAAAAGTGTGGAGAGATTTCTACTCTTTGAAGTGCTAGGACGATCTTTTCAAACTGATTTGTATCTTTTTTTTATAGAGAATAGAAAGCGTCTCTAGTTAATGTTTTATTTGTTATATTTGTGCAATTCATAGATTGTGGTGGAAGAAATATTCAAGCCCTTAAATCAGGAGAAAATGGTAAATTTGAGTAGGATGGATATATGGTCGGTCTATGGATCAAAGGTGGCCTTTTAAAAAGATTGAATTTGAGTGTAGATTTAAGTTTTGGTATCATCCGTAGGGATTAGAATCGGGTGCTTTAGTAGCTATGGTTTTTTATACTCCCTCTTCCCTAAATGAATGTCGAAAAAAGTTTCAAATTTGCTCTTGATCAAGAGCAAGAATGAAAAAAAAATATGAATGTCGAAAAAAGTTTCAAATTTGCTCTTGATCAAGAGCAAGAATGAAAAAAAAATTGACATTCATTTAGGGACGGAGAGAGTAGCTATTTTTTGTGTATTATTGTAGCTTTCACTGGTGTTTATGTCCTGCTTTCAGTTCTATTTTTTTTTTTTTTGGTATCGGTTGTGGTTTATTGATGAGTTTAATCTGACCTGAATTATCAGGTGACAGCTCCGGTCAAGAAGGTTGTTGCTCCAGCGAAGCCTGTAAAAGACTCAAGCAGCAGTGATGAAGACTCCTCGGATGAGGTGCGGGTCCATATAATTGTTGGGTTGCAATATCTGAATTTCTATTCCTAACTGTTGTACTCAAGTGGTTTACGCTGTGATTGTTATATGCAGAATGCTATGGGTAGTCTTGATTATCCTGTAATTTGGGGTTCCTTTGATTTACAGGAACCAGAGATAGCAGTTCCTTCCAAAAATGCACCTGCTGTCGTCAAGAATGGGACAGTGGCAGCTTCGAAGAAGAAAGACGAGTCAAGTGAGGATTCTGATGAAGAAGAAGCCTCTGATGAAGAAGAAAGCTCTGATGAAGAAGAGAAGCAACCTTTAAAATCTCCAAAGAAAACTGTGAGTCATCTTTGGAAAGTAAACATTATAATAACCATTAGTGGAATATTTTAAATATTTTATCATCATGTTTTAGTTTGTGTCATGATGTTGCTTTGATTTGTGATTCTCTCGAATGTTTAATGCCTTTTTGGTTCATCCAGTTTGTATATTTGACAAGAGAGTGTATATATCAATTGTATTTCTCATGAAAGACTTTTTAATGTTGTAGCCTCAAACCCAAGCTACCACTCAAGCCGGAAGCACTGGATCAAAAACTCTGTTTGTTGGCAACTTGTCCTTTTCCGTTGAGCAAGCTGATATGTATGTTCCTGTTTTGCATAAAGATTATGCCTGTTTATCAATATCTATCTTCATCTAACAATATCTTCCGTTTGAAGAGAGAATTTCTTTAAAGATGCTGGAGAAGTTGTTGATGTTCGCTTGGCATCAGATAGAGAAACCGGTAAATTTAGAGGTTATGGGCATGTTGAGTTCGCCACGGCTGAGGCAGCACAAAAGGTTATGTTATATTTCTTTTACCTTTCTTCTCTGATTTGCTAGACATTTTAACTTTAAACCGTTTACGCACTTTTGTACAATTTAAATATTTAGTTTTGACTTGTAGGATAGATATTCTAGTGGTTAATAAATGGTTTAGACTTCTATGGGAAGTCATAAGAAAACTTGGGAGTATTCTGATCTTTTATTTTTTTCATTCTTCAGAAAGTTTGGGAGGAAAATTTTATTGCCAAAGGCCTTGTACGACTCGGGTGTGATTAGTTCTAAAACATGTTCCACTTTTGCAGGCTCTAAAATTAAATGGACATGATCTACAAGGACGTGAGGTTAAGCTGGATTTGGCCAAGGAAAAGGGAGAATACACTCCGGCTAGTGGGTACGTTGGCTGTACAATACTGCATGCATTAAAGGTATAGTTAGCTACAGAATATATTGTGAACTGATTGACACCATCTTCAATTATAGGAAGGAGAAATCTTTTGGTGGAGGTAAATCTCAAGGGCAAACAGTATATGTTCGGGGTTTCGATACCAACGACAGCGAGGACAATGTATGTTTTATGTGCAACCACTATCTATTAGTGCTCTCCAAGTTCTGAATTGTTAAAAATCGTCACTTTCTTTCATGAAATCAAATATACATTGAACAGAAACCGTAGGTTATTATTTGCTAACTTTTAACCACTTGCTGCAGGTGAGAGCAGCACTAGAAAAGCACTTTGGTACTTGTGGGGAGATCACAAGGGTTTCTATTCCTGCAGATCGAGACTCTGGTGCTGTTAAAGGGTATGTTTAATCTATCTTTTCTTAACAATCACTCTCTTCTCTATGTTTGGTATTTTATGCATATATTTATGTTGAATATGGTGGGAGGACGGACCTACTTAAGCAAGCTTAATTGATGATGATCCTTTAGTTCTTCTGTTTTATGGGGTCATTTGTCTTTATTGGGTCTTTATTTTTCTTGTATGCAGGTTTGCATATATAGACTTTACGGACAGTGGTGCTTTCAACAAAGCTCTCAAATTTGACGGATCTGATTTTGGAGGACACTCCCTGACCGTGAATGAAGCAAAACCAAGAGACGCAAGTGGTGGTGGAGGAAGGTCTGGAGGCGGTGGCAGGTGGTCTGGTGGGGGTGGCAGGTCTGGAGGCAGACGTGGTGGTGGCGGCAGGCGTGGGGGTGGCGGCAGGCGTGGTGGTGGCAGAGGTCGTTATTGATCGATGAGGCAAAGAATGGCTAGACCTTGTTGAAGCAGTAAGATCTTTGGTGATGATTAGGATGGATGGCACATTAACTTCCTGTGATTTTGTTTTAGTTAAATTACATTTGATTCTAAGTTGAATGTTTAGTATTTAAGTGATGCACTTTATTTTATTTAAGTTTTGTTTGCTACCAAAAACATTATTATGACAGTTTTGTTGTAACATCTATAGATGGGATGCTGCACATTTTTTAACTAATATTTTGGGCAAATAGCACATTAGTATTTCAAAATTTCACACAAATTGCAATTTAGGCCCTAATGTTTCAACTTTGACAATTGTGTCTATTGTTCATAATTTGTGGTGCAATGTGTCTTTTTTGGATGGGCATAAATGAAAGATAAATCTAATTAGTTTCTATGAAAATTGCCCATAAAATTTAATAATTGTCTATTTTGTCCTTATTTCGTTAAAAATTTATCACAATGGCTCAATTATATTATTCATTAAGAACTAGATTTGAATTGACCTTTAACCCCATTTGATTAAATCAAAACCCCCAAAACCATATTAGACCTAGGTCTGGAAAATTCTTACCCTCCACATTTCATTCTCTTCATCGCGTTCTCCCTCCCATGGCAGCCACCCCCACTTCATCTCTTCCTTCGTCATTTCTAGGGGTGTAAATGGTTCGGTTCGGTTTGGGGAATTTACGAACCGAACCACTAGTCATCGGTTTGGAAAAATTTCAAACCGAACCGAACCGAACCATGAAAAAATTCAAACCGAACCAAACCAAACCGCTATGGTTTGGTTTGGTTCAAACCGCGATTCAATTATGCGGTTCAGACCGCGGTCCAGACCATGGTTCAGACCATTATTTAGACTACGGTTCAAACCACGATTCAGACCGCAACTCATTTTCATATTATTTAAATTTTCCGTGATCATGGAGGAAGAGCGAAAAATGCGAGTGTTTAAGATACTAGAGGAAGAGAGAGGTCGAAGGAAGAAAAACACTTTACAATGGCGATCGTGGAGAGAACTTGGTTATTTATGTGTCGTAATGAAGATAACAAATGATGAAATTAATATTAAATAAAATACAAAACGGGGGTTATGATTAGTTTATGTAAATTTTAATAAAAATACAAAAATATTAAATAAGATACAAAACAAGGGTTAGGATTAGTTTATGTAATGTGGTTCGGTTTGGCGGTTTGGTCTCGCGGTTCGATTTGGTGGTTCGGTCTCGCGGTCTCAAACCGCGGTTTGGTTTGGTTGGTTCGGTTTAGTTTGGTTTGGAAGGGTCAGACCACAAACCAAACCGAACCATGTGGTTTGTAAATATTTGAGACCGAACCGAACCATTCATACTTGAAAACCAAACCAAATCGCATGGTTTGGTTCGGTTCGGTCTCAAACCGCGGTTTGAACCGAACCACTTACACCCCTAGTCATTTCCTTCGCTCTTCCTCCATTTTTGCCGCTCTGAATCTCCCTCCCACCGCCGACCCCCCTAAACCCATGTTCTCTCAAATCAAAGCCATATCCAACACCCCCCCCTAGATCTGCAAACCCAATCTTCATGGGTGATTTCCTCTAGGGCCTCTTGGGCGAGATTTAAACCCAATTTAGGAAATAACATTTAGTTAATTCCCCAAACACCCCTCGGTAATACAAAGATATAATTACCCTTACTTTCTTGTTTCTTGCACACGTGTGACGGGTGGTTATTCCCCAATTCGAAAACTGTAAATTATATTTTAATCACTGAAACTTTTAAAATTTATATTGGTCACTAGACTTTCTGACATTTCGGATTAGTCATTGGATTCAACCAAAAAAATCAAAAATTTCAATAATAACAACGAATTGCTCTCATAATTTACACATTTACAACTCTTATAAGTTAATTATAAGACTACTTTGTCTCTTATAATTAACTTATAAGACAAAATTTTCAACAAAAAAAATCAAAAATAATAATAACAACGAATTGCTCTCATAATTTATATATTTAAAACTCTTATAAGTTAATTATAAGACTACTTTGTCTCTTATAATTAACTTATAAGACAAATTTTTCAACCAAAAAAATCAAATATTTCAATAATAACAATGAATTGCTCTCATAATTTACACATTTACAACTCTTATAAGTTAATTATAAGACTACTTTGTCTCTTATAATTAACTTATAAGATAAATTTTTCAACCAAAAAAATCAAAAATTTCAATAATAACAACGAATTACTCTCATAATTTACACATTTACAACTCTTATAAGTTAATTATAAGACTACTTTGTCTCTTATAATTAACTTATAAGACAAAATTTTCAACCAAAAAATAAAAAATTTCAATAATAACAATGAATTGCTCTCATAATTTACACATTTACAACTCTTATAAGTTAATTATAAGACTACTTTGTATCTTATAATTAACTTATAAGACAAATTTTTCAACAAAAAAAATTAAAAATTTCAATAATAACAACGAATTGCTCTCATAATTTATACATTTACAACTCTTGTAAGTTAATTATAAGACTACTTTATCTCTTATAATTAACTTATAAGACAAATTTTTTCAACCAAAAAAATCAAAAATTTCAATAATAACAACGAATTGCTCTCATAATTTACATATTTACAACTCTTAAAAGTTAATTAAGACTATTTTGTCTCTTATAATTAACTTATAAGACAAAATAAATTGAGAAATTGAACAAAGGAATGCAGTGGACATATAGGAGGGGAAAATAAAGTCTTTACAGAAAGACCTGGCTTTTGACAACACCTGCATTATATTCAACATCAAAAACACAATATTTAGTTAAGGATAGATGTTCAAAATCAAAAGAAGATAATGAATGTGTAGAAAAATACTACCATCAGGGCCAGCAATTATGTTTCCCAAGTCACCCGCATGACGGACATCAGCCTCAGGAGCTCCAGATCAAAACATTTTTTCGGCCGACTGGTATTGATCGGAGATGGCAACTATTGCAGATCTGGTTTGTCAGCCATCAGATTGCCCTCAGATCTACACAAATCTGAAAAATGGAGAAGATATCCGACTGATTTGAAGACCTGGATGAAGAGCTACGCCAAAAATCACGTAGATCCAAACTACACCTTTCTTGACAACGCCGGAGAATGAGAGGTGGGGCGCCGCAACGGAGAAAGAAGGGGAAGAGAAGATCTGGAGTGAGAGGGATCAAATGTCGCGGGTCAAAGGTTACCAGAGAGGTTTGGAGAGAGAGAGAGAGAGAGAGAGAGAGAGAGAGAGAGAGAGAGAGAGAGAATGGTGTGTGTGATTTTTAGAGGGAGAGAGATGTGCTAAATGAAGTTGACGAGAGGAGAAGAGGGGGAGCCTAGGGGTGTTTTGGGAATTTGAATATGGGGATAACTCTTTATTTGAGATTTACAAAAAAGTTTTCTTTAAGGGGAAAAAAATCTGGGGAGAGGGGCCCTAGGGGGATTTTTCCAATCTTCATCTCTGCTCCTCCATCCATCTATGGCGTCGGTCTCCAACCTTCCACCATCCCATGTTGACCACCCCTTCTGTCTTCCTTCACCTTCTTCCACGCAACAACCGTCGGTTATGGAGCTTGAAGGAGATGAAGGCGGCGATTTGAGACTCGTCGGAGGCAAATTGACAGACGAAGAGAGAGAGAGAGAGAGAGAGAGAGCGAGAGAGAGAGCTAGGGTTTCCTTCTTTATTTTTTTTCTCTCCTAATCCTAGTTTCTACTCTTTCATATGTTAAATTTGGTTGCGATTTTGATAATGGTGGTGGTGTATATCTAGTGAAATTTGTATAATTTATGTGATTATATGTGTGATTATGAGTGTGATTTGTTGTTTGGAATTGTGTAGATTCAATTCTGGAAAAAATGAAAATTCTAATTGGTATGGTATATTGATGATTACGGTGGTGGGGAGGTAGTGGTAGTGATGGTTAGGGGTATAAATGGTTTGGTTTGGTTCAGTCTCGGCCAATTTGGTTCACTCTCGGCCAATTTACAGACCAAACCACTAGACATCGGTTTGGGAACCGAACCAAACCAAACAAAATCGCTATGGTTTGGTTTGGTTCAAACCGCGGTTCAGTTATGTGGTTCAAATCGTGGTTCACACCGCAATCCAGACAGTGGTTCAGAACATGGTTTAGACTACGATTTAAACCGTGATCCAAATTGCGATTCGAACCACGCTTAATACCTCAATTCATTATCAAATTTGTTTAAATATTCTGTGATCACGAATGAAGAGCAAGGGATGCGAGAGTTAAAGAGAAATGTCGAAGGAAGAGAGAGACTAGATGGAGAGAGAGGACCAAGGAAATAAAACACATTATATAATGTCGATCGTGCAAAGAACCTTGTTAGTTATGTATCACAATTAAGATAATAAATGTTGAAATTAATATTGAATAAAATGCAAAACGGAGGTTAGTATTAGCATTATATAATGTAGGTTATTTTATTGATCTAATGTACGTTAATATATGTGGTATAGTGGTTCGATCTATTGGTTTGGTTTGATGTTTTGGTCTGATGGTTTTGTTTGGCGGTTCGTTCTATCAAATCACGGTTTGATTTGGTTTGGTTCGGCTTGGTTCAATTTGGGAAGTCAGACCACAAACCGAACCGAACCATTTGGTTTGACGATTTTTGAGACCAAACCAAATCATTTGTGCTTAAAAACCGAACCAGACTGCATGGTTTAGTTCAGTTCGGTCTCAAATCCCGGTTTGAACCGAACCGCTTACCCCCTGATGATGGTGGCATTGATGGTGGTAGTGGATTGGTGATGGTGGTGGGGTAAAAATAAGTTTATAGCAATGGATATTTTATTTTTGAAAGTGGCTATTAATAATGATGCTATACCAAAGGACTATTGGTCGAGCAGTATCCGGGTGTGGGTGTGTGTTGAGGGCTTTCACATAGTGGAGGTCTCAGGTTCAACTCCCTTATGGAGCAATATGGAGAACCTTTGTTTCAAATTCCCATATGGGTCAAGGGTCAAGTTGTATCCCAAATATATTTGTAACTAGTACTCAAATGCTCGTGCCATTGGAACATGTCAGTATGGAAAGGGATAGATGTGGGGAAACTGAAATCAATCGCATGCTAACTATATGACATTTTAAATGTAATTTTTGTAGGTGTTAGTGCCCTAGGCCTATAGAGATAGACTTATATGTAATGTCATTATTCATTTATATAAGAGATTGTTTCTTTGATTATTATATATGTTTGCATGTTTATTGTAATAATCGTGTCCCTAGTACTTATGAAGCACTAGTATGAAGTCTAATGGATAATCATGTGATGATTATATGCATGGAGATGCACATTAGATTCATGGGTACTTGTTAGAGAACAAGGTACTAGACTTGACCCGTTATGAGATTTATGTCATGGTCGAATGTCATAATTAAATCTCATATAGTTATATCATTGATATCCTTTGACCTGAGATTATCATCGTCTTCTACTCGATGAATATTATGTTTGATATAGTTTAACGTTGTCTTTAACCGGACAATAATAAGGGCTATTATTGGCATGATAGGATTCTTGTTGGGAAGAATGATAAGTCAAGATGGAAATTTGTCCCTCGTAAAGAGAGATGTTTGCTAGGCCACTCGTAAGTAAGATTGATGATGTACATGGCCATGTCCGAATGAATTAATGTGATTAATTACATTCGATTGATCAATTTACTTAATAACGAGAAAGCATTGAACAATATGAGTTAACGTGGACCATGACTCATGTTCAATATAACATCGTGTGACAATGGGATTGTGATATGTTCTATGTAGGAAATCGAACTTGATATTATATTATTTGGGTAGGCATGATGGCTTGCTAGAGTCCGCTCATGTCTTATGAGGATCGATGTGATCGAACTCATTGCCAACATAATATAGTCCTATGGAGTCACACGCATCGAACGAATTGTCAAAAATGAAGAATATGGAATTTCTGTACTTAGGGGATGACTCGTCCCCAGGCCAGAACCAACTATTCCCCTTAAGGGGGACTCCTGTATCAGAAGCTTGGTGCAGGGGGACGATTCGTCCCCTGGGGGACGAGTCGTCCCGTCGGCGCTGGACTGATATGTAATTGACTTAAAATTAGGGTTTTCGCGAGGGGAAAATATTTATAACGTATAAATACAAACCCTTAGTTGCCCTAGCAGTCATACTCACGTTTTGGGTTTAGAGAAACACAAAAGAGAGTGATTCCAATTGTGAATTGAGAATCAAAACACCATTCAATTCCATAATTCTTCATCGATTGAAAAGAGTTTCAATCAAGGATCTAGCAATCCACCTAGAATTGTTCTAGGGTTCGTTCAACGCGTGGATACACATAGAGGATCTTCGTCAATCAAGATCTAACGTTAGTGATTCAAGAATCGTTGATTGAAGATTTGCTAGTTCTTCAATCTGGAGTTGGAACGCGTTTATCAACGACAAAAGCACACAAGGTTAGTAATTCTAAATCATTCTTCTTAATTAATCATCTAGAACGGATCCTAGGGCTCCGGGTTTTCGAGTTAATTTGCATTATTCCGCTGCGCATGGACCCTCGAAACCCAACAGTGGTATCAGAGCCCCGTTCATGATGTTTATATTAGATAATCATGATAATTATATAATGTGATTATGTTAATTTTCATGATGAATATGATTTAGAATATGATTTTATATGGGATTTGCTTATGGAAGTAATTGTATATTTTGATATGCCATGATTATGAATTGAATTATGTGATTTATGTGATTAATCTATAATATGGGTCTTGAATTATTACTTAGTATATGGGCTGGACACCAAAAACTTCTCCACAGGCACTTCGATGGAAGTGTGGGATAACATTGGATTACAATGCCACGTACTAGTAATTGATGAATTTCTAGATCTTGAACAAAGTGTTTGTTATAGGGATTATGTTCATATTAAATGAGATTTTACATGAATCATTAAACCCTAATTGATTAAGAAATTATGATGTTAAAATCAAATGTGATTTGTGATGCATCATCCCATGTTCATAATTATGCTCATATAATTTTCATGAATCAACCTTGCCATGTTAATTGATAAACATGAAAATTGAACCTTCATTGAAATTTGAGTTTGTTTATGCCACCCATTTTAAACACTTGTGAGTACACGGATAGTTTTATGTAGGCTACGCCATAGCGAGGTACATTAATTCTATCTTTGTATGATCAAGATGAGCAAACGGTGATTGCTATACGTTTAAAATGGTTGAACTCAATTAGGCTATCAAAACAGTTTTGGGCCTAAGGCATAAGATGAGATTGAAACAAGTGACATATGATGTCTATAATCTCATAAAGGATCTAAGAGTCATATGTTGATATGATTGATAAATGTTATCTACCTTTTTAGTTTAATTTTGAGCAGTCGTGCCATAGCCGACTTGAAATTAAATTAAAGTTGGGTCTTAGCCTATTAAATTATATTATGCATGTTTGTATAAGAAGGTTATATAATTTAGTGGGAGTATTTATGAAATACGTTATTTAATCTCTTAAATGAAATAGGTATTTATATGTGTTCATATGGTTTGCATATCTTGTTGTAGAAAGTAGCATTACACAATAAATTGCGATTCTTCCCCGTGAAGGACAAAGTTCGAAAAGAATGGTACAGACTATTCTGATTGGATCAGAAGCTTAAAGAATAGTTCTTAAGCAAAAATTGTACGTTCTTGACGAATCCATTCCTGCTGAACCCACTGCAAATGTTGCAAAGTGCAGATAAGGAGCAACATAAGAAACATAGAGATGATTCATATGATGTTGTTTGCCTTATACTTGCCACCATATTTAAAGGCTCTTATGAAGAACCTTGAACACGTGGAAATTGCTTTTGTTCTAGCACAATACACAAAGGAAATGTTCCAAGTGCAAGCTAGGCAAGAGAGGTTTGTTGTGTTAATGGTTAACACAAGAAAGGGGTTTAAAAGGAAACACAAAGAAGGTAAAGCAAAGGTTGCTAAACCTGGGGCAAAATTTACCAAAGCCTAAGAGGCTAAACCCAAAATGTCTCAAAAGGATGCATTTTGCTATCATTGCAATGAGATTGTCATTGGAAGCAAAGTTGCAAGGCTAATTAGGAAGGCCTAAAAAGTGAAGAAGGGCAATATGATTGCTACTACTTCAAGTATCTATATGGTAGATATTTTCTTTTCGAATTCTTGTTCTTGGGTATATGTTACCGGATATAGATCCCACATTTGTTTAAATGTGCAAGAAATAAAGAATAGAAAGCTACTCAAAGAAGGTGAATTAAACCTATGCGTGGTAATGAAGCAAGAGTTGCTGCATTAGCCGTAGGGACTTATGAAGTCACTTTACCTTGTGGACTAGTACTTGTTTTGAACAAGTGTAACTACGTTCCGAATTTGAGTAGGAGTATCATTTTGTTTCTTATGAGGATGATGAAGGATATAATTTTCTTATTGAGAATAAGAGGCTTTATATTTATTTAATGATATGCCTTATTGTTATGCATATGTCATTGAATGGTCTTCATATCCTTGATGTTAAGATACAAAATAATGTTGAAGATATCTATAATATAAGTGTGAAATCTAAACCGAATGATGTGAACAACACGTTCACATGGCATTGCCGGCTTGGTCATATAAATGAGAAACGTACAATCTAAACTCCATTAACGTGGACATTTAGACTCATATGATTATGAATCATTTGAGGTATGTGAATCTCATTTATTTGATAAAATGACCAAACCACCCTACACTAAGAGTAGTGGGAGGGCTAGTGACTTATTGATCCTAGTACATGAGATGTATGTGGACCATTGAGTAGCATTGCTAGGGAAAGATTTTGGTATTTCATTACATTCACTCATGACTTATCTAGATATGACTATGTGTATCTGATGAAGTCTAAAATGAATTATTTGAGATATTTTGAATATTTCAAAAATGTAGTACAAAATAAACTTGGTAAAATTATTAAGTACTTCGATTAAATTGAGGTAATGAATATTTGAGCCAAGAGTTTGATAATCATCTCAAAACTGTGAAATCGTTTCATAGTTGACTCCACCCGGAATGCCACATTGTATGGTGTGTCTGAGAGGAGGAATTGAACCTTGTGGGACATGGTTCGTTCGATGATATGTCAAGTTGACCTTCCTGTTTCCTTTTGAGGGTATGCATTAGAAATGATGTGGTTACACTGAAGAGCGTCCCTACTAAATCGATTCCTAAGTCCCCACATGAGATGTGGCATGAAAGAATGTCTTTCATAAAGATTTGGGGTTGCGAATCTTATGTAAAGAGACTTGTCTCTCATAAGTTAGCACCAAATCTGACATGGTTAATTTCAGATATTAGTTTTACAACCGCAATAAGAAGAAAGTGTTTGTTGCTCTATATGATTCGTTTCTTGAGAAACAGTTTCTCAATAAAGGATATAGTGGGAGTAAAATTGATCTTGAAGAGTTCAAGAACCTGAAAATAACATGGAACCAAGAGTAGAGATGGAACCAAGTTCACAAGGAGTTGTGGAACCGGTTCAAGTTACACAAGTCCATCGTAGATTGGATAGGTTACAGTCCGAATCCGAGAAATGTTGATTTCTCATATCGGAAAGTAATAAAGTGGAAGTCATTGAGAATGACGATCCTACTTACTATCTAGAGGCGATGTCCACTCCTAATTCGGATGAATGGTTAGGAACCATGGAGTCCGAATTACAATCCATGTCTGATGATCAAGTTTGAAACTTGATTGAGCTACCTGAAGGTGTAAAAACTAAAGGGTGCAAGTAGGTCTTCAAGACCAACATGGATGGAAGGTGTATACTTTCATGACTAAGGATTGTAGCAAATGGATTTAGGCAAATTCATAGTAGTGACTATGTTGAAACCTTTTTGCCCGTTACAATGCCAAAGTCTGTTAGAATTTCAATTGTCATAGTCACATATTATGACTATGTGATATGACAAATGGATGACAAGCGACTTTCCTAAATGGAAAGATTCTTAAGGATGTGTACAGTACACAACCCGAAGGTTTGTCGATCCAAGAAATTCTAATAAAGTATACATGTTGCAGAGATCCATGAGTTGGGTTGAAGCAAGCTTCGAGGAATTGGAATCTTCATTTTGATGAATCGGTCAAAGAGTTTGAATTCATCAAGTATAAAGATGAACCTTGTGTATACATAAGATTCAGTGGGAGCATAGTATTATTTCTAGTGTTGTATAACGATAATATCTTATTCATTGGAAACGATGTTCCGGCACTTCAGACTGTCAAGTCTTGGTCAAGAAAATGTTTCTCAATGAAAGATATGGGTAACGCCACTTACATCCTTGGCAACAAGATCTATAGAGATAGATCTAAAAGGATAAATTGGTTTGAGTCAAAATATTCACATTGACAAAGTTCTTAGAAGATTCTAAGAAAGGTAACTTGTCAATGGGTCATGGTGTTACTCTTAGCGAGACTCAGTGTCCTATGACTGATGAGCAAAAGAGAAAGAATGAAGTTCCATATGCTCCGGCATTTGGATCTGTCATGTATGCCATGATTTGTACTAGACCCGACGTCTCGTATGCTTTGAGCATGACGAGTCGATACCAATCTGATCCTGGTGAGAACCATTGGATGGCAGTCAAGGCGATCCTTAAAGTACTTAAGAAGAACTAAGGATACGTTCTTGGTATTTGAAAGGTTGGAAGTTAAGCTTGTTGTAAAGGTTACACGAATGCTAGCTTTCAAACTAACAAAGTTAATTAAAATCGCAATTAGGATTTGTGTTTATGCTTATTGAAGGTGCGGTTTTGTTGGAAGAGTTCCAAGCAGAAAAAAATCGTAGCCGATTCTACTACTAAGGCCGAATTTTAGCAACATATGATGTATCTAGAAGAGGCAGTTTGGATCAAAAGTTCATTAGTATTTTGGAATTGTTCCAAGTATCACTAATCCAGTGGAACTTTGTTGTGACAATTGTGGTGTCATTTGTGCAAGCAAAAGAACCAAGGTCACATCAACGATCCAAACACATTTTGAGACGTTTCCACCTCATTCGAGAAATCTGTGAAAGGAAAGACGTTAAGATATGCAAAGGTACCAACGGATGACAACATTTCAGACCCTCTCACCAAGCCTTTGCCACAAGCTAAACATGATGGTCATGTTAGGTCCATGGGTATAAGATACATGAATGATTGGGCCTAGTGCAAGTGGGAGACTGTAGGTGTTAGTGCCCTAGGCCTATAGAGATAGACTTATATGTAATGTCATTATTCATTTATATAAGAGATTGTTTCTTTGATTATTATATATGTTTGCATGTTTATTGTAATAATCGTGTCCCTAGTACTTATGAAGCACTAGTATGAAGTCTAATGGATAATCATGTGATGATTATATGCATGGAGATGCACATTAGATTCATGGGTACTTGTTAGAGAACAAGGTACTAGACTTGACCCGTTATGAGATTTATGTCATGGTCGAATGTCATAATTAAATCTCATATAGTTATATCATTGATATCCTTTGACCTGAGATTATCATCGTCTTCTACTCGATGAATATTATGTTTGATATAGTTTAACGTTGTCTTTAACCGGACAATAATAAGGGCTATTATTGGCATGATAGGATTCTTGTTGGGAAGAATGATAAGTCAAGATGGAAATTTGTCCCTCGTAAAGAGAGATGTTTGCTAGGCCACTCGTAAGTAAGATTGATGATGTACATGGCCATGTCTGAATGAATTAATGTGATTAATTACATTCGATTGATCAATTTACTTAATAACGAGAAAGCATTGAACAATATGAGTTGACGTGGACTATGACTCATGTTCAATATAACATCGTGTGACAATGGGATTGTGATATGTTCTATGTAGGAAATTGAACTTGATATTATATTATTTGGGTAGGCATGATGGCTTGCTAGAGTCCGCTCATGTCTTATGAGGATCGATGTGATCGAACTCATTGCCAACATAATATAGTCCTATGGGGTCACACGCATCGAACGAATTGTCAAAAATGAAGAATATGGAATTTCTGTACTCAGGGGATGACTCGTCCCCAGGCCAGAACCAACTATTCCCCTTAAGGGGGACTCCTGTATCAGAAGCTTGGTGCAGGGGGACGACTCGTCCCCTGGGGGACGAGTCATCCCGTCGGCGCTGGACTGATATGTAATTGACTTAAAATTAGGGTTTTCGCGAGGGGAAAATATTTATAACGTATAAATACAAACCCTTAGTTGCCCTAGCAGTCATACTCACGTTTTGGGTTTAGAGAAACACAAAAGAGAGTGATTCCAATTGTGAATTGAGAATCAAAACACCATTCAATTCCATAATTCTTCATCGATTGAAAAGAGTTTCAATCAAGGATCTAGCAATCCACCTAGAATTGTTCTAGGGTTCGTTCAACGCGTGGATACACATAGAGGATCTTCGCCAATCAAGATCTAACGTTAGTGATTCAAGAATCGTTGATTGAAGATTTGCTAGTTCTTCAATCTGGAGTTGGAACGCGTTTATCAACGACAAAAGCACACAAGGTTAGTAATTCTAAATCATTCTTCTTAATTAATCATCTAGAACGGATCCTAGGGCTCCGGGTTTTCGAGTTAATTTGCATTATTCCGCTGCGCATGGACCCTCGAAACCCAACAATTTTAAACCGTTACAAATATTTAAAGTGCAAAGATATTTAACTGGGAGTTGAAACTTTTTGAGAGAGGGTACCTGAGAAACCATCGGAAGCCCATATTTAAAATAAGAAAATTAGAATGAAACAAAAAGGTAAATACTGACCTTTTTGTGAGATAATGCTGAAGATATAAAAAAAATCTTTACGTAGGAGTTGGAAGTGAGAGCAAAAACACACTTGAATTTGTCATTGTAAACCTTCAAGAAGGGAATTGATATGTGAGCAACCTTCAAAAAAATTCCATATGAAACCCGACTAAAAGTTCTCGGTGAAGGAAAAGAGAAAGAGAAAGGAGAGAGATGGAGGGAGGGACTGGTTGCTTCATCTCAAGTGTATAACTACCGGTCTCCAAACCCAAATGGGATCCAACAAAAAGTTAAAGGTAAAAATAATGAACCCATGAAAAAAGAACTTTAGAATCGATAAATAAATGAAAAGCGTTCTACGCCTCAATTATTCGAAGACAAACAATCATAAATTATTTAGAGAAAAAAATATAGAAACAACATTCACTATTTGTTAACAATAAAACATTAATCCGTTGTTCCTCTTCGACTACATTGGCAGATGCAAAACTTTCTTCAACTCTTCTAGCTACTGCTTCCTGCACTTAGACAAAAACAGATAAGAACCACATTTATATAACTATAAATGATGAATTATATTCGAATATATATATATATATATATATATATATATATATATATATATATATATATATATATATATATATATATATATATATATATATATATATATATATATATATATATATATATATATATATGTAACATATACCGCTTCAACGAGAAATGTGGGATCATCCCAAATATCATCGTACACATTAGCTTCAATCGCATCTTCAACTACATCTTCAACTCTATCTTCAACTACATCTTCAAACGTATCTTCAACTACATCTTCAATCATATCATCAGCTACATCTCTATTCACCTATGTCAAACATGGATTGTATCAAATATTAAAATTATATAATCAATATATAGTCATTAATAGAGTTAAGTAATTATAACAATTATGTGAACATAATAACTATTTACCGTATCACTTAAGCTATATGCTTTACAGAAGTACTTCAGGATAAAAAATATGTGTTGTGGATGTGTCATCTTCTGATGGTGATGGAATGAGAATCGTTATCCTACTGAATGTAGTACATCTTGATAAAGCAACATATAATTGGCCATGAGTGAACACCGGTGTCCGAAGATCAATGCCGACAAATTTAACAGATTGACCTTGTGTCTTATTTATACTTATTGCATAGCACAACCTAATTGGAAATTGGCGCCTTGTAATTGGAATAATAAGTTCGGTCGAAGAAGGCGTAAGAGAAATTCTTGGTATAAATACCAAATTGCCTGCTTTATCTCCCGTCAAGATTTCAGCCTCAATAATACGTTGCCCACATCGAACTACTCTTAATCTTGTTCCATTGCAAAGACCATCCCTAGGTACAAGATTCCTCATCAAAATAATTGGGCTACCAACTTTCAACTGCAAGTCTGAAGGGGGAAGACCAAAAGGATTCAATGAGTTCAAAAACTCTATTGGGTATCGATTTGCCATAATCGGATCACTCGTATCATCATCTGCATATTTGTCTGTCGATAGATAACTGACGATATTGCCGGGAAACATCTCTAATGCTTGAAGATTTATATAATTGACATCATCATTACACGGGGATAGAATTGTTCGATCAGTTAAGAACCGAGCAGTAGAAGTCCCCGATATATACAATGCTGGATAAACTTCTCTTATTAGCTCTTTGACGTCTATACACTTTCGGATAGTAGAAGGTAGTTCAATTGTCTTCTATGGATTGCTTCCCACCTTGGATGGAAATTTATTTAAAGTTAATTATGAATGCTTATAAAAGAAATATTTATTTTGAATGCATAACTATTACCTTGTTCAAGTATTCCGCAAACTCAACATTCGCGAGATCATATCAATCCAGCCGCATGTTTTTCGATAGAGTCAAGACGTATATCTTTTCCCAAAGTGATGATTTTTGGACCGCACGATTTGTTCATGGTGTCCTTTAGGTGCAACTGGCAAAGCTTGACGGAAATCACCACAAAAAACAACAGTAATTCCACCAAAAGGGCTATCATTAACACAAATATCTCGAAGGCTGCGATCGACGACCTCAACGTAATGGCGATGCTGCATAGGAACCTCATCCCATATTATTAATTTTGTCTCTCTAAAGAGTTGGGCATGAATTGACTATTTCGTAAATGAACACAACGTATCTTCCAACACATTCAACGGGAGACAAAAGGTAGAATGTGCCGTTCTGCCACCAACCAACAATAACGATTCAATTCCAATGATGCAACATAAATCACGATATTATCATGCGATCAAAAAACCCCTGCAATTGTGTTGTACAAAAATGTTTTGCCCATTCCTGCACCCCCATTCAAGAAGAAGGTTTTCCCTTGATTTTCATTTACCGAACACATCACAACATCAAAACAGTGTCGTTGACCAACATTTAAGCGAGAGATATTTGCTTCCGCACCAGTAGTGCGATCATCATACTTACGCTGTCTATGTTCCCACAATAACCTGTTATTGCCGGTCATTTGGGTCCAACTTTGAAGTGAAAGAGACATTGGTGGGAAATCTTCCAAGCTTTTTCCAGTTTCTTGCAATAATTCATTCAACAGATGCATGCCATAATCTGTTATTTGACTATCATCCGGATATGTAATTTCATATTGTGTGCACAATTTATGAGGAAGATCATCACATATATTCATTGCAAACTTAGTCCACAACTCATCGGGATGCATCAGAGAGCATTGCGTTAGAATAAGCGCAAACAATCTCCTCAGTTGGTACCCAATCTTCATAACTGAGGATTCTTACAAATATTTCTTCCATTCTTCATCATCTTCTAGAAGCCCCCGTGCAATGCAAGCACCTTTAAATGTATCATGCACAAAATCATTGTATGTCCGTAAATTTTCCGAAGAGGTTGGCCCTTTAACAATAATTAATAAGAGTCGCAGGTAAAATCTCTCACCATTGGAGGGGCTAGCAAAATATATTCTTCCAATTGCTTGGCTTAAATGACGTCTTTGTTTCCAAAAATTCTCCTTCCATGTGTAATGCTTCGGTATTTGTTGATAAGTAAACCGTCGGGCCATTACATCAAAATCACAACATCTAAAAAACCCCATTAATTTCATTACTTTTCCCTCAACTTGTTCAGCTATCTCTTCTCGTGAACATCTTGAATCATATGAAACATTATGCTTTCGAGGTAGATGGAGATCTAATCGAACAACATTAGAAAATTCTTCATGCAAGTTGTATCCGAATAACCGCCATGCAGCTTCTGGCGGACTAATATACCTCGCATCAAGATATTGTTTGATTTCATCACCTTTCCCTAAAACCATTGTTGTTCGATCATGACCTTTGTATATGTACTTATGAATGTACTTCATACATCTAACTCCAGCACACACCTCCACATTAATATGGCAATCAAATAACTCTGTGAGATAAGGGTTGTAAGGTACAACGTCTCTGTTATCTACCTCCTTCCTTCTTACTGTCAATACAACTCCATTATCGCGGCGACGATATATTGGATAGTCGTCATTATCAATATATGTTGTTTTGGCCCACTGTTTTGGGAATATTTTTTGCACCTATTGTTCTCCATACATTGCGCACTTGGGTTTCTCATGCCGCACGGGCCATGTATAATACATCTCTTAACCGTGTCGAAAAGTGCAGGCCTGCTATATCGATCGGGTAATTCGGCATATACCACCCTATCAACTTGCTCAGGAGTTCTGATCTTATCTTCATCCGCGAGAAAAAATAGTGCATGCATATGGGGCAATCCTCTTTTCTGAAATTCAATTATGAAAACATTAGCTTCTACTTTTCCAAACACCCTTTCATCTCTTACAATTTTCAAAAAATGCTTTCTCTTTAATTCGAAAACTCGAGCAACCAAATCTGGCAGATCAGCTGCAGTTTGATTAGGAAGTAGAGCATCTCTAATTTCTGGCCATGCCGGGTTGTCTGTCATAGTTAAGAAAATAACTGTATGCTTATACGCGCGTGTAATAGCCATGGAATCTTGAAAAAATTCATACATTTGCCTTGGTCCACCAGTGAAAGAAGAAGGTAGGATGAATCTTCTACCAATTTGATCCGGTCTTGCACTCTCTTCATCAAAAATTTCTTGGAGATCTTTATACCGATCAACATGAACAAATCCCTCTTGGTTTTCCCTGAGGAAAGGAAGACTGTTTTGCTCTGTTGCAGCCCAAACATCCACCAAATATTCCTAAAATAGTTTTTTGCCTCTCAAAATGGTAGAATACTCCGTTGTTCATTCGAATAAACGATAACTGTAGTAATCCATCATTGTTAGTCTATTTCTACTTCTATTACTCGGACCTTTCCTATTCACATCCCATAGAGTCATGGACGGTTCCCATCCTAGCTCGCCTAAAGGAATTAATAAGACGTAATGCAATGGGGCGTATGCTGGATGACTTTCACTTATCCGCATCAAGCCTTGATATCTGTAGTGAAGGACAATATCTCTTGTTCTCCTTCTCTCAGTACCATCACCGAGTAAGATTACTACAATCTCATCAACAGTAGGTGCATTATATCGCCGTTGATCTCTTCTTGGATCATAACGCAAATATGCCGACAAATTTTGAATAGACTGATATTGACTTTGTTGTTCTAATATTGCACATGCTTGACGAAAGATAGATGCAAAAGGATTGTATTGTAACAAACATTATTGGATGTAGCCCATTAGTTCTCCATCTAATGTATCATTTCGACGTCGACGACATTCTAAGGCCACCATCGGATCGTATATGTAAAGTTGAGCGTATACAGGATTTGAATCTGCAGGTGGTAGTAATGACCCAGAACGATGTCGCAACTCTCCATGTATAGTGAAGCTATAAGGGGCCCTGCTAGGTTGTACACGATCATATAGATCACATCCAAGACTGGTGAAATCCATTGCAGCATTATACCGTCGAATATCCTGAAAAAATTACGTCGAACGATGGTTACTACTGCCATATAATTCCCTGAACAGGGTGGGTGGATCAAGAAGATTAGGAAGCCTGGCTTGCCTATCCAAGCAGCATGTTCCAAATCTGGGCCTACTCAAAGGAGATTTAACCAATTTTTCACCCATCCAGTGCAAGGCATGACAATGCTGACATATGACCTCCATTCTGCCAAGGGAATGCGAACTTGATTGAAAATTTGTTGATTCTCTATGTCAAGTAGATGGAGCTCATCCTCTTCGAAACCACCTATATTTTCATTTTCTTCTGTAGTGGAGTGGTATTCTAATATAGTTGACCTATATTCGGAAAGGTGTGTTATATTTTTTTAAGAGAATTTTATTTGAATTAAACAGGAGTAAAAGAAAAATTATGTTACATAGTAGAATAAGGAGTGCCATGTTCACGCGAATGATGCCTCCTTTGTGCGATTGCCCGTCTCGAAGGACCCAAGGAAATGTTCGAAGAATTTTGTTGGCTTCTTGCTTGTTCGACTCGATCGCTTGGCAGTTGCCTAGATTGTTCAATTTCACGCATACTACGATGATGTTGACTTTGGTTGAAAATATGGGGTGGATGAAACTCATCATCTTCGAAACCAAATATATTTTCATTTTCTTCGGTAGTGGAAGGGTCTTTGATGGATGTGATTTTACCCACCCAAAAGATATGTTTACTAACTTATTTGATGCTCTAAACCTTGGGGAATTTAATGTATTTTGTAGTATTTTGAAAGTACAGGGGTTGAAGTGCAATTACTGAAAAAACGGAGGATTTGAGTTTATTTTGGAAATTCAGGGACCAAACTGGAATTATTGAAAATTGGGGAGGAAAGCGATATTTCAAAGTCCAAGGGCTAAGTTGTAATTTCTTGGAAGCGAAGGGACTAAAATGTAATTATAAAGTTCAGGGGCAAAAGTGAAAGTCTGAAAAGTATAGTGATCAAAGTGCGACTGTGCACTTGCGAAACGAACTGAATCCAAGGAAGGACAAACCAAGGCTGTGGCCGGCCAATGCAAGGCAAGTGGCCGAGGCAAGGCATGGCGTGGCCAAGGAGGAGTTGGCCGGGGCGTGTTTGGGCTTGGGTGAGAGCGGTAAATCTTGGGCGGCCTCTGAAAGTGAGTAAACTGGGCAGTATACCTTCTGTATTCTTGGGCGGTCGCTGGGCCATTATGGGCGACCACCAGCCAAGGCATAGCAACGGATTCCAGTCCATCACAAAATAAAAAAATGTGATTTTCAGCAGATTTGCAGCGGATCAGTGACGGATTTTCAGTAGAATTTTAATTTGACTAGGATTTTGACCAGATTTTGGTTTCCAATTGAGATTTTCACCTCCTTCCTCCTATAAAAAGGACCCTAGACTAGCTTTTGGGGATCTCTCATTCTCTCTCTATATTTTCTTTCCCCTTGTAATTTATTACATAGATTAGGTTTTTTTTTTTTTTGAATATTCAAGGTTTATTTATTTTACTGGCAATTCAAGGCTAATTTATTTGATACGTGGATTGAGGTAAGTAACAATTGGATCTTTATGCTAGGTTTTTAATTCTTCCTATCTCTCTTTCGTTCTTGTTCTTCTCAACGGTTTTAATTTTTGTTCTTGAGATCAATTGTATTGACCTAGCGGAATATACTTTTGATATCTTGAATTTATTTGGATACAAACCATTGCACTTGCGTGGATGATTTGTAATTTGACAATTGTTGAGAAGAATAGATTCAATTGAAGACCTAGCGGAAATCAAACGATTCTAGGTTCCATTGTTCTTAAGATTTTAATTGAATTCTTGAATGTTTATATTGACTTTGTGGAATATATAAACAAGATAGAGTTGTTAGAGTTCTAATGTTCTTATTGACCTAGCGAAATATATTAACATTTTAACCCTATACTTTTGTGAACAAACCCAAGAATGATATTGAATCCTTTTTATATAAAATAAATAGCATAAAGTGATAATTGTTATGATCTCCAATCCATGAATCCCTTGTCTCTTAATTTCTTTAATTTATTTATTTCGCTTTCTTAGGATTAATAATAAAAACCAAAATCAAAACCCCTTCGTTTCTTTTTACACTAACTAAATCAAATTGTTCACATACAAATCTCTGTGGTTCGACCCTTACTTTTATACACTGCTACTTTGGTACTTTTATACTTGCAAGGTTTCTATTACACGAGGATTTTATCCATCAGTCTTCTAATATAGTTGACCTAAATTTGAAAATGTGAGTTATTTTTTTTAAGAGAAGTTTATTTGAGTTAAAGAAGAGTAAAATAAGAATTAGGTTACATTGTAGAGTAAGGAGCGATTTGTTCACGCGACTATCGCCTCCCTTGTGCGAATGCCCATCTTAAAGGACCCAACGCAATGTTTGATGAATTATGTTGGCTTGTTGCTTGTTGGGCTCGAACTCTTGCGTCTCGCCTAGATTCCCCATTTCCAGAACACTACTCCTTCCCAGAGATGCGGAAGTATTTCAGGTAGGCACGTAATTTCTTTTTCTAGATGTTGAACTTTCTCCTAACTCCATATTCGAAGATGGAAATAATATTTGTCGGGGTGTTGGTTGGACAAAACGCTCGGAAAATTCAAGATCATCATCCTACACCAGAAAGTTTAGGAAAAAGAATTTTATAAAGAAGGTCCAAATTTCATAAATGTTCTCACTAACTGGTGAATGATTAATAAAGAAGGTAAGGAGAGATTTTTCCTTTGAGGTCGCAACTGGTAGTGAATAGACAAATATTACTAACTCTGTCCCAAAAAAAATCTCTCCTTTAAAGTATAAATTAAATGATTAACATTTATTCTGGGAAGGATGGAGTACTACTCTTTGTAATCCAGGCACTTCATTCAGACTATAGGCTGAATATAAAACACAAATTGAGCTTAAAAACCTTAATCATACTAACAATTAAACTCACTTATACTGAGAACCTCTAAAAACAGGTAAATATCCAACAAGCAAATTCAAGTTTCTTTCTTTACTCAGCAGTTCTCAATCACATTAAACTATCCTTCAGTAACAGCTAAAATCTAGAGCAACAAATCAATGTAGATAAGCATGAATATGAAACATACTAATTTTAAGTTAGTAATAGAAACATATTTATCATGCGTAATTATATATAATTGTATTCACGATGTCACTATGAATTGCATGACGAAATATAGGGAATTCATGCCAGAAAATCATATTTCTCACAATCTAATGAACTATAATTGTATTCCCTCCGTTCCAAAATAAATGTCCATTTGGGAGTTAAGGTCATTTTGAAAATTTTGATTTTTAATAGAAAGAAATTATCAACATACAATTTGAACGAGTAATGAAGAATACCTGTGGTGCAGTTGGTTCTTTTCCTTACGTTGAAGGTTGTGCCATTGAGTGGAATTTGATAATGATTATGCTGGCAATAGAATGAAAAAAATGTTAAATACACTATTTGGAGATTGTGGTAGGATATTTTACTCAAGAGGATGGTAGTAATAATCAAATCATAAAAAGCATTCTCACAATCTATTGGATTGAGCAATGAAAATGATAAACTCATGTGTATATCTAAATAAATTTGTGAATATGAAGAAACTATTGTATGTTTCCAATTTCTGTGTACCCACCCAAATTATCATTTGCAAGCAGGCATGGAATGTAAGATGAGTTAAGACAATTGTACTTTAAAATATTCTAAATTATAATACCATTAGAAAACCAATAGGTGTTTATAATTATATTAGGTAATAAATATGTGACTCTACAGTCTACAACCCCTTCCCCATTTACTCATGTCGTTGATTGACTCTGAATCCCTCTTTCCCCTTCTCACTTTCCCATCAATTTTAGACTCTTACTACATTTCACATCAGAGTAAAAAAGTGATTTAGCAATAAAAAAAATCGTACATCCTTGATCCTGATCCAAATCCATTCCAGTTTCTCTCTATATTCTTTTCCTTATTACCTCTCTTGGCTCCATCTTAGCTGCCTATCTAACCAAAGTACTAATACTTTTGTTTACTTGAACATAAAACCTAAAAAAAATGTTTTATACTCTGAACATACCTATATGAGAAACCATTGAAATGATGCAAGCCTTACCTTTGAACTTGCACACACTAAGGGTAACTAATTCAAAGATGCGCGAGTGTAAATACTTCCAGTTTTCACTCTATTCAAACTAAAACTAAGGCGATAATTAGAACTCCCATCTATCATACTGATAATTGTAAAACAATTTCACACACAGAGAGAGAGAGAGAGAGAGAGAGAGAGAGAGAGAGAGAGAGAGAGAGAGGAAGAGGCACTAATTTTAGTAAAGAATGATGAAATTGATGAACGTACTTGTTTATTTCAGCCTTCTCCTGAAAATCTCCTTTACAGAATATTAATTGTCTTCACAGCTTGAGAAATTTGGTTTCTTTTTTTTTAAAACCCATTGAAACAGAATATTAGGAGAAGTATTTGTTAGGAAAAATAGGAGTAACAAAAGGAATTTACGTTGGAAGTAATCGGTCAAAACAGAGTTGGAAGAAAAGGATGAATATGAAACATAATAATATTAAGTTATTAATAGAAACATATTTATCATGCATAATTAAATATAATTGTATTCACGATGTTATTATGCATTGTATGACGAAAATATAGGAACAAAAAACCATATTTCTCACAATCTAATGAACTATAATTGTATTCCCTCCGTTCCAAAATAAATGTCTATTTGGGAGTTAAGGTCATTTTGAAATTTTTTATTTTTAATAGAAAAAAATTATCAACATACAATTTAAACAACGTAAATTCCTATTCACTCTGTTCAAATTTACACTACAGGAATTAGCATAAAGATACCAAGATCTTAATATCTAAACAAACGTTAAACAAAGCGATTTTCTTTCAAAGGAGATTTAAAAAATAATCTAATGCTATACTAACTTACTCACGTCACTATCTATTGTAACCTATCAAGTACTAATATCCAGAAAGAGTGTCTAATTAGACAACTCTCCCTTCTTTAGGCTTTCTTCATTCCTCTTGACCTTCCTCACTTTCCCCTGCATCCATCAATTACCTAGCTTGGTTCATCATGTTCTCTCCCCATTCCTCAGCTCGGTCTAGTTTCCACCTCATAAAGTATATGTCTGCCTCTAACTCTTTGCGGTCTACCTCTAACTCTCTGCGGGTATCTCTTAATCTCTGTCGGGTCTGTCTAAGTTTTTTCTCTAGTATTTTGACTTTTTAGTGGTCCTTAGCATTCCAATACTCCATTCTATGTACTCTGCTCATACCCTTGGTTGGTGTTCTCTTAATCCTTGCCATTTCCTACAATTAGGGGAAAAATTGATTAGCTTCAATAGAATAAAGGGTGTGGTTCATGCTTCTTTTCTTTCACTTTCTACACCTATTATCTTTTTGGTGTCTTTAAGTTGGTAGTTTGTAGCAGATCAACATATGCTCCTAACCAAACTGGCTAAATGATCAAATCATAAGATTTAAAAACTTTAGTCAATTAACTTCTCCCTAATGTAGAGGTGTAATTCAAGATGGAGCACAAAAAAAGGTTTGATTTTCCAATACTCTCCCCGTCCCACACAACGAAAATGAAGAGTTTTCAGACCAAGAAATAGGAAGCACCCTATATTTGGTCAACCTCCAAATGAAGTTAGAATTCAGCTCAATTGCGTAGTAATTAAATTGAGTATGGCTCCTACTGAGTTGATCATGAATTCAGTTCAAGTGATTCAGGTGTTTTATTTGTCCAAAATAATTGTTCATGGATAAAATCAAGTCCAAACTAATCATATAAACTGAGCAGCTACAAATGGGGCTCAAGATCGAGGAGGCATCTCATGACTCTATTCACTCAACTCTAATGATCTTGCTTATGAGTGATGCGAAGAAATCACTTCCAAATAGCATCGAGTTTACACACACACACACATATATAATGCTCACAAATAGAGTATACTCTTAAATAGGAAACCTATGAACATCAGGAGCTGTTCCGATCTACAGATTATGAGATTACTATTGAAAAGTCACATGCGTAGCATAGCCATTTTCCTTAAGTATTCTTTGCTTCAACTCTCAAAATAGACCAAATAATATTCAACTCTCAAAATAGACATTTTCCTTTTTGTTGTAAACTACTAAACTTGGTACGATAAGTTTGAATGAGATTTTTCTATGTAAATAAAGTTATGCTAATACCAATTAGTCTTTTGGTCTAATCATCATTTTCCTTTTCATTCAAATGGTTCACTAACTAAAATCATCAAATTGATATTAAACTCCATTGGACAATTATCATGCGCTCTTTCTAATCCACTATTATTTTTTGATATTTTTTTGGGTAAGGTGAAGGTAGTATATGGTAGTGGTCTAGCTAGAAGACCACACCAGAACTCCATAATAGGGTAATTTATTGAGGTTAGTATATGCTAATTAATGTGAAATATACATTCAAGAAAGGCTTAGATACACCAATAATAACTGAATAATCTAGAAGCATGCTTGATGGCTCGAACCCTGAAGATTAAAATGCTATATACACAGCTAATAATAGTAAGGCCTAAGTTTAAATCTGCCCCCTGTCTCTTCTCCCCCCCCCCCACCCCCAAATTCTTTAAACGTTAAAGCAAAAATTTGAAAGTTTAAAGACAGATAGATGTACACACTTTAACCTTAAAAAGATAAAAATTAGAGTGGCGTTGTTCCTAAGGAATTTCATCAAAAAACTTATGTGCACACCAAGAGCAACCCAATTTGGTGTTCAACCATGTCACTTTTTCTCTCTCCAATATAAGAAGGGGAGGGAATAGTGCCTTTGTATTGATGATGGTGGTGTTTTAAAGGAACCCGAATGGAGGGAGACTGAGAGGCGAGTAGAAGGGATTGACGAAGAATGCTTTATGAAAGATGGTCGTTGGACTGTGATATCGGAGACGGGGACGCTAGCGGCCAGTTGGAACGACGTAGTGTAGAGAAGAAGGAGATATAAGTTTTTTTATCTGGAAGAGGAGAGACAGGGCAGTAGGCACTAGAGGGAATGGTGAGGGGGGAGGTGGAGGATAATGAGAAAGAATGTGGGTGGTAGTTGGAGGGGGACAGTTATGGGAAGATGAAGGAGGGAGGGAGGATTTGGGCCATCAGATTAATTTTATGATAGTCAATCCTGACCTCTCTTTGACTAGGCAGTTTTTCCCCCTTGTATTGTATTATAGATACTAGTATTCTCTTACTAGTGCCACTGGCACGATGATAGTACACAAATTAAAGAAATGATGAATCGCCTTCCTCTCATCCAAAAAAATAAAATAAAAATATATCCAATACCCTGATGATTACTTTGTTCCATAATCAACATTTGATGGAGGGTGGTTTGTTTGTGTAACTGCCGAAGAGAATATGAGGAAGTCGATTATTCGGGACCGTTATCCATTTAGGGTTAGTAAAAAAATATTTTCTTAATCCCCATTTTACTATTATTTTTTTTCGTAACCCCAACCCAACCCATTAATCATATAAATAATTAATAATAATTATAATTCATAACCCATCCCCTATTCTATTTTTACCCAAGGTTCGAAACAAAAAACTTAATTAATCATGATGAACGATTTTTTAATTGATTTAGGTACAAACATTTTTCTAAAATCAGTTTTTTTTAAAGATTCTAAAATCGTTCAAAAACTTAATTATATATAATAGTAATTATTATGTTAAGATACACTCCTTAAATAAATGATCCTAATAAAATAAAAGAGAAAAATAAATAAATAAAATTGGAATACACATAAATAAAAAAAAAATACCGAATTCAATTTTTTTGAAAGAAATATTATATATAAACCCTAAACCTTATTTTACTAAATAATTAAAAAAACAAAAAAAATGATCATTTATTTATAATTGGTTACCAACAAAATACAAATCACCCCTAAACAACACAAAATAATATACTCCAATATGTCCCAAAATAAATATCTATTTTTTTTTTAAAAAAAAATATCACAAATTGAATGTCTCTTTCTTACAAATTTTGATTCTAAATGATTTTTTATCAATTACCACTTATTTTTTTTTTAAAAGTGAATAGGAAGATTATTTATGAATCTTTGCTATAAATATTTATAAAAAAAGCTATTTTAAAATATAACTTAAATAAAAATTATTCATTACCCTTATTCTTTTTTCGTAACCCCAACCCAACCCATTAATCATATAAATAATTAATAATAATTATAACCCATAACCCATCCCCTATCCTATTTTTACCCAAGGTTCGAAACAAAAAACTTAAGTAATCATGACGAATGATTTTTTAATTGATTTAGGTACAAACATTTTTCTAAAATTATTTTTTTGAAAGATTCTAAAATCGTTCAAAAACTTAAATATATGATCCTAATAAAATAAAAGAGAAAAATAAATAAATCAAATTGGAATACACATAAATAAAAAGAATCTTAAAAAAAACTTAACTCGTCTGCAAAAAGAAATAATAGTTAAAAAGGAAAATAGGAAGGAGAAAATGGAAAAGGAAGGCTAAAAAAGAAAATAGGAGAGTGTTTAATTTCAGCCGTTGGATCACTTTTGTAAGTTAAAACCTGAACCACCACTTATGTGGTAGATAAGAGGAAGTTTTTTGACCTTTTATTGTATTATAGAGATTTTTTTTTCTCAAATAATTCATTTTTAAAATTTTATTTCCCAAAGTAACTTACTGATCAAATTTTTTCCCTAAATGTCCCACTTTTTTAAACTCGCTATACCGTGTAGCGAACTTGACTTTGGCAGGTCAAACTCGCTACACAGTGTAGCGAGTTTCGAGTAATTAAGGTTTGCCGTTTGTAATTAATTAGGGCAATTAATTTTTGATAACTCGTTAACCGTGTAGCGAGTTTGACCTGTCATAGTCAAACTCGCTATACCGTGTAGCGAGTTTTCCTTTTTTTTTTTTTGGCCTAGATAAGGTTTTTTAGATTCATTATCCTCCTATCCCTCATTCATTCATTCATTCATTCTCATATCCTCCTCGCAACCCTCAATCTTCTCGATCAAAATTCGATTAACACACAAAAAATGGATCCTAGAGAGCTCCGTTTTTTTACTGCCGTCCCAATTCCTCCAGTGAATCCTCTACCCCTCAATCTTCTCAATTCTCCTCTTCATCGCGTGTTATTCCTAGTCCCGCCAGATGCATACGATCGCCATACGCCAAAAATTCTCGACCGTCGAGCTTATCTTCGCAAGAAACCCCGATCGCAACACAAGAGTATATACGGAGAGCGATTGAAGATCCGACGAAGAATGAAGCTTTCCAAAACAGTCCTTGGCTCTCTGCAATGATATTTCTCACTGAAGCCGGTACATATTATCCGTTGAGCTATATCAAGAAGAAATGCCATAATATTGACAGGGTAGATCAGGTATAATATCAAGATTAATTATAGTTAATTGTGTGTAAAGATAATTGATTTTTTACATTTATGTATGTTCTATTAGGTTGTTGCTGTTATCAAGTCCTACACACCAAATGGTGAATGTGATCTCTGGGTGACTTTAAAGATTAGGATATGAGCTTAGTATGTTTTCTATCATGGGTGAAATGTGTTTTGAATTACTAACTGAGATAAAATTATTAGGATCCTACGGATACCATAGATGCTTCCATTCATCGGAAAGTGTTAACTGAGAGTGAATTTGCAAATGATATATATGTTGGTTCTGTTTTGATACTTCAGAAGGTATGATATATTAAATAGTGGAAGTCAGTACACTTCGGAATAGTCATTAATACTTCCATCTAATTGTTTGTTTTGAAATATTTAGGTTGTTGTTTTTTCCCCCACACGATCAGAACGTTATCTTAACATCACACTCAACAATGTCTTCAAGGTACAAATTTTCTTAATCTAGCTGAATTTTTGGAATCATATAGTAAATGATGTTAAGCTCATTTGTTTTGCAGATATTTCCTAAGAATAATGAAGTTAAGTGAATGCTAAGATCATTTGGTTTACATGAATTTTCTAAATGTTTGAATTATTTAATGTAAGATTTCCTATGTGACCGGGATGTAGTCACTAACTTGATTATATTTATTTTGATGTTATTTTAGTTTTTTAAAATTATTTGGTACAGTTTGTGTTTGGTTTCGTTGCAATTTTTCCTGTCATCATTTTTTAACACATGTAAAAAAAGTTTTTAAACAATAACATAATTCAGCAACACACGTAAAACAAAAAAAAAGTTTGTAAACAAAAATATAATAATTCATGAAGAAGGGTTGACGTTGAATATATTACTACCTCCGTCCCACTTCAAGGGTCTTATCTTTTTTTATGTTAGCACGAAGGTATTTTGAGCAATTATTTGAAGTTAATTTAATTATCCAAATGAAAATTTAAAACTTGTTATTGATACACCATTATATGTACTACAAATAACAGTTTTTAGATATTCATTAGGATAACTAAATTAACCTATATTTATTGTTCAAAATACCTTCGCTAACATAAAAAAAATGGAAATAAGAAACTTTGAATTGAAGTAAATTGAAGTGGACAAACTTTGACTTAAAATCGCTACACCATGTAGCAATTTCACCTTTAATGAAACTCGCTACATGGTGTAGCGAGTTTAAGCTGGCATTTCTCCTTTCCAGCAGATGAGGTTCGATTTCCGGCCAAAGATAAAGGTTCAGTCTTCCGGCCAAGATATTCATTACCTTCCTCTCTCGTATATCTTCCTTTCGTATCTCTCATTCAAACTCTCTCACAAAAAAATAACCCAAATCTTCTTGACATCATTTTATTTCATCAGAATAGTTGAAGATCACGAATCAAGGTAAATTAACATCATCTTAATCATTGTTTTCACTTGTGTTTAGATATAAAATTTAGGTAATTAACTGTGTTTTAGTATATTATGGATTTAAATGTTAGAGTTTTTTTATATACTCCCTCCGTCCCACACCTAGGTGCACAATTTGCCATTTTGGGCGTCCCAAATCTACGTGCACATTTCCTAAAATGGAAAAGAATCTTTACTATTCCCTCCACTCATTCTCTCTCCTACATTATTTTAATACTCACAACACCATTATAATTTACTATTCCCTCCACTCATTCTCTCTCCTATTTTACTTTCACACTCACAACACTTTCAATATAATACTCCCTCCTTACTTTACGTGCGAAAGTCAAAGTGTGCACATAGGTTCGGAACGGAGGGAGTAGTTTTTAACGCTTTAATTTCATAATGTAGGGTTAAAGATGAACGGGGGTCCAATCATTTTCATGTGTTATTGGGGAGGTGATGATGAACAACCGTTTCATGGTCCTCATTTCAAAAAAGGGTCAAAATGTGCAATTAGGGGTAATTGCCGATGGAGATACAATGAGTTGATTGATGAGTTATATAAAAAAGGCAAACTTAGATCGGTCTCAATTTGATTTGGAAGTCATTTACAGATGTCCTCATTCTTTTGATAGCAGGATTGGTGAGTACTTTCCTTTTCGTATTGAAGATGATGCGTGTATGGATATTATGTTCGATCATTTAGCTAAATTTGGGGGGATGGGAAATTTGCAGCTGTATGTGGTTGTAAAATTGATTAAAAATCGACCCAATCCAGAGTTTGAAACACGGCACACAGAGACCATTTATGGGTATTCACCAAGTGGTAACCGTGATGCAGGGGTTGGTCCAAGTTCCCAAATACTTGTATCAACCCAAATACCAAATTATGATGATGGAGCATTTGGGCATAATGATCCTGTTAATGAGGTTATTTCTGAAGATGATGTAGATTATGAAGAAGAAGAAGTACACACTGATGTAGATGCAATGCTAGACGACGATGATGATGAATATGAGGAGGGTAGTAGTGATTCTGATGTCGATTTGGGAGAGGGTGATAATGGGCCGATTGATGATGATGTGGAAACACCTCTTGTTCATTATGAAGTGCCGAAAAGTTGAAGATATGAGAGAGGGGATTATCCCTTTTACAGTGATATTGGTACTTCTGCTCGACAAGAACAAGGCTTCATTGATTCCGATAATGCACATACTTTTCCAGTTTGGGATCCAGATAACCAGGCGATTGCTAAAGGGATAAGCTTTTCTGGCAAGAAAGAGGCACAATTTGATATAAAAAGGTACCATATTCGCACCAATCTCCAGTTCAGGGTAAGAAAGAGCACACCTCACACATGGGTAATTGAGTGTCTATTGAAAAATTATCCATGCAATTTTTATGTTCGTGTGAGTAGGAGGATGTTTGGCTATTGGGAACTGACCAAGTATAAGGCTCCTCACTGCTGCTTATATTCTGGAGAAAGTCGAGATCACCCCAACCTAGATGTCAAGTTTATCGGTCGGGAAGTAATTGGTCTTATTAAGGCCGATTCAGATGTCAAGGTTGGAGTAATTATTGCACATATCTCTAGTATGTTTGGAAAGGAAATTGCCTACAATAAGGCATGGTGTGGAAAGCAGAAGGGCATTGCAGATGTTTCTGGAGATTGGAAGGAATCTTATATAAGGTTACCCTGTGTCCTAGCAGCCATTCAAAAATACAACCCGAGCACAATTATTGAGTATTCTCATTCTCCTCCTCCTGTCAGTGAGTTACACATGTCTTGACAGGTATTCTGGGCATTTGGGCCTTGCATTGAAGCTTTCTCTCATTGTCGGCCTGTCATTTCTGTTGATGGAACATTCCTGCATAGTTGATATAAAGGGGTAATACTGATTGCCATGGGTGTTGACGCCCAGGACAGTATACTTCCTCTTGCATTTGCCGTTGTTGAAAAGGATAACTGGACGAACTGGCGTTGGTTCTTATATCTTCTTTGCAAGCATATTATCAAGAGTCGTGAAGTGTGGTTGATATCTGACCGTCATCTCGACATTCTGAAGACTATAGCTGAAGATACGTGGTGGCCAAACGTGCATCATCGATTTTGCTTGAGACATATGCGAGCAAATTTCTTGGATAAGCAAAGAGGGGAAGGGTTGAAGTATCTGTTTTGGAGAGCGGGTAGAGCAACTCAAGATAGAAAATTGAAATCTACCTTAGAGAGTATCCGTAGAATTAACCCCGAGGCAATTGCATGGTTTCAGAATTTGGATACCAGAAAATGGACATTGGCACACGATGGTGGTTACAGATATGGCATCATGACTACCAACATGTCTGAGGTTTTCAATGGTGTGATGAAGGGAGCCCGTGGGATGCCAATCACAACAATTGTTGAAACTGCCTTCTACCGTTGTGTGGAGTACTGTCAAGTAAGGCATGGATTTTCACTTAATGGCTTAGGAGGTAATCCTAATAACCCTAACATATATCCCCTACACCAATTCAATCAGAAAGTTCATTACCGCTACTTGAAGAACACCGCGAAAGGGGCAACACATCAGGTAAGGAGGTTCAACAATCATGAAATGGGGGTGTATCAAGTGACAACCGCACGTCAGGGTGATAAGGGAGGAAATATCCAGATTGTCTGACTTAATGAGCGTACCTACACATGTGGTAAATGGGTTGCCTATCATATGCCTTGTTCCCATCTTCTTGCATGTTTGTAAGTACCCCAATCTGGATCGCTCTCCATCCAAGCATACGACAAAACCAAGGGCAAACTTCCGGAGGTCATAACTCCTTCATACGAACTCCGATTGAGACGTGCCATATATGGTTGGAAAGCTCTCGACAAGAACTAACTTGCTATGATCAAAAAACTGTTAATGGCTTATTAGGTCGCGCGACATACTCTGCCAAGAGACATAATTATTACAAAATCCCCTTAAAGTCCACAAGATTCCCTTAAATCCAGGAAAACCAAAAAACTGGTAATGGTTGACTATGTCGCACGACACAACTAGCCCAGGGACATCATGATTACAAAATCCCCTTAAAGTCCACGAGATTCCCTTAAATCTAGGAAAACCAAAAAACTGGTAATGGCTTCTTGTGTCGTGCGACACAACTTGCCAGAATCTGGACCCTATAAATAGAGGCCTCCCCCTCTCATTTTTCACACAATTCCCTCTTCTCTCCTCTCCCCCCAGCCTTCAGGCTCCCCTCTAAGACCCTTTGGGGCACTCCCGGCCCCTTTCGGATTCTTTCGAGACCTTTCGAGCCCCCTCGCGGTGCTCCGAAGCCTCCCCGAGCGCTCCCGCGATGCTCTCGTGCGCTTGCCAGAGCCTCTCGAGAGTACTCACGAGGAGCCCCTCGTGGTACTCAGAAGCCTTGCACGTGGTCTTTCCTAGGCGTCCAGGTTCTTTTCGAGTCGACCGCCATCCCGAAACCACGCCAGAACCTGCCCGAATCCAACCAACGATCCCAAACCACGCCGAACCTCTGCCCGAATCCAACCAACGATTCCAACGCACACCGAACCTCTGCCCGAGTGATCCCTGCGATCCCAACGCACGCCGAAACTCTGTCCGCAGACAATCGGCCCCTTTTTCGAAGCAATCCCGGTCCGTACCAGAACACTATTCCGACCTCAAACACTATTTCCCTGCGGAAGACAGACACGAACCAACATTGGTAAGGCTTCCTTCCTATACTATTTCAATACATTTCAATAAAACAGTGTACAATGTAGACATCCGACACAACATGCATTTTTAAAAGCACATACACACATACACAACAGTTAATGAATATTACACTACAAGAAAACAGGGCAACTGAAACGGAATTTTGCAACCAAATTGAAATCAGTTTCAAAACAGGGTAACTGAAACGGAATTTTGCAACCGAATTGAAATCAGTTTCAGAGTAAAAAGTGTTCATTGAAAATTGACGTGCACAATTAATATTGCAACTCATATTGCAACGAAAAACCATTTTGTCGCTTCATGTTTCGGGGTTGCAACGGTTTTTGAAACAGATGAACTTCTGTTTCAATTTTCTGTTTCAAATTCAGTTGCAATTATTAATATAAAATTTATATATTTTGAACTTTAAAAAATTGGCCGCAAAATTTTTGGAGGGAGGAAACCCGCCTAATTTTGCGAGGGATTTTGAAACAGATAAATTTCCGTTTCAAATTCTCCATTCAATTTTGGTTGCAATTAAATATAAATTATTTTTATTTTATTAAATTTAAGAAACGGTGGCGTATTTATCAATCCAGGTATATAAAATTGACTATCACCGAAAATAATATGCATATCAATTTGGCTGAAAACTTACTAGTCGTATTAAACTTCGTTCATAAGGTTTAAATAAAAGAAAAAGAATAAGAAAAGCGTAGAGAGAGAGAAAGAAAACAAACGAAAAAGAAAACCGTGTAGAGAGAGAAAGAAAAGAACGGGAAAGGAGAGAAACCATCCATTGCCACCACCACTACACACCACCGACGGCAGATTCCAGAACTCGAGGACCACCCATATCGGCAACGCCCCCAACGTTGCCTTCACTTTTAGTAGGTCCCTCTCTCTCTCTCTCTCTCTCTCTGTGTTCGTGTTCTTGACCGTGTGAGTGTGTTCGTGTGTGGAGAGAAGAGAAGAAAAGCACTGTTCAATCACTCCAGCTGCTACTTTGGGTAAGTTTGAACCTTTTGGATTTCATTTTGAGATTTCAATTTAGGGTTTTATTGTTGATTAATTTGGGGGGTTTTGATTTAGTGTTCAAATGAGATTTCAATTTCTGATTTAGGGTTTATAATATCGATTTTTGGTGTTTCAGATTTAGGGTTTTCAAATGAAATATCAATTTTTGATTTAGGGATTATATTATTTATAAGATCGGCAGTCATCTACACCTTTTCTGATTTTGTAACTTTGGAATGTGGTTTAGTTTTATTTTCTAGCTTCAGATTCTAGTCTATTCTAACAGTTACACATTTTAGGCTGGATTTGGATGCCAACAACAGTTGGTTCCAGGCCCCGAGGGGGGGGGGGACTATGCCAAACTTATTTGTACCCCTTGTCCAGCAAGGTCAGCAGGGTCAGCGTCCTGGTGGAAGACGTGGAGGATCTGTTCAACAAACCCAACAGCCTGTTCCAATGATGCAGCAGCAGGTTTGTGGCTCTTTTACTCTTGTTTGATTCATGCTTCCTACTCAGTGAAGCCTGGTGAAATTTATGCGTTTTAATCCTTTCAGATGGTTCCAAGGGGACGCATGTACCGTTATCCACCAGGTCGCAATGATATTCCAGGTGTTGCTGGAGGCATGCTCCCTGTCCCATATGACATGGGTGCAATGCTTCCCCGAGATGCTGCTTTGGCACAGCCGATGCCTATTACCGCCTTGGCCTCTGCCCTTGCAAATGCACCAGCTGATCAGCAGAGGACGGTACGATCTTTAATACCTTTCTGTCAATCAAATTATTTACATTGTAAAAGAGAGCCAAACAAATTCACTGATAATATTCTTTTACTCTATCCAACCCAAAGATATAGTCCACTTTGGTTCGGAAAAGGACAAAAAATTATGGTGTACATGCGAGTAAAGCATCATATTCTTTAAAAGATTGACTTTCAAAGGAGATCTATAACTTCTTGAACTCGTACTACAATTATTAATATCCTTATAAAACTTAAAAAATGAATCTGTGGACTTTGTGTGGTGGTCAGATGCTGGGTGAGAACTTGTACCCACTTGTGGACCAGCTGGAGCATGAGCATGCAGCCAAAGTGACAGGCATGCTTCTGGAGATGGACCAGACAGAAGTATTGCATTTGCTTGAATCACCCGATGCTTTGAAGGCTAAAGTTGCAGAAGCTATGGAGGTATTAAGGAACATTCAGCAGCAGCAGCAGGAGGCTAACAGCCCTGCTGACCAGCTGGCCTCTCTTTCTCTCAACGAAAGCCTTGTTTCTTAAAGTAAGTTTAGGTTGCAATTAATCATAAATTATTTTTATTTTATTAAATTGTAAAAAATTAGTCTAGAACGGCAACGGCATATGTTTTACCCTTACTTTGCGACCTAACCTAACACAGACATACCGCAAACACGCCGTTCTTTTTCCCCTTTCTCTTCTCTTCTCTTCTCGCCCTCGCTCTCACTCTCTCTCCACTACTGCGACTTCTCGTGGTGCCGGCGTCTCCTTCTGACGAAATTCGTGGTGCCGGCGTCTCCTACGATGCCCAAATACATCTCCTTCCCTCTCCGCCGAATTGAACAAGGTATTGATAATCCTAAACTGCTTCTCCAAATTGACAATTAAATCTGATTTGCGGGGGAGCTAATGATTCATAAACTGATTCAAGAAATCTCAATTCCCAAGTATGCAATCACAAGAGTTTCCTCAACTTCAACTCCCATTACTGATTCTTCTACTTTTGATTGGTGAGATGCGCTGTTGTGTGTGTGTGTTTTGTGGGGGGGGGGGTTATGTTGCATCTTTTCTATATCAACTTATACCGATTTGTGTTTTTTCTTCTTGGTTACAGCTACTTCCAAAAGAACCTTAATTAGCACTGTATTATAATTGTTCACAGCCATGGTCCAGACTATCAATGTCAAGAATGTCGTCCTACTCTCGATCTTGAATGGTCGACGTTGGGGTACAAAAATGGAGGACCGGACACAATCAATGCCACCCAGTTACGTGATAAAGTAGGTTGGTGGAGTTTTGAATTCATGATTTTATGTATATGAATATTATACATGCATATCACATGTTTGATTAATTGCCTCATTCAACCCATCCCTTATCATGCAAATATATTCACTGTATTATTTCTATTTCCACATTTAATGATGCTCATTTTACTTGAATACTTTGCTTTCCAATCACATGGAGAAACCCATTGACTAGATTTGATTGACTGATTAAATACACATAGTCTTTTTGGGTTTCTGTTTTTTTTTAATCTTTACATGAGCAGTGAAGCTTTAACCGGTAAGTCAATTTACGTTTTGCTTTATGAGCAATACTTAAGTCACCGAATTTGTTGCAAAATTATGGGTGGCTGTCATTGATTGTTGTTTAAATCATTTATAAGCAATACTCAATCTATTACTCATGCCATATACTGTACTTACAGTCTCCATTACAAAGTTGTTCTCTCTCTCTCTCTCTCTTTAAAGGTATTTGGTGGTAGCTGGATTAAGTCTATCAAATGGGTAGCAATGGAGAATCTAAAGAGGCCCTGTTAAAGAAAGATGACTTTGAAAATTTCCCTGGTGATTGGGTGTGCAGAGTGGTTTTCCAATTATGGATCTCCTTTCTATATGGATGGTGGTACTCTGCGTTGGTATGCATTTTCCCTTTCCCTTTTCCTTTCCTTTCATTTTTTTGTATTTCACTTTTATCGGATATTTAATCAAAGAAACTTTACCAGTTGGAAGTACCCTTAAGAATCTTATGTGTTTGGTTGTGATTTTAGCAGAAAATTAGCCTCCGACATTCCCTACTTGCTAGCTAACTTAAAATCTTTCACGTGGGGTCTGTGATTTTTACAAATCTAACTAATCTGATAGATATTTTTAGCTTTGAAGTTTAATCGGAGCTGTTGCCTGTTACGGTATTTGAGCTTTAGGAGAATACTTCTTTGTGTTGCTCCGACTTTCTGCGTGTATATCTTTTAGTTAATTGTATATTAGATTCAGTGGTTTTTGTGAAAATAAAACCCAGGTATAGTGGTTCATTGAAGTGAAAGTCGGGGTAAAGTGCAGTGGTTGGAAATGAAACTAATCCTATAGTAATGAAGAGTAAGTTGGTGTCTGTCTAATGCAAGTTTATGACACTGAAAAAAGCAAATAAATATATGTGGGAGTTTTTCTCCCATCCCAATCACTTATAGTCCTGCCAAATTTTCACATACTGGGAGCACATTAGATTTTTGGTTGTTATTTTCATTTTAAATATAATTGTATATTTTGTGAATCAAGTTTCAGTTATGTTTCCTTCTTTAATTCATCTCGCCGTTTAGGCTTATGCTGTGCTAAATACTTATTTGTACAGTTTTTAAAATTACTTTGCAGAACTTAGTTATTGCGTAGAAGAACGATTATGAGTTTAGCACCGTAACATCTATTTCTGCTTTACTTTTTCAGCGTTGCCAATATCATCCCTCTTCCCATTCCTTAACTTCATGGTAAGTCTATATACTTTCTGAAGATGACTATTGTTCACTTTTTATGTATTCCAAACTGTGCCTATAGCACACGTAAACACATAACTTGGTACATTGTTTTTTTAGGGTGTTAACATTGAATTGTGAAGAGAGATTATTCAAGTGTTCATTTTGAGTAAAACTGATTTAAAGCCAGCAACCAAATAAACTGGCAAGAGGAAAACTCCCCATGAATTATGCGTTGGATAATGTGCTTCAAAATTTTATTTGAATTCTAGTTTATATATAAGGAATATTTTAGGGGTTTAGTTAGTTTTGAGTATTATAGTCACATTCTAGAAGTGTTCTCGTACTTCTAGTTACCCCATGTACTGGGAATTTATGATAATATTAGCTTCATAAACAGTGATGTTACTCTTGGGTGTCATTTATTTTTCCCATCCTAAGGAACCGGAACTGCCATTCTGCCCCTTCTCGGGGGATTCTATATATCCACAAACCCAAAGTTTATGGGTGACTGATATTGCGCACTGTAGGACATGTTCCGTAAATATTAAGCACGTGCTACCGCACGTGATGCCTTCTCTATTATATTTAGCATATGGGATCATCTATGTATCTTCAATTATATAAATGAGATAGAAAAGTATTATCTCCTTCCGCTATGTCTAGCGGAAGCTGGTTCTGATTGATTGAGCAAGGTCAATTGGAACTCTTCTACCGCTTATTTTGGGAATCATCAAGGAGTTGTGGATTGGAGGATAGAGTAGCGGAATTTGCCACGGGACCCAATTAAGGGATTCCACGTGGCCTGTGTCAAGGCGAAAAAGGGGGTGCGGGGCTTGGTCCTTACTGAGGGACACGCGGCATCATTATACCGCTCCGTACAATCCTAGCGAATAAGGGCTTGACGCGTGGCGGTACGGAAAGCACGTGATGCGCCATGTGCGTAGTACGGAGGCTGTCAAGCTCGGACCACTATAAATAGGCGCTCGGATATCGATGTCGGCCCAACAGTGACGTACATGCCTTACCGCTCATGATACTTGTTCTCCCCTTCGACTTGTCCACTACTTTCGCTCCTCCTTCTCATTCCTCTTTGGTGGTTCGTGTGTAACGCCTACTCTGAAAGCTCTACCGCTTAAATCCTCCTTAGAACCTACATCCTACATTTGGTGACCACGGTGGGAGGTATTCACATGGCACCATCAAAGAAAGCCGCATCCGAGGAGCGGAAGTAGGAGGCAATTCGAGAACAACCCAACCCCGCTTTGAGCCGCAAGTAGATCCGACTAATGATGCACCCGTTGTCGAAACGAGAATCGGATGAAAGCACCCCCTACTCCAACCTAACCTTCCCATTACCCAAGTGACTTTCGGTTGCTTTATAATAACCAAAAGGCACTTTTAGAGCGGATTGAGACCTTAGAAGGAAAAAGCCCAAGCTATCAAGGAAGCCGCGACGCAAAAGGAAGCGGCAAAGGAAAAGCTAAGATTGATGCGAACCGATTTGCATTGAGGATGACGATGCTGCTAGAAGTCAAAGTAGAGACCCCCTAGAGAACCGCACTATCCCCCCGCAAGTAAACACCCCGTCATCTGGTTTGTTAACATTTGAACAAGCGAGGACACTCTTCTCATCCCGTAGCAATACAGCAGTGTCGTCCGACCATTCCGCTGGGAAACCTTATCCAGGCGTGCATCACTTGCCCGGCCTTACCCCGAGAAATATAAGCATCGTGAGTTTACCAAGTATACGGGGGAAGAGTCTAATCCTCATGAGCACGTCCAGCGATATTTGGAGACCCTGGGGCCGCACGCTAGTAACAGCAGTTTGTGTTTGCGGGAGTTTCCCACTTCCTCATAGGAAAAGCATATACTGGTTTTACCGCTTGCATAAAGATGACATTTACGATTTCAATGGCGACAGACATTTTTATGCTAAGTTCTTTTATGCCAAAGAAGAGCTCACTATGTTTAAGTTAGCGCGCGAAATTCGAAGCCGGGAGAAAAGCCCGTGGATTTCGTTAAGAGATTTTCCGCAAGGTCTCTTGACCTAGTCAGACCAGGCACCGAAGATGAGCTTGTCAACATTGCGTCCAAGCAGATGGATGAGAACTACCGCCAATTTTTAGCCATTCACAAGTTTAAGACGTTTCGGGAGTTAGCGGATCTTTGCCCGGCAATTTAGTACTCAGCTGTAGTGGAGCCGCGTACCTCTTGGTCTACGCGGGAGCGGTATAGGGGGATAATTCGAGGTATCAAAGATTTAATAAGAGACCGGCGGAGGTAGCGGTAGCGGAATCTCCCGAGCAAAAGACCCCTTCGGTAGATGATAGGGTGACTAAACCATGCAGTTCCAAGAAGCCCCAGATTTCCCTTTTAGATGCGCAAGTGTTGGATACTTTGCGGAACATGGTGCACGGTGGAGATGTGAAGTTGCCTCCAATAAATAACGAGCCTCTGCGTGCAATGTTGAAACACAAAGACTATTGCCATTTTCACAGAAAGGGTCACCCATCCTTCCAGATTGTATCCAGTTGAAAAGGGTAATTAACCGATTTATTGAAAAGGGGGCTTTGGCTTGTAGAGGGAGGAAATAATAGTGTACGGACCCGACCCTTTGCCTTCTCTGACGGTGGAAAGCAAAAGTCCATTAACATGTAGGCATTGTGTTCGAATTGTTACCGCTACCCAGGAAGCGCATTCTGCTGGTAACTCGACCCACCCGCAGAGATGACGTGTAGCGGAATCACTACAGTTTACTCCAAAATTCCGCATTTTCTTTGACCGGCTTAGGTTTGGCCGGCGGCTCGCTTGGAAGCCACAAGAGCTCGATTAAGGTAGCAAGAGACAATGATCAGTAGTGTTTACGGGAAGGGGTTCCACGAGCGGGGAAGTGGAAAGGAGCTGGCTTAGAAATTGTTTTCTGAGACGATATGAGGGTTGAACACCGCATAATAGGCCTCTTTATGTTACCGCGGATATACATGGGGTCGAATTTAGACGGGCGCTTATTGATAATGGAGTGCGGTGAATGTCATCCGTACGCCACTTTCAAGAATTTGGGTTTGGAGAAGAAGATTTGCAAAAACATAGCATAGCCATAACAGGCTTTGGATCAAACATAGTTAATACCATTGGGTCCGTTATTATCCCTTTAAGCATGGGGAGTTTGCGGACTTCAACAAAGTTTCACGTTATTGATGCGGATACGACCTATCAGTTGTTGATTGGAAGGGCTTGGCTTCACCAGCATAAGATTATTCCATCCACTCTACATCAGTGTGCAAAGGGAATTGTCGGGGGTAAGCAGATCACTTTAGAGTCTTCCATCCGGCCTTTTTCACGAATGGAGGCTCATTTGGCGGATGCATTATTTTATGATGAATTTGCGGAAGGGTGCCTTGCAGACCTCAATTCTCTTCGAGATAACCGAGAATCAAGTATTACCAAGAGAAAGGCCGAGCAATCAACAATGGGAACTAGCAAGCGGATTTGCTTACCGGATGGCGAGTGATGTATACGGTCAATTTATGACGGTGTGCGGGGGAATTCCCCATGTTTGCGGGGGATGACCCCCACGAATGTTATGTTATGGCTAAACAAGGGAATGAAGAGAGCTTTGGTGCAATTGAAAGTGAACCCGCTGAATTAAGAGATGAACCGCGCCCTCAGGTCCACAAGTTGAAAGAAGTAAATGTGGGGAAGGCGTTAGTCAACCTTATTTTGTTATCGGCCGACTTAAGCTTGTCGCAGCAAGAGCGGTTATTGCCCTTTTGACCGAATTCAAAGATGTTTTTGCATGGAGTTACGATGAAATGACTGGCTTGGATACCGCGGTAGTAACGCATAAGCTGCACGTGCACCCAATGGCAAAACCTATCAGACAACAGTCCCGCATTTACAAACTGAGTTGGAAATCAAAATCAAAGCGAGTTGGAACATATGATTCTTTGCGGGAATCATCAGGCCGATTGAACATCCAACTTGGTTGTGTAACATGGTTATTGTCGACAAAAAGGCAAGCGGATGAGATTCGCATTTGTCGGGATTTCCGTGATTTAAATAGGGCTCGCCCTAAGGATGAGTTCCCACTTCCCTCTATTGATGCTTTGATTGATGCGACGGCGGGCATGAGATGTACTCGATGTGTGATGGTTACAAGGGTTATAATCAAATTAAAATGGATCCCGCGGATGCTGAAAAGACCGCTTTCAGGACTCCATTCGGTAATTTTTATTTCACAATGTTATGCCATTTGGGTTAAAAAACGCGGTGCCACGTATCGGACAATGACAAAGAATCTTCCATGATATGCACCATGGCATAGTAGAGTTCTATATGGATGACTTGGTAGTAAAATCTCGGAAGGAATCCTCACATTTGGAGGATTTGCGGAAAGTCTTTGTGAGGTGCAGAAGATACCGGTTGAAATTAAATCCAAGGAAATGTGTTTTTGGGGTAACTAAAGGAAAATTTCTTGGTCATATTGTGGATCGCAGTGGTATCCAGGTGGATGCGGAGAAGCAAAAGGCAGTCCTCTCGATGGGCACTAAGGAACCAAAAGCAACTCAAGAGCTTCCTGGGCAAGGTGTCCTACATGAGGCGTTTCATTCCCGCACTTGCGGAAGTTGGACATCCTTTAATGGAATTACTAAAAGTTCGAACAAGTTTCAGATGGGAGAGGCGGCATCAAGAAGCTTTCGAAAAAGTTAAGCGAGCCCTTAGCTCTGTCAGCACTATGGTAGCACCGCAGCCAGGTTCCCCACTCTTATTGTATTTAGCCTCCACTACAAGGTCTATTGGAGCTTTGTTGGCACAAGATCAAGACGGGGAAAAGCCAATTTACTATTTGAGCAGAGTAATTTCGGGTGCGGAAGTTCGGTATAACCAGCTGGAAAGGCATTGTTTGGCGTTGATCTTCGTAGTTCAAAAGTTGCGGCATTATTTTTTGGCATTTCCAGTAGAAATAGTCACAGGTTGTGATCCTATCCGTTTCCTATTATCTAAATCAGTACTGGTTGGAAGAGCAGCAAAGTGGTTCTTGATTCTATCAGAATATGATATTAGATGCACTACCCCGAAAGCAGTGAAAAGCCAAGCCTTAGCAGATTTATTATCCTCTTTCCCAAGCGGAAGCTATGAGCCTCCGGTTCAGGAGCTGCCATGGGAAAGCGAGAGTGCGGAAGTTTACGATGAGCAAGAATGGTGGACCTTGGAATTCGACGGGTCAGCTACCGCAAAAGATGGAGGTGCGGGGGTAGTTCTCACTTCCCCTGAGGGACTGGTTTATGCAAAGGCTTATAAGTTAGCATTTCCGTGTTCAAACAATGAGGCTGAGTACGAGGCACTAGTATTGGGATTAATTGAAGCAAGAAAAAGGGGAGCGTGCAAGCTGACCATTAAGGGAGACTCCAACTTAATAGTCAAGCAAGTAAATGGAGAATTCAGTTTACGGCACATCAATTTAGCCCCATATCGCACTATGGTGCAGCAATTGATTGATTATTTCGAAGAAGTGACAATTGAAAAGCAGCCCCAGGAAGACTTGAAGGCATCAGGATGCTCTAGCAACCTTGGGATCCAAGATAGTTATGGAAAAGAGGAGGCTCAAATTGCGGTGTTGAAGCAAAGATCCCCAACCAATTTGAGACGAGTTCTTTGGGAAGAAGAGATGATAGATTGGCGGGGACCAATAGTGCATCAGTTGAAGAGCAATGAAGAACGCAAAGATTTGCTTGAATTGCAAAAATACTACCTGAAGAATGGGGTGTTGTATTTCCGCAATCCAGGAGGGCCATTATCCCGTTGTGTAGGACCAAAAGAAGCAAAGTTCAGGTTGGAACAAATACATGAGCAAACTTGTGGTGATGTAGATTTACCCCTCTATAGGCGGATTCAAAGGGGTTACTATTGGCCGGATATGGCTCTAGATTCCGCAAAAGTCCAAGCAAATTGTATTGATTGTCGGCATTTTATCTCTCCAGTGGAAGCCTATTGTATTGCGGGAGTTCGTGATTGGCGCCACCCTTACATTGACTACCTTCGGGAAGGATCCCTTCTGCCCGGTAGAAACGAGGCCGAGGCTATTAAAAGAAGGGCTTTTCGATTCCGCTTGGTTGATGGAAAGTTGTATAGGCAAGGATCTGAGGGAACTCTACTCGGATGTGTAGATAGTGCGGAAGCTATGGTGATTTTAAAGGAAGTGCATGCCCTGCGCATATTGGGGGAGCTAAGGTTGTTAGACCAAATCTTGGCTTGCGGGATATTATTGGCCAACTATGGAAAAGGATAGCACAGAGTTTGTCCCATGAAATGTAAAACGTGCCAAGTCCACGGAAATTTGATTCACGCCCAGTAGTACCACTACATTCCCTTTCCGCACCTTATCCGTTCCACACATGGGCTTTTGATCTCATCGGAAAAATAATACCGCATTCCGGGGGAAGAATATGGATCCTAGTAGCTACGGAATTGTTCACTAAATGGAGTGAGGCCATCCCATTGAAAAACGCTATGCTACGGCGAGCGGTTGTTAACTTTATGCGGGAGTATATTGTATGCGGGTTTGGTATCCCAAAGCAAATCATTTCGGATAACGGAACGCCATTTTCAAATAGCCAGGTTTCGGCATTCACGTTAAAATATGGGATTCATCATCATTTCTCCACACTTTCATTACCCCCCGAGGTACTTGAGCGGGCGGGAGAGGCAACCAGCCAAGACCCTTATTAAAATCCTAAGCAAGTTGCGGGAAGACTTTCGGGCGCGTGGGATGATAAGATTAGGAAGTATTATGGGCATACGGGACAAGCAAAAGGAAAGCTACAGGACATACTCCTTTTTCATTGGTATATGGCGCTGAAGCAATATTACCCGCGGAATTGACCGTCCCTTCAGCTCGTGTTGCCTTACAGCAAGGTTTGGTGCAAGATATCAGGCCAATTCAGTTGGAGTTATTGGATGAAAGGAGGGACGTAGCGCGCAAGAATTTCCAAACTTATTCTCGCCAAATCTCCCGCGCTTATGATATGATGGTAAAGCCAAGAACATTTGAAGTGGGGGACCTGGTATTAAGCGGCCCCTCAAATCATTCGTGGAGGTTCTGTCCCTAAATTTGCCCCGAAATGGGAGGGCCCATACAAGGTAGAGGAGGCTAACGAATCGGGATACTATAGAGTTGCAACAGCGGAAGGCAAGCTGCTCCCACCTCTAAATGCAAAATGGCTCAAGCGGTTTTATTCCTAAGATCGCTATTTTACATATAGAAATCCTAGCTTCCGTTATATAGAAGCATTTATTACTTAAAGAATTTTCTATTTTCCTAAAATCGTATTGTCCCAATATTTTGTGAAAAACAATGTTGAGCTTACAGCTTTGTACTCAATATTTTGTTTCCACTATCAATATATGCATGAAATACCCTCAAAAGTTTTTTCTTTTTATATTTTTTTTCCATTGATACTTCCATTAAAAAAAAAAAAAGGGGGGGGAAGAATACCATACGGGAAACATCCAAACATTTTTAACATAGCATATGCGAACATAAATGTTTACCGCATAATTAGTTACACAAGCAAATTGTTCAAAGGACATACTATAGCAAAAGAAGTTTTTTTTTCTTTAAAAAAAAAAAAAACCGCATTTCATCACAAAAGCTAATGTTTTATAGCACTATATTCATTATTATGCATCAAGCAGCATGCGGGATCGCAGTTCAGGTTACGATGCGAGTCGGTTAAGCTCGACTTCTTTTCCAAGGAGTTCTTCTTCCGCAAGAACTAGTTGTTGATTGCATACCGCAATCCTGGATTTACAATCTTCTATTTCTTCCTTAAAACCAGTGACAGATATGTGAAGTTTTGCTACTTCCTTCTCAAGGCGGCATTCCTTTTCCGCAAGTTGGTTCATTTCCTGCTCTATAGGAAACTTAAGGGCGCGGTCAATTTCCTCAAAAGCCCAATCGACTAAACAACCATCACGTTCCAAATCTTTAAATTCATCTTTCATCATGCGGAGCAATTCCGCTTCCAGTTGGTTCAATTGGTTGTTCTCAAAGAAAACCAAGTTCGATGCCAATAAACCCAGATTATGAACCACTCGTTTAGAGGAAGTGCAACACACATTAGAGAAAAAGTCCGGAACATTTTTACTGAGCCCCTCAAACGCTCTGCATTTTCTTGACCAACATAAAAACCACGCCAAGTATCCCCATCTCCGCGATCGATGGAACAAATTCCGCATGACCACTTTTGTACCAAATGCGCTTTCAATCCCATGCAATACCTTTCCTCCTATAATCAATAAGCTCTCCTCCTTTTTCTTCCACAACCGCAAGTTGGTTACCTTCCTTCTGCTCATTCTGCGTAGTAGCAAGAGACGAAGTAGCTTTATCCGCAAATGTGGAAATAATTTCTTCACAAGAAGTTTCCTCAACCACTTCTCTTTGCCGCATCCCGACTTTATTACTGAATCGAGATGAACTTTCCACAACAACCGCACCAGCGGAATTACTAAAAGCTTGCACTCTCAATTTTTCCTCGGCACGTTGTGGCGGCCTGAGTCCTTCGTTTAAGCCAGCGGTTTGATCATCGACCTTGATGTCATGCTCGCACGATAAGGTTGGCTTGATCTCCCACATCCCCAATCTCTATCTCAATGTTGGACAACGGTAATCCACTTAAGCTTGCGGATTGATCACGACCACGGTATCACGTCCCTCCACTGCGAATTGCTAAGATCTTGCGTATCCACGGTTCTTGCATCTTCTTGAGTGCTGCATAAACACATTTACTAAAACATTGAGTACGAGGCGCCGGCGTGGCATCAATGCTATTGACAATCGTGCCGCAATTTGAGCGCCGGCGTGGCGGCATGCTCATTTACAACTTCAATTTGAGCGCCGGCGTGGCGGCATGCTCATTCCGCAACTGAGCGCCAACTTGAGCGGCGTGAGCATGCTCATTTACAACTTCAATTTGAGCGCCGGCATTGGCATCATGCTCATCCATAACCGCAACTGAGCGCCGGCGTGGCATCATGCTCATCTGACCTCAATTTGAGCGCCGACGTGGCGGCATGCTCATTTATGACTTCAATTTGAGCGCCCGACGTGGCATCACGCTCATTGACAATCTCGAAATGTGAACACCAACCTCATGTTCACTTCCGGTAGAATTTTCAGAATCTTCCGCGGCTTGACATCTTTCACGGTTTATCATCTCCGCGGGTAAAACTTTCGACACAATGATTTCACAAGGCTAGGCTCGATCTCATCCGTATCATCCCCAAGCCGAACCGCTTCACCAAGACTTTGCGATTGATCAAAGTCCTTTATGATGTTGCAATGCGCTATCATGCTACCGTACTCATCCAGTCTGCGGAAGAAGGATGCTTAGAAGTAGCGGCTTCAAACAACCTCTTGAGCCACTCTTTTGCAACCGCCGGTCAATAATTTTGTGCGCGACATCATCCATGAGACTCTCTTCCGCTACTTCACTAGCGGGATTACCGGCTTGGCCATATACGCAACTTGGCCTTTCTCTTTCAAAATAAGCGGTAGCATCTGCGGGGAGTTGATATTGATAAAGAAGTCAGTGGGTCAATCCATACTCCACATTCGGATAAGTAAATAGGACGCATAGAGACTTAGGAAAAGAAGGAGGAAGTTGCGGGAAATCGTACTCAAGAACATCTTACCCAAGGGTGCATCTTGGAGCACCAAGATCCGCATTAGAAATAGGATCAACGTTTACTTCTTCATCATCCCCCGACAAATCAATAGGTATTTCGCTTACTCCACTAGAACGCACCATAAATGAGTATTTGTTTCATACATGAACTTTTTTAGTACCAAGCCCTTTAAAGCACGTACAGAAAATTCCTAAAGAAAGAGCTTACCTTCCGGATTCTTTGAGATTGCCTTAGGGGAGTTTTTCTTTTCTTAATAATGATATCCTTCTTTTTCTTCTTCCGGTAGAATTCAAGCTTCCGCAGTTTCTTCATCAACCTTCCTTTTCCTCTTTACTACTTTCTGCCGTATTTAAAAAAAAATATATATGTAAATATATTAGAGGACCTACAATTAGTAAAAAAAAAAACACAAAGAAAAGGAGGTGTTATCTTTTGTTAAACCCAACTTACAAACTGAGAATGAGAGCAACTATCTAGACGATCAACCCGCTGCACCGTCCTTCCTCCTTTCTTCATCTTTTCTTTCTCAGTCTTTCCTCCCGCACTCTCAGTAGCAATATTATCTTTCTGGCCAGTATTCTTTTCCGCAATCCGTTCCTTTCTTTTCTTTTTTCTTTTCTTTTGACTCTCAGCTCCCTCTTGCTGAAAGTAAGTAAAAAGAGGGTGGGGAAAAGATAGAAAAATATATATATATAAATAATAATAATAATATTATTATAAGACCTAGATATACCTCAGGATCGCTCTCTTCTGAAAGTTTCTCGGCTAAACTCTTGCTTGTTTGTTGTCTCCCCTGGATTGGAAAAGGCAGAAAGAAATTCGTGAATCACTGAGCATCCGAAAGATACTTTAAATAAATATTGGGAAGCATGATACCTTCAATATCTTTTCAACCCAATGAAACTTCTTCTTCCGCTTTGGATCCATTTTTTCTTTATCCTTTGTAACTCCTTTCCCAACCCTTCTTTTTGGCTTCCCAAGTTTTAATTCGGGGCGTTCCTTGCATTCCTCTAAGCAACCAAATTGCGGAATTTTCAGCGAACCTTCTTTCATGTATGAAGACAGAGGGCCAGAATAAACAACACCCGACTAAGATAAAAGTCATTCTTCCAAACTTGCTCTTCCACAAGGGCACGAGGCGTTCCATCCATAAATTTCCGCATCGATTTCAGACTATGCACCCAAAAATCCCGCGCTTGTATAGTCCTCGAACCTACCCATACCGCATCAGGAATGACTTTCACCCCCATATTCTCCAATACTTGAGAAAACCCACCAGGATAACAGAACCGCTTACAAGAATCATTAAAATCCAAATATATATCATCAAGCAGCCCAACACAAACTAAGTCGTAACCACATTGCAGTGCGCATCGTTCAGGACTATATCTTACTGATCCAACCTCAAGTTCATTCAAGGCGGGAAGACAAGTCGGAAGAATGTTCGCAATAATGGGGTATTCACTCTCTCTGCCCTTCCGTAATACCCCATCCTTAAATTCAAAAACTTCCATATGTTGACCAGAAGTGCGGTACCAATTTAAAGAAATCGTATTCAGCGGAACTTTTCCATACGGACGGAAACAGAATTCATCTTCGCGATCAATAAGTTCGAGGATACCAACATTAAATTTTACATTCATCCAAGTCCAGGACCGAGGGACTAACGTCCCCCCTGGTCCAGCATAAACCTCCTCCCGCACACCTAATTTCTCAAAGTGCTCAAGAAGAAACATATGAAGGAACGGGACCGGTAAGAACGCATGAACATAGTACCTCCCAACAGATCTGCGTACGGCTTCCGCAAGATTATCGAATCGAGCATAAAGATTTCCCAGAAACAAAGGGCCCATGGGCAGTTTTTTACCCGCAGCTAATTTCACCGCATACACGAAATTCCTTTCATACGGTCCATCGTGAGGCTTTCCAGGAAACAAGAACATAGTCAAAAACATAGATAAGTAGGCTTCTAGATAGTGTTCAGAATCCTTCTTATCTGCGGGAGTAAATGTACCGGCTTTATCGAAAACACCAAACCAAGTTAGTATCCACCCTTTCCAATCATTCTTCCGCCCTTTAATTTCTTTTCCGCAAATTTTTCGGATATCTTCTAGAGTCTCTACTCTTAACCCCTCTTCGGCAGACATAAAATTCTCGAGAGGTTCATTTCCAAGAACCTCTAAACCATACAGGGCAGCTACATCCTCTAGAGTTACAGTGAACTCACCCCAACTTGCAATAAAAGTGTGGTTCTTCGTGTCCCATCGAGAAAGCAAAGTCCACAAGTGATCAAAATTTTTGGCCACAGTTAGATTTTGGCAGGACCTTACACACTCATATATACCACTACTTTTAAGAATTGAAACATAGCTCTCATTCCCCAAAACATCTCTAGTCCAGTCCGCCCAATGAGCCACTTTTGCGGAACCACAAACAACAGTACCAGCGGACCACGGAATATCCCCCCTTTCTATCTTCAAACGTAAAAGCTTGCGGTAACCTATTTGTTTTGAGTCTTTTAAAAGAACCTCTTTAACGATCCCTGTAGTCTTACCATGGTTAGAATACGGACCGGACCAAGACATTGCTTCATCCCAAAACATGTCTGCGGGACCAAAGAAGGGAGCCATCTTAAACAGATTAGCGGAAGGAGGTTGCGGAATTTCATGGGTTCTAGTATTAAATAGTTCTACACCAACGTCATTTGCAGAACCGTAGGGTTTCCAAATAGAGGCTTTACCTTCTGGGGTAAGGGTTTCAAGTTCCTCACTACCGCTTGAACTTCCGGATTTAGACGAACCAGGAAAAGAAACCATTCCAGAATTAGATTCTTTCTCTCCCTCGGAAGAAGAAGCCCTTTCCTCACCTTTACGGCTACTCTCAACACCAGACATTATGCGGAGCAAAATACAGAATGATCAAAATAACAAATCCAATTAAACGAAGAAATGCAACCGCGAACTTGATTTATCAACCCGCAACTTGTCTCCAGAGCCAAAAGTAGCAAATGAAGAGCGGAGCGCCTATATATATAGTGGGGGAAACGAAAAGACGTTTCCGTCTGACACAGCAATGATTACAGCCACCTCGCATTAAATGCACCGGCGCAGTTCCCAAAGCTTTACGGAAGCAGCTCATGCATCATATTATATGAACTCATAAGGATGTTCCGCAATATAAAATTTACGAAACCGCTAATGTCCGGGAAATTTCCAAAAAAAAATCTCCCGCACAGAGGGACTAATGTAGGACATGTTCCGTAAATATTAAGCACGTGCTACCGCACGTGATGCCTTCTCTATTATATTTAGCATATGGGATCATCTATGTATCTTCAATTATATAAATGAGATAGAAAAGTATTATCTCCTTCCGCTATGTCTAGCGGAAGCTGGTTCTGATTGATTGAGCAAGGTCAATTGGAACTCTTCTACCGCTTATTTTGGGAATCATCAAGGAGTTGTGGATTGGAGGATAGAGTAGCGGAATTTGCCACGGGACCCAATTAAGGGATTCCACGTGGCCTAGTCAGGACGAAAAGGGGAATTGCGGGACTGGTCCTCACAAGGGACACGCGGCATCATTATACCGCTCCGTACAATCCTAGCGAATAAGGGCTTGACGCGTAGCGGTACGGAAAGCACGTGATCTGCCATGTGCATAGTACGGAGCTGTCAAGCTCTGACCACTATAAATAGCTGGCTCAGATATCGATGTCAGCAACAGTGACGTACATGCCTTACCGCTCCCGCAATACTTGTTCTCCCCTTCCTGACTTGTCCCTACTTTCGCTCCTCCTTCTCATTCCTCTTTGGTGGTTCGTGTGTAACGCCTACTGAAAGCTCTACCGCTTAAATCCTCCTTAGAACCTACATCCTACACGCACCATAATTAACTTTTACTTTTTCTATATCTTGTTGCTGGGCATATGTATAGTACTATTCGGGATTGGGCACATAATGAAAGATTTTTTAGATGCCCATATTCCCCCGGGAGGGTTGGGTGGTGATCATAAGGATAAAGGTTTAATTTCATTTTTAATCATTGTACTTAACCCCGACTTTCACCTCAACCACTATACTTCTTTTTAGCCAGAAAACCACAAAAGTTTTGGAAAACTATCATTTTAACCGTAAATTTATGTCTAATTCCCGACTAATCCGTGTCTTAATCTGCAAATTTGTTGCTTAAATGATAGTTTTCCTAAACTTTTGTGTTTTTCGTGCTAAAAAATAAGTATAGTGGTTTAAGTGAAAGTCGGGATAAAGTACAATGGTTGAAATGAAATTAAACCTTAAATAAATTCAGTGGCGGAGGAACTCTTGCTTATGGGTCCAAATCCTTTAACACCTCAACCAAACCAATTACATGTTTATGGCTATCATAGCTATCTCTATTTCTAATGAATGGAGATAGTATTACTTACATTTGTAACTAGAATATGTTTGGTTATGACTTGATATATTGACCTTGATGGACCACAGTCCCACCAATTATGTGATATATAAGAGATTTTCACATTGCGAAGAAGGAAGAAGACATTAGGTAATATGCAGGTTTTATTGGTGAGCTTATATTCTCTGTTATATATATCACATAATTGGTGGGACTGTGGTCCATCCTGGTCACAGTAACTCTCGAAAAAGTCCTCTCATAAGTTCCTTACCTTCATGAAGGGTCCTCATTTATGATCGGAAGGGCATTGACATCTTTCTTCCGGGGAATAGTGGCTGATCGATTTGGTCGAAAACCAGTAATTATTATAGGCACTGCAACACTGTTAGTGATGCGCAAACTGAACTTTTTTGTGTGTTTATTTTGTAAAATTATTTCATTATCATGATTGTTATATATTTTTTTTTGCATTGTTTGCAACGGTCTTTTTGGTCTTAGCGTAAATTTTTAGATGGCCATCTCTACGAGCTTCCTTCTTGGATTTTTAAATGGAATCATATAGTAAATGATGTTAAGCTCATTTGTTTTGCAGGTATTTCCTAAAAATAATGAAGTTAAGTGAATGCTAAGCTCATTTGGTTTACATGAATTTTCTAAATGTTTGAATTATTTAATGTAAGATTTCCTATGTGACCGGGATGTAGTCACTAACTTGATTATATTTATTTTGATGTTATTTTAGTTTTTTAAAATTATTTGGTACAGTTTGTGTTTGGTTTCGTTGCAATTTTTCCTGTCATCATTTTTTAACACATGTAAAAAAAGTTTTTAAACAATAACATAATTCAGCAACACACGTAAAACAAAAAAAAAGTTTGTAAACAAAAATATAATAATTCATGAAGAAGGGTTGACGTTGAATATATTAATACCTCCGTCCCACTTCAAGGGTCCTATCTTTTTTTATGTTAGCACGAAGGTATTTTGAGCAATTATTTGAAGTTAATTTAATTATCCAAATGAAAATTTAAAACTTGTTATTGATACACCATTATATGTACTACAAATAACAGTTTTTAGATATTCATTAGGATAACTAAATTAATCTATATTTATTGCTCAAAATACCTTCGCTAACATAAAAAAATGGAAATAAGAAACTTTGAATTGAAGTAAATTGAAGTGGACAATCTTTGACTTAAAATCGCTACACCATGTAGCAATTTCACCTTTAATGAAACTCGCTACATGGTGTAGCGAGTTTAAGCTGGCATTTCTCCTTTCCAGCAGATGAGGTTCAGTTTCCAGCCAGCATAAAGGTTCAGTTTCCAGCCAGTATATTCATTACCTTCCTCTCTCATATCTCTTCCTCTCGTATCTCTCATTCAAACTCTCTCACAAAAAAAATAACCCAAATCTTCTTGACATCATTTTATTTCATCAGAATAGTTGAAGATCACGAATCAAGGTAAATTAACATCATCTTAATCATTGTTTTCACTTGTGTTTAGATATAAAATTTAGGTAATTAACTGTGTTTTAGTATATTATGAATTTAAATGTTTGAGTTTTTTTTATATACTCCCTCCGTCCCACACCTAGGTGCACAATTTGCCATTTTGGGCGTCCCAAACCTACGTGCACATTTCCTAAAATGGAAAAGAATCTTTACTATTCCCTCCACTCATTATCTCTCCTACATTATTTTAATACTCACAACACCATTATAATTTACTATTCTCTCCACTCATTGTCTCTCCTATTTTACTTTCACACTCACAACACTTTCAATATAATACTCCCTCCTTACTTTACGTGCAAAAGTCAAAGTGTGCACATAGGTTCGGAATGGAGGGAGTAGTTTTTAACGCTTTAATTTCATAATGTAGGGTTAAAGATGAACGGGGGTCCAATCATTTTCATGTGTTATTGGGGAGGTGATGATGAACAACCATTTCATGGTCCTCATTTCAAAAAAGGGTCAAAATGTGCAATTAGGGGTAATTGCCGATGGAGATACAATGAGTTGATTGATGAGTTATATAAAAAAGGCAAACTTAGATCGGTCTCAATTTGATTTGGAAGTCATTTACAGATGTCCTCATTCTTTTGATAGCAGGATTGGTGAGTACTTTCCTTTCCGTATTGAAGATGATGCGTGTATGGATATTATGTTCGATCATTTAGCTAAATTTGGGGGATGGGAAATTTGTTGTATGTGGTTATAAAATTGATTAAAAATTGACCCAATCCAGAGTTTGAAACACGGCACAGAGACCATTTATGGGTATTCACCAAGTGGTAACCGTGATGCAGGGGTTGGTCCAAATTCCCAAATACTTGTATCAACCCAAATACCAAATTATGATGATGGAGCATTTGGGCATAATGATCCTGTTAATGAGGTTATTTCTGAAGATGATGTAGATTATGAAGAAGAAGAAGTACACACTGATGTAGATGCAATGCTAGACGACGATGATGATGAATATGAGGAGGGTAGTAGTGATTCTGATGTCGATTTGGGAGAGGGTGATAATGGGCCGATTGATGATGATGTGGAAACACCTCTTGTTCATTATGAAGTGCCGAAAAATCGAAGATATGAGAGAGGGGATTATCCCTTTTACAGTGATATTGGTACTTCTGCTCGACAAGAACAAGGCTTCATTGATTCCGATAATGCACATACTTTTCCAGTTTGGGATCCAGATAACCAGGCGATTGCTAAAGGGATAAGCTTTTCTGGCAAGAAAGAGGCACAATTTGATATAAAAAGGTACCATATTCGCACCAATCTCCAGTTCAGGGTAAGAAAGAGCACACCTCACACATGGGTAATTGAGTGTCTATTGAAAAATTATCCATGCAATTTTTATGTTCGTGTGAGTAGGAGGATGTTTGGCTATTGGGAACTGACCAAGTATAAGGCTCCTCACTGCTGCTTATATTCTGGAGAAAGTCGAGATCACCCCAACCTAGATGCCAAGTTTATCGGTCGGGAAGTAATTGGTCTTATTAAGGCCAATTCAGATGTCAAGGTTGGAGTAATTATTGCACATATCTCTAGTATGTTTGGAAAGGAAATTACCTACAATAAGACATGGTGTGGAAAGCAGAAGGGCATTGCAGATGTTTCTGGAGATTGGAAGGAATCTTATATAAGGTTACCCCGTGTCCTAGCAGCCATTCAAAAATACAACCCGAGCACAATTGTTGAGTATTCTCATCCTCCTCCTCCCCGTCGTGAGTTACACATGTTTTGACTGTGTAGTCCGGCATTTGGGCCTTGCATTGAAGCTTTCTCTCATTGTCGGCCTGTCATTTCTGTTGATGGAACATTCCTGCATAGTAGATATAAAGGGGTAATACTGATTGCCATGGGTGTTGACGCCCAGGACAGTATACTTCCTCTTGCATTTGCCGTTGTTGAAAAGGATAACTGGACGAACTGGCGTTGGTTCTTATATCTTCTTTGCAAGCATATTATCAAGAGTCGTGAAGTGTGGTTGATATCTGACCGTCATCTCGACATTCTGAAGACTATAGCTGAAGATACGTGGTGGCCAAACGTGCATCATCGATTTTGCTTGAGACATATGCGAGCAAATTTCTTGGATAAGCATAGAGGGGAAGGGTTGAAGTATCTGTTTTGGAGAGCGGGTAGAGCAACTCAAGATAGAAAATTGAAATCTATCTTAGAGAGTATCCGTAGAATTAACCCCGAGGCAATTGCATGGTTTCAGAATTTGGATGCCAGAAAATGGACATTGGCACACGATGGTGGTTACAGATATGGCATCATGACTACCAACATGTCTGAGGTTTTCAATGGTGTGATGAAGGGAGCCCGTGGGATGCCAATCACAACAATTGTTGAAACTGCCTTCTACCGTTGTGTGGAGTACTTTCAAGTAAGGCATGGATTTTCACTTAATGCCTTAGGAGGTAATCCTAATAACCCTAACATATATCCCCTACACCAATTCAATCAGAAAGTTCATTACCGCTACTTGAAGAACACCGCGAAAGGGGCAACACATCAGGTAATTAGGTTCAACAATCATGAAATGGGGGTGTATCAAGTGACAACCGCACGTCAGGGTGATAAGGGAGGAAATATCCAGATTGTCTGACTTAATGAGCGTACCTACACATGTGGTAAATGGGTTGCCTATCATATGCCTTGTTCCCATCTTCTTGCATGTTTGTAAGTACCCCAATCTGGATCGCTCTCCATCCAAGCATACGACAAAACCAAGGGCAAACTTCCGGAGGTCATAACTCCTTCATACGAACTCCGATTGAGACGTTCCATATATGGTTGGAAAGCTCTCGACGAGAACTAGCTTGCTATTATAAAAAAACTGTTAATGGCTGATTAGGTCGCGTGACATACTCTGCCAAGAGACATAATTATTACAAAATCCCCTTAAAGTCCACAAGATTCCCTTAAATCCAAGAAAACCAAAAAACTGGTAATGGTTGACTATGTCGCACGACACAACTAGCCCAGGGACATCATGATTACAAAATCGCCTTAAAGTCCACGAGATTCCCTTAAATCCAGGAAAACCAAAAAACTGGTAATGGCTTCTTGTGTCGTGCGACACAACTTGCCAGAATCTGGACCCTATAAATAGAGGCCTCCCCCTCTCATTTTTCACACAATTCCCTCTTCTCTCCTCTCCCCCCAGCCTTCAGGCTCCCCTCTAAGACCCTTCGGGGCACTCCCGGCCCCTTTCGGATTCTTCCGAGGCCTTTCGAGCTCCCTCGCGGTGCTCCGAAGCCTCCCCGAGCGCTCCCGCGATGCTCCCGCGCTGCCCCAAGGCACTCTCGAGGTACTCTGAGGCCCCTCGTGGTACTCCGAAGCCTTGCCTGGTCTTTCCCGAGGCGTCCCGGTTCTTTTCGAGTCAAACCGCATATCCCAAACCACGCCGAACCTCTGCCCGAATCCAACCAACGATCCCAAACCACGCCGAACCTCTGCCCGAATCCAACCAACGATTCCAACGCACGCCGAACCTCTGCCCGAGTGATCCCTGCGATCCCAACGCACGCCGAAACTCTGTCCGCAGACAACCGGCCCCTTTTCCGAAGCAATCCCGGTCCGTACCGGAACACTATTCTGACCTCAAACACTATTCCCCTGCGGAAGACAGACACGAACCAACATTGGTAAGGCTTCCTTCCTAAACTATTTCAATACATTTCAATAAAGCAGTGTACAATGTAGACATCCGACACAGCATGCATTTTTAAAATCACATACACACACACACACAATAGTTAATGAATATTATAGGGGTATCCGAAAGACTCGTTTTTACGAGGCGACTCGGGTGAGCTCTAAGATTCTAATATTCTCTTCCCGAGGAGTCATCTGACCTCCGAACTCAAAAATCTCATCACACAACAAAAAAAACAGTTTATTTTTAAACTGATGCCCTTTTTCAATGTTTTGGGCTTAATAAAAACGGCGTAGCGACTCTCCAAGCAAAAACAACGGCGAGACAACTCCCAACTAACGCGAAAAGCGGAATAAGCCAGATGCCGGGGCGCTAACGCGCTGCCTCTCGAATCCGGGCGACATTCCCGAAATGCGATGTAAAGGAAAATGGGAGATGCACGGGGGCCCCTCCGCGCGCGAGCCGGATCCCGGGTAATTTCAGTTGGCGACTCTGCTGGGGATATTTTGTTTTAAAAACTTTTAAACAAAAAACAAAAGATTTTTAAAACGATGATGAGGGTCAAACTTTCATTTTACCCCTTTCTTTAACTGTTGTGTGTGTGTGTGCATGTGCTTTACTTTTTATTTACAAAAAAAATAAAAATACAAAAAAAATGCATCAATATACATCTGTGTACATGCATTTAAAATTCTTCAAAAACTTATGTTTTACTCAGAAAAAGAATTTTAGAGACCGCACACTACTCGCACTGCTGCCTTGGATACACCGCACGCTACTCACACTGCTGCCTCGGTACACCGCACGCTACGCGCACTGCTGCCTCGGATACACTGCACACTACAACCCTTAACCCGGAGTGGTCTCAGTTGCAGTTCGTTTGGCCTTCCTACGCCTCTCGGACGCGCACGGGATCATTCCAAACATCCCATCCTAGCCAAGCGTCAACCCTGCACGTTTGAGTCTTGAGTCACACTCTGTCCAGACTCGGTTGGTTTTTACCCAGTCCGTGTCATACAGCCTGGATACATATCCCGTGCCGGCCATTTTCTGAGTCGAGGCTCGGAACTCAAGATCCCTTGCACAAGCAAAGCGATGAAAGGTCATGTTAAAATCTTGACCTGATCTTGATTTCCGAAACTACACCCAGACGATGTTCCGTCCCGGATATACATCCATGCTCACATGACACCATGTCATCAAGCCTTTAATACGTCAGCCATGACGATATAACCCAGCCAATGCCTAACGTCACAGATCCCTTGCGCAAGCAAGGTAAAGTGAGGTCATGCCGAACTCTTGACCTGATCTTGACTTAGGTGTCAGCTCGACTCACTATTCACATGGCTAACGCATTAAAACGAACATGACAGGCTCGCTCCTTAGGTTCAATTTTTCTTTTAGGCCGGTGGAAACTGCTTGCCCTATAGGACCCTCGGCCGGGGCTGTCCGCCCTGGTATGTCGAAATACAGGTGCAAAACGAGGGGCTTATAGTCGCACAGATGGTCTCCACTGACCCAGGATCTAGCATAGTTGCAAAAAAGAAGAGCAATCTTTTCCAACCTACCTAGGACTCTGAGAAAACACGTTTTAAGTAAATTAAAACATAAATATGAAAGAAACGGAAACCGCATGTCACGTGAGCTTTCCCCTTCTTATCCCGAAAGGCCTTCCCGTGTCTTAACCTTGCTCGTCACCCCCTCCAGCGAACCGAGAGTGGCTGAGAATACCCGGGAGCCGCCTTTTCAGTATCGAGGTCATAAGGTCCGACAACCCTTCCAGTTCAACGGTCCGCACCGTCCGCCACTCCCCCATGACGGGATCAACAGATAACAGTGAGGGAAACGGAACCCCGCCACTAAGGAACCTTCAGACAATAGAGGAGGTGCTGCGAGCCTTCGAAACTATCAAGAAGCGCCAAGAAGAGCAGCAAGCCTGGATCGTAGACACCCTGCGTCTTCGAGGAACCGTTGCAGTTCCCCAACCTGATGGAACCTTCGTTCTCATATAAGATGAAGAAATACCGGCTCCCCCGATTTCTCAAAGCTATCAGCAGGTCCCGCCTTCGCCAAGCTACGAGATCCCGGCAACGCAGCGGCTCTCGCTCAAAGCTCCTCGGGCGTCGGCCAAGCGGCTCCGACATGTCCGCCTCGGCACGGTCGGTTTCCGGCTCTCGCACATCAAGCTCGGTACCAAGACACATACGTGCCGGCTCGCGGATCCCAATGCATCTCAGTATCCCCCAGGATTCAACCCTCTGCCTCTATACGAGCCTCGCAGCCATAATCAAAAGTCCCCATGCTTACCTAGGACAGGCATCTCGAGCGGATATCCCGACATCTCAAGCTTGCCACCTGCTAGTCTGCCACTTGGGGCTAATGAAGCATTTCCCCAATTCCCAAACACAACCCTTAGCGGACCTGGCAATCACGCCCCTAACTTCAGCACTCCAGGGTATGGGTTGGTATACACACAACTACCTCCCCAAGACTCCCGAATGGCGATCCCATCAGCCAATCCACCTCCATCTTCGGTTTCTATCCCCAAAAATGGCAACCCACCTCAACCTGCCGATCCTCACATGGCTTGGCTGATCGAGCAAATGAAGGACATGCAAGGCAAGCTAGCCAGTTCTCGGAAGGACTCCCTCCTGCCTACTGATCCAAGCAAAGTGGTCCCGCTCCCTCCAAAATTCAGGATGCCAGAAATGGAAAAGTTTGATGGGACAGAATGCCCAAAAACTCACATCGATACCTATGTCTTGGGTATGAGAGCCAAAGGAGCAACCCCTCAACAGATGGCGGACCACTTTCAGCATTCTCTCAAATCCACAGCGCTAAGGTGGTTCCTCAACGTAAAGGCAGAAAACCGCTCCACGTGGGACCAAATCAGCGAGATCTTCCTAGAGAAGTACCGCGCCAACCTTGAGTGGGAGACAAACCGCCACGATCTGCAAGCCACCGAGCAAAAGGATGATGAACCAGTAGGCGAGTTCTACAAAAGATGGAATTGGAAACTTAGTGAGATAATGGATCCACTTTCCAAAGAAGAGCAAATGGATATCTTCCATTCCTGCCTCAAACCATCTCTGAGGGCCATGATTAGCCACCACTTCTATCCCGACCTTCGTGCCATGGTCAATGCCGGGACCAAGTTCGAAAAGACGCTGAGCCTACAAAAGACACCAGCCACTCTTGCTTCTTCCTACCGCTACCAGGCAGCCTCGTCAAATTCGACGCCTGTTCCAAACATAGGAAAGGAGGCCGCCGGAGCAGTCCACTACATCCAGAACGGAGTCCAAGGAAGCCGCAATCAAGCGCCCCTGATAAATAACAATCCTCCCCGGACGCAGCGTTCTCAGCACTTCGACAACCTCGGAATGCCTCTAAGCCAAGTGTTTGAGGCGTTGATGAAGCAGAACATGCTCAAGCCCCTTGAGAATTATCAGCCGAGGAATCCTAACCTAAACGTGGATATGAGCAAGCATTGCACTTTTCACAACTACCCCGGCCACACCACCTACAATTGCGTCATACTAAAACAAGCGATCCAGAGGCTGATTGAAGAATGAAAGTTGGAATACCCACGTGGTCCCAACATAGTCGGAAATCAATTCCCCAACAACAATTGGGGAAAGCATCAGTGAGAAGCCTTTCGACCTTCTCAAGCGCGTCAAAAATTCCATTGAGGAACTGGGTTACCTTCTCATGACCCACAGCCAGCAAAGAAGAAATCGTCTGGAAGTTTGGTCTAACTGTGATGATGCCACCCGATTTTTCCTTTCTTTTTTGAAAATCAAAACGGAGACGGAGTCGCCACGCCATTTTTATTTTAAGGGGCAAAACTTTGAAAAATGCCCGAGATGAGAGATTTGGGTTCGGAGGTCACGTTACACGCCGGGAATAACGTTAGGGTTCACCCGGAATGCCTCGTAAAACGAGTCTTCCAAGCTTAAAAACCATTTGTGTGTGTGTGGGTGTGTGTTTTGGTTAGAATAAGTGAAAATTGAGAGAACTAAAAATTTAGAACTCTTTATTAGACCTTAAACAAGTCCCATGATTTTTTGTATGATTTTAGGGTTGACTTTTGGTAATCAAAAGACTCCTTGAAGTTGAAAATCAATTCTGCCAGAATGAAAAAGGCAGTGGACACTTGATTTTGAAATGGATTTAAGAGCTTTAAAACTTCAGAATCTGAGGAAAGTCAGAGAATGAAAGTTGTTAAAAACATCTTAAATAAGGTTATTGAAAAAGATTTTTATGATTGGAGATGATTTGAGGGACCAAAACCTTCTGGAAATCTCAGATGTGAAATCTGGATTTCTAGAGACTGATAAACTGACTTTTGGAAAATAATTTGAAAAATGGAGTTATACTCACGAAAGAAATAAGGTAAAAATATGTCTGGAATGCTACGGATATTGGCTATAAAAAGTATTTTGTAGTCAACACCCAATTCCAAGTTTTTATGTGTTCAAAAAATTAGACAATGGACAGAGGTCTTAGAAAAAGGCTACTGGACAGCAACATTCTCAAGAAGGAAAATGTGATTTTAAAGGGGGTTTGCATCCATGCTTTGTCCCCATTTCCTTAAACTTTTATTAGTGATCACTAGACATTTTAGTGGTGATCTACTATATCAGGCCATCCTTAGGGTACATTAGGACTTAAAGCATTTCATTTGCTTGGGAAGGGGAGATTTAACTTTGAAATCAAGATTTTATGTATGAAAATGATTTTTAGGTTTAGAAAAACATTTTCAAGTGAGTAAGAAATGATTTGCGTAAGATGAAAGACAACAATTTAGAAAGAATGTTGATCCTTGTAGAGGATCATCCATGGAGATGAACTTCCATGGTGATCCTCTTGGATCTAGGGCAAGAGAAGAACAAGTTACATCTTCAAAGTATGAGATGCATGCATGGATGAGAGATATTTAGGGTAAGGAGAAGGAGGGTTTACCAATCTTCTTTGTGTTTGTGTTTGTGTTTGAATGAATTCAAGGCTTGGATGTGTTTAGTGTTTGATGATAGAGTTGGTCAAAGTGAAAACAAGTAGATAACACTTAAGTCCTCTATGTTTTCTCTCTAATCCTCCTCTTTAGTGTTGCTTTGAGCTTGAGCTTGTGTATGTTTAAGAGTGATTTGAGAGTGTTTGGGGTGAGATTGGGAAAGACTCAATAGAAAATGGTGGCAATCTAAGGATTCCCACTGTTTTCTCCTTGTTTTTCGCCAGAGAATAGCTTATGTGAGTCAATTGTGTTGTATAAACTGAGAGAGATGGGTTCAATTTATAGGCAACTGGAAATGACAAAAGCATCTGCGCGGATCTGATTGAAGGCGTGCACTGTTCATTTCGCTGCTGCAGGCTTTTTGGACAGGAGGAATATTTTTCAAAAATTCAAACATTTCTTTGTTCTGACTACCCATTTCAGGTTTTTATCTTTTTTTGAGATTCTTTTCTTGGTTTAACTTTAAATAGCAATGCCTAATTTACCCTTGCTTTGTTAGAAAAGTTAGGAATTGTTAGAAATGTTAGGGATGTTAGGACTTTCGTTAATTTTCTAACGAAAATACTAACAACTCAAATTGGAGCATTTACAGTAGCCCCTCGGCGACGGCGCTTTCGAAGGAAGCGGGGTCGTCGATAAGAGTAAGGCTCCATATTTGACAAAGGGGCGACCAAAGTGGTCAAGTGGCTGGACCTGGTGATAGGCTACCTACGTATCCCGAATGGGAATCAAGCCAGCCGTAGTTCAGGTCTTTGACCCTGGAGTGACTATTTTAGGATGTCAACCTGGCGAGCGAGTTCTGTAGTTGGTTGCTGAAAGAAACTCTGCTGGGGATAGGAAATGACCATTTTGGTCTGATGGTTAGAGTTGTATATCCGCTCTGCTGGGGAAAGAATGACCATTTTGGTCTGATGGCTGAACCTAATGATAGGCTACCTACGTATCCTTAAGAGGAATCAAGCCGGTCGTAGTTCGGGTTTTCCGACTATCTTCAGACGTCGACCCTAAAGGGACTATTTTAGGGAAGTCGCCCTAAGATGTGACTATTTTTGGGAAGTCACCCTATGATTTGGCTATTTTTGGGAAGTCACCCTATGATTTGACTATTTTTGGGAAGTCTCCCTATGATTTGACTATTTTTGGGAAGTCGCCCTATGATTTGACTATTTTTGGGAAGCCGCCCTATGATTTGACTATTTTTGGGAGGTCACCCTATGATTTGACTATTTTGGGAAGTCACCCTATGATTTGACTATTTTTGGGAAGTCGCCCTGGTAATGATTTCGGTTTGTCAAATTAGGGGATGATTGCGATTTATCGCTTTCCTAGTGTTGTGTGTGATAGCGTTTTAGGTGCCTCAAACCTTAATGATGGCATTTTAGGCGCCTCGAACCTTGATGATGGCGTTTTAGGTGCCTCGAATCTTGATGATGGCGTCTTAGGTGCCTCGAACCTTGATGATGGCATCTTAGGTGCCTCGAACCTTGATGATGGCGTCTTAGGTGCCTCGAACCTTGATGATGACGTCTTAGGTGCCTCAAACCTTGATGATGGCGTCTTAGGTGCCTCGAACCTTGATGATGGCATCTTAGGTGCCTCGAACCTTGATGATAGTGTCTTAGGTGCCTCAGACCTTGACAAAGGGTGATCTGGAGGTATCAACTTGTTTTGAAACGATTTCCTTTGATGTTCGTGTCCTTTCGTTGGGGACGGACTCTGAGGGGATAGACAGTCTTTTGGTGGACTTCATTTGAAGGGATCGGTCTTACGTTTGCTGCCGGAGGTGAAAACGAGGGAAGAGATGGAATTTCGTTGTTTTTCCTCGGGGATGAATTTAAGTTGAGGTTTAGTTCCGAAGTATGAACCTAAATGGGGACTCAGTTCCTAAGTTGAGATTTAGTTCAGGAGTATGATCCTAAGTCGAGGTTTTGTACCTGAGGGAGACTATTTGAGGGCATTCTCGCTGGGGAAGATTCGAGCTTACGAGGATTACCGGGGAAAAGGGTGACCATGTTGGTCAAGTGGCTGGACCCATGGTAGGCTACCTACGTATCCCGAGTGGGAATCAAGCCTAGACGTAGTTCGAAATCCACTGGACAGTTAGGAATAGGTCTAGGATCCTGGGTCTTTTGATAATTCGGAGGCTGTCACCTTAAGGAACTAAAGCTTACGTCGCTATTTGCGGAGATAGAGATAGCTAAAGCCATGAGTAATCATGCAATATTTATGTATGCATATTTTGAGATATGTTGAGGGACTAACGTACCTTTGCTGTGCTTACCTGCAGGAGAGCAAGTCGCGGGGGCTGTGTGGTAATTGGTAGTGTTGAGAGTCTTGATGTATCTTTGAGAACTTGGTGTCTCTGATCACATTGCATTTGAAAACTTGGCGTCTCTGACCGAATTGCATTTGAGAACTTGGCATCCTTGACCGATTTGCATTTTGAGAACTTGGCGTCCCTGACCGATTTGCATTTGAGAACTTGGCGTCCCTGACCGAATTGTATTCACTGGAGGTGGTCTTCATATGTTTGTGGATGTTGGGGGTTGTCTTTACCGAGTTACAGACGCCGGAGCTTGTCTTTGCCAAGCTATATACATGGGGACTATCTTTGCCAAACTGTAGATGCTGGAGGCTGTCTTTATCCATTTGTGGACATTGGAGGTCGCCTTTGCCGAACTGGAGATGTCGACTTGATGCACTGTAGACCTGGAGCCAAGGTGGTGTTGTCCTAATGTGTCTGAGGCCAAAATGGTGCAGGATTGAGGTGTCTGAATCAGGCTGATGTCGACTTTAGGTGTCCGAGCACAAGCTAACGTGGGCTTGAGGGGTTTGAACCAAGAGGGTGTTGACCTGAGGTATCAGTCATTTGGGTAGTTCCGTTGAAGTCATTGGAATTACGCTTCGGTGGAGACCATCCTCGCTGCGGAGAGGCTTCGGGTAGTGATGGAAAACTGGTCTTTCGTGCTTGAATTGCTACATTTGTTAGTAGAGGGACAAATGCACATATGACATTCATGATGATGGATGCATGCATGGAACTAAAATGATTAGCGATCGCTTACGGTTTTTTTTTTTTTTATTGATTCATGGTTTGCATGCTACATGAGCCCTGAGGTGATTTTTGTGAGGATGCATGTGGTGAGAGGGGTTGTATGTGTTGTGGGTTTGTTTGGGACAAGCTTTGAGTGGTGGGGTGATATCCTTTGGCCGCAGACTGAATTGCATGTCATTGATGAGGTCTTGTTGTAGGTCAGCAGTATCATGCGGACCTCAATTTTGATCTTGGGATGAAGTTGGATTTGAACCCCGGGTCTCGATTGAAATTTCTTTTTAGTCTCGTACATTTGAAGGCGATTGATGTGCTCTAGCATCAAAGTGTGTTGATATGAATGAACCCCCCTTTCGCTTGGGTTAGTTGTGACTTGACATAAATTTGGAGAATGACTTGGCGAAATGCTGATATGAGGAGATTCCCAGTTCTCAACCTTTGATGGATGCAGGGAGTTGCCATATACCAAGTTCTAAAGCTGAAACTCCAAGATAGTTGTTGAGGTGACTTGGCCTTTCTTCTGAAGATAGGTGTGACTTGATAAAGCCCCATTCCGTGGAAGAGACATGGCGAAAGCCATGGAATCTTTCTCTGAATGATTTGATGAAGCCCCAGGTTCGACAAAGCGTCACTACAGAGGTCCAGTTAAAGGTTTGACTGTAAAACTGACATACTGATGAAGTACCGGGCCAAATCGATCAACGTGAGAGCCCTCAAGGTGAAGTTGTAGCATTACGTCATGAAGTGAGAAACCCATCTTTGATAACAACTAGAATCCTCGAGGCGAAATTGGCAACAACCATGCAACTAGAATCCTCCCTTCGAAGGGTGTCTTTCATATGGGAACTGTTAGCCATAGTGGCACTTGGCTTGTTCATGGCTTCAATCATATTCACCCTACGGTTTTTTCCTAGGTAATGGATTGTTGACTGTATTGGGTCCTTGGAGTACCCTTTTCGGTCAGTTCTCACACCGCCCTTTTTCAGGAGCATACTAGTGGGAAGCACAGAGTTTAGTTGTGTCCAAAGGGACATCGGGATCCATGGGCTGATAGTTGTCTGGTCAAACCTTCCTTCACAAATCCCTGAAAGACGTCGCTCAGAGACATTTCGAAATCTTCAAGCTTAAGGCTTCGCGACTTGGGCACATTACCTTTCCTTGGCACGAAAGGAGTGGCATTATTGCAATCCTGTCCCGAATAGGGCTGGGCAGGAAGCCCGGTATCTGTAAGCAGTTGCAACAACTTGCTGCTGATTGTGAGCCCTCTCAAATTTTAGCCCCGGAATTGACCATTGCCCGCAGATCCGGATAGGGGAAATTGCTAAGTGAGGCCCTTAAATGCGGCTTCAAGCATGACTGGAAGATGTCTAACTGCTCCTCGTCAGAGGGAGGGATGGCCATTTCACTGAGCTTCAAGTTCCACCTTTTATAAAAATCCCCAATATTCTCATCTGGGTGCTGCATCGTCGTCTGCAGGTCAACTCTGTTTGTCTCTCATTCCAAGTTGGCTTTATACTTATCTGTGAAAGTGTTGGTGATCTGTTCCCAAGTAGCCCTGAACTTGGGTTTCAACTGAAAGAACCACTTTAGAAGCCCCTAGTTTTAAGGAGAAGAAGTCAGCCGACTGCCGGTTTGTGCATCCTTTGGCTTTGTAGGTGTCAAGGTGGATCTTGGGACAGGCAGCCCCATCAAACAGTTCGGCATCACGAACTTGTGCGGTAGAGGCATAATGGAATCAAGATCTGCGGGCCGGAGGGCGGCCTTCTTTCGTGTCAGCTAGCGACCTGCGCTTTCATTTCCTTATGCTGTTCCATGAACCAAAGCCAGATGAGGGTCCGGTGGTGGAACCAGAGTGTTCAAGTCGATGATCGTGCTGGAGAGAGAGGTTACCATTGGAGGCACGCTGGCAGAAAGTATGGCAGGGCCTGAGGGCATAGGTGTAAACCTGTCCTTAGCCCAAATTACCCTGGGGAGTGTGAGTAGGAGCCTGGTCAAAGGGATAGAACCCGCGTCTTGCTGTTGACTTCCAATTGGCAAAGAGGGTGGTGGTAGACTTGAGGTGGCCGGTTAGCTCGAGTTTCCGAGAAACTTAAATACGGGTTGTGACCCTTGATTGTTGAACTACATACATGCCTGGCTGGGGTGATGGTGTATAACCGGGAGGATACTGCGGTCCGAGGATTCTGATGAAACTGGATTAGGGGCTTGGTGGCCCATCGAACCCTGAGTGAGAAATTGGTTTGTGGAAGCTGTGTGAGGGGAAGCTGAGCTAGCATCATTTTGAGGGGGGGCTCATTTGCCCGAATCAAGCGTGGTGGCATTCCAAGCTATTCTTTGTGGCACTTTAAGCATTCTTTGTGAAGGTCCGGATTGATCGGTTCCAAACTGAGGCGGGATTCCAATTCGCTGTGGCATTCCGAGGTCTCCCCAACCATGAGTAGACATTCCGTACTGATTTTGCCCCCACTGAGGAACTGCGAACTGATCGATCACGTCAGACTGCATGGGTCTATTAGCCTGTAATTGGGGAGCTGGCTGGCCCAGAGACCGATGAGCATGGGTTCTGGTAGCAGGACCATAGGAGGTTGGTGGTGGCATCCTGGAGTAGTCAGGATGATTGAGAATGGGATTAGGGGTTTGCTGTCCCGTTGAGGCGATCATGAAGGGATCTTGTGAGACTTGTGCGGTGCCGGGGACTGGCTATCTTGAAGCTGGTTCTTTGTCGAGGCATCCCAAGCTATTTGAGGCGAAGTTCAAACCGATCCATAGTTGACCGCCGTCCCAAACCCAACTGAGAAGTCATACCAAGCTGATGTAACTGAGAAGTCCCTGACTGATCTGTACCGAGCTGCTGAGGCATACCAAACTGCTGCGACATACCGAGCTGACCCCAACTGCATTGAGGCATACCATACTGGCCCAAATCGGACTGAATTCAATTTGTTTCCCCAAACGACTGTCCCAGACCGAACTGTGAATGTATACCAGACCGAGGCTGAAAGGATGGCTGATTCACAGGTTGAGAAGAGTGTGGCCCGGTGGAGGTTCCAGGTGAGGAAGGTGGTGGCATTCGGCGGTAGTCTGTCTGGCCAAGATAGGGATGGGGATCCTCTTCCTCTTCTACCGTGAAAGTCCCATCGGGGTTGAGGGCAATCGTCAAACCAAAATTCCTGACACCTTCCAAGGATGAACATCGAAACCTCATTCTGATTGGCACAAGGAGTTTTATGAATCTCTGGTCCTGGTTAAAATTCCGTCCTCATCCTCGGACATCAAAGAACTGCACTTGACAAGCCCATGACCAACATGGCAATCAAATCTCACTTTGCTTGGTGGAGCCTTGGTCTGAAGAGATGTGTTTGCGATGTCTTGATTTTGAAGAAGTGAATTGGCAAAGCCTCAGTCTCATGATTGTGAATCTGACACAATTAGAGAGGCTTCAACCTGGTAGGCATTGCAGACTGATACTGAAATGAGTCTAAATAAAGACCCAACCCATCTTGTGGACCCGGCGTGACCAGAGAAGCCCCACTCTAAAGAAATGGCTTGACGAAAGTCCTCCTTTAAAGAGTACAATGCAACTCTAATGCAAATTGAATTGTCATGTAGCAAAAGAGGCAACCCATCCTTCTATATTTACTTTATTATTTTCTTTAGTCAATTAGTCAACCGGAAGAAAATGTAAAAGAAAGACAATTTAGGAATGTATACCTGCAGGGGCATATTTTCGAAAAGTGGGGACGAATCCCCGATTTGTATTATTTGATGGCCTCATTTGATGAAGGCGCAAAAGAACTCGCTTTGGGTTTGACTCTTTTGAGAGAGCATACGTGTAGAAAGGTTTGCAAAAGTGTATGGAAGCCCCTGCTGACAGAAAATTAGTGTTTAGCTCTATTTTTCCTATAATATAGAAAAAGAAGACTTGTCGAGACATCTGAAAACATGTTTTATTCAAAATGATCACAAGATTGCTTAAAACCTTTTATTAATGTTCGGGTTACTCAAACCCCTAATCTCGATATGAACAAACATTTTGATTAATCATGAGGAGAAAGTCGACCAATACCAAGGGTAAAGTTGGCGAATTGTGAAGAAAGATTGTGTATAGGAGAGGCTATTGATGAGACCGAATTTTCTTGGGATTTGGATGTGTTTATGACCGGACCATTTCTGGTTGCCTACGTTCCCCTTATTATAAGGAGCTCAGGTCACCGTAGTTCGGGCTCGAACTGTGTTTGGCTTTGGGAAAGGGTATGAACATTTGTGGTCCATTTGGTAAAAAAGGCTCGGATGGGAAGCTTGGATGATAAGGTACTAGCCTTGAGATGTTCCTTGACAAGTCATTTTTTGACGGCTTCTTCCGTGATTTCATTGCTTCTTGATCATCATCCTTCATCGGGGAAGAAAGATTTTGAATGCAGCTTAAGGGCTTATGATGTGTTTTTGCCGTTGTTTTAACTGCTCCCTTGTTGTCGACAACTTCCGTTCTTCGGGCTTTAATTTTGCCCATATGTCAAGCCTCTGATCGGCGGTGCTGGGCCCTTGGCCTCATTTTTTTTTGAAGTTTTTGTTTTTTTTTTTATTTGAAGCTTTTGCTTGAGCCCCTTTTTTTTTTTTTTTAAGCACTTGAGGACGAAGGCAAGCCTCTGCTTGAACTTTCTTGATGTACGGGAGGCGGAGGCAAGCCCCTGGTCATGGGGTCATTCTTCCGATGCTGAGTGACCTTTTGTTGTTCTTCGATACTGCCGCCGTCGTTGACTTGGTCAAGGTGATGATGGGGACATGTTTTGTATGGCTTGATGGAGGCCTTTGTGAGGTAAGGAAAGTGTATAGGGAGGTCATTAGTTGACTTTCTCGCACCAATTAATTAAAATCTTAATCATTTCCAGAGATTATTTGTTGAGCAATGCGAGTGATCATTTAAAATAAAACCATTTCATTAAATGTAATGTAGGTGTGCAAATAATGTCTCAAGTCTAGCGAGAAAAGAAAAAGACTCTTTTATAGAAAATTTAAGATTAACTACAATGTCCAAGGAGGACTTGATTGAACGAAGAAAGTACTAGAACCTACAAAGGTTGACTAAAAGACTGTTTTAATATCAAAGGATGGGTAGCCCCTAGTCTAGCTACTCTTTGTTGTTGGACCACGTCTCTACCCTTCTGCATTGGAAGCAAATTCCTCATGAAGCTATGACAGACTATGCTCGCCTTTGGTAACTTCAGGAATTCCCCGCTCACCGGCCCTGACGGTTGCCTTATCTGCCATTAGATCGAGAGTTCAAAACACTTCACCAAATCCGGCCATGGTCACATGCTTGTTGCCTTCAAACCAGCCATTCTCCACATTTGTTGCGACTAAATCATCTGGCTTGGAGCTTGAATCATAAAACTCAATCATGTTTACACTCGTGTTACTTGGGAAATGATCATTGGCAGGGTTGAGATTACTTAGGCGCTCGAGTTTGCCCTTCTTAATTAACCCCTGAATTACCTTTCTCAAAGCTGTACAGTTGTCGGTTACATGACCGTGATACTGGTGGAAAGCACAATGCTTAGTGGTGTCCAAAGGGATTTTGGGATCCTTGGGCTGATAGTTTCACATGGGTTCGAGGAGACCCTGCTTTAACAAGCTATTTAAAAATTTGCTTAAGGGAACACCCAAATCCTCGGGATGTGGTTTCTTCTTTGGGGGAGAATAAACTCTTAGTGCTCTTTGATTCGAGATTTGGTCATTGACTTGGTCATCATTCTGAACAGGGTTTACCGGTTTTGGTCCATTGGGGCGCTCAAGCTTGCCTGCTTTGATTAACCCTTGAATCGCTCTCTTCAAGACTGTGCAGCCGTCGGTTATGTGGCCATAATGATTATGGAAGGCACAGTGCTTACTCATGTCGAGGAGTGCATTTGAGCTCCTTGGATGGTAGTCCCTGAGAGGCTCCAAAAGGCCTTCCTTTACTAAACCCTTGAAAATTAAACCCATGGGCATCCCAAAATCATCAAAATGTTCTCGTTGCCTTAGAGGACCACCATTTCTTGGTTGCTTTCGTATGTCGTCAATTGTACACAATGCCTTTTTTCCTTTAATGGATGTTGCAGCCATGTTGGAAGGGTAAGGTTTATAGCGGTGAGACATGTTCCGACCCGTAGTGCTTCCCCGTGCATGAACCCTTTTGATGTAACCATCGATGTAAGCGTCGAGATTTGACTTTTGGTAAAACTCATTCGTGTCAGATACACAAGATTGGTATGGTGAGACGGCCTGAGTCGAGCGATCGTCGATACTCTCGTTGCTAGGCTTTTCTTGTACCTTCTTAATTGGTTCTACCAATAATCCGTTGGACGAGTCATTAGGAACACTAGGACTGCATGACCCCGCCACAAGATTGGCGTTAGTAAATGAAACCATAGTAGGAAGTACTCTGGTGGGAGGGATGACAGTCTGAGCATTAAAATTGTGACTGTAACCCTCCTCATAAAGCCTGGCAGTTGCCGAAGATGAGGATATATGGCTCGTAATGGGTGGATACCAGGGAGCAGTGAGTGTGGATCCAAAAGGCTGCTGAAGACATGAGGTTTGAGGCATCGTAACAGTAGGATCGAATGTGTCTTGACCACACTGAGGAACGTGACTACAAGGGTAATGTGTATACTGTACTTGATGAGCAGGAGCAGCTTGCGTAACAGCCGGGTGGAGAATTTGATGAGGAGCATTTGACCTTGTCGGACTTCCCAACCGGAGGGGCGGGGTAGAGCTTGGAGGATATTGTGAATACGGTGAGCCTGATGAAGTGGTGATAAAAGCCTGGTGGCCCATGTGATCTTGCAGTATCATAGGGGCAAGTGTGCTTCGAGAATTGGAGGAAGCAAGCTGGCCCCCTCTGAACCATGGAGCCTGAGAAGCGAACTGTCCCATTCCGAGATGATGACCCGAACCAGACTGATGTTGTGAAGTAGTAAACTGACCCCTTCCAAGCTGATGACCCGAACCGGACGATGTTGTGAAGTAGTAGGCGGCCCCTTCCAAGCTGTGGGGCGAAAGCCAACTGATTCAATCCTGGTGGTGAGACCTGAGAGGCACCGGGGGCAGGTTGACCTAGATCGGACTGTTGAGGAGTATCGAGCTGTAGGGGCTGAGATGTAAGGTTGTAAACGAAGCGAACTTTTTTGATTCGATTCGATATTCGATTCGAGTATTCGGTATTCGTATTCGAAAATTTCGAATTCGAATTCGAATTCGAATCTTTATATTGATTCGATTAGTAAACGAATACGAATAATATATCACGATATTCGATTCGAGTATTCGCGAATATTATTCGAATAATATATATATATATATTTTTTTAATATTATGTAGTAATATATATATATATATATATATATATATATATATATATATATATATATATAAACCCTCCTTTCAGTCAAGACTCAAGACACACACACACTCTCACACACACACACTTTCTCTCTCTAAATTTCTCTCTCTACTCCATCTCTCCCAGCCGCCGGCGAACTCCTCCCCACTTCCGGCGAAACCCTTACTCCCTCACTTCCGACGATTCTTATCTCCCTTCCCTTCCCCATCCACCGATTCACGCACGCCCACACCTTCCACATCCGTCTTGTCTCCCTTTTCGTCTCCCTCTATATCTCCCTCCCTCGGATCTGGTTTTCCGGCTAGATGCGAGCAAAACGCTCATGGCCGCTTGACTTTAGACCTTATTCGTGAACACCTTCCACTGTTCCGGCCAAGGTTGACGATTCCGGTGATAGGAGTAATGGTTTAAAATTTGGGTGTTAATGGTAGGTTTTAGATTTGACGGTGGTGGTGGAATAATGGTTTGAATTATATACTATATATTATTCGAATACGAATACGAATACGAATATTCGGATATCAATTTCGAATCGAATACGAATCAAATTTTATATTCGAATAACAAACGAATACGAATACGAATCGATTTTAATATTCGAATACGAATCGAATACGAATCGAATACGATAATATTCGATTCGATTCGATTCGTTTACACCCCTACTGAGATGTACTGAACGGACCAATTCCGGCATCGATGGCCGGGCCGGGCGAGGTTTTGGAGTAGCGGGCGACCCATTCCAAGTCGCGGCGTAAACGGGACGATTGAAACCCAAAGGTGAAAACCGAGAGGCGCTGTGGGAAGTTGACCAAGATCGATATGATGAGGCCGAGAGCGGTGAGTGATAGGCTGGGGGATGCTTGGCCCATTAGTAGTTCCACACGAAAGGGAACAGGGCATTTGACGGTAGTTGGCATGTCCGGGAGGGTAATTAGCTCCAATCTTCGCATCAACCGTAAAGGTTCCATTAGGGTTGCGAACAATTGCTAGCCCATGGGTTCTGATACTTTCCAATAACTGACTGATCTGAGCCTCTTGATGTTGTCTTATCTGTTCCCACATCTGATTCCACTGTTCGGCATTTTGCGGATTTTCAGGGTGCGGAGTTGTACGTCCCCCACCGTTCTCCTCTGAGTTGGCCATTCTGAAACTTTGAGCTGAAGCGAAGGAGGAAACCGATGAAGTATCTGACTCCGGAATGACTGAGCTGAACAAACGATGACCCGGGATCTTGATCCAAACTTTGCTTACTGTGGAAGGCACAAAAGGGTGTGGTTCAGACTCGGGAAAGCGAAACAGGTTGGTGTTTGGGCTTAGGGCTCATGCAACATCCAGTTATTTGTTCTAGTTTACTTAAAACATGTTTTATTAACCTAATCGGTTGGAAAAGATTGCTCTTCTTTTTCGCAAACTACTCTGGATCCTGGATCAGTGGGTCCCATCACTACGCCTGCGGACCCTCAACCTGTAACCTCGAACAAGGGTTCCGTAGGGCAAGCAGGTCCCACCGACCGAAAAGAAATACGATCCTAAAGTCTGGCGGGTAATCGAGTCTTAACGAGCACTCGATGTAAATTACGGACAAAGCTGACGTCAAAGTCAAGATCATGTCCGAGGGCTCGACGAAAAGTCGGCATGATTTTGACTGATAAATGTCTATAATTGATCTTGACTCGTCGTCGGTTAAGTCGTAATTAGACATGGAATGATCGTTAATCCTTGATGACTCAGTGTCATGCTGGGAGTCAGTGTATAATTTGTGCCAGTCAGAGTCAAAGTCAAGGCGCCAGTCAATATCTGGTCAAAGCCCGTGATGAAAAACCGGCAGGACTTCGACTGATTAGGGTCCCGAAAGATATTGACTTGGTAGGGCGACCAAGGCTTGAAAGGAAAGGTCTATACACAGACAGGGCATGACACAGACCAGACTAAAAACCAACCGGGTCTCGGACAAAGTGTGTCACGGACAAGTGCATGGTCGACACGAGGCTCCATGGGATGTTTGGGTAGTCCCGTGCTCGCACCGAGAGGCGTAATAAGGCCAAACGGGCTGCTACTGGGATTTCCCCGGGTTAAGGACGTAGTGTGCAGTGTAAGGCCAAGTGCGCGTAGTGTGCAAGCAGTCTATCTTCTTTTTCTGAGTAAAATAGGAATTTCCATGTGTCTTAAAAAGTATGATGCATGCAAAAAATGATTTTTTTTTGAAAATCTTTTTTTTTTTGAATTTTTTTTTGAATTTTTGATTTTTTTTTTGGAAATATTTTTGAAAATCTTTTTTATTTTGAAAATCTTTTTTTTTTTGAAATTGTTTTTTTTTGAAAGTAAATGAACACATAAGCACATAAGCACATAATTCAAGGCAACGGGTCCGATAGTCAAAATTTTGACTTTTTCGAGGCGGCCAAAACAACACGAAATGTGTAAAACCAACACACACACAGTACAAATGATTTCAAATGCCGGGACGGAAGCTTGACCGACAAAAGTTTTTCTTTTTTTTTTGAAAAGATAAAACTTATTTTTCCCCAGCGAAGTCGCCACTGTGATGATGCCACCCGATTTTTCCTTTCTTTTTTGAAAATCAAAACGGAGACGGAGTCGCCACGCCATTTTTATTTTAAGGGCCAAAACTTTGAAAAATGCCCGAGATGAGAGATTTGGGTTCGGAGGTCACGTTACACGCCGGGAAGAACGTTAGGGTTCACCCGGAATGCCTCGTAAAACGAGTCTTTCAAGCTTAAAAACCATTTGTGTGTGTGTGTGTTTTTTGGTTAGAATAAGTGAAAATTGAGAGAACTAAAAATTTAGAACTCTTTATTAGACCTTAAACAAGTCCCATGATTTTTGGTATGATTTTAGGGTTGAGTTTTGGTAATCAAAAGACTCCATGAAGTTGAAAATCAATTCTGCCAGAATGAAAAAGGCAGTGGACACTTGATTTTGAAATGGATTTAAGAGCTTTAAAACTTCAGAATATGAGGACGGTCAGAGAATGAAAATTGTTAAAAACATCTTAAATAAGGTGACTGCAAAATATTTTTATGATTGGAGATGATTTGAGGGACCAAAACCTTCTGGAAATCTTGTTGGGAAATTTGTCTATTTGACAATAAATAAGGCTTTCTTGAATTTAACGAAATGACAAATAATATAGTGAACCATAACATAATTAACGGGGCAGGAAATAAAGATAAAATAGAATGCGGAAATTAAAGCAAACCGAGTAATTAAAAGAAGTCGAGTCTTGTGTTGGACACAATCTCCGCAAGAAGATATTGCCCCGCACTGGTGCTTACGGATTAGCGGCAATCTTCTCTCAAGATGAAACGACTTTACAGTCATTAATAGGAGCACTCCAAATTAATGACTTCGGCGAACAAAATTCGTGTTTGACACTTCCAGACTTTGAAGAAGACTTATGCAACGAGATGCTTTTTCTTCTAACAGATGATGTTAAGAATTCCGTTGAATTACGTGATTTGAATCCATAATTCAGTTAACTATCTAACCGAGTTAGTTAACTCTGTTGGATAAGTAATCATTTACTTCTAGTGAGAAGAGAAAGGAATATGTGAAGTGAAAGAATGATTGATGTGTATTTTGACAAACTAGTGGGGGGTATTTATAGTAGATGAAGAGTTAGGGTGCCTTTTGGTAATAGGCATTATTGGTACCTGGTGGATTCTGGCCGTTGGATCTGATCTTGATGAAGGGTGGAGATCTGCTGGATCTGCCAGCACCTATTCGAACTGGTTCCTTTGAACCATTCCAACCCTTCCATCCTTGACCTGGTTCATTGAACCCAGCTTGCACCCTTTGGCATAGATCGGCCCAGCCCAATCCGAATGGGCCTAGGCCCAACCGCACCATGCACTGCACTGCCCCAGTCCAGTCCGAGCCAAGCTGAACCGAACTACTGCACCCGAGCCACGAACCTTGATTTATTTGCTAAAAATCAAAGGCTCCAATAGCTCCTAGCGACGATGCGCACGTGCGAAGTGCAAAGTGCGCCCTAAACCGCCCATTCCGCCCTTCGCGCGCTTCGCGGGTGTGGTCCAAATTGAGCTAGTATAAAACTGGCACAATTGGGCTGCACCTTGCATGGTTAGCCCAATGGCCCAACTAGGTTGGCCCAAGGAGATTAACTTGATGTCTCCTTCCTTGGATGGATCCACTTATAAACTATCATTGCTTTACATCTTAAAGCAATGTGGGATAACTATTCCATATCCCATAAACTCTTCATAAACCCATTTTATTTTGCATACTTTGAGCATTAATTTCTCATTCACCACTAATTGGTTTTGAGAAAGTAAATATATCAAATTAATCTACTCCAAATGTAGATTATTAATATGCAATCAATTTCCATTTTTCTAAAATGGAACCCAATGGAATTCTTGGTCAAAAGTCGGTCAAACCTCACTTTTACAAACCAAAATTCCAACAATCCCCCACATGAATGACAAATTAATGCATGCATGAATGCAGACTCGTCTGGAAGTTTCGGCGAACTATTATTGCATCGAGATAGGTAGCTTATGGCCTTGAACCTTCCCTAGTGAAATACTATCGGATATACTAGCCATTTGGTAGCGAGACGCTTTGAACCAGTGACTGTATAGTGTATACCAAGACAATAGTACTCACACAATAACAGCTCTAACACGTTTTGTTCTCACGTTTTGTCCATTTTGGCCCTGGACCGTTCTTGATTCATAAGCGTTTCAATTGAGAAGCGGCCTTATTACTTCTCACTTATATAGGTGATCTCCCATAAAGAGTATCCTGCTATACTCCACCACTTAGGTATAGGAATCATTAAAGCTTTGAGCTTACCCTCACCACACGTCATCAGGTGTTTTAGCACTTAGATGGCTTCTGAGAATGAGTTATAATGAGTTCTAAGTGCACATACTAGAATTTCCATAATTTAGTTGTCTCATTGAACCAAGGGCATGGGATCTCCAATTCTCAAGGTTGAGTGTCCACTATGGATTTCTTTGTTTGTGTGGGTTTTTTAACTTCATTCCCCTTACCAGACAATTTAATCTCCTATTCATACCCTTTGGTATATGGATTCGTTATTGACTTCACATGGCCAGTTGTGACAGTCTCATTTGAGATCAATTGTCTTATGGTAATATGTCAATGACAATTGTGTCTTGACTTACCACGATGTTCTACACCTTTTCCTATTTCTCATTGTCGTCACAATGCCTTAGGTCATGTAGACACAAACTTATTCCACAAAGGAATATCTTCCAAGACCATTCAGCTTTTATCTTTATCTAATGCTATTGACTCAGATTCCTTATTGAATTGAGTTGCTCATGTTGTCTTGGAAGTTTGACACCGCTGCTCCATTTATTGTGAACATATTTTTCACCTTGGAGTTTATTTGTGTCTGATATCCAATCAGTATATCCTTTTCATACTATTGAATATCTTATTTATTGTAATCTGTAATCACAAGAATATCTCTAAGTACTCCAAGTACTTTGACTATACTTAGTGATTTATTACAATTTTTAATTAGACTTTTAGTCTCTCTAGAATGGTCAATCTATCGGTCAGTTTCTTTGAGTGGTTATTATCTCTGTACCGATCCGACTTCCCAAGTATTCAGTATCTCTAAGTGGTTTGACCTCCTTAGAGTCTGCCTCTCAGGAATCTACCTTACAGAGATTACCTCTCAAGATTCTAACTTATAGATTCCATCTCTCAAGAATCTATCTGTTATTTCTCAAGAATTTAACTTATTCGAGAGTCTATCTTCGAGAATTTATCTAACTCTTATGACTCTACCATTAAAGAGTCTATCATTTTAAGAATCTTTCTCTTCAGAATCTATATCTCGAGAGTCTCGCTTTCGAGATCAATAATCTGCTTTTTCAGATTAACATCCATCTCAATAGAGTTTATTTCTCAAGATTGTTTGCCCTTTAGAAATCTATCTTTTGAAATTCTAACTCTCTTGACTACACTTCTTGAAAGTCTGCCTTAGGACTTTATCTTTCAAGAGTTTTCCGTTTATAGATTCATCTTTCAAATACTTCCTTTTAGGAATCAATTTGCAACCCAACGGTTTGCATTATGGAAGAAGATCAACTAACTTCCATATGTATGATGAACTATTCATTTAAATGTTAACAACATTATTTAACAGTTTTCGTTTAATTTTCTACCATAGAAAATTAGGACCAAAAGACTAGCTTCTTTTGTCTACAAACTGTGTCTTAGTTCATCTTACTATTAAGATAAATCTTTTACAGTTTTATAAGTTCTCTTCTTAAACTTATATTATTTCCTTTTTATTTTAAGGAAATATGATTTCAAGGAATACCAAATTCCTTGTCTTTCGCTTAAGTACTTTTACTTTAGCTCGTACCCCCCACACTTGAGGTGTACCCCCACACTTGAAGTATTTATAAAGCGTCTTACAATTATGTCATAATCTGTAATTAGTTTTATCAAATCCTTTCTTGGGTATCTCATTTAAGAATGACAATACAGCTTCCCACACAAATTCGGTTAAGCCAGAGCTTATTGCATTTATCATCTCCTCAGGGTATGATTCTTGCATTTAGCTCCTGCATTAGACTGAGTTGAATATGTTGCGATCGTTTGATGAATACTGCCGGAAACCTCACAAATATCCTCAAACGGCGCCGCATATTCCCCTCATTCTAGCTTTTCGAATCTTCTTTATATTAAGTTGATTCGTCAACTTCATTCTTATAAGCTTGGAAAGCCTCCAAGGCTTCATCCTTCCTTATCAAGAGAATGTCTTGTGCAACCATTTATAAAGTAATTAAATGCTTTTTCCCACCTCGAGTTTGCACTAACTTTAGATCACAATTATTTGTGTGAGCTAACTCAAGAGGTGTCGTGTTTCTTATTACTGAAGAAAATGATGACTTAGTCATTTTATCTTCCACGCAAATTTCACACTTGTCAGTTGAAACAAATTTATTCATGAGAATTAATTCTTGATTCACTGACATCTTAATTGTGTTAAAATTCACATAACCTAATTTATCATGCCATAAATTAGAACCTTCCAAAAGGTAAACATAAGAAACACTGCTTTTTTTTTTTTCTCTCTAGGCAAGGTACCCTTTACCGAGAAATCAAATTTTTCTTGGTTGATACAAATTTAAAGCACTTGTCTAAATCCAGTCTTGCTTAACATTGATCTGGAAACAAGGTTCTTGTGAATGTCTGGGACATGCAGCATATTCACGAGAGTCAGTTCTCTGTCTGAAGTCATCTTCAGCACAATCTTTCCAAATCCCAGGACGTTTGGAAGTTTCAGAGTTTCACATATACACCTTCCTTCCATTGATAGGAGTGTATGATGAGAAGCTCTCTTTATCAGCACATATATGGTGAGTATCTCTAGCGTCTATCCACCATTCTCTTGGGTTGACTTCCAACTTTGCTAAGTTGGTTTCAAACACCATTACTGCTTTTATTTGTGTTGTGGTCTTGAAAAGACACAACTTAATTGAACTGGTGCCTCAGCAGTGCACGGCCGAGTCAACAATTTTGCACGGCCGCTCCATGCTTTGCACGGCCGGGTCACCAAACTTGGCACGGCCGCTGCAGGGTGTGTCTCTCTGAATAGTCACACTCTTAGCAAGTATCCATTCAAAGAGTCACAACCCAAAACATTTTAACTCCCGCCTAATACCCGCTTCGGTATTAATTGATTCAGTTGTCTATTTTCCTTCATGGAATACGACAAACTTTTGCTACGTGATTGGTCTTACCACATCTTGTAACAAATCTTGGAGTTGGTTCCTTGAACCTTAGAGTCCGTTCCAAAGTGTTCTACAACTCTTTGGTTGTCCCCACGAGACAGTGTTCTTTGAATGGGCATCATTTGGTCCACTCAGTATGTACGTCCTACATATGAGATTTTAATGATCCCATTCTTCTGCGGCTATTTGTCTTCGCGGATTGGCTATCTGCCTTTCCGGATCTGGATCATCATCCTCCTTTTCGGTTATCTTTGGAAAATCTGGATCATCATCCTCTTTCTCTTCGGTTTATTTGCCTTGGCGAATTTGGATCATCATCCTCTTCCTCTTAGGATATATTTGCCTTGGTAAATTTGGATCATCATTCTCTTCCTTTATTTGCCTTGCATGAACTTCTTTGTTTATAAGTCCGCTCCATGTTGTCAACAATTCTTTGAATCACTTTCGGGATTATTGTTGACCTTCTCATTATCTTCTAATTAATTTTCAATGCTCTTCTAGTTATCCTTCCTTGGAAACCGTCATTTTTCTCGTTAAGTTTCTAACGAAAAAGTCCTTCGGTTGTCCATCATCATTGGCTCATATTTGTCATAAAAACAAGAAAACGTTAATATCTTCTTGCGATTGTTGGGAAATTTGTCTATTTGACAATAAATAAGGCTTTCTTGAATTTAACGAAATGACAAATAATATAGTGAACCATAACATAATTAACGGGGCAGGAAATAAAGATAAAATAGAATGCGGAAATTAAAGCAAACCGAGTAATTAAAAGAAGTCGAGTCTTGTGTTGGACACAATCTCCGCAAGAAGATATTGCCCCGCACTGGTGCTTACGGATTAGCGGCAATCTTCTCTCAAGATGAAACGACTTTACAGTCATTAATAGGAGCACTCCAAATTAATGACTTCGGCGAACAAAATTCGTGTTTGACACTTCCAGACTTTGAAGAAGACTTATGCAACGAGATGCTTTTTCTTCTAACAGATAATGTTAAGAATTCCGTTGAATTACGTGGATCGAATCCATAATTCAGTTAACTATCTAACCGAGTTAGTTAACTCTGTTGGATAAGTAATCATTTACTTCTAGTGAGAAGAGAAAGGAATATGTGAAGTGAAAGAATGATTGATGTGTATTTTGACAAACTAGTGGGGGGTATTTATAGTAGATGAAGAGTTAGGGTGCCTTTTGGTAATAGGCATTATTGGTACCTGGTGGATTCTGGCCGTTGGATCTGATCTTGATGGAGGGTGGAGATCTGCTGGATCTGCCAGCACCTATTCGAACTGGTTCCTTTGAACCATTCCAACCCTTCCATCCTTGACCTGGTTCATTGAACCCAGCTTGCACCCTTTGGCATAGATCGGCCCAGCCCAATCCGAATGGGCCTAGGCCCAACCGCACCATGCACTGCACTGCCCGAGTCCAGTCCGAGCCAAGCTGAACCGAACTACTGCACCCGAGCCACGAACCTTGATTGATTTGCTAAAAATCAAAGGCTCAAATAGCTCCTAGCGACGATGCGCACGTGCGAAGTGCAAAGTGCGCCCTAAACCGCCCATTCCGCCCTTCGCGTGCTTCGCGGGTGTGGTCCAAATTGAGCTAGTATAAAACTGGCACAATTGGGCTGCACCTTGCATGGTTAGCCCAATGGCCCAACTAGGTTGGCCCAAGGAGATTAACTTGATGTCTCCTTCCTTGGATGGATCCACTTATAAACTATCATTGCTTTACATCTTAAAGCAATGTGGGATAACTATTCCATATCCCATAAACTCTTCATAAACCCATTTTATTTTGCATACTTTGAGCATTAATTTCTCATTCACCACTAATTGGTTTTGAGAAAGTAAATATATCAAATTAATCTACTCCAAATGTAGATTATTAATATGCAATCAATTTCCATTTTTCTAAAATGGAACCCAATGGAATTCTTGGTCAAAAGTCGGTCAAACCTCACTTTTACAAACCAAAATTCCAACAAATCTCAGATGTGAAATCTGGATTTCCAGAGACTGATAAACTGACTTTTGGAAAATAATTTGAAAAAGGGAGTTATACTCACGCAAAAAATAAGGTAAAAATATATCTGGAATGCTAAGGATGTTGGATATAAAACCATTTTGTAGTCAACACCCAATTCCAAGTTTTTCTGTGTCCAAAAAATTAGACAATGGACAGAGGTCTTAGAGAAAGGCTACTGGACAGCAACATTCTCAAGAAGGAAAATGTGATTTTAAAGGGGGTTTGCATCCATGCTTTGTCCCCATTTCCTTTGGCTTTTATTAGTGATAACTAGACATTTTAGTGGTGATCTACTATATCAAGCCATCCTTAGGGTACATTAGGACTTAAAGCATTTCAATTGCTTGGGAAGGGGAGATTTAACTTTGAAATCAAGATTTTATGTATGAAAATGATTTTTAGGTTTAGAAAAACATTTTCAAGTGAGTAAGAAATGATTTGTGTAAGATGAAAGACAACAATTTAGAAAGAATGTTGATCCTTGTAGAGGATCATCCATGGAGATGAACTTCCATGGTGATCCTCTTGGATCTAGGGCAAGAGAAGAACAAGTTACATCTTCAAAGTATGATATGCATGCATGGATGAGAGAGATTTAGGGTAAGGAGAAGGAGGGTTTACCAGTCTTCTTTGTGTTTGTGTTTGTGTTTGTGTTTGTGTTTATGATTGAATGGATTCAAGGCTTGGATGTGTTTAGTGTTTGATGATAGAGTTGGTCAAAGAGAAAACAAGTAGATAACACTTAAGTCCTCTATGTTTTCTCTCTAATCCTCCGCTTTAGTGTTGCTTTGAGCTTGAGCTTGTGTATGTTTAAGAGTGATTTGAGAGTGTTTGGGGTGAGATTGGGAAAGACTCAAGAGAAAATGGTGGCAATCTAAGGATTTCCACTGTTTTCTCCTTGTTTTTCGCCAGAGAATAGCTTCTGTGAGTCAATTGTGTTGTATAAACTGAGAGAGAAGGGTTCAATTTATAGGCAACTGGAAATGACAAAAGCATCCGCGCGGATCTGATCGAAGTCGTGCACTTTTCATTTCGCTGCTGCAGGCTTTTTGGACAGGAGGAATATTTTTCAAAAATTCAAACAGCTGCTGTTTTACAGCCTACCCATTTCGGGTTTTTATCTTTTTTTGAGATTCTTTTCTTGGTTTAACTTTAAATAGCAATGCCTAATTTACCCTTGCTTTGTTAGAAAAGTTAGGAATTGTTAGAAATGTTAGGGATGTTAGGACTTTCGTTAATTTTCTAACGAAAATACTAACAACTCAAATTGGAGCACTTACACTAACCCCAGTCTCCTAGAGTCTAGCTTCTAAAATAAAAGACCCCGAGTCTGTCATGTTTAAAGTTTAAGTCTCTCGAGTCGTCTGACGGCTTTATGCCTGAAGATTATGTGTTTGTAACAAAAATCGCGCTTCTTTATGCTTCGAATAAAAGTTCGACCTTTCTGAGTATCCCCTCATCGCCACTTTAACAAATGATAAATTAACTAACCAAAACAGTTAATAATGATTCACTTGATAAAGACGCAGACACATTAATGAACAATGCATTAAACAAATCTTTAAGCATGTTGTCAAACGAGAGAAAAATCGGGCCCAAGCTGCCGAGAATGTTCTAACCAAAATGAATTTGGGAACTGCTGAAGAGTCCAAAGAGACGCAAATCAAAGAAACATACAGTCCACCTCGTAGGTTCTAGTACTGTTCTCATTCAATCAAGTCCTCCTCGGACATTGTAATTAAGTCTTCAATTTTCCATACGAAAATTTTCTTTCTTTTCTTGCTAGACTTGAGACATTATTTTGCACCCCGCATTACATTTAATGAAATGGTTTTGTTCTATGTGATCACTTGCATTGCTCAACAAGTAATTCCACAAATGATTAATGCTTCGATTATTTGGTGTGAGGAAGTCAATCGATAGCTCCCCATACACCTTACCATACCCCACACAAAGGCCTCCATCAAGCCATACACTTTCCAAAACACGTCCCCACCATCACCTTGACCAAGTCAACGACGGCGGCAATATCAAAGGACAACAAAAGGTCACTCAGCATCAAAAGATTGACCCCATGTCGACAACAACCTAGGGGCTTGCCTTTGCCCTCGTGCGCATCAAGAAAGTTCAAGCAGGGGCTTGCCTTCGCCCTCATATGCTTAAAAAAAAAGAGAGCTCAAGCAGAAGCTTTCAAAAAAAAAAAAAACTCAAGCAGAAGCTACAAAAAAAGAGCTCAAACAGAAGCTTCAAAAAAAAATGAGGTCAAAGACCCAGCGCCAGTAATCAAGAAGCAATGGATTCATTGAAACTGCCGTCAAATACGACTTGTCAAGGAATCACCTCAAGGCCCATACCTCATCATTCAACCTTCCGAGCATTTTCGCCAAAGGCCACACGAATTTTCATGCCCTGGCCCCAAAGCCAAACACAATTCAACCCCGAACTACGTCGACCTGAGCTCCTTGTCTTAAGGGGAACGTAGGCAACCAGAAATGGTCCGGTCATAAACACATACAAATCCACAAACCCGGTCTCATCAATGACCTCTCCTATACACAAACCTTCTTTCACACCAGATCAACTCGATCCTTGATACCGGTTGACTTTCTCCTCGTGATTAATCAAAGCATATCAGGTTTAATTGTTGAATAACCCGAACATAAACAAAGGGTTTTAAGCAAACAAGTGATCATTGTGAACAAATCAAGTTTTCAGATGTCTCGACAAGTCTTCTTTTTCTACAAAATAGGACAATAGAGCTAAACACTGATTTTCTGTCAGCAAGGGCTTCCATACAAGCTTTTCAGTGCTCATACTCTCTCAAAAGAGTCAAACCCAAAAGCATTTTCTTTGTGCCCACATCAAATAAGGCATTCACACAAAAGGGGACCCCTCCCCCCATTTTCAAAAAAATAAATACGCCCTTGCGAGTGTACATTTCTCCCACAAAAGAGAGTCGAACTACGCAGACCTGAGCCTCTCAGTCCGAGGGGAACGTAGGCAGCCTTCATTGGTTCGGTCTAAGGAATACACAAAATTCCAAAAATTGACGCCACCAAGGCTTAGGCAAGAAGCAAGCAAGAGATTTTGCGTCTCGACAAAGCTTTAAAAGTAAATCACAAATCATCACAGTTAAAACACTTCTTGATGAGTTCAAGCACGGTCTACTCTCAAACTCACAACATGCTAAAAGACGACTTAAAGCATTTAACAATCAATGTGTCTGTGATGACGATGAATGGATACTCAGTGTTTTAGAAGGTCATTCCATGCTACTCGCGTTTGGCCCTTCATCACTCTTTCCTTTCCTCCCTCGTCCCCAAAGAGTCTTCTTTCATTCCTCATGAGCGAGTTCTGTCTCCCTCATTCCGAGATCAGGAGTCCTCCTTGTCGTGTCAAACAATCTAGCAGCTCTCGGAGCATTGTTCACTCGTGCCTCGGCTTGGATCTACTCCCTACGAGTCTGCAAAAGGGGACTTCTCCCCGCCAGTCTGTCAACTCGAGTCCCGTAGTCAAACAAAGCGTCTCCCATGACATCCTGAGGGTTAGACCAGGCTTCTGCACTCCTAAGGCTATAGCTGAGGCGACAATCTTGCCCAGAATTGCTTCACGTTTGCTCCCCAAAATCACTTGGGACTGCCCGACATGCCGCTCGTACCAACCCAGGTACTCGGTGGTGGTCAACACAACACTCTCCCAGCGTCGAAGGAGCACCACAGGAGGGAAAGCGGAATACTTCCATACCCTCAGAAAATACAGAAGAGCATCTAAAGCTGCCAAGAAAAGCAGGGGCTTCCCCTACACATGAACCGGTCCCCCAGCGCCAAGCGATCTACACCGTGGAAGGTTTCCCCCGGAACCAAAGGAACGATATCCTCGCCCGCCCGACAATGGCCGACCACATCCAACAGAGCCCCGTCACATATCCTGAGGTAGCTAACCCCAAAAAGAGTGGCTATCAAAGCAAACGCGTCCCAGGAGACATCACTCCCGCCGCCGTTCATGAAAGCTCAAAGCTGCCCCCCAACCGTTGCTCAGAAAACCTGCCAAAGCTGCCTCAGCCTCCACTAACCACAAATGCATTCCCAGCTCATGCGACATGCACAAAAATAATAATAAGCTAGCAACAATTCCTAGGTCAATCCCGGGAATCACAAATACGTAATTACATCTTAAATAAAATACTTTGCTGTGCAAATACAAGTGTTTTATTACAGGTACAAAATGTCTGTTACTCTACAAAAAAAAACAATGGACAGAGGGAAAGCAAAAGAGCCCTAATCCGACTCATCATCATCATCCTCCACAAACGAGAAATTCGGCATCTCGGCGCCTCCGCCAGCCACCTCATCATCCTCGGTGAACCCAGCACCTTCCTCGACCGGATAATCCAAGAAGTCCGCAGGAATAAGAACGAAGAAGGAAAAAGAAGACGAGCCATCCCTCCTCTCCTTGTCCAGCACCTGAGGCGTCCCTCGCCCTCACCAAGTTCAGACAGAGGCGCCATCTCGCCCTCACCACAAGTCCAGACAGAGGCGCCATCTCGCCCTCACCACAAGTCCAGACAGAGGTGCCATCTCGCCCTCACCACAAGTCCAGACAAAGGCGCCACCTCGCCCTCACCGCAAGTTCAAACAGAGGCGCCACCTCGCCCTCATAGCAAGTTCGGACAGAGGCACCACCTCGCCCTCACCGCAAGTTCGGACAAAGGCGCCATCGCGTCCTCATCCTTTCAGCGACTTTGGTAAAAAACGCCAGCGCATCCGCAAAGATTTCAAAGAACTTTGGCCAGTGGGCGCCACACGTCCTCAACATTTCAACAACTCGATCAAAGGCGCCTCATGCCCTCTAACACTTAAGCAATTCAGCTAGAGACGCCACCACGTCCTCTTCATCTCGGTCAGAGGCGCCCCACGTCCTCAACAATTCAACTTCCTCCTCACAAAGGCGCCTCCTCCTGCAGGTAAACACAGCAAAGGTATGTCAATAAACTTCAAACGCAAGACATAGCTGTAATAAATCCTACATAAAAGAAGAATCCCAGCACGGCATGATGCCTTTCCAAAAATTCCCACAAACAAAGTTCCATATAGGATCCACAAAATGCCCATCAAACTCAACTTAGGTCCAGACGCCTTAGAATAGTCTCAACTTAGGTTCATACTCCTGAAACTAAACCCCAACTTAGGTCATACTCCTGAACTAGGTCCCAACTTAGGTCATACTCCTGAACTAGGTCCCAATTTAGGTTCATACTCCTGAAACTAAACCCCAACTTAGGTCATACTCCTGAACTAGGTCCCAACTTAGGTCATACTCCTGAACTAGGTCCCAATTTAGGTTCATACTCCTGAAACTAAACCCCAACTTAGGTCATACTCCTGAACTAGGTCCCAACTTAGGTCATACTCCTGAACTAGGTCCCAATTTAGGTTCATACTCCTGAAACTAAACCCCAACTTAGGTCATACTCCTGAACTAGGTCCCAACTTAGGTCATACTCCTGAACTAGGTCCCAACTTAGGTCATACTCCTGAACTAGGTCCCAACTTAGGGTCATACTCCTGAACTAGGTCACAACTTAGGTTCATACTCCCGAACTAAGCCTCAACTTAGGTATAGACGCCTTCACACAAACTTCAACTCAGGACATCACCACGTCCACTCACCACAAACCTCACTACTTCACCACAGGCAGCCCGGAAGGCTTTAAATCACTCAGTCCGGGAGACTGTATAAACCTCCCATATCACTATCCGCAGCCCAAAAGGCTTTAAACCACCCGATTCGGAAAATCGTAAAAATTTCCATCTCAGGACACCACCATGTCCTCACAATCGACCTCGGCGGTCACCACATCTCAGGACACCACCATGTCCTTACTATCGACCTCGGCGGTCACCACATCTCAGGACACCACCATGTCCTCACAATCGACCTCGGCGGTCACCACATCTCAGGACACCACCATGTCCTCACTATCGACCTCGGCGGTCACCACATCTCAGGACACCACCATGTCCTCACAATCGACCTCGGCGGTCACCACATCTTAGGACACCACCATGTCCTCACTATCGACCTCGGCGGTCACCACATCTCAGGTCACCACCATGTCCTCACTATCGACCTCGACGGTCACCACATCTCAGGACATCACCATGTCCTCACTATCGACCTCGGCGGTCACCACATCTCAGGACACCACCATGTCCTCACAATCGACCTCGGTGGTCACCACATCCCTAGGTCACCACCATGCCCTCGCATCATCTTAGGATGGGACATGCCCTCCTACACCACAAACTATCTTCTCGTAAGATTAACCTATCTTCTCGTAAGATTAACCTATCTTCTCGTAAGATTGCACATCTCAGGACGCCACCACGTCCTCACAGTCGACCTCGGCGGTCACACGACACTTCAGGGCACCACCACGCCCGCATACATTCACAATTTCACGACCTCTGAACTACGATCAGGCTTGATTCCCGTTAGGGATACGTAGGAATCCTATCACAGGGTCCAGCCAACTGGCCTAAACGGTCACACACACAGGACACCGCCACGTCCTCACGAACCGACGTACACGGTCACCTCCTCTCTCAGCACGCGATCCAGATCAGGACCCTTATCTTATCGACGACCCCACTTCCTTCATAAGTGACGTCGCTGAGGGGCTTCTGTAAGTACCCCAATCCGGATCGCTCTCCATCCAAGCATACGACAAAACCAAGGGCAAACTTCAGGAGGTCATAACTCCTTCATACGAACTCCGATTGAGACGTGCCATATATGGTTGGAAAGCTCTCGACGAGAACTAGCTTGCTATGACCAAAAAACTATTAATGGCTGATTAGGTCGCGTGACATACTCCTTAAATCCAGGAAAACCAAAAAACTGGTAATGGTTGACTATGTCGCGCGACACAACTAGCCCAGGGACATCATGATTACAAAATCCCCTTAAAGTCCACAAGATTCCCTTAAATCCAGGAAAACCAAAAAACTGGTAATGGTTGACTATGTCGCGCGACACAACTAGCCCAGGGACATCATGATTACAAAATCCCCTTAAAGTCCACGAGATTCCCTTAAATCCAGGAAAACCAAAAAACTGGTAATGGCTTCTTGTGTCGTGCGACACAACTTGCCAGAATCTGGACCCTATAAATAGAGGCCTCCCCCTCTCATTTTTCACACAATTCCCTCTTCCTCCTCTCCCCCCAGCCTTCAGGCTCCCCTCTAAGACCCTTCGGGGCACTCCCGGCCCCTTTTGGATTCTTCCGAGGCCTTCCGAGCCCCCTCGCGGTGCTTCAAAGCCTCCCCGAGCGCTCCCGCGACGCTCCCGCGCTGCCCCGAGGCACTCTCGAGGTACTCTGAGGCCCCTCATGGTAATTCGAGGCCTTGCCTGGTGTTTCCCGAGGCGTCCCGGTTCTTTTCGAGTCAAACCGGCGATCCCAAACCACGCCGAACCTATGCCCGAATCCAACCAACGATTCCAACGCACGCCGAACCTCTGCCCGAGTGATCCCTGCGATCCCAACGCATGCCAAAACTCTGTCCGCAGACAACCGGCCCCTTTTCCGAAGCAATCCCGGTCCGTATCGGAACACTATTCCGACCTCAAACACTATTCCCTTGCGGAAGACAGACACGAACCAACATTGGTAAGGCTTCCTTCCTATACTATTTCAATACATTTCAATAAAGCAGTGTACAATGTAGACATCCGACACAGTATGCATTTTTAAAAGCACATACACACACACACACAACAGTTAAAGAATATTAGGGGTATCCGAAAGACTCGTTTTTACGAGGCGACTCGGGTGAGCTCTAAGATTCTAATATTCTCTTCCCGAGGAGTCATCTGACCTCCGAACTCAAAAATCTCATCACACAACAAAAAAAATAGTTTATTTTTAAACTGATGCCCTTTTTCAATGTTTTGGGCTTAATAAAAATGGCGTGGCGACTCTCCAAGCAAAAACAACGGCGAGACAACTCCCAACTAACGCGAAAAGCGGAATAAGCCAGATGTCGGGGCGCGAACGCGCTGCCTCTCGGATCCGGGCGACATTCCCGAAACGCGACGCAAACGAAAATATGAGATGCGCGGGGGCCCCTCCGCGCGCGAGCCGGATCCCGGGTAATTTCAATGTTGTTCTGCACAACATCTTGATGGTCGAGATTTCGTTTCTCGATTTTACACCATTGGGGAATACTACAAGACATGGAAGGGGACATTTGAACCAATCGAGCATGAGGACTATTGGGGTGTGGATGGTTTGGTGCCAAGCTTTTTCCCTAACCCCTACTTCGACGTTCTGCGATGTCCGAACGGCCTAGATCAAGATGCTTCTGAAATTGTATGGACTTTCAAGCAGATAAACGGAAGACTCTGTGTTCATCATACCATCAAGAAGGGCACAATCGTCGTAGATGCCCGAACATTAGGGAGTAGCATAATGTTTTTCATGTAATTTATGTTTGGTTTAAATTGGATTCAGTTTCAGTTTCATTTTATGTAATTTTCATTAAACTTGAAAACTTGAATGTAATTTATATTTCAGTTGAATTTTTCAATATGAAAGTTTATGTTTGGAAAAATAACTGTTAGTTCCTATTTTAGTTTCAGTTGCAATTTCATTAGAATATGTTGTAAAAAAATTTAAGAAAAAAACAGTTAGTTCCTATTTAAGTTTCAGTTTGTTAGGCCAGGGGAGTTAGTGCGGCCAACCAAACACTTCGGCCAAGTTAGTGCGGTCGCCCTAACTCTACGGCCAAAAAACAAGTTCAAGTGAACTCGCTACACGGTGTAGCGATTTCACTAAACTCGCTACACGGTGTAGCGTGTTTAATGAAATCGCTACACCGTGTAGCGAGTTCATTTGAACAGGCTTCCACAGCAGTAGCAATCTTCAGCATCTCACCTGCAAACAACCAAACCAAACAACCTGCAAACAGAATCCCATATCCAATATATGCAACATCTCCAATATCCAATATATTATGAAACACTAAATCTGTACAATATACCATAACACACACCTACACATCTACATAAATGTGTAGAAAGTGTAAAATAAAATAAAATGCAAATATCCAAATAAAAACTAAAAAATCATAGTTTCAGTTATTACAAATAAAAAGATCAAAATAACAACTAATACTACAAAGTTTCATTAGATCTAAAAAAAAAGTTTCACCTATTCCTCCTCTCATAGTCAGACGGGGTGTACTTACTCGTCGGATTCCGCTGCCGAGACCCTCTTCTAATCAACTCCTCCCGTTGAGCAGGGGTAAGTAGTACCCCACTAGCGATGTCGCAGCCAGATCAGAGAAGGGTGTCGTGGCCTCAAAGTGACTCCCGCCAAAAGAAGTCAAACTCGGATCGGAGAAGGGTCAGAGCCCTGCTTGTGATGTAGAAGGAGGAAGCCTAAAGCCACTTCCACTCCCCGAATAAAGTCCAAAACCCATAGTGGATCTAGGGGGAGGGTCTGGCTGGGCACTCCACTGACTCCCACTCCCACTCCCACCCACTCCCACTCCCCCAGCCACTCCCATCCCCCCAGTCACTCCCATCCCCCCAGCCACTCCCACCCTCACTCCCACTACCATAAAATTGACTTTGAGTCTGAGTCCACTGTGACTGTGACTGCCTTTCATATTGTCCATCATCCTGGGTCTGGGTCTGGGTCTGGGTCTGGGCTTGAGGCTCGGGCTCTGGCTCGTCGTGCAAGTCCATTTGTGGTTGTGGCTGTGCCTGTGCACGATGTCTAACCTGACGTTGTCGAGGTTCTACCCCATGTGTGCGATCTACCGATGGGGGAGGTACTGTAGCCTCAAGGCGTTGTTGCTCCCTAACTCCCGTGAGCGCGTGTCTAATAGTCGCCCGCATTGAAGCTTGTCTGGCATGCTCCTCCACCTCATTATCGACATGCAAACGCCGAAGGCTCTGCACCTGTTTTTATATCAAAAAAAATATAAGTATGAGAGACATAAGTTAATAAATTGAAGTTTTGTTTAAAAAAAAACTAGAAATAATAACTTGAAAAATGTAAAAACTTACCACAAACTCTAGGCAAGGGGCAACCGATCGGTATCCAGCCTCCTCTATATGAGTGAGGTTCTGCACAAACATACACGTTATGTTCCGATACCACATCATATATGGATCAGTGTAATGCATATCGTGAATGCCTGAGACCCCAGAAACCAGAAATTGTCGGTGCTGTTCCCAGAGTGTAATGATTGTCGATGGCGGTTGCTCCAAATCACGACATTGTTTCCCCACTTATCAACTCTGTGCAAGTTCGGACGAGTGTTGCACGGTTCTGGGACCCCCTGCACCAGGCCAAACTACCTCATAACGCGATCCGACATATGCCACTCGATCCTCTCAAAGCATACAAGAGGGACCCGCGCCAACCATACGTCCTGACCCTGAGTGCAATAGGCCAAAGCGTATCTCTCTGCATAAGGATGCCACACAACCTGATCATCGGTTAGCTTGGCCAGCTGATCACGATATCCTCGCAGGTTATGTGCAGTAACCTCCTTCAGATACAATGATGAATGGGTCCACCTGAAATTTCAAAAACAGAATAATAAAAAGTTAAAAAAAATACAATAACGACGAGAAAATAACGTATGATATATGTATACCTGCATCCGAGGGGCATGAGCACATAGTTCGGATCTCTGTTTCGGCTACGAATTTGCGGTTGCACACATAGCAACCGCTCCCAAAGCCCAAATCTATATCAATTAAATATATATCAAATACTTTAAATAATGCCGCTAGTTTGAAATCAAACTTAAAAACAACAGCATAATGAACATTAAAATGAGATAAACATACCTGTAGAACGTTGAGAAATCCTCCACACTGTTTCGTCAGAGGGTTAGTCGCACTACACAACTTTCAATATAGGAAAGAGAGCGACGCACTTCACATCCCCAAGCAGAGGGAGATAACACAACTTAACCTTGTTGTTCGTACGATCAGGCATCACCGTAGAACCCAAGGCGAGCATGATATATGCCCATACGTACATATCCACAATGTCTAGAGCAGTATCATCAGCAAGGTCGTGGAAGTGTGTAAAATGGCTCGTAATCCACCTGAGCTTCAGTCTACTCCCATCTATATCTCTGGGATTAGGTACAACCCCAAAAAGCTGCTGACAGACAGCCCGCCAGTCTAAATGTGCTGGGATGCCAGCACAATAATAGCATCCCCATCAATCGGCAACCCGAAAATCATGCCAATATCCTCTAGGGTGATCGTCATCTCACAAACTGGGGGGCCTTTTCCCCCAAAAACCCTCCAGCGTGAGAATCATTAATCCGAACATAACATTTCATTATAATGTAACTTTCTAGAGAGAGAGAGAGAGAGAGAGAAGAGAGTGAAAGCTCATAAACAAAATGAACATACCTCAAATTGAAATGGGGGAAGTATATATATAGGCCATGCCTAAGGGTGATGTCATCATCCTCATCATTCTTACTTTTCTTTACACGTGTCACGCCTGCAATGGAGGGAATTCTAACAAAAGACTTAACATATAACATATAACATAAATCATGAGCCATTACATACGCATATAACATGAGAGAATCAACATGCGAGATACATCTACGACATGCGACCATCATATCGTAACACCCGTCATGCGGGAACCACCACCCGACATGCGGGAACCACCACCCGACATGCGGGGACCACCACCCGACACGCGGGAATCAACATCCGATATACAATATACAATATGCGAGGGCCAAGCCATTGGCGGGAACCAGGACCAGAACCATAACTATAAGCGTAACTTTGGCTAGAATCATAATTATAAGCACACAACATGAAGCATATAACGTATAACATATAATATGCGACATATAGCACATAACACATAATACGCGACATATATCCTATAACATATAATATGGGGAAACCAAATCATAGGCTACAACCCAGAACCCAACCTTTGTCGAGGTACAAGAACCACCAGGCGACAAACGGAACAATAGCCATACTTTGACGATATCCTCATAAAATAGGGGCCCACATAGACCATAAAATAGCCCCCCCTATCCTCATAAAATAGGGGCCCACAGGCCATATTCAAACTTGGGCCGGGTAAACATTTAACGGGAATAATATTTTGCTATGTCGCATCAGAAGCCCCCGGCTCCTTAGCTCGATTATTCATGATCGAGTTGAGGAGTAAAACATTATACATAACAAAATATAGCTTATCACATCGAGTCAACTTCCCTGGTACCAAACATACGTCCGTTTTCTTGACCCTTCCAATATTTTCATTACTGACTTCTTATTTTGCCTCAACTTTTGCCTTTTCTTTTCTCTTTCCTATTTCAATCATTTCTGTAAATTTTTGGCTGGTAAAATATGCGGAAACTAATCATACGAGAGCTAACATTATACGCCTCAGATCCATAAATGCCAGCAACATGAACCCTGGTCGCTGGACTTTCGGATAACTTTCCTTCCCTATGATTTGTTTCGACAATTCTGCCAAAAACCCCTCGACCCCTCTACCCTTGAAGTCTTTTCAACAATTTAATCTAATCTGGGTCTATACTAAAACAATTTACTTTTCTATCTTTTAACTTCGCTTTTCGTACTTCGGTTTGTCGTAATCTGCGACTTATCCTTAACTTTAACTTGAATGATATTGCCTACTTTCTTTAACTTGCTTTGAATTTTCATTTTTGCGTTCATTATCCTACCTTGATCTCTCACTTTATATGTTGCCTACTGCATTTTGCTTCAATAGTTATCTTTTTGCTTCGATAGTTTATCGAAGATTCACTTTACGCCCTTTATCTATATATACATACTACTCCCTTCAAAAGAGTGAGGCTTATCTTTAGGCATCCTCACTCCCTAGCTATGCCTCTCGCCCTTCAGCTTTACTTAGCTTCGGGGCAACTTACTATTCCTTGTCCATCCGTGTCTGGCACCTTTAAGCCATGTCTTTCTCGAACCAACTCTACAACCAAAATACACCCAGGCCACAACCTCACTTGGGCTAAACCTCGCGGCCAAACCCACTTGGTCCAAACAAAACTCACGGCCAAACCCATTTGGCCCAAACCAAAAACTCGCGGCCAAACCTCACTTGGCCTAAAACAAAACTCGCGGCCAAACCTCACTTGGCCCAAACCAAAAACTCGCGGCCAAACCTCACTGAGCAAAGCATAAAAATGCGCCAATCACAAACGCGCTAACTAAAAAATGCGACAATCATAACCGCACTGACTAGAAAGCGACAATCACAAACGCGCTAACTAGAACGCGACAATCATAACCGCACTGACTCAAAACCGCGCTAATCTAAATCGCACTTACTTAAACTTTACTTTATCAAAACTTTACTTGATTAGAACCTTACTGAGGCCATGCTTTACTAAGGCCATACTTGGCCAAAACTGCACTAATCAAAAAACGCGATAATCAAAACCGCGCACTCGAAAACCGCCTCAGATATAAACCTTGCTTGATGCTAAACCACATCACTAACAAACCGCATTCAATAATGTCGAATAAAAATCAAACCGCCTTAAATCAAATCTTGTGCCTTAGACCACTTGGCCAAACTATCTAATTCCCCTGTTGCTCAACTTTTGCCTGACACCTTTAATCCAGGTCTTTTCTATGCTTGTTAAAAAATTGGGACTTTCTGCGCCTGGCCTTTTGCCAGGACTTTCTAAGCTTGGCCTTCTGCCAAGACTCCTGAGTCTGGCCCTACAAGCGTAGATCTCGTTGTGCCTGGCCTTTTGCCAGGACTTTTCTGAGCTTGGCCTTTTGCCAAGACTCCCGAGTCTGCAAGCGCAGATCCCGTTGTGCCTGGCCAAAAGCCAGGACTTTTCTGAGCTTGGCCTTTTGCCAAGACTCCCGAGTCTGCCAGCGCAGATCCCGTTGTGCCTGGCCAAAAGCCAGGACTTTTCTGAGCTTGGCCTTTTGCCAAGACTCCCGAGTCTGCCAGCGCAGATCCCGTTATGCCTGGCCAAAAGCCAGGACTTTTCTGAGCTTGGCCTTTTGCCAAGACTCCCGAGTCTGCCAGCGCAGATCCCGTTGTGCCTGGCCAAAAGCCAGGACATTTCTGGTAACTTTCTTGGCGGCAACCTTCACTTCATCAACTTTGGTGGAGCTTTATAAACTTCATCAACTTTGGGGCTGCTTTATCAACTTTATCAACTTTGGGGCCGCTTTATCAACTTTATCAACTTTGGGGCCGCTTTATCAACTTTATCAACTTTGGGGCCGCTTTATCAACTTTATCAACTTTTGGGCACAAGCAGTTCGGGATGCGAGCCCTCCTGACAGCTCGGGATGTAAGCCCATCTAACAGTTTGGGATGTAAGCCCATCAGACAGTTCGGGATGTAAGCCCATCTGACAGTTCGGGATGTAAGCCCATCTGACAGTTCGGGATGTAAGCCCATCTGACAGTTCGGGATGTAAGCCCATCTGACAGTTCGGGATGTAAGCCCATCTATCAGTTCGGGATGTAAGCCCATCTGACAGTTTGGGATGTAAGCCCATCAGACAGTTCGGGATGTAAGCCCATCTGACAGCAACTCGAGCTTTACCATCCGACAAAGTAACTTAGCCGACTTTGTCATATTTGACAGAGTCCCTACAAAAGACACGGGGTAGTCATTTGCAGATCAAGTAAACACTTCCTTTATATTTTACATAACGAGCAACTATTACGCAGTTGTTATACAAATGAGAGAAATACTGAACCACAAATATCTTTCGCATTTTACTGAGCATATTATCATGACTATCATTTTTCAAATATTCATCATTTCAAGATCTCAAACATGTAGCGGGTCAACGTACCCATATACCACGATACTTTCATTTTCATTCGATATAGCATATCTTTTCATAATTCTGACATAATTTTGCACATAAACACATAGCATAAAACTCACATATTTTACTTTATGGAATATCATAATTCCTTTATATTTGATTCGATCCAGAACCACATTTTGCTAATTTGACGACTTTCACAATTAAACAACCAAGTCAGGTTACTGTCTAAAAATTGGCATGAAACATGCTACCACAAGGTAATACTAATACATATACATTCATCTTTAGCAAATAGCAATAAGGGTTTCACATCATATTACACATTCTGAGGGGCATATTAAAATTCCTTATGTGAATCTTGCACATGATCATTACGTTATTGATCTTACATCTTCATATTTATAAAGCACGCTCCACATTAGCGGCCAAGCATATCTCTCATCGTAACAACAACATATTGTAGCATAATATCACATAATCAATTTCGTAAAGCATGGACTCCATATATTCCAATTATATTAGATTTGTCTCATTTCTACTAAAATCACAATTACTTTCTTTCTCAATAGACGTCGACACCAGCATTTTCACTAATACATCATTATCTACGCTTCATCCATTTCTAAAAAGTCGCCACATTTAAATATTTCTCATATCCGCATTTTGACTCATAGATTCAATTAACCCATATGTTACTACGAGAATTTTTTTTTGCAACCCCATTCTAAACGATGGTCGCTAATTCAACTAACTCTATCCAAAAATTAATAATTCATATCCCCAAGATTAAATAAAGCCCAAGACAATCTTATAAGAATTTCATATTCTAGTAATTTTTAACATACTTTCAGTTTTCGTCCAAGGGAATTATTATAACATCAATCCGTTCTATCAAGTTAGAACAGTAAATAAAGAGAATAGCAGACAGAGAACACTTTCTTTATCTTTGTCAAATACCCATTAACCATTTTAATTTTCTGTCACGCATTTTTCTGATCAACAAAACTTTAGTCACTCATTATCTCTTTTTAATGACTTAGGGAGTTAAGCAAGTTAGGTCAATCCATTTAACATAGTAGCACAGAACACATTTAATTTTGCTATGTAACAACATTTCTAAGCATGCATTCGTATTCTCATATAACGAATTCACATAAAAATAATTTAACATGAATAGAAAAGATGGGAAGATACTACCTGACAAATGTTAACGATATTCTGTTGAGAACTCAACGGAAGGTTTAACGATCGTCCGCTGACATAGCTTTCCAAGATAACAATACTAACATAACAACACCAAGGCTGTCCCACGCTTGTCCTTCCCATCAATAAAATTTGTGGGTGAAAATCAACTTTTGACTTTCTCAATCCACCTTTCCTGTCTCAAATTCTTAGCCCAAGAAAAATAACGATACCATTTTTTCTACTTTTCATTTTATCAAAGTAAAGGCTACAAATGAAGAAGGAAGAGTTGACCTGACTTATTTGGCCGGCAATCATTGTCTCCGGCGGCTTCCCTCTTCCCGAACAAAACTCACGGCCCAAAAGATAACAAATACTCCCGAGAAGGCATGCAATTCGCTACTTCTTAACCAATAATACATCATGTTATATCATTAAAAAACATAAGGGTGATATTGGCAAACTATCTTGAACGTATAACAAAACATGCATTTTCATCCGTTGCCCTATATTTCTTTCTATTATCTTCATATGAAACCGCCAACAATCAAAACATTATTTCAAAATACACTTTAACCATTTCACGGAGATTGTTCCCGTTAGATCGTAATCATTCATGTTCAAGTTTCCATATCTCATCTCTTATTAATGACATCAATAGGTAGGTAACAAGATAGTCCGATTCGTTCTATCAGGTTAGCATAGTAAATAGAGAGCATATTTAACTTTGCCATGTACCGGTTTCAAAGCATATATACATATAGTCACAGAACGAGTTCTCATAAAAATCATTTAACATGAATATAAAAGATGGGAAGAGATGACCTGGCGAAGGTTAACGATGCTTTTGATGGATTCCGTTAAAAATTTAACGGGGACTTTAACGATCGTCAAATATTTAATCGGAAGAGATAACGCTGCCTGACTTGCTCCATATGACTTTATGGCAGGCCCCCTCCACGGCCAATCAAATCCAAGCCTAACAATTCAGCCCCTGTACATTTCCTTTTCAACTTCCACTCATTTCCCATTTTTCTTTTTCTTTTTCCATTTCCATTCAATTTCTTTTCATTTTCTATTCATTTCCTTTTCATTTCAGATCTTAAAACTTCCAAGACCTGCCCACTTGCATCTCCCTCTTTTCTATACCAAACTTACTGCCAAAAAGTAATTCCATTTGACCAACATTTATTTCCTCTTTCTTTCTCCTTTTAATCTCTCTCTCTCTCCAGGAACAATCTTTCTCCATTAGCGACCTCTACCAGGCAGCGCTCTCTTCAGGCGACGAATTCTATTTCCCGGCGAGATCCTCGCCTGGCGACCTCAACTACCAGCTACCTTAACACTCCCCGACGAAATCCTGTTGGGTGCTGCCTCCAATCGGCGACATTCAAGGCCAAGCGACATCAATTGTTGGCGGCTTCCATTGTTCCCGGCGACCTACAATCCCGCAGAAATCCGGCGATCTCGTCCTTGGGCGACGACGACATCCCAATCGGAATACGGCGACACGACCCCTCTCCCCTCTGGCCAACGGAATACGGCGACATCCCCAACGGCGGCTGCAAGGTACATCTATCTCTCCTCAAGCGACATTGAACTTTACAATTCCCGCTTTCAATTTCTGATTATCTTAGGCGATTTTACCCGCTGCGATTTAATTTTGACTTCACGGGTCCGGCGACATTCAACCACGGCTCCAACTACGGCTTCCCCTTAGCTTGACATGTACTGAAACAATGCTCTAGCCAATCAACACGTATAGGATAAGGTTACTCTCAATTCAACACGTACCTTCGATCCACTGTTCATCACTGTTCACATACTGTTCACTTTCTCTCTGTCTTTCCTTTTCAATCTCCGGCGAACTGCTCTTCTTTTTCTCTTTAATTTTCTGATGTCCCTTGACTTTCGGTCCCAAAATCAGCTAAAAACCGAATTAAGCCCCTCCCCCTTCATTATTTCCGGTGACCAAGCTTGAGAAAAGCTTTCAAATGGCTTCAATCTAGAATCCTCACCTTCTTTCTATCTTCCCAGATCTAGCTTTTCAGATGTGGCTTTACCTTTTTCTCTTGTCCAGAAAAACAGAAATTGCTCACTTCCAATTCGGGCTAACTTCGGCTGCCGTTGACATCCCCCTACTACTGTAGTCTAACTTGATACACTTGGCTCCTCTAATCCGGCACGATTCGCCGGAAAATGTCAGGTCCCGGCAACGGAACCAACTGATGCTGCCATCCAAAATGGTTGCACAGGAACTGACCGGGGGTAGCAACGGCGGCCGGACCGGACGAACACGCTCCACGAGGTCCAAAATAAGGTTGGACATACAAGAGAAAACACCGTTAGGGTGGGGGGCTTTTCCCCCCAAAAACCCTCCGGCGTGAGAATCATTAATCCGGACATAACATTTCATTATAATGTAACTTTCTAGAGAGAGAGAGAGAAGAGAGAGAAAGCTCATAAACAAAATGAACATACCTCAAATTGAAATGGGGGAAGTATATATAAACGCCATGCCCAAGGGTGATGTCATCATCCTCATCATTCTTACTTTTCTTTACACGTGTCCCGCCTGCAATGGAGGGAAGTCTAACAAAAGACTTAACATATAACATATAACATATAACATATAACATAAATCATATATTATAAATCATGAGCCATTACATACGCATATAACATGAGAGAATCAACATGCGAGATCCATCTACGACATGCGACCATCATATCGTAACACCCGTCATGCGGGAACCACCACCCGACATGCGGGGACCACCACCCGACACGCGGGAATCAATATCTGATATACAATATACAATATGCGAGGGCCAAGCCATTGGCGGGAACCAAGACCAGAACCATAACTATAAGCGTAACTTTGGCTAGAATCATAATTATAAGCACACAATATGCATCATATAACGTATAACATATAATATGTGACATATAGCACATAACACATAATACGCGACATATATCCTATAACATATAATATGGGGAAACCAAATCATAGGCTACAACCCAGAACCCAACCTTTGCCGAGGTACAAGAACCACCGGGCGACAAACGGAACAATAGCCATACTTTGACGATATCCTCATAAAATAGGGGCCCACATAGACCATAAAATAGGCCCCCCTATCCTCATAAAATAGGGGCCCACAGGCCATATTCAAACTTGGGCCGGGTAAACATTTAACGGGAATAATATTTTGCTATGTCGCATCAAGGTAGTAAATGCAATTTTCAAAGAAACTCGTTAGATTTTTCGTTCATTTCGTTAGATTTCATCAATTTCTATTAAAAATAAAATATCCATTTTGCCACAAATTGTGAATAATATGCACTAAATTGCCAAAATTAAAACATTAGGACATAAATTGCAATTCTTGTTGAACTTTGGGATACTAATATACTATTTGGCTGCATTATGTTTTATACTCTCTATGATAGCCCCACTTTTTTTATTTATTGAATTTTAATAAAAAATTGAGAAAAAATATTTTTCTTAATTTAAACTTTAATACTTCCTCTATTCCTTCGTTTCAGACTAAGATTTATATTTTTTGTATGGTACATTTCATATTTAATATTCTACTTTTCTATATTCTCAAATAACAAATAATAAATAATGAATAGTATTTTGTATATTTATTCCTTTTCTTTTTGTTAAATTACAAAAAAATAATCAGTATTGACTACTCTACTTTTTACTTATTTGAATCATTAATAGTGTATTGAATAATTATACTCATTTGTCATTGTTTACTCATTTCTTTGTATTTTTAATAAGTGCGTAATCTCTTGATAGTACTCGTATGTTGTGTTTGATAACATTAATCGCTTAAAGTATCTCCAACGACACTCTAAAATTTTAAGATAGGACATTATTTTGCTACAACAGAACTCTAAACATTGCTCTATTATTATGAAGCAACTATATTTCTTGCACCAAATTTGGTGCAAGGGATAGAGTTGCGATACCCCATTTTCCTCTCTATTTTTTTAAAAATCTTTTTTGTCCTTCGATATATATGAAAAGATTTTATAATATAAAATATAAATAATGTAATATATTTATATAAGTGAAATAATAATGAATATTTTAAACATATTTTTATTTGACATAAGATTTAAAGCAAATGGTTGGAGAAGTTTGGTGCAAAAATTGCACTATTATAAAAATAGTGCAAATTTTGCACCAAACCATTAGAGATGGTCTTAATGGTTGTTGCTTAGTGGTTTCTTATTGTGCAACTAATTCAAACTAACCAAGGATGAATCTTGACTTAAATTGTAACAATTATTTCATAATTCTTTTAACGATCAAGCATCAATATTGATAAAGGTTGTATAATATAAGGGTTGTAAAACAATTAGTAGGCAAAAAGTTAATTAATTCTTTATTAATCTAAAAAAAATCAGTTTTTCCATTATAATTATAATATGTATTTTCTTAAGAATTGGAACCAAACATTAATTAATATGAAAGTTTTAAATAGTAAACTGACGGTATATCAACCAGTTTACTAAAGCTTTAAACTTATAAAACCCTCTATTCACATTCTTAAAATAGCCCGTTAACTTGTCTTACCTTGTAAGTAGTGATTGACCAAATATCTCTAACTAAAGTGACATTCAACACCTTTTTAAGGCCAGGGGTCAATTTTATAATATCTTGACTGAACATATCAAAAGTATCGAGTTGGGCCAAGCGAGTAGAGTCCAGTCCACAAGTAATTATTGCCACCATATTTTCAGTGGGCTAGGCCCAATTATCACAAGGCCCAAGGCCCAGCAACAGGATCAGTCGACTTAAACTCATTGTCCGACCTCCAAGGTCCAGACCTAGCTTGGTCCGACTCTACGATCCATGCTCTAATTCGGGTACGATCCAGCTCTACCCGTCAATCAGGTCGACCTATCTCAATAGGCAACCTCGACCTAACCAGTGTCGACCTAATCAAACAAGACGTGGGCGTAAACCTTTCCATAACTGGTTCCCTACAAATCAGGAGCCATATCAGGACACGTTCCCATGATATGTAACCGACCCAAGAATCACGGAGCTCATGAAGCCCACCTAAAATAACCGCTCTCATCAACTATAAATACTTCATCACTACCACGGTTATAATGTAACTGCTATTTTGTTATCAGAATTCCATTATTCAAGACATTTTAGCTCTCCAATCATCAAATACTTACACTCACGCCCGAGGGTCTAAGTCAGAGACACATTCGGCTAGTCGTGGGTTCTGTTTTCAGGTCAAGAAGCCAGGTGATCAGTCCTGCCACGTGGAGGAAGATTGATAAGCACTTTTCTTGCGGCATCAGTTTGGTTCCTATAGTAAGATGCTTGAGGTATCTGGATTGGGTGACCCATGCTCTGGCTAGGTTTGAGAAAGATTGTTCACTTTGCCGAAAGACTCCCAAGTACTGTAAGGACCATGGGGAGCATGTTGGTGGTAAGGGTTTCTCACCTTCTCATTATCTGCATGTAGAATTTTACTCATCCCTTCATTTCCCTTATGTGAAACTTTTATGGTCGTGCTCCAATTTGTTTGCCTTTTGTTGATATTAGTGTAGAGCTTGTATCATGTACATGTGTAGCCTCTATATAGAATTTATTAGCTCATAGTCATGTTGCTCGTGTGTAGAACTAGTAGCTCGTACATAGAACTGTCTTTATATGTCGAGCTAATACTTTATCTTCCTTGTTTTATGCAGTCTTAACTCCTTCTCAGGAAGCCAACATGGGAAGAGCTATTGATGTGAGGAAGAGTAAGAGAAGCCACGGTGCTGCCAATGCTAGGGAGAGTAGAGAGACTGAAGGCGCCAAGAGGAACGATTTGTTGAAACTAGTGGATCAAGATGCTTCCAAGTATATTCCGGCTGAGGAGAATTTGGAAGAGTTGGGAGAGGAACCGGTTGGTGGAGGTGAGGCACAAGGCTTTGAGGAAGTCAATGCGGCCAGAGTTGATGAGACTGAGCTGAATGTGGAGCCAGTCGAGGAGGTCGTCAGGGCCAGGACCCGTGGCCAAGCTAAAGCAAAAACCAAAGCTGCCTCCAAGAAAAAGTCTCATGTCATTGCTTTGGATGAGGAGAATGATGAAGTTGATGATGCTCCCCTGAGCAAGAAGATAAAGATTGGACAATCTAAGGCCAGCTCGGTATCTGATCAGGTCGACGCTAACGAGCCCATGGAGACCGAGATAAGAGGCCCCCAGCCTCCTCCCGTCCAGATTTCTTATGCCGAGTTGATTCAGACTCGTGTTGACGAGCTGAGTGATGTGGTTCCTTTGACAAGGATCAACTGCTTGGCCAGGGAGTACCCGGAGATGGAGTATGGACAGGTAGTGGTTAGGAGGGGAGCTGACCAAGATTTGATTAGGGAGTTCACCAGCAAACCCTTGACTCCTAAAGCTTGTCGAGCTAGAGTTGGGCTTGCTTCCTCCGAGGTAACTCTTGTAATTTTTTGAATTGTTGCATTCATTCTTCTTGCCTTTCTATTTTATTTACTTTACTTCAACTCGATCTAACCTTTTGCCTTTACCCGTCATTTCAGTCTCTTGCCATGATTGACTTGGCTACCACTTATTGGAAGGCTGCGGAGGAGCAGGAGAAGCTGGCAAAGACTATGTTGGCCAAGAAGAACAAGGAGTTGAAAAAAATTGATGAAGAGCGAGTCAAGATGAAGGAGGAGCTTGAGCAATTGAAGGAGGCCCACTCTGATCTGGACAATTCATATGATGCCTTGAAGCTTGTCAAGGACAATGAAGTGAAGCTCAAGGAGGAAGCTTGGAAGACTTTGGGGGAGGCTAACACTGAGCTTGCCACTCTGAAGGAAGAGAAGAAGAAGATGGCTGCTGACTTTGAACTGGCCAAACAACAGTTGGAGGAGGTACCAGTCACCTTGGCAAAGAAACAAGAGGAACTGGATGCTGCTCGACATCAATGGGAGGTGGATTTGGCAGCTGCTGTGAAGGCCGCTAAGGAGGAGGCTGTTAAAGCCTACAAAGAAAGTGATGAGCTCCACGCTTATGTCACCAAGCAGGCTAGCTCGTTCTGGGACGTTGTTCGAGCTCACATGGCCCGACGTATTGTAGTGGATCCTGCATTTGACATCTCCATTGAACAGCTTGCCCAATGGGCTGCAGAGGATCCCTACAATACGGCAGCTCGTTTGGGCCATTGCTTGGTGCCCTATAACGATAATGACTTGGAAAATATAGCCAATGATGACGCGGCCGCTGAGGCAGAAACTTGGAACCCTCCTCCTGTCGATCCAGTTAACTTCAGTACTATATTGGCTGAGCTCGAGGAGCCTGATTCACCGGCCTTTGATGGTGATACTCCAAGGCATGGGTTTTCTGAGTCAGGTAAACCAATTGGCCCCCAGCAGCAGGAGGAAACCGTGGATGATCAAGTGGCTATTAGTGGTCAAGTTGAAGGTGATCCCACAGATTGAACTTCATATTTAGTGGTTGTGTAACGAACAAGCACCAAACACTTTAGTTTTTTGGTTTTGTGAATGTTGATGTCTTGGCCCAGCTTTTGGGAGACATCTTATTTGTACATTTTTGTTTTACTTCAAGCTTTGGCCCGCTTTGGGAGACTAAATTTAATCATAGCTAACTTTCCATCATTATATGTTGTATGCTTTTGATTCCAGCATGTGAGTGTCGAGCTAGATGTAATAGAATGAATAAGTCATCTCAAGTTTGAGGTTGACCTGGCTTCAGGATGCCCTAGTCAGCCTTAGACATGCAAGAATTTTGTAAATGAGGTTGACTCAGAGTCGAACCTGTTTTAGAGATCAAAGCTGACCAAAGGTCGAGCTGATCAGAACGAAGTCGACCTAAGGTCGGACTTGTTAATAGGGTACAGCTGATTAAGAATCGAGCTAATTAGAACAGACTGACTAAGAGTCGAGCTTGTTAGAACGAAGTCGACTAAGAGTCGGACTTGTTAAAGTAACGAAGCTGACTAAGAATCGAGCTTGTTAAACGAAGCTGACTAAGAGTCGAGCTTGTTAAAGGAACGAAGTTGTTTAAGAATCGAGCTTGTTGATGTTAGTGTAACACAATGTTTGATCGAACAAAACTGTGATTTTTATTGAAGTAGGGAAACATTTACATCAATGGAAAGCTAGAACTATGACAAATTTCAATCTTGGGAACTGCATTAACCTTGGACTGAGCTGAACTTTAGAAGTAGTACTTGATGAGGTGAGTAGCGTGCCATGGGTGCTTCAGCTCTTCACCATCAGTATGAGGAATCATGTAAGTCCCTTCTTTGATGACTCGAGTAACTATGTAAGGACCTTCCCAGTTAGGAGATAGCTTGTTCTGCTGGGTCCTTCTCCCTATTGCCTCGATCTTCCTCAACACGTGATCTCCTACTTGGAATGATCTTGTCTTCACCCTCTTGTTGTGGTAACTTTTAGTTCGCTGCTTGTAGTTGACCATCCTGAGGTAAGCCGTGTCTCGCTTCTCGTCGACTAAATCCAAGTCGATCAATCTGTTAGTGTCATTCTGCTCCTGATCAAAGAATGTCACTCTGGCTGTGGGAAATCACAACTCAGCTGGTGCCATGGCCTCCGATCCGTATGTAAGAGCGAATGGGGTTTCCCCCTTAGGCCCCCGAGTGGTTGTGCAAACTGCCCAGAGGGAAAGGGGGAGTTCGTCTAACCAATTGTTACGTTGACCAACCAAGCCTGTCTTTAGTGAAGATAGAACAAGCTTATTTGCTGCTTCAGCTTGTCCATTTCCTTGAGGATAGGCGACAGACGACTGCCAATGCTTTATCCCTACTCGAGTCATTTCTGCTTCGAAAGCCCTTGAGAATTGTAAGCTGTTGTCTGATACTATAGCTCGAGGAAAACCAAATCTACACCAGATGAAGTCATGGATGAAGTTGATTGCATTTTCCTCTGTTATGCGAGCTAGTGGCTTAGCTTCGACCCACTTGGTGAAGTAGTCGATTGCAACGATCACATACTTGCAATTTCCTCGGGCAGGGGGGAAGGGTCCGATTAAGTCGACGCCCCACATATCAAACGGCCAAGCTGCAATCACTGGGGTTTGCTCAGTGGTAGGCATATGAGTTAGGTTGGCAAACCTTTGGCATTGATCACATTACTGAACAAAATCATGAGTGTCAGCTCTCATGTGTGGCCAGTAGTATCCCAAAGTGATGAGCTTGTCGGCTAGAGTCCTGGCCCCCGGGTCTCCACCACAGATTCCACTGTGCACCTCATGCATTAACTGAGTGATCTCTTGAGGGTGGATGCACTTCAATAATGGCCTAGTATATGATCTTCTGAACAACATGCCTCCTTAGATGACATATCTTGGAGCTTTCTTTTTGACAGCTCGAGCCTTCTTCTCATCCTCGGGGAGCTCGCCACTTTCCAGGTACGCCTTCATTTCTTTGATCCAGCACTTCTCATAAACCCAATTTCTCGAGGGGTCTTCTATGCATTGAATTTTGACCCTTTCATAAGCTGGGCTCTCAAGGTAAGAGATGGGTTCTTCATGTGGCTCGTCAGATGTAGCTAGCTTTGAGAGTAAGTCGGCTAACTCATTGTCCTCTCGACCAATCCTTTGGATTTCCCAGAACTCCAAGTCTTTTGTCAGCTCCTTCACTAGGTCATGGTACTTGACTTGAGTGGAGTTTAGTACCTCATACTCGCCTCTGATTTGGTTGACTATTAATTGGGAATCACAGTATGCCATGATTTTAGTTGCTCCAAAGCACTTTGCGTACTCAATGGCTGCAACCAATGCCTCGTACTCTGCCTGGTTGTTAGAAGCATCGAACTTGAATCTCAATGACTCCTCATATACTGTCCCAGATTCTGGCTCGATCAGGACTATCCCAGCTCCACTAACATTTTTGGTTGCCGACCCATCTGAATAAACCTTCCAACAATCGTCGGGTAGAGGAGTGGCGAGCTGGGACTCTGGCTCTTTTCCTTTGATTTTCTCTTTCTGAGCTCGCTGTTCGCTGTCTTCCTTGGTGAACGTAAGCTCGACCAAGAAATCTGCTAGAGCTTGAGCCTTTAACGCTTTTCGAGGTCAATACTCGATGTCAAATTCCGTGAGGGCAATTGACCAATTGAGTAAGCGAACTGAACTTTCTGGCTTATGAAGAATTTTCCTCAAGGGTGCATTCGTAAGTACCACTATAGGGTGAGCCAAGAAATAAGCTCGCAGCTTCCTTGAAGCCACGACTAGAGCATATGTGACCTTTTCTGCATTGTAATATCTGCCTTCTACATCTGATAGGGCCTTGCTAACATAGTAAACTGGCTTTTGAAGCCCTTCTTCCTCTCGAACCAAAACTGCTGCCACTGCCTTGTCTCCCACAGACAGGTACACGAACAAAGTTTCTCCAGTGGTCGGGCTACTCAGAAGAGGTGGAGTAGCGAGATAATCTTTGAGTTGTTGGAACGACGAATGACATTCGGCCGTCCACTCAAAATTTTTCTTCCCTCTCAAAGCCTTGAGAAACGGGAGAGACCTTTCAGCCGACTTGGCTATAAAACGACCTAGGGCTGCCACCCTACCGTTAAGTCGCTGCATCTCCTTTACACTTGTGGGCTCCTTCATGTCGACTAGAGCCTTTATCTTCTCCGAGTTAGCTTCTATACCTCGTTGGGACACCATAAATCCAAGGAACTTACCAGCTGCTACTCCAAAGACACACTTGCTAGGGTTGAGCTTCATGTCGTTTTCTCTCAAGTTGGCGAACGTTTCCTTTAGGTTGACCACGTGACGTCCGGTCTTTGTTTTGATGACCATATCATCGACGTAGGCCTCCATGTTTCGGCCAATCTGTGAGGCAAAGACCTTGTTTACTATACGTTGATAGGTCGCCCCTGCATTCTTCAGTCCAAATGGCATCATGTTGTAGCAGTAGATGCCTCCAGCCGCTTGAAATGCTGTCTTCGCTATGTCATTCTCATGCATCTTGATCTGGTGGTAACCTGAGTAAGCATCTAGGAAGCTGAGGGTAGAGTGGCCAGCAATGGAGTCAACAAGTTTGTCGATTCTAGGAAGAGAATAGCTGTCCTTCGGGCAAGCAAGGTTTAGAGTGGTGAAATCGACGCACATTCTCCATTTGCCATTTGACTTCTTCACCATGACCACATTGGCCAACCAGGTTGTATGAGTGGCCTCTTTAATTATACCTGCACTTAAAAGTTTTTGTACCTCAGCTTTTATGGCCTCTTCCTTATCACGAGCAAAACTTCTCAATTTCTGGGGTCTGGGCTTTATAGTCGGGTTGACCTCAAGCCTATGAACGGCGACCTCTTCCTTGATTCCCCTCATGTCCTCTACTCGTCATGCAAAGACATCATTACTTTCTTTCAGCAGCTCGATGATCTCTGCTCGCTCCTCGTCTGATAGCTGTTTTCCAATCTGAATCTTTTGAGATAAAACGTGTCGTGTGAGAACGGGCTTTTTGAGATGATATGTGTCATTCCTCTTTAATGTAAAGTTTATTACTATTGGTCTTGCATCGGAGTTTATTGACATACCTTTGCTGTGTTTACCTGGATAACACGTCTTTTTCAGGGAAGGCTAAGAAGATGAAGATGCGAGGGTATATTGAGACCGTAGTGGAGGTTTGGAGGAGTATGCCAGATAACCCCTGGGAGGGGAGACCTAGTCCTCGGAGACTAGTCATTGACACGTGGCTGAACATATTCGTGGGGAACCTAGATGGAGTAGCTTCGACCAAGAAAAACAAGGGCGTCTTTCTAACTTTGTCCGAGTTCTGGTAGGACACCACACATTCGTTTCATCTCGGTTGGGGGGAGGTTACGGTGACTCCTACAGATTATGCTGCTATCACCAGTCTGTCCTTAAGGGGGAGTCGGTAAAGTGGAGGGACCATATGTTTGACGAGCGTTTGATTGAGCTGCTGGGGTTTGAGCCTACGCCTCGTAAGGGCTTGGGCATGCTGTATTCCGATGTCGAGGCGAAGATTACGACAAACTTTGGGAGGTATCAGCGGGATCCTAGGGGAGTGTCTGTGGAGCAGTTGGCCCGCTCATTTTTATGGTTTTCCCTTTCTCTGACCCTTTTTTCAAACCATGCTACCACGACTCTCTTTCCTCTTCTTGATTCCTTGGTTGACTTAGAGGGGGTATGTGATATTGCATGGGGAGAGGCTGGTTTAGTTGAGCTCTACTTTGCTATGGATAAGTTTAGTAGGGGTTTAACCAGATCTTTGGAATGTTTTGAGTTTGCTCTGGAGGTATGGCTTTATTGTTTTTTTTATGTCGTTATCCTTTTCTGAATGTTATCTGTTTTATGTGGCAAGTGTGGTGATACGAGGTCTTCAAGTGACATGAGTAGGATCGTCATGATGAGGTCCTCCTGGGGTATCCCGCCATGCTCTTTTCAACTCGGCCCTGGAGGAAGATAGGGGAGGGAAGATCACTCTGAATGATGATGACGTGAAGAGGCACTTGGAGAAGGATAGCCCAGAGGGCTGTCAACTATAACCTTGGTCTTGGTACGACGTGGATGACCTCGGTATGTACCCCGAGTGACGAGGCAGAGGAAGCTCTTGCGTGGCTTTATTTGTGATGTGATGTACTGGAGGGAGAGGTTTTTGGTAGCATGGTGATAGTGCTTCTCCTCGTGCTCCGAGGGATTCTCTGTTTCACATGTTGAGCCCTTCTGAGATGAGTTATTTTGACATTGAGAGATACTAGGCTAGGGTGGATTACACCTTGGAAGGCGATGAGTATGGAGTGTTTGTGAGGAGGAAGATGAGGACACCACATGTACTGGCTAGGGAGATGAGGGGTGACCCGTCGTAACCTCAAGATATTTCAGTACCGAGAGAAGATTTCACTTATGTCTGCTGGGACTCTTCCAGGAGATGGGTTTTTGTGCCAATTACAGTGCAGACTCCTCTCGCTTATCGGGTTGATCCGGACGCTTCTGTAAGTATTATTCCGTCTTTTTGTGACCCATGTTCTTTGTCATGCAGATTTCGGGGCGAACCGTGGATTTGATCACCCGCCAATATCTGGGGATGAAAGCTTTTACAAAGAAGCTTATGCAGGGGATAACCTGCGGGTCATCCAGAGATGCAGCAGTTCATGAGCCAATGCCTTCGAGGAGATCGGTGGACATTCCTTTTCCTGGCGCGGACACGGATCCAAAGCCTACCTCTCGGCCTGATATACAAACCCAGGGTAGATACAATTATGATGGAGCTTCTTTGATGAGGGAAGAGGTGCGTGACCATTCCCACAATTCTTTCCTCATTCAAGTGCACAGGCCGAGGGCTCGTCTTCCTTTCCCTTCTTCGACCCCTTTTCCGCTCTCAACTCTGCAGGCTTCATGGAGTATTCGGTTGAGAAAGGCGGTGAATTTTCAGATGATGATGAGGTGTTCGACAGTGGCGCGGAGATGCGGGAGTCTTCACGGGGCGGTGCTGCTGATGACTCAAAGTAGGATTTTTTTCTTTTTTCCTGTGTATGTTAGTGAGGGGAGTAACAGAACACTTGTATCAATTTATTTACATGTAATGAGCTTTTTTATTTGCATTTTATTTGTAATAACTTAGGAGTTATTTCTATGTTTTTAAATATTTTGTGCATTTCGCATGAGCTCGGGATGTTTTCTTTGTGGTATATGGGGCTTGAAACAACTTTGACAGGTTTTTTTAGCAGTTGGGGTGCAAAATCCTACTGCGGGCAACAACTGTTTGTTGCTACAGATTTTTTTTGTTGAGGGAACAAAGAGTTCCGTACGGATTCACCTTGCATGCAATGAGGTCCATACCAATTTTTTTTGACTTTTCAGTAATGGAATAAATTTTGAAACAAATCTGAGGCCAAATGCAAGATCTAATCCATTTGGTCCCTCAAAGAGCTATCCCTGAATTGGGAGTTGTTATGGGAAATAATTTTACGGGAAGGATCTCACAAGGAGAGAAGGAGATGCAAAGTCTCAAGAGAGAATCTCACGAAGAGATAACGGGAAGGAATCTCATGAGGAGATAACGAGATGCAAAGTCTTGGGAGAGAATCTCTCGAAGAGATAACAGGAAGATCTCACTAGGAGATAACGAGATGCGAAATCTCAGGAGGGAATCTCACGAAGAGATGGCGAGATGCAAAATCTCGGGAGAGGATCTCACGAATAGATAATGGAAATATCTCACTAGGAGAAAATGAGATGCGAAATCTCAGGAGGGAATCTCACAAAGAGATAACATTAAAGAATCTCAGGAAGAGATAACGGAAAGATCTCACTATGAGATAATGAGATGTGAAATCTTAGGAGGGAATCTCAAGAAGAGATGGCGAGATGCAAAATTCGGGAGAGGATCTCACTAATATATAATGATAAGATCTCACTATAAGATAATGAGATGTGAAATCTTAGAAGGGAATCTCACGAAGAGGTGGTGAGAAGACCTCACTAGGAGATAACGGAAATATCTCATAACAAGATTGAAATTACCCGATTCGGCTGCGCCCGCGGCCTGACGCCGGGGCCCTCCCCCTGGGGGAGGCGGAGGCTTGCTTTCAAAGATTGGATGGATGAATTTCTTTGAAAAGAGAGAGTCGCCAAGCCATTTTGATTATGCCCAAAACATTGAAAAAAAAAGCTTTTTGTTGTGTGATGAGATTTTGAGTTCGAAGCTCAGGTTATGCCTCGGGAAGAGATTTTTTAGCGCTCACCCGAAATGCCTCATATACATATACTGGACTTGATATGTTTTAGTCCCTAATCATCTTCTGTCCCGTAAGAGAAGTAATTTCGGGTTAAAACGGCGTTCAAGTCCCGTTTTTAGTTTTCTGTCATTTACCGTCAGGATCATTCGATCCGTTGATTCGCACTTTTACCGTCCGAACTGTTTGGTTCGTGATTGTCATTTACAAGTCTGGATCATTTGATCCATCGATATTGCTATTTACTTTACGCACCTTTACAAATCCGAGTCGTTTGGCTCGTCGATCGCATTTTTACCGCCCGGATCATTCGATCCGTTGATACCGCATTTCAATACTGTCATTTACAAGTCCAAGCCATTTGGTTTGTTGATAGTATTTACTTACAAATGTCTGAGTCACAATATGACTCGTTGATCGCATTTCATTTACCACCATTTTTCATAAAATTGGTAACATCGTAATGCCCAGTTCAAAATCGAAAGTTCGTCATTCGAACCCCTTTTCAAAACCCCTCAAAATCGACGTTTGTCAAACGCTCATTTCCAACTCAAAATCGACGTTTGTCATTCAAACGCTCATTTCCAACTCAAAATTGACGTTTGTCATTCAAACGCTCATTTCCAACTCAAAATCGACGTTTGTCATTCAAACGCTCATTTCTAACTCAAAAGCGACGTTTGTCATTCAAATGCTCATTTCCAACTCAAAATCGACGTTTGTCATTCAAACGCTCATTTCCAACAACCCAAAATCGACGTTTGTCATTCAAACGCTCTTTTTACTAAAATCAACGTTTGCCATTCAAACCAAGATTAAAGCTTGTCATTCAAGCTCCTTTTTAAAAAGCAACACAAACACACACACACGAACACACACACACACACACACTTTTTGAGAAAGGTAGAAAGACTCGTCATACGAGGCATTTCGGGTGATCTCAATATACTCTTCCTGAAACGTAACGTGACCTCCGAACCTAACAATCTCTGGTCAAAAGAAGTCTTTTCCCATGTTTTGGCTACCAATCAAAATGACCTCCTTTTTCAAACCAGCCTTTTTCAAAGTTTAGGCTCATAATACAAAACGGCGTGGCGACTCCTCTCTCTTTTTTAGCGAGGTCCCAAGTTGCGAAAGCTGCTCACCGCATTCCCCCCCGCGCGATCCGGGTAATTTCAGTACCTTAGGGTGATTTGATGAATATGGTGTGCTTTTGTATGCAATATGAAGCATGAGTATATGGAACTTTGTTTGTGATTATCAAAGTGTGTCAAAAATTGTTGAAAATGGGATGGGAAATTTTGAAAGAAAACATGCCATCTTTGAGACGTTTCTTTTGAATATGGAGTGTTCCATGTTTGAAATGGGGTTTTGAGATAAAATGTGTCGTGTGGGAACGGGCTTTTTGAAATAAAATGTGTCATGTGAGAACGGGATTTTGAGATAAAACGTGTCTGTGAGAACGGGCTTTTTGAGATGATATGTGTCATTCCTCTTTAAAGTAGCGTTTATTACTATTGGTCTTGCATCGGAGTTTATTGACATACCTTTGCTGTGTTTACCTGGATAACACGTCTTTTTCAGGGAAGGCTAAGAAGATGAAGATGCGGGAGTATATTGAGACTGTGGTAGAGGTTTGGAGGAGTATGCCAGATAACCCCTGGGAGGGGAGACCTAGTCCTCGGAGACTAGTCATTGACACGTGGCTGAACATATTCGTGGGGAACCTAGATGGAGTAGCTTCGACCAAGAAAAATAAGGGCATCTTTCTAACTTTGTCCGAGTTCTAGTAGGACACCACACATTGGTTCCATCTTGGTTGGGGGAGGTTACGGTGACTCCCACAAACTATGCTGCTATCACCGGTCTGTCCTTTAAGGGGAGTTGGTGAAGTGGAGGGACCGTATTTCCGACGAGCATTTGATTGAGTTGCTGGGGTTTGAGCCTACGCCTCGTAAGGGCTTGGGCATGCTGTATTTCGATGTCGAGGCAAAGATTACGACAAACGTTGGGAGGTATAAGCGGGATCCTAGGTGAGTGTCTGTGGAGCAGTTGGCCCGCTCATTTTTGTGGTTTTCCCTTTCTCTCACCCTTTTTTCAAACCATGCTACCACGACTCTCTTTCCTCTTCTTGAGTCCTTGGTTGACTTAGAGAGGGTATGTGATATTGCATGGGGAGAGGCTAGTTTAGTTGAGCTCTACTTTGCTATGGATAAGTTTAGTAGGGGCGTAACCAGCTCTTTGGAATGTTTTGAGTTTGTTCTGGAGGTATGGCTTTATTTTTTTTATGTCGTTATCCTTTTCTGAATGTTATCTGTTTTATGTGGCAAGTGTGGTGATACGAGGTCTTCAAGTCACATGAGTGGGATCGTCATGATGAGGTCCTGCTGGGGTATCCCGCCATGCTCTTTTCAACTCAGCCCTGGAAGAATATAGGGGAGGGAAGATCACTCTGAATTATGAAGACGTGAAGAGGCACTTGGAGAAGGATAGCCCAGAGGGCTGTCAACTATATCCCTGGTCTCCGTACGACGTGGATGACCTCGGTATGTACCCCGAGTGACGAGGCAGAGGAAGATCTTACGTGGCTTTATTTGTGATGTGATGTACCAGAGGGAGAGGTTTTTGGTAGCATGGTGATAGTGCTGCTCCTCGTGCTCCAAGGGATTCTCCATTACACGTGTTGAGCCCTTCTGAGATGAGTTATTTTGACATTGAGAGATACTAGGCTGGGGTGGATTACACCTTAGAAGGCGATGAGTATGGAGCATTTGTGAGGAGGAAGATGAGGACACGACATGTGCTGGCTATGGAGATGAGGGGTGACCCGTCGCGACCTTAAGATATTCCAGTACCAAGAGAAGATTTCACTTATGTCTGCGGGGACTCTTCCAGGAGATTGGTTTTTGTACCCATTACAGTGCAGGCTCCTCCCGCTTATCGGGTTGATCCGGACGCTTCTGTAAATATTATTCCGTCTTTTTGTGACCCCTGTTCTTTGTCATGCAAATTTCGGGGCGAACCGTGGATTTGATCACCCGCCAATATCTGAGGATGAAAGCTTTTACGAAGAAGCTTATGCCGGGGATAACCTGCGGGTCATCCAGAGATGCAGCGGTTCATGAGCCAATGTCTTCGAGGAGATCGGTGAACATTCCTTTTCCTGGCGCGGACACGGATCCATAGCCTACCTCTCGGCCTGATATACAAACCCAGGGTAGATACAAATATGGTGGGAGCTTCTTTGATGAGGGAAGAGGTGCGCGACCATTCCCACAATTCTTTCCTCATTCAAGTGCACAGTCCGAGGGCTCGTCTTCCTTTCCCTTCTTCGACCCCTTTTCCGCTCTCAACTCTGCAGGCTTCATGGAGTATTCGATTGAGAAAGGTGGTGAATTTTCAGATGATGATGAGGTGTTCTGCGGTGGCGCGGAGATGCGGGAGTCTTCACGGGGCGGTGCTGCTGATGACTCAAAGTAGGATTTTTTCTTTTTTCCTGTGTATGTTAGTGAGGGGAGTAACAGAACACTTGTATCAATTTATTCACATGTAATGAGCTTTTTTATTTTCATTTTATTTGTAATAACTTAGGAGTTATTTCTATGTTTTTAAATATTTTGTGCATTTCGCATGAGCTCGGGATGTTTTCTTTGTGGTATATGGGGCTTGAAACAACTTTGGCAGGTTTTTTTAGCAGTTGGGGTGCAAAATCCTGATGCGGGCAGCAACTGTTTGTTGCTGCAGATTTTTTTCGTTGAGGGAACAAAGAGTTCCGTACGGATTCACCTTGCATGCAATGAGGTCCATACCAATTTTTTTGACTTTTCAGTAATGGAATAAATTTTGAAACAAATCTGAGGCCAAATGCAAGATCAAATCCATTTGGTCCCTCAAAGAGCTATCCCTGAATTGGGAGTTGTTATGGGAAATAATTTTACGGGAAGGATCTCACAAGGAGAGAAGGAGATGCAAAGTCTCAAGAGAAAATCTCACGAAGAGATAATGGGAAGGAATCTCATGAGGAGATAACGAGATGCAAAGTCTTGGGAGAGAATCTCTCGAAGAGATAACAGGAAGATCTCACTAGGAGATAACGAGATGCGAAATCTCAGGAGGGAATCTCACGAAGAGATGGCGAGATGCAAAATCTCGGGAGAGGATCTCACGAATAGATAATGGAAATATCTCACTAGGAGAAAATGAGATGCGAAATCTCAGGAGGGAATCTCACAAAGAGATAACATTAAAGAATCTTAGGAAGAGATAACGGAAAGATCTCACTATGAGATAATGAGATGCGAAATCTTAGGAGGGAATCTCAAGAAGAGATGGCGAGATGCAAAATTCGAGAGAGGATCTCACTAATATATAATGATAAGATATCACTATAAGATAACTAGATGTGAAATCTTAGAAGGGAATCTCACGAAGAGGTGGCGAGAAGACCTCACTAGGAGATAACGGAAATATCTCATAACGAGATTGAAATTACCCGATTCGGCTGCGCCCGCGGCCTGACGCCGGGGCTATCCCCCTGGGGGAGGCAGAGGATTGCTTTCAAAGATTGGACGGATGAATTTATTTGAAAAGAGAGAGTCGCCAAGCCATTTTGATTATGCCCAAAACATTGGAAAAAAAGCTTTTTGTTGTGTGATGAGATTTTGAGTTCGTAGCTCAGGTTATGCCTCGGGAAGAGATTTTTTTAGTGCTCACCCGAAATGCCTCATATACATATACATGAGTCTTTCTATATCCTTCTTTTTTGAAAGTTGTGTGTGTGTGTGTGTGTTTTAAGAAATGAAGTACATTTGAAAATAAATAAGGATAGGACAATACACGGGACAGGAACAAACCACTATCCCTGACAGACCTCCATTCTTATGCACATTGTGCATGGAAGATCTTTTAGGATCATTTAGATGGTTTGGGTCTCTATATATAGTGAGTAATGACTACATTATGAATGATGTATTTAAACAGTAATATTTAAAGACTTGGAAATTAAAGCAGTTATTTAGGGTTCGAAAGGAGATCTTACCAATGTTGGTTTCTTTCTATCTTCCTCGGGGGGAATGTGGTTGATTCGTGGTGGTTTAAAGAGGAGAGAAATTCTGCTCTCACTTAGGCAAAACCTCCCCTAATTAACTCTCATTTCACACTTGCTGAACTCGTGGATTTTGGTCGCTTTTGAGTCATTGTTGGGTGTTTGTTGGCGTTTGGGAGTGAGTGTGGATCAATAGGGATTGATTGAGGATGGGTGGGGGTTATTTTTGTGTTGGGAGTTGATCGGGATGAACCGGGATGGATCGGGATGGACCGGGATGGATCGGGATGGACATGAATGGCCTGGGATGGACGGGAATGAGGGGGAATGAAAGGGGGATGATATTTGTGATGTTTGTTGATGAAAATGAAGCTGCTAAGGTCAGTATTTATAGGGTCTGAGCCTAGAAAAAGTGGTCCGCATGGACTAGATATTAATCAGTCATTTGGTCCGCACAACTCTAACTTTAATCAATCAGACGTCTTGACTTTTTTGTCATGTGGCGTGTTAACAAGGTGGTCCGTGCGGACCAACCATGCAGTAAAGAGGTCCACATGGCTCACTCTATAATCTGTAAGCTTTTCTGACTTTTGTGCCATTCCTACAGAAGTAATTCAAGTTTTAAAATGCTTGAAAGGTCCTTCCTTGGTTTGGCTTGGTTCGTTTAGTCCTCGGAAGCCACGGGACTTCGGGATCGCGGGGAAGTGTACCCTCGATGTCCTTCCTGCATGCTAGGATGGAGAGCGGTCTGGATTGGGGTACTTACAGAGATGTGAAATCTTAGGAGGGAATCTCACGAAGAGATGGCGAAATGTAAGATCTCAGGAGAGGATCTCAGGAAGAGATATTTAAAGTCAGAAAGAGCGATTTTTGTGAAATACTGATCTCTTTTGAAGGGTTAAACCAAAGAATAAAGTTTGGTAATTGATTGCACCCTAAAATCAATTTAAAAGTCTTTGATTAGGCTTTGAGTTTGTTTGCATTTTGTCTGATCGCACTAGTTCACCATGTCTTTGGAAGGAGTTGAGATGGATAAGCACTGACTCGAGATGATTGTAATTTGACGAAGCCTCGGTGTGAAGGAGTTGTAAGTACCCAAATCTGGCTCATGCCTTCCAAATTAAAGTTTCCTAGCAGTTCCCCAAACTTTCATAAAGTTTAGGAGCAATTCGGGAACTTTTCAATACTTTCCGAGCAAGGAAGGACCTATTAGGAATAAGAATTTTGGACAGGACCTCACTGGAATGAGCCTTCTAGTCTACCACCTTGCATGATTCTAGAAACAAGCTGAGTCAACAGCGAAAGAAGCCACGCGGCCTCTTTTGCCGGCAAATGAAGCCATGCGGCCTCATTCGCCGTCTGGCAGAGGCTTATAAATAGAGGCCTCCTCTACCCATTTTCACACACAGTTTTTAGGCACTGTTACTCTGCAAAAATATAAGCCCAAATTACAGTTTCCCAAAACACATTAAACCTCTTTCTCTCATACACTAATCCTACCCTAATCTATTCCTAAATAGATATTGCCTAGGAAAACTCCCTTGGAAGATAGAGAAAAACCAATATTGGTAATCTCTCCTTCCTTTACCTTTGATACATTCCTATATACTCTTATTTCCATTGTTACCTCTTGTTTATCTTTATTTATGTCATAAAGTTTTGATCTTTGCAATGTAGTTCTCATATGTCCCACTCCCCTACACAAATGACTCAAATGGAGATCCTCTCCCTAGGATGAACAAGATTCCACAAGTGGCTTGTTCTAGGGATGATCTACCATATGATGATGTGATTCCCCTTTATATTTATGTATAAAAATGTAATATTTATCGATTATATGTCATCCCCTTCCCATTGATCTAGCTTTCCAAGGATTGTCCACCTTATGAGGTATTAAGGACATAGGAAAAGCCATGAAGATCATCCATTTTACGTTATGTCTTTACATTAATGATACTCCTTGTATTGTTCATATTAAAAATGCAATCTTTACATTAATGCTATTTCCCCCATGTCCCTAAAGTTGGATTCTTTCTCCAAGGATTGTCTAAAATCCTTCTAAGGCACAAAAGACATAGGATGAGCATAAAGATCCAATCTTTACATCCCATTCCCCTAGTCCCGTGGTTCTTGATCCATTCCATGGTGAGGATTGGTGTAAAGACTCCATCTTTACATCAATCCCATTATAAAAATGCCACAATCTTTGTCCCTTTAGAAATCAATGAGTCTTAGTCCCGAAATCTCCGATAATCACTTGAGACAAACATAAAATGTCCCTACGAATCATCATTGTCTCAAGATGTAGGATTAATGGACAAAGATTCAGTCTTTTCTAAAAAGTCTCATTCTTGGACTTAAAGACAACCCTTTTTATCATATTTGACTAAAATCCCCAAGGAAAGTTAGGTTAAGACATACCAAGGCTCCTACGCCTATATTGGTTGATTAATCTAATGGGAGGGTAGATAAGTCCCGTAATGATGATCATAAGTCCAAAGTGAGCACGGGATCAAAATCCCGAAAACACAAAAGTCCAAGATATCCCGAACTAAAACCTTCTAAAATGGTTCTTACATTCGGATAATAAACTTGGTACATCCTTTTCTCAAAAACACACATGCACACAAACAAGCACAAATTTTGGACCTAGGAAGACTTGCTTTTGCAAGGCTCCTTGGGTGAACGCCACACTTTCTTCCCAATGAGTAACTTAACCACCGAACCCTTTTCCTTTTTTTCAAAGTTTTAAGGATAAATCAAAATGGCGTGTCGACTCCGTTTTTCATAAAATTGGTGTCTTCAAACTGAGGTGAACGGCGACCCTTTTTCGTAAAAGGAAACGGGGCACATTCACAGGAGTGTATTGGCGAAGCCCTAGCTTAAAGAAAATGACCTGGAAGCCCCTCTTTAGAGATATGTTTTGGCTTTGAGTCCAAAATGATCGGTACAGCCCCAGCCTGTTTGGTCGTTCGAGGATATCCTGAAGTGTTTCCGGTGCGGCCCAATCCAAGTTGAACCTTATGGATCCAGACGAGGCAACCATCCTTGATTTTTTTAATCAATCAGTCAACCAAAATGTAAAAGAAATGACTTGTAATGTACACTTGCAAGGGATATTTTTTTTTGAAAAGTGGGAACGAGTCCCTATTTGTGTGAATGCCTTATTTGATGTAGGCACAAAAAACCTGCTTTTGGATTCGACTCTTTTGAGAGAGTATAAGCGCAGAAAGGTTTGTGAAAGTGTATGGAAGCCCTTGCTGACATAAAATCAATGTTTAACTCTATTTTTCCTATTTTGTAGAAGAAGACTTTTCAAGACATCTGAAAACTTTTTATATTCACAATAATCACAAGATTGCTTAAAACCATTTACTAATGTTCGGGTTATTCAATAATTAACCTCAATATGATGAAATGTTTTGATTAACATGCGGAGAATGTCAACCAATATCAAGGATCAAATTTGGTTAGGTGTGAAAGAAGGTTTGTGTATAGGAGGGGCCATTGATGAGATCGGGTTTACGGATTTGTATGTGTTTATGACTGGACTATTTTTGGCTGCCTACATTCCTTAAGGTAAGGAGCTCAGGTTTCCGTAGTTTGAGGCCGAACTGAGTTTTGGCTTTGGGTAAGGGTATGAATATTAGTGGTTCCTTTGGTGAAAATATTCTGATGGAAGGTTGGATAATGAGGCACGGGCCTTGAGATGATTTCTTGACAAGTCGCATTTGACGGCTACTTCATTGATTCCATTGCCTGTTGGTCGTTGCTCTCACAGGAAGAGAAAGAATTTAAATATAGCTCAAGGACTTATGATACGCTCTTGCTTTTGCCTAAACTGCTCTACTGGTTTTGACAACTTCTATTTCTTCGAGCCTTAAATTCGTCCATTTGTTAAGGTTCTGACTAGCGGTGCTGGGTCCTTGGCTTCATTTTTGCCTTGTTGGAACTTATTTGATACACACGAGGGGGAAGGAAAGCCCCTAGCTTATTGTCGACATGAGAACAATCATTTAATGATGAGTAACACTTGTTATTCCATGATTTTTTCGCCGTCGTTGGCTTGGTCAAGGTGATGGTAGGGATATGATATGGCTTGATGGAGGCCTTTATGTGGGGTATGGTAAAGTGTATAGGGGAGCTATCGTTTGAATTTCTCACACCAATTAATCAAAACATTAATCATTTGGGGAATTATTTGTTGAGCAATGCATGTGATCATATAGAACAAAACCATTTCATTAAATGTAATGTGGGGGTGTAAATAATTTCTCAAGTATAGCAAGAAAATAAAGAAGACTCATATATAGAAAATTAAATATTTAACTACAATGTCTGAGGAGGACTTGATTGAAAACAATAAATGTCCGAGATGAGATTGATTGAATGAGAAAAGTACTAGAACCTACGAAGTTTGACTGTATGACTCTCTCTTTTTTTCTCTTTTTTTTCTTTATACGTAGCTCCTAGTCTAGCAGACTGTCATGAAAAATTCATCTTTGTTGGGGGGGAGAACTAGACTCGAGGGTGCTTCACACTGTATCAAGTAATGACACTTGGACCATCATCAAAGTCTTCAAACTTGTCAATTTGTCCCCTCGTAAAAGAGCCCCAATATATCAGAGAGGGAGCATTTAAAGGCGGATCCGGTGTGAAATGTTGCTCTGATGCTCAATCAATTTTACTTGTTGAATTAGACCCAATCCTGAATAGTTAAGGCCATCTATCGCAGCTGTTCAAATAGTTTCACTTATTACCCAAATGATACTTTTCTTGACATTCGAGCGCGACTTGCATTTCCTTGCAATAACACTCCTCTTGAGTCTTAAGTGTGGCTTCAACTGCAATTTTCAGTTCTTCCATGTGACGCTCCTCTTGGGCCACAAGCTTCTTCGTCAAGTAATCGAGGGTCACCAGAGACATGGCGTGTGATTGACGATTGACAAATTGTAAAAAAATTCAAAGCCTTTTTATAAAGTTTAAGTCGCGGTCAATTTACAAAGCTCATTTCTTTATTTGACCAAAATCAAAATAAAGATTGAGGATGGAGATGGAACACAACGACTAATGATCAAAATGAGGGTTTTTCGTCGGTCAAAGGGGGGACGACCGAAGGTTTAAGGAGCAGAGTGATAAAAGGTCAAGGATTGGATTATGTATAGTCAAGGGAAGGATTGGGAGGAGTCAAAGAGGTGTAAAACGACTCATACGAGGTTGGAGGTAAAGAGATGAAACGAACAAGGCTCATGCAACATGCTTTTGTTGTTTTCATAATTTTGACAAGAAATAAAGGTTGAGAGGGTGCACGTTGCTTACATAACCCTATGATGAGAATCTCGAGTCGCCGTAGTTCGAGGTAGATTGGAATGCAAGAAACGTAAAGGCATATCGAGATATGAAATCTCAGAAGAGAATCCCACTAAAAGATAATGAGACATGAAATCTTGTGACCTCTTAAGGTCGCGAAAGGTGGGTGTCGTCTTAGGCACAAAAAGGGGTATGACCTCTTTGAGGTCGAGGAAAGGATGTGGCCAATTTTGGCGCAAAGCAGGAGATGGCCTCTTTAAGTCGAGATTGGAGATCGGACCTTGAAAGGTCGAGATCGGAAATTAGACCATGGAAGGTCGAGATCATAGATCAGACCGTGAAAGGCCGAGAACATAGATCGGACCGTGAAAGGTCGGGAACGAAGTTCAGACCGTAAAAGGTAGAGAACGGAAAGTGGACCGTGAAATGTCGAGATCGGAGATCCGACCGTGAAAGGTCTAGATTGAATTCAGACCGTGAAAGGTCGATAACGAAAATTGGATCGTGAAAGGTAGAGATCGAAGATCAAACCGTGAAAGTTCGGGATCGGAGATCGGATCGTGAAAGGTCGAGAACGGAGATCGGACTATGAAAGGTCGGGATTGGAGTTCGGACCGTGAAAGGTCAAGATCGGAAATTGGACCATGGAAGGTCGAGATCAGAGACCAGACCGTGAAAGGTCGGGAATGGAATGGAAATTTCATCGTGAAAGGTCGGGAATGAAGTTCAGACCGTGAAAGGTTGAGAATGGAAATTGGACCGTGAAAGGTCTGGAACGGAGATCGGAACGTGAAAGGTCGGGATTGGAGTTCGGAGCGTGAAAGGTCGAGATCGTAAATTGGACCATGGAAGATCTAGATCAAAGATCAGACCGTGAAAGGTCGGGAATGGAGATCGGACCGTGAAAGGTCAGGAACGAAGTTCAGACCGTGAACGGTCGAGAACGGAAATAGGACCGTGAAAGGTCGAGATCGGAGATTGGACCGTGAAAGGTCGGGATAGGAATTCAGACTGTGAAAGGTCGAGAATGAAAATTGAACTGTGCAAGGTTGAGATCGGATCGTGAAAGGTCGGGATCGGAGATCGGACCGTGAAAGGACGGGATCGAAGATCGGACCGTGAAAGGTCGGGATCAGAGATCGGACCGTGAAAGGTCGGGAACGAAGATCTGACCATGAAAGGTCGGGAACGGAGATTGGACCGTGAAAGGTCGGGAACGAAGTTCGGATCGTGAAAGGTCGGGAATGGAGATCGGACCGTGAAAGGTCAAGTTTGTTGATCAGACCGTGAAAGGTCAGGATCGGAGATCAGATCGTGAAAGGTCTGGAACGGAGATCGGACCGTGAAAGGTCGGGAATGGAGATCGGACCGTGAAAGGTCGGGAATGAAGTTTAGACCAAGAAAGATCGAGAACAGAAATTGGATCGGGAAAGGTCGAGATTGGAGATCGGACCGTGAAAGGTTGAGATCGGAGATCGGACCATGAAAGGTCGGGAACGTAGATCGGACCGTGAAAGGTCGGGAATGGAGATCGGACCGTGAAAGGTCGGGATTGGAGTTTAGACCGTGAAAGGCCGGGAACGGAAATCGGACCATGAAAGGTCGGGAACGGAGATCGGACCGTGAAAGATCGGGAATGGAGATCGGACCGTGAAAGGTCGCGATTAAATATTGGATCGTGAAAGGACGAGATTAGAGATTGGACCATGAAAGGTCGAGATTAAAGATTCCATAAATGGGACCATGCAATTGTTATTTTATTAATTGTTCAAGTTTACTTAAAACATGCCTTATCAGAATCCTAAATGGTTGGAAAAGATTGCTCTTCTTTTTCACAACTACTCTAGCCTGGGTTAATGGAGTCCATCACTACGTCTATAGGCTCTTCATTTTTCACCTGTATTTTGTCTTCCTGTAGCGATGCGCGAGTTTTTAATATCTTTTTGAGTCGCCACCTATATTATTCATTTGGAAACATAGAAAAAGCATTTGAAAATAGATTTTGGGTTCGGGGCTTTGGTTATGGAATGGGAAGGTCAAGGAGCACCCATTCCACCCAATCCGGAGATCGGTCTTGCTAAAAAAGAGAGAGATTTTCAAAGAAGGAAAATATTGTGAATAATAAATAAAATAAAGATCCCTTTAACGAGGTTAAACGGAATATAGGATCGATTGCTTCAAGATCATCCCCATGATTTGGAGAGGCTCTAGGCTGATCCTAGATTCAATGTATTTATACCACTCTAATAATCAATTAGAAAGGGAAAGGAAGATTACCTTGCGTGAAGCAATTTGGACAGAGTTTTGACTCAAGTTTAGAGTTGAACCTTGACTCGGACAGAGCTTCACCTCAGTCCTTGATTCGTGCTTCGATGTTTGTTTATCAATAAGGTTGACAGACAAACTTTAGATGATTTTAGGGGTGATTTACAGGAATCTTTCAGGGAGAGAAACCAGTAAATGTGGGGGTTTTGACTTGAAAAGTCTGGGATCCTAAATACTGAAAGTCTTCAGGTATTTATAGGTGTTAGAGAGGTGTTGAAGATGAGATCAAACACCTTGGGAGGGTTCCAGAATCCAAACTTCATTGGATGGCCGGATGGATAAAGTTTTATCTCAAAAAAGATTGAAATCGACGAGGAAACTGTTATCTGCGGTCTGCAGAACTACTTTATCTCGCGCGAGACACGCTATTCTGCGTGAGATAAGGTAGTCTGTGGACAATTCTGCCCTTCCCTCGTTATTTCGTATGCAGTTTTGTCCCAAACTAACGGTCGTTAGTCAAAACTTAACGAAACATGACGAAATGGTGGATTTCTATTTGTTGACTCAAGGCGAGACTTAGAGCGGTATAAATGTGCTCCGATGGGTTCAGAATGGGGTGTCTAAAGAGCCCCTCGTCGATAAGTCTTATGGAAGAAGTCATGTCGATGATAGAAAAGACATCATTCTGAACATCGGGATGGTCGGGCCGCACGACTTCCTACGTATCTCTATCGGAGAATCAGACCATAACATAGTTCGACTCCAAAATACGAAAAGGCTGCTTTAGGTATTTTGAAAATCATTTTGAAAATTGAGGAGATTTTGTTTTTTGAAAAGGTAAATTCATACTGAGGAATCAAATCAAGGCCAAATTCTGAATATACCTGTCTGTCTAAAGATTCGCCTGTCTAGGCTCCGAACCTGCGGGGAAATATGTTAGAAAACAAAGGTTTACCTGTCTGGTCCTTTGAGTCCTGTTGGTTTTGTGACGATTCGCCTGTCTAGGCTCCAAATCGGGCTTTTTATTGAGGATGACGATTCACCTGTTTGGGCATTGAATCGGGCTTTTTATTGAGGATGATGATTCACGTGTTTGGGCATTGAATCAGGCTTTTATGATGATGGTTCACCTGTCTGGGCGTTGAACCGGGCTTTTTGATTTGACGATCCACCTGTCTGGGCATTGAATCGGGCTTTTGATTTGACGATCCACCTGTCTGGGCGTTGAATTGGCTTTTGTGATGACGGTTTACCTGTCTGGGCGTTGAACCAGGCTTTTTGATTTGACAATCCACCTGTCTGGGCATTGAATCGGGCTTTTGATTTGACGATCCACCTGTCTGGGCGTTGAATCGGGCTTTTGATTTGACGATCCACCTGTCTGGGCGTTGAATCGGGCTTTTGATTTGACGATCCACCTGTCTGGGCGTTGAATCAGGCTTTTCTTTTGATTTGACAATCCACCTGTCTGGGCGTTGAATCGCGTGAAATGAGTTGATCTCTGGATCAATCATTTTCGGGCGACTGGTGCCGTATTGGGCGATTGTGCGGGTGTCACGTTCGGCTCATTCCGTGACTTGCGGTGCCGATTTTTCAACGTTTCCTTTTTAGTGTGTTACTTCCAAGGGTAAATGTGTAAAAATTTTGAATTTTGACATTTTGTAGACGCTTATTGTCGGGGACAATTTCGTACATTTCCAGAAGGTATATCTCGTGCGAGATAGCTTGTCTTGTGCGATACATCCACTGTCGGGGCAATATAACAGCAGCTGCTGTTTATTTTGAAAAACACTTATTTTCAAAATTTCTTTCCCAGCTCGAGCCAAGGCGATTTTTCTCTGCAATTTCCTGCTCGTTGTTCGTTGATTCCTTCCTTCAATCAACCCTCAATCCCTTCTCCTTCCAATATCGATGGCGCAAGAGAGGAAAAATCCAATTTTGGGGAGTCATTTGCTTGGCAAGGATTACCCCCGTGACGACCTCACTTTCGATAGGAATATGCACATCTCTCATGCCGTTCGTGAAGGTTTGGTAAGAGCATTTCGTGCATTGCATTGCATTTGAATCCATTTTTTGAATCCCAATTTCATCAAATTGGCAGCTCTTCTTGTTTTTGTCTAGAACTTGGTTCTATCTTGCATGCTTTGATTTTGTTGAATTTGTTGCTTGTTTGACGTTGCATTGTGTGCGTATGAGTCCCCTACATATCATGGATTGTAGGAGGGGTTGATTCGGGTAGTCAAATGTCTCTTTGAGCATGCTTTTCTTGTGCGCACGCTAAGTGTTCGATGAAATGCCTCAATGAGAATTTTCTTCTATTTCTTTGAATTTTTGCCATGGGATGATTTCTAGCATTGCCCTTTTGCTTTTCCTATGTTTTGCAGTCGTACAGGCCGACCAAGAATTGTCGTGGGAGTCCGAAGCTTGCCAAAGCTTTATGGGATAAAATCAAGGGCTTAAATGGCGTTCGAGCTAGGATGGCTCAAACGGGGCTTCTGACTTTCGTTGACAACATCCAGGGGATGAGGCGGACTCCCCAAGTCCTTCAGGCAATCCGAGAGAGATGGTGGGACACTACTCACACAGTGCATCTTCGATTTGGGGAAGCTACCATGACCCTGGCAGATTTTCTTGCTATTACGGGGCTGGAGTTCACCGGTGAGGCCCTCCCAAAGATTGCGGGTTACAAGCCTGCGAGCCCAGCCGTGTGGAGGCAGCTGATTGGTTTTGCCCCTAACAAGGTTAAGGGATTTGCTGCTGAGTTATCACCTCTCCGGACTCATCTTGAGGCTTATGCGGTTAAGCCAAATGCGGATACAGATCGGTTGGTGCGGGGTGCCCTAGGGTATATTCTGTCAGAGTCCATCTTTGCGAACCATTCTTCTACGGCCCGTCTCTCTCTCTTAGGTTTGTTAGTTGATTTGGATGCTGTGAGGACTTATGATTGGGGCTCAGCTGGGCTGGCCTTCTGTTATCATGCCATGGATGAGGCGTGTAGGCATACCAAGGATACTCTGTCAGGGTATTCTTATGCTTGGGAGGTATGCTTTTGATTCTGTCTCTGTCTTTTATCTGTACTTCTTGTCTATGTTTTGTACTGAATCTGTTATGTTTTCTTGTACAGCTATGGGGCTACGTTGTCTTTGGACTGTACAAGTTTGAGTTGGAGCGTCGGGACCCTCTATTTTCGGACATCAGGAGGTAGAGCCACCCCAATCGTACTATGGATGAGGAGGAAGATCAGGATTGGACCCTGACGGTTGCAGAGACGCGGGCCATGTTGGAGGCCTTTGAGTTTGAGCGGCTGGGCCTTTATCCGTGGACCTTGGTGGAACAGGAGGTTCACCGTGCTTGGGATGCCACTGCGATGCAGAGGATCTTGGTATCTCTGGAGGGGGATACCATGTATTTGGGCAAGTGAGTCTTCCCTCAGCATGGCCGGGGTTCACTGCCATATATGGTGCCAGCGGATCCGCCGAGGGCGATGTGCCCTACCCACTTCATTCTTGATGATGACTATGCTGACCTTGTGGAGGGTTGTGCGGCGATGGATCGCGTTGTCCGAGGAGCTTCATATGCGGAGTTCTTGCCTCGTCTGATGGGTCCCCTCTTGGTAGGTGCTAGGCGGTCATTTGCTCGGGCTTCCACCTCTGCTTCGGCCTCAGGCTCATCAGCCCCCAGCACTTCTTCCCAGTATGCAGGTCCTCTGCCTTTTGCACCGGATTATGGTCCTCCGAGCTACACATACATGATGGGGAGCATGCCGATGGTGGGCCACATCCCGATCCCGGACCATATTCCTGAGGGTTACCGTCTCCCATCTGACGTCTCTTCGGTATGTTTCTGTTCATACTATTTCCCGTATTCATCCATATATATGTATATGTTCGACTTCATCTGCTCTTTTTTTTTCAGATTACCATGTCCGCGACTGATTACAACCGTGGGGCGAGCAGGATGGCGGGATTGATGTCCTTGGTGTCGGACCTGTTCGAGCGGCTATTTCAGAAGGCAACTTTGGCAGCTTCGACGGTAGCCCCTGCAGTGACCCCGACTTGTCGAGCCAAGCGGTCGAGGAGGGATGGTAGCCCCCACGGTGGTGAAGGCGGAGGTGCCGACGGCTCGAGCGACTTGATGGCGTGATCCCCCTTTTTCTCCCCATTGATTTCTTGAAAACTTGTATATATTGGCCGTGTGGGCCCATACAATTTTTCTTTCTTTTGGTACCTATTAGCACGTAGGTAGCACAAAAACAAAGTTTTCTTTCCTAGTCCTAGGTCTAATTAATTAACTTTTTAACCTTCTCGACTTCCGTGATTGGAGTGAAATGACCATTTGGGTCACAGTTTTGAGCTTGGTTTTGGTGTTGCATGCATATTAGGAACTGTATGTGCACGTTTTCGAGACTTGTTTCATCAAGTCGGGGCTAGATCGCTTATTGGTGCAGGACTGCTGCTGAATTTGCCGAAGCGATGTGTCACGCGGGATAAGGCATCTCGCGCGAGATACGCTACCCAGGCAGAATTCCTTTCCTTCTTCCAATAGGATTTTGTCAGTTTTCCCTATAAAAACACCCCGTAGTCCGGCCAGATAACTCATCCCAGCCCTTCAAACTCTAGAGATATTCTGTTAGGGTCGAATTCTTATCTTCTTTTCCAACCCTGTGTTCCATGGCTTCCAAGGAGATTGTCCCAACGTCCATGATTGTTGATGATTTTTCTTTGCCGTCTGACGTAGTTGAAGCATTCAAACAAGCATCAAGGGATTTCGTGAGGTCATTTCGCAATCGATCTTGCAATAAGTTTATAGCAGAATTCGGATTTAGAATCCTTTTCACTTTGAAGAACCTCCAACCGGATTGGAATCTTTTGCAGGGTGCTGCTCGATTTTGGGATCCTTTCGTTCATCTCTTCAATTTTTCTCTTAATGAGATGGTGCCTACTGTTGAGGAATTTGCCATTATCTTGGATATGTCGTTGACCGGTGAGATTTCTGTTCTTAAATACAATAGGAATCATTCAGAGGCTTTGAACGAATTGCTAGGGATCTCCCTTGATACTTGCTATGAGCTGGTTCACCGCAGGTGGGTAGATTGTTCTTCTTTTCCTGAGCGCTTCAGCGGAGATTTAGATGATGATGCCTTCCATGTTTACAAATGGAACTTTCTATCCCTTTCTCTTTTCGGAGATGTTTTGTTCGTATGCAGGGATGGCTTGGTTGACTCCCAATTGGTGGAAATTGTTCTGCAGGCTAGGAAACGTTCTAGGAACATTATTCCGCTAATCTTGGGTGAGACCCTTCATGGTCTTGATGAGTTTCATAAGACCGATGCCATGACTCAAGGGAGTCCTCTTTTGTTGACTATTTGGCTTAGGGAACAACTCAAGTTGGTAGCTCCTCCGTTGGATTATTCTCCCTTTACGTACCATATGAGGAAGTTGTTGATCAAGAATCTCTCGGTGGATGAGTGGGCCAAGCTGATTGCAAAGACTGCGACTGCTGATATCATTTGGTGTCAACCTTACTGGAGATTGAACAAGTATGTTGCCAATACCAAGGGTTTTGACAGGGTTGTTCTCCCGGGTTTGCGAGATTCCTCCTTTTATTTTCCCAAGCGGGTGCTCCGTCAGTTTGGTCAGTAGCAGGACACTTATCTTTTCGAAGGGGCCTCTCGTGAGGTGTTTTATATCAGTGTGGAGTTTGCGAAGGTGTTAGCTCAAGCATGGGGTGAAGGAACTATTCGGGACCGCTGGTCGAACCTTCGGACCTTTGGTGCAAGCATCTTCTTATCTGACAAATATTTGGATTGGTTCCTTCATACCGGTCATCCTAACGTGGAGAAGATTGATGATCTGCGGCTTTCACTGTTAGGGGATTCCTTTGTAGCTAGCAGTATTTTGCGAAGGAGCGAGGCTCAGTCCGATCCTGCTAATGTACGGACTGATCCAACCCAGGATTTTCTTGATGGGGATTGGTATGAGAGGCGAGGCGAGGCAAGGGTATGCCCGGAAAGATGCAAGCTTTAGATAGGCCCAATGTCTTCAAGAGGCTTTCGGAGTCCGTTTTCACTTGCCTCGAGGGATGTTCTTCATCGAAGGGCTCAAAGCGCAAGAGAGATCGCGATGACGGTGGTGATCATATCCGCCGGCCTACCAAGTCAATGAAAGGCTAGATCTTAAAGAGTACCAAGAGATTGCTTTGATAGATCAATAGTTTTATTATATTTTTTTTTCAAGATTGTTAGCTTAGTAAATTAGTCGTTGTGGTTAGGATTTCCCTTTTGTCATTAATAAAATGCATTTGATTAATAAAAGGATAAAATTAGATTTATTTATTTGATTAGACCAAACCCGAAGGCTGCCTACGTTCCTCTTTTACATCAATTAAATAAGAGGCCTCCCTCTTTTTTAGATTTATTTATTAGATTTATTTTTGAGAGAAAAAGGACGAAATACGGTTTCAGACCGAGGGGTAATCTCGCGCGGGACAAGGCCTCCCTCTTTTTTTTTTTTCTATGCACACCCTTTCTTTTGCCTAGACTGCCCCTTTGGGTTTTTAATCTAACGGGCTTCTTTTCTTGTGCAAGCTCTAATTTTTGCCTAGGCCGTCCCCTTCGGGATTTTCAACCTAGCGAGTATTTTTTTCTTTTTAAGAGACCAAGTCACGCAAAGTATTTCTTGAGTTTGTCCATGTTGAATGGCTTCGGTAGCTCATCTCCATCTAGGTCCACCAGCTGAAGGGCTCCCCCAGAGAATATCTTCTTCACGATGTAGGGTCCTATCCATCTTGGTCCCCACTTGCCTAGCGGGTTGAAAGGTCCAGGACGATGTTCACGGAGAACCAGGTCGCCTACTCTGATATTCCTTGTCTTGACCTTTTTGTTGAAAGCTCTTGCCATTCTTCTTTGGTAAGCTTGAGTGTGCTCGGCTGCTTTCAGCCTCCTTTCATCTAGCAAGGCTAACTTTTCGTATCTGCTTTCTAGCCAGTTGACTTCATTCACTTGGTTTTCTAGGAGAACTCTTAGTGATGGTATTTCCAATTCTATCGGTAGAACAGCCTCCATCTCGAATGTGAGGGCGTAGGGAGTCTCCCCTGTAGCGGTTCGGACTGAGGTGCGGTATCCCCAAAGTGCGAAGGGTAGCTTGTCGGGCCAGTCTTTCCCAGTGATTGCCATTTTTCTGATGATGGTTTCGATGGTCTTGTTTGCGAATTCAACTGCTCCATTCGTCTGAGGCCTGTAAGGAGATGACTTATGCCTTATGATTTGTACTCTGTTAGGAGGTGATCGGTTTCTTTTTTGAAGTGCAAGCCATTATCGGATATCATCTCTTGCGAGACCCCATATCGGCAGATGATGTTATGCTTGATGAATTCTGCTACCTTTCTGGCATTCAAAACTTTGTAGGAGGTGGCCTCGATCCATTTAGTGAAATAGTCGATGGCTACTAGGACGAAACAGTGTCCATTGGCTCCTGCGGGTGTGACCTTTCCAATCACATCTATGCCCCATGTTGAGAACGACCAAGAAGTCGTCACAGGATATAGTAAGGAAGGCGGTGCGTGCTGAAGGTTGGCGTGTATCTGACACTTATGGCATTTCTTGACCATTCTGGTACAGTCGGCATCCATGGTTAGCCAAAAGTGCCCTTGTCTGATGATCTTTTTGGCGAGTATGTTTCCGCTCATGTGGGTTCCACATATACCTTGATGAACATGGTCCATTATTTCTAGGGCCTCTTCTTCGGTGGCACAAAGGAGGTTTCCTTGGGAGTGTTCCTTGAATAGACGCCTAGCAATGATGACGTAGTTAGCTGCCAGCCTTTTAAGGGCGATCTTAGTCTTCTGGTCGGTCTCAGGCGGGATGGTTCCATCTAGGATGAAATGCCAAATGTCATGGTACCACGGTTTCTTTTCAGAGTCCTCAACGGTGGCACATTCGGATGACCATTTGTCTTTGCAGTCATGGAGATCTATAATGGCGCAGTAGGCAAGAGTTGCGCGCCGGGTTATTTTGAAGGGTTTGATTGCCTTTCCTGCAGGGATTTCGACCAAGGAGGCGAGTGTAGCCAATGCATCAGCAAACCGGTTGTTGTCTCTAGGAAGATAGTGGAATGAGATATCCTGAAATTGTTGCACCAACTCTTGGAGGTGGGCATTGTATCTTTAAAGGGTTGGATCTTGGATCCTCCACTTCTTCAGTGTCTGATTGATGATTAACTGGGAGTCCCCAAATACCTCAAGTTCAATCACGTCGCGCTCTAGGACTGCCTCAAGCCCCGCTATGCAAGCTTCATATTCTGCGGTGTTGTTGGTGGCATCAAAGTCGAGACGTATTGCTAGTGGAGTATAGATGTTGTCGGGATCTACTAACAACATTCCGATGCCGAATCCTTTCTTGTTGGCTGCGCCGTCGAAAAATAATTGCCACTTATTTTCATCTTCTATACTCATGATGTCTTAATCAGGGAATCGCGGGTCTTCCCCCTTCACATCGTCGCAAGGAAATTCGGCCAACTGATTTGCGAATACGCTCCCCCTGACGGATTTCTGAGTGACGTAAGTGATTTCATATCCCGCGAGCATGAAGTACCATTTAGCCAGTCTCGAAGACAAATTTGATTTGTCTAGGATGTACTTCAAAGGATCCATTCTTGCGATGAGAAGAACCGGGAAGGCTTCCATATAGTGCTTTAGTCTTTGTGATACCTAGACAAGAGCAGCGTAAGATTTGTCAAGTGGAGAGTAGTTAATTTTGCTGCCTTGGAATCTGCGAATGACGAAGTAGATTGCATTCTCTGTGTGTGAATCAGGCTGTTCTTGAGCGAGCATAGCCCCTAGCGCATTGTTAGTAACCGTGAATACATGTTCGGCCACCGCCTCGGTTTCCTCTTGAGTGAGTTCATTAGAGGTGGAGCCTGATTCTAATGTGAAAGTTACAGGGCCTATCTTCCTGCGGGGATGGGGAGTACAACCAAGCTCTTTGATCATGAAGTCCTCGTTAACAACTGGTCCCCCGGTGACGTGCCAGTTTAGAATTGGCTCATCACATTTCTGTATTAACTTTGTGTAATCAATAGTTGGAGCGTCCCCCTTGGAGATTGCATGGATCTGGCTATCTTCTAACCGGCACAGGTCTTCGAACTGTCGCAGCATGTCTTCTCCCAACACAAAGTCCCATTTGCTGGTCATTTCTGTCTTCGTGCCCCCACAAATCTTTAGGGATTAGTGGGATGAGTTCTGTTTCATTTGGTGAAGCATCGCAGTCGCTGAAGATTTTAAAGCCCGGTTGGCGCTTTCCTTTATCGTCAGTCCATGGTTCTGAAAAGATAAAGTATGGGATGCTTTCCCCTTCCCGGACGAAGTAGCCATTGAGTGTCTTTCGATATGGCTCGAGGTTGCAGTTTTTGACCTTTGGGTCATTATGGCCTTTGTACGCGGTTCCTTCCCACTTGACTTGAGTGAAGTCCCACTTTTCTTCGTCATCTCCATCGGGGATGGAAATGATGTATCCTAGGCCATGCTTCGTGTGTGGTAGGGGAACTGGTGGTGGTTCCGTTATCCCTTGTAAGTGTTTTCCAAGTCCTAATTCAGGAAAGTATCCTTTTGCTTGCATCATTCTCCAAACAGGAAGGTTTCCAGAAAATCAAAGTGCTTAGGAGTAATTGTTTTTCGTTGCAAGTTTTTATGACATTCACGGTGCCTTCTTTCTTGATTGAAATAAGTAATCAGGACTGAAAGGAAAAACACTGACTAACTATTATTGAAAAGCAAACTCGATACTCTTGCCCACAAATGAGGATTTTAGGCAAGTAGTACCCAAACTAGACTAGACTGCCAATCGTTTCTTTTGCAAATAAAAGTAAATGACTGAAAGGAAAAAAAAAAGATCTCATTTTTCTATCTCTTCCAACTTATGGTGCCTCCTCTAGGAGCAACTTTGACGAGGCCGCTGTCAATTAAATCTTGGATTGCATTCTTCAGGTTGAAACAATCATCGGTATGGTGGCCATGGCATTGATGGTAGTAGCAGTAGAGGTGTGGAGCCCGTCCTTCTCTTTTGGGTATGTAACCCTCCATTGGGCTCATCTTTCCATCCTTGTGAAGACTTCTGAAGAGATGACCGAGGGAGATCCTTCCAATGTCACTGAAAATCCTACCCTTCCTTCGTTTAGCCATTTGATTATGGAGGTCTCGAATATGGTTCTCGTAGTGTTGCACAAAGACATTGTGGCGAGACTGATATTCTGCTTCCATTTGCTCCTTGAGGTCACGGTAAAGAGTATTGAGGCAATACTTGACCCTCTCATCAATGTCATCTTCAATGTGGGCTTCGAGGGTGTTACACTTTTGGGTCATAGCCTCGAGTTCACTTTTGACCTCCTCGAGTTCTTCAATTAGTATTTTTGTCTTCTCAGCTTGAATGGACTCTTCCAAGTGACGCCATTCGTTTCTATTGTCAATATGTTGCAGAGCTTTGGCGAGTTGAGCCTTGATGCCACTTAACTCTTCTTGCACAGATGATTGCCCGCTGTCGTAGTCACTTTCCATCTTCCGGAAATCCCTAGAAATTCGGGTGGCAAGTAAATCGAAGGCTTCCCTCCAACCTTCAACATGCTCCATTTCAGCGACAAGAGACTTGGTCATCTTCCGCAAATCTTCCTCTTCGAGGTCTTTCTTAGTGATGAAGTACTTTTCCGTAGACATTGTGTTGGGAGTCTTAAGATTGAGTAGCTTCGGAAAACTGACAGAAGAGATGCAGAGAGGGTGTCAAGATCAAATCTAGCCCCAACGAGTCGGAAGCAGGCTTAAATGGTTCAGGCTCAAACACAGCAATCTGGGGTATTATCTCGCGCGAGACATGTAGTCACGCACGAGACAATCACACGAAAAGTCGATTTTTATTAGACCTAATTTTTGGTTGGAACGGAGAATCCGTTTTGAGGGGTTTCTAAGGCCTTTATCAGAACCTAACGACTAATCAATCTGTCCGATTTTTGTAAAACAAAGCCATGTAAGATTGTTTTGAAGGATTTTTTTTTCTTCTTAAAGGGACTTCCGAAAGGGTCATTCCGAAGGGACTTTTCCGAAGGGACTTTTCCGAGTCCTTCTTTATTGTCAATTTTACATGGCTTTATTTTGGTCAAAAACAAGAAAAGATCACCGAGTCAAACCGACCGGTCACGGAGTGATCCTAAAAAGACAATCCACATGAAATGTGGCGATGCAGGGCTGGAAGGCTAGGCTCCCCGCGATATTACAATCTAAATGGATTGAATACGCGGAGTGGGATGATCCAACTTCGGAGAGACCGGTGACTAGGTAGTTACCGTCATCCGTCCTTAGTGTGGGTCCCGGGTTTATAGAGGGTATGTAGTGCAATGACAGATATAGCATGAGTGCGCGTGTGTGATAGTCAATCTAGGTGATAGATAAAATAGAGATTTTTTTTGAAAAATAAAAGAAAAACAATTAGTGGCCGCACCAAATGGTTGCCTACATTTCTCCCAAACTAGGAAGACTCGGGCCATCATAGTTCCAATTAATGAGATAGAGAGAGATGAATAAATTAATTACAACTCCCGAATCCCCAATGGACCGGACTTTAATAAAATAAAATCCAATCACACGAAGTTTATAAATAACAATCAATTATTTAAACTAAAATATGGATTCTAGTTCAACATCTTAAGGGAGGCCTTAAGATGAGGAAACTCTGCAGATAATGAATTCTAGGATCCCCCTTGCGTGTTCGACTCTTGTCTTGGACCTCGAGACGAACAGGGAAAACCAGAATACACCTGATTGCCGAAGCGATATCTCGCGCGTGATAGGATGTCTCGTGCAAGATATGCTTGGTCTGGATAAAAAAATGAATTTATTATTTTTTTTTTTGAAAACCTCTCTTTTATTTTTGACGCAAGTTTAAGCCTCTTTATATTTACAGTCCCCAGCGGAGTCGCCACTGTAGCGATGCGCGAGTTTTTAATATCTTTTTGAGTCGCCACCTATATTATTCGTTTGGAAACATAGAAAAACCATTTGAAAATAGATTTTGGGTTCGGGGCTTAGGTTATGGAATGGGAAGGTCAAGGATCACCCATTCCACCCAATCCGGAGATCGGTCTTGCTAAAAAAGAGAGAGGTTTTCAAAGAAAGAAAATATTTTGAATAATAAATAAAATAAAGACCCCTTTAACGAGGTTAAACGGAATATAGGATCGATTGCTTCGAGACCATCCCCATGATTTGGAGAGGCTCTAGGCTGATCCTAGATTCAATGTATTTATACCACTCTAATAATCAATTAGAAAGGGAAAGGAAGATTACCTTGCGTGAAGTAATTCGGACAGAGTTTTGACTCAAGTTTAGAGTTGAACCTTGACTCGGATAAAGCTTCGCCTCAGTCCTTGATTCGTGCTTCGATGTTTGTTTATCAACAAGGTTGACAAACAAACTTTAGGTGATTTTAGGGGTGATTTACAGGAATCTTTCAGGGAGAGAAACCAGTAAATGTGGGGGTTTTGACTTGAAAAGTCTGGGATCCTAAATACTAAAAGTCTTCCGGTATTTATAGGTGTTGGAGAGGTGTTGAAGATGAGATCAAACACCTTGGGAAGGTTCCAGAATCCAAACTTCATTGGATGGCCGGATGGATAAAGTTTTATCCCGAAAGAGGTTGAAATCGACGAGGAAACTGTTATCTGCAGTCTGCAGAACTCTTTTATCTCGCGCGAGACACGCTATTCTGTGATTGATAAGGCAGTCTGTGGACAATTCTGCCCTTCCCTCATTATTTCGTATGCAGTTTAGTCCCAAACTAACGGTCTTTAGTCAAAACTTAACGAAACATGACGAAATGGTGGATTTCTACTTCTTGACTCAAGGCGAGACTTAGAGCGGTATAAATGTGCTCCGATGGGTTCAGAATGGGGTGTCTACACTTCCCAGGGCGGCCAACCTTGAGCGAAGGTCCTCTAGGGCAAGCGAATTCCACTAACCACAAATGGAAACGACCTTAAGGACCAAGCCTGTCATATGCATTTCAATGCACATGCCATGCGAATTGCGATCGAGGCCAATATCTTTAAGTCTAGATCGGGTCAAAGTTGGCATGACCTTTCTTTGTCTCGCTTTCGCTAGGGATCTTTGACTTTTAGATATGACTAGGTCTTAATTGTCATGGGTTGTGCATTAAAGGCTCGACGAAATGGTGTCACATTGAGCGTTGATGTATATCTAATATAGGTCAATGTCTAAGTAAACACTAGAAATCAAGATCGGGTCAACAGGTGACCCTGCTGAGCTTGCTTTTGCAAGGAACCTTGACTTTTAGGTTTTGACTCAGAAGATGACCAAAATGGAGTATACATTTAGGATTTTGGACATGGACTAGGCCAAAAAAACAACCAAGTCTCGGACAAAAAGTGTGACGTAAATAGTGCATTGCTGACACTGGCGAGGATGGGTTGTTTGGATTGATCCCGTGCGCGCAAGAGAGGCATAGGAACACCTTCGAGCTACAACTGAGACCACCCCGGGTTCAGGGGTTGTAGTGTGCAAGTGTTTATGGTAAGGGTGCGCGTAGTGTGCGGTAACTAAATTCCCTTTCGAATTAAAAATAGAAATTTGCAAAATGTGTCTTAAAGACATGAATATGTGCACGAACATTTTTATGAGTAAAAAAAGGATGTTCAAAACATTTTCTGAACAAAGAAAAATGAGAGCATTTTTATGGACAAAATACGCGCAACGAAAAGAGATATTTTAAAGAGCGAGATGTATACAAAACTGTGATATACCCCGATCCGATTTGGCGCCCAACAACTGGGAGTTTGAAATGATTTTTGGGATTGAGTCAATCTTAGCGGACTTAAAAATAAACGGAGTTGCCACGCCATTTTAGTTTAGGGCCAAAACTTTGAAAAATGCCCGAAAGTAGAGAAATGAGTTCGGAGGTCACGTTACAATCCGGGAAGAACATTTGACGTTCACTCGGAATGCCTCGTAAGATGAGTCTTCCAAACTTGAAATAATGTGTGTGTGTGTGTGTGTGTTTAGAAAAGGTTTGACTTGAATGACTTTCTGGAAATAAAATAAATATGCTAGATTGGACAGAAAAATGGTTTTAAAATAGTGATGAAACTGAAAAAACAGCGGAAACTGAAAATTGTATGCAGATGACAATATCATCCGCGTGGATGAAATTGATGTACAATAACATCCACGCGGATCACCCTGCAACTTAATTTTTTTACAGTTTTCCAGTCTGTCTTTGTAATTTCCAGAAAGTTAACTGGATTTACAGAGTTTAACTGGTACTGTAACTGAAAAACAGGAAAGCAAAGAATGTTTGATTTTTGGCATCCATGCTTATCATCTCTTTCCCTAGGCTTTGATTAGTATCTCACTAATTATGTTTAGTGATGATCAAGCTAGATCAAGCCATCCCGGGGGTACATTAGGACTTGAAAGCATGTCATTTGCAAGGGGAAGAGGGATTTAGCGTGAAAGTAAGTTAATAAGACAAGATGGTAGGAAATGCTTAGAATGAAAAGATTTGGTCAAGATGTATCAACTTTAGAGTAAGATCTCTAAGGTGGTCACAAGAACGACCATCCTTGAGATCTAGGCTCAAGTGTATCTCTTACATCTTTGTTTGACCAACATGTAAGTCTAGATGATATTCATCCATGGAAAGGTTTCCAAGGTGAGCATCTTAGACTAGGAAGGGAAATTTACAAGAAAGTAAACAATATAGACCATTTAAGATGATCATCTATGGAGATTGGTTCCAAGATGACCACATTTAAGGTCAAATAAGAAAGTAAAGAATAGTAAGGTAAAAGGGAACATGGGAGATGACATAATAAAAATGTGGATCTTTTGTAGAGAATCATCCATGGATCCTAGGACAAGGAGGAAGGGGGATGAACAACAAGTAAGTAAACAAGATTACATCATTTAGACATGAAATGGATTCATGAATAAAGGAGGTTTAAGTAGGGAGAATGAGGGTTTACCAATGGTTACACCCTATTTCTTGGATTAGTGTTTAGGGCTTGAGGAGTTCAAGGCTTAGGTATGATTTTGTAGTGGATTTGTGGTTGGTTTTGGTGTTTAAGGCTGTTTGAGTGGTTAATTTGGCAGAGTAACAGTAGGAGAATGAATTTTGTTGCTGCTGAAAATGAAGGAGAAGGGCTCAAATTATAGGTTGGCCAGGGGTACAAAATCATCCGCGTGGATGATTTTGGCATGATGAATTCATCCATGCAAATGAAAGCATCAATGTGCCTGGTTTTGCAGAAAGGCGTCTTTTTACTTAGTCAAAATTTGCTTTTTACTTGGAAATGATGCTTTCCAGCGAGGCCATTGGCCACTTTTTTATTCCTAAAAGGTCCTTCCTCATTTAAATTGTATAAAATAATGCCCGAAATTCCCCTAAATGATTATAAATCATTAAATTGGGCTGACAGAACACTAACGACCCAGATTAGGGCACTTACAATAGCCCCTCGACGACGGTACTTTTAGGGAAGTGGGGTCATCGACAAAAGTGAGGATCCCAATCTGGCAAGCTTTACCTAGATGGGCGAGGAGGTGACTGAAGCGGTCGGACGGCTGGACCCTTTTAAAGGTTTCTTACGTATCCTGGACGAGAATCAAGCCGGTCGTAGTTCAGATCTTGCGGAGGAAAGGAGTGACCAAGGTGGTCAAATGGCTGGACCTCACGACCGCAGACGTACTTTTGTTGTCGAAGGTATACTTGACTAACGAAGGCGTGCTTCATCACCACAAACTTGCTCGGTTGGCGAAGGCGTGCTTTTTGTTGCCGAAGATGGACTAGACTAACGAAGGCGTACTTCATCACCGCAGACTTGCTCGGTTGGCGAAGGCATGCTTTTTTTGCCGAAGATGGACTCGACTAACGAAGGCGTACTTCATCACCGCAGACTTGCTCGGTTGGCAAAGGCGTGCTTTTTGTTGCCAAAGATGGACTCGACTAATGAAGGCGTACTTCATCACCGCAGACTTGCTCGGTTGGCGAAGGCGTACTTTTATTGCCGAAGATGGAGTCGACTAATGAAGGCGTGCTTCATCACCGCAGACTTGCTCGGTTGGTGAAGGCGTGCTTTTTGTTGCCGAAGATGGACTCGACTAACGAAGGCATGCTTCATCACCGCAGACTTGCTCGGTTGGCGAAGGCATGCTTTTTTTGCTGAAGATGGACTTGACTAACGAAGGCGTACTTCATCACCGCAGACTTGCTCGGTTGGTGAAGGCGTGCTTTTATTGTCAAAGATGGACTCGACTAACGAAGGCGTACTTCATCACCGCAGACTTGCTCGGTTGGCGAAGGCATACTTTTGTTACCGAAGATGGACTCGACTAACGAAGGTGTACTTCATCACCACAGACTTGCTTGGTTGGAAATACTTTATCGCTTAGCTTGGGAAAAAATTCGGGCTTATGATGACTGCCGGGGAAAAGAATTCGGGCTTACGATGACGGCCGGAGATGAAAATGAGGAAGGGAATGGACTTCTGTTAAGTTTTGTTGAAGAAGGACGGGCTTACTTTGGAGGTCGGGGTTGAAAATGAGGAAGGGAATGGACTTCCATTAAGTTTCGTTGAAGAAACTAACTTCAGTTAAGTTTTTGTTATGTTGGGGATCAAAGTGCAAAGTGCCAGGAATTAAAAGGGCAAAATAGGGTTTTTACCCTACATTTTCATCCGCGTGGATGAGATCAGCAGGGCGATGGGTTCTAAGAGCAGAATAGGTCGTGCTCTCTTCTTCCTCATTTTCAAACAGGTATGTCGAGAAAGAGAGAGAAAAAAGAGAAAAACCTCCATTGTTGTCCAAAATCTCTGCTAAAACCTTCGAATTCGAGGCTATGGAGCGAGGGGAAGGATCTAATGTAGGCTACCGTGGTCGGGTAAGTGGAGCGGCTGCCGCAAGACGCCTTGAGTTGGTGAGGATGAATCGGCATTATACGCTCTCACAATCAGTCAATGATGAAGTCTATCCGGATATGTGGCAACATTGGTCTACCGATGACGACCTCCGCATGGTATGATACTCAATTTTGTTGATTTCATTGATTTTGCCTCAAAATTGGTTCATTCTAGAGTTAGGACTTAAATGTCAAAAATTTGGGGCTTTTGTTGATTTTGCCCTTGTAATGTGAAATTGACGATGCTCATGTTTAATTGAATGTATGGGTAGTATGAATATGCAATTTGTTTGCGAAAAACATGAGTAATTTGCATAATGTGAAAATAAAGTGGGTAAAAATTTATCGGACTTGGGACGGGTCTTTGCATGTGTGATTTTTGTGATGGAAACTTGTTTTTATGAATACATGTGTGATAACATGATGACTGAACGTGAGAAAGAATCCATACATGCTAGATTTATGAAAATAAAGTAAATGGAGAAAAAAGTGTCCAAAAGTAGGATGGAGGTTTTTTTTTATGTGCTCATGCTATGTATGTGAAGTAGTATGTAATTTGTGCTGTTTATTGACATACATGTGTTGTGCTTACCTGCAGGGAAGAGCGAACGTCATTTAGGACAAATTGGATAAGCTGAAGACGAGGGGCTCTGTGGAGGCAGTGATTAAGCTTTGGGATGCTTTGCCCACAGCTGCTAGGGAGGGGTATAGGAGTCCTCAACAGCTTGTCGTTGACTCCAATCGGTATGGTTTTGTGGAGTGCTTGAGGGGGTTAGCGAGGATGCAGAAGAACAAGGGGCTCTACTTGGCTTTGATTGAGCATTGGTGGGACGTCACCCACACATTTCATTTCTTTTGGGGCGAGGCCACCGTGACCCCCACTGATTATGCTGCCATCACTAGCCTGTCCTTCAAGGGGCGCAACTTAAAGTGGCATGATGGTTATACCAACAGGGAGCTTGTGGATTTGTTGGGTATCGTTTCTGAGCTGAGGAAGGGGATGGGCATGGAATATGCAGTGGTTGTTGCAAAGCTGACCGAGAGCATAGCCCGGTATGACAGAGGGGACCAGACTATCTCGGTCGAGCAGGTTGCCCTCTGCTTTTTATGGTTTACTCTCTCCAGCACCTTGTTTGCGCATTCTGAGGGTACATCCGTGTTTGCTTTGCTGGGGTGCCTGGAGGACATTGATAGGATTGATGAGGTTGCCTGGTGTGAATGTGCCCCGAAAAAGGGTCGAGTTCATCTCAGTTTGAAGACACCGGTTTTATGAAAAACGGAGTCGCCACGCCATTTGGATTTATCCTCAAAACTTTGAAAAAAAGGAAAAGGGTTCAGAGGTTAAGTTACTCCTTGGGAAGAATGTTTGGCGTTCACCCAAGGAGCCTTGCAAAAGCAAGTCTTCCTAGGTCCAAAATTTGTGCTTGTTTGTGTGCTTGTGTGCATGTGTGATTTGAAAAGAGAAAGATGTGCCAAGTTTATTATCCGAACGTAAGAACCATTTTAGAAGGTTTTAGTCTGGGATACCTTGGACTTTGGTGTTTCGGGATTTTAATCCCGTGCTCACTTTGGACTTATGATCATCATTATGGGACTTATCTACCCTCCCATTAGATTAATCAACCAACATAGCCGTAGGAGCCTTGGTATGTCTTAACCTAACTTTCCTTGGGGATTTTAGTCAAATATGATCGAAAAGGCTTGTCTTTAAGTCCAAGAATGAGACTCTTTAGAAAAAGAATGAATCTTTGTCCATCGATCCTACATCTTGAGACAATGATGATTCGTAGGGACATTTTATGTTTGTCTCAAGTGATTATCGGAGATTTCGGGACTAAGACTCATTGATTTCTAAAGGGACAAAGATTGTGGCATTTTTATAATGGGATTGATGTAAAGATGGAGTCTTTACTCCAATCCTCACCATGGAAATGCGTCAAGAACCACGAGACTAGGGGAATTGGATGTAAAGATTGGATCTTTATACTCATCCTATGTCTTTTATGCCTTTGAAGGCTTTTTAGACAATCCTTGGAGAAAGAATCCAACTTTAGGGACATGGGGGAAATAGCATTAATGTAAAGATTGCATTTTTAATATGAACAATATAAGGAGTATCATTAATCTAAAGACATAATGTAAAAAAGGATGATCTTTATGGCTTTTCCTATGTCCTTAATACCTCATAAGGTGGACAATCCTTAGAAAGCTAGATCAATGGGAAGGGGATGACATATAATAGATAAGGATTACATTTTTATACATAAATATAAAGGGGAATCACATCATCTTATGGTAGATCATCCCTAAAACAAGCCACTTGTGGAATCTTGTTTATCCTAGGAAGAGGATCTCCATTTGAATCATTTGTGTAGGAGAGTGGGAAATATGAAGACTACATTGCAAAGATCAAAGCTTTATGACAATAATAAAGATAAACAAAAGGTAACAATGGAAATAAGAGTATAAGGGAATGTATCAAAGGTAAAGGAAGGAGAGATTACCAATATTGGTTTTTCTCTATCTTCCAAGGGAGTTTTCCTAGGCAATATCTATTTAGGAAGAGATTAAGGTAGGATTGGTGTATGAGAGAGGATGGATTTATGTGTTTTTTGGGACTGTAAGTCGACTTGGTATTTCTGCAGAGTAACAGTGCTCAAAATTGTATATGAAAATGAATAGAGGAGGCCTCTATTTATAGGCTTCTGGTGTGCTTCTAATGAAGCCGCCCGGCGTGATCTTGCGGCTAATGAAGCCGTCCGGCGTCTTCTTCTGTTGCGTCAGCTTATTTTGGGAAACATGCAAGGTGGCAGATTGGAAGCTTCTTTCCAGCGAGGTCCTATCCCGAATTCTAATTCCTAATAGGTCATTCCTTGCTCAGAAAGTATTGAAAAGTTCCCGAATTGCCCCTAAACTTTATGAAAGTTTGGGGAACTGCTAGGAAACTTTAATTGGAAGGCATGAGCCAGATTTGGGTACTTACAAAAGCCCCTCGGCAATGGTACTTGCGAAGTAAGTGGGGTTGTCGATAAAAGTGAGAATCCAATCTGGTGAACTGCTGAGATGGATTGGGATTGGGTGACCAAGGAGGTCGAGTGGCTGAACCTTTTGGAAGGCTACCTACGTATCCCAAAGAGGAATCAAGCCAAATCGTAGTTATGGATCCACTGGGGAAAGGATGTCATGTGTGACGGATTGGCTGAACCTAAAGTAGGCTACCTACGTATCTCGGGGGAATCAAGCCATGATCGTAGTTTGGAATCCGATGGGGAATGGTGAAGAGAAACTGGTCCCTTGCTATGAAGGAGGAGAGGAGGTGACCTAAGAGGTCGAATGGTTGGACCTTTTAATAGGTTCGCACACCGCTGAGGAGATTGTAAAGGAAGGGGGTGACCAATGTGGTCGGATGGCTGGACCTTTGAAAAGGCTACCTACGTATCCTCGGGAGGAATCAAGCCACGATCGTAGTTCGGGATCATCGCTAGACAGTTAAGCAACAGGTCTAGGATCCTTGGAGTTTTGATGGTTAATGGAGGAGTCACCTGACGTTATTCCATTCTAACGGAAGTAACGGAAGCTAAAGCTTACGGCGCTATCTCTTCTTGACAGAGATAGAGGGAACTAAAGCTGGGATTTTTGAAAATTTGGAGGTTGTCACCTGACGTTATTCCATTCTAATGGAAGTAACGGAAGTTAAGGCTTACGGCGCTATCTCTTTTTGACAGAGATAGAGGGAGCTAAAGCTGAAATTTTGACAATTTGGAGGTTGTCACCTGACGTTATTCCATTCTAACGGAAGTAACAGAAGCTAAAGCTTACGGCGCTATCTCTTTTTGACAGAGATAGAGGGAGCTAAAGCTGAAATTTTGACAATTTGGAGGTTGTCACCTGACGTTATTCCATTCTAACGGAAGTAACGGAAGCTAAAGCTTACGGTGCTATCTCTTTTTGACAGAGATAGAGGGAGCTAAAGCTGAAATTTGACAATTTGGAGGTTGTCACCTGACATTATTCCATTCTAACGGAAGTAACGAAAGCTAAAGCTTACGGCGATATCTCTTTTTGACAGAGATAGAGGGAGCTAAAGCTGAAATTTGACAATTTGGAGGCTGTCACCTGATTTGATTTGAACATTTTGAGAGATCACCTAACGTTATTCCATTCTAACGGAAGTAACGAAGGTTTTTTTTTAGAGAAAACATTATTCCATTTGGAGATAACGGAGATTTTTGGGAGACAGCGTTATTCCATTAGGAGATAACGGGAATTATTTGCTTAAGTGGAAAGTCCAGGGGCAAAAGTGTAAATTCAGCCTGAGGCGAATGAAGCCACTCGGCTAGAGATGGAGAAAAAGTGGCCGCGCGGTCTAAGACCTTATTTCACCAAATTTATTTAAAATAGACAGAAGAACGGCCAGGGGCAAAAGTGTAAATTCAGCCTGAGGCGAATGAAGCCACTCGGCTAGAGATGGAGAAAAAGAGGCCGCGCGGTCTAAGACCTTATTTCACCAAATTTATTTAAAATAGACAGAAGAACGGCGGTGGCCATTGTTGCTGCTGTTTGCCGAGGAGAGAAGAGAGAAAGGAGAGAGAAAAATACCAAAGTCTTCAAATATTTGAGTTTCTACTGCTCACATGGACCAAGGAGGACACATCATGCCTCGTCAAGCGCGTCGTGATCTATCACATGCCGCGAGATTGAGGAGGAGGGATTTTGTGAGGACCGATAGAAAGTATGACTTTGCGATGCCTACTTCTCAATTTATCCTGATAAAAGGGATCACAAGTCCATGAAACCTCAATCTATAGGGGTAAGCACTTTCGATTTGCTCGATTTCATCGATTTTGGTTGATTTTTGATTGATTAGGGCTAAATTCGAATTTTGGGAATTTTTTTTTGGATTTTTTGTGATTTTGTTGATGATTTTATGGATTGAACGATTGACCTACGAAGCTAGATACATAGGTAATCATGCATGTGCAATTTATTTGAAGAAATATGAGTATGACTCATTTTTTGAAAATAAAGCGAGAAAAATAATGCCAAAAATGGGACGGAGTTCTTGCATGTGATAGAACTAGGTTAACTCCTGATCATGGATGTAAGAATGAGATTTTGGACGATGAAAATGATTCATGCATGCCTGATTGAAAGATTAAATTTATATGCAAAGAATTTTGTGAAAACTGAGATTTTTTGTGCTTGGGAGAGCATGTACTCGGGGTGAGGTGTTTCAAATGATGAAAGACTCGTGTTCTAGGCAAATGATGCTAGAAAATCTCTTATGAATGCTTTTCTTTGGCATGTGTGCACTATTTTGTGAATATATGCATGTTTCTGAGATAAGTTGAAGGACTAATGTACCTTTGCTATGCTTACCTGCAGGAGAGCAAATCACGGGGACCCGCTTAGATAGTGGTGAAATTGTGGGCGAGGATGCCAAACTTCGAGAAGGATGGTCACAACCCTAAGCAGCTAGTTGAGGCTACGGGTCTTCATTCCTTTATTGAGGCTATCAGAAGAGGCGTTCATGTGATGACCAAGAGCAAGGGATTGGTTCTGGCTCTTTCTGAGTTCTGGTGGGATACCACCCATAGCTTTCACCTGGGCTGGGGAGAGGCTACGGTGAGTCCTGCCGATTTCACGGCTATTACAGGCTTGCGGTTCACCAATCGGCCTGTGACCTGGAGGGACCACATTTCTGATGCTGAGTTCAGGGACTATAAGGGGTTCAACATCCGTTCGAAGGGGCTAGGGATGGAGACTCGTTTGGTGGAGATTGAGGTTCTCAGGTGTATGGACGGATTTGCAGCCAACGACGTGACTGCTCACCAGCTCGCGAGGGATTTTTTATGGTTGACTTTATCTGTCACAATCTTCGCTAATTCTGGGACATTGGCGATGATTTGTTTGTTGGATTCTTTGGATGATCTGGCCACGGTTGGGGAGATCTCTTGGGGTAAGGCCGGATTGGCAAAGCTTTACTTTTCCTTGGATCTGTACAGCCGGAACAAGGCTGCTTCCATGGACTGTTTCTCCTTTGCTTTGGAGGTATTCTCATTCTTCTTTTTGTTCTTTCCCTTTCTGTACCCTCAAGATGTTGGGTTTCGAGGGTCCATGCGCAGCGGAAAATTGCAAATAACTCGAATACCCAAAGCCCTAGAATCGTTCTAGATGAATAATTAAGAATTATGAATTAGGGTTACCAACCTTGATTGCCTTTGTCGTTGATATACGTGTTCCAACTCCAGATTGAAGAGTTTGCAAGTCTTCAATATAAGATCCTTGAATCACGAACAAAAGATCTTGAGAAGCGAAGATCCTCCACGAGTATCCACGCGATGAACGAACCCTAGAACTCTTTCTAGGAGGATTGCTAGATCCTTCAATTGAAACACTTTCAATCTAAGTGTATTATGGAATTGGTGTGATGATTTCAATTCACAATTGAAAAGGGTTCTCAATTTTGGGTTTCTCTAAACTCAAAATTCGTCACTTGGCTGCTAGGGTTGATAAAGGAGAGTATTTATACTTTATAAATACTGTGCCCTATTAAAAAACCCTTGAAAAAAACGGTTTCAGCATTCAGGACACATGGGCGGTCGCCCATAGGGACCTGGGCGGTCGCCCATGTGTCCAGAGCCTAATCCTTCCTCCGAAAACCCATGTGGGCGGTCGCTCATAGGCACATGGGCGGTCGCCCATGTGTCCAGAGCCTTAAACCCTTATTCGAAAACCATCGTGGGCGGTCGCTCATAGGCACATGGGCGGTCGCCCATGTGTCCAGACTCCAATGCCCGGTTTTCCAAATAATATGGGCGGTCGCCCATAGCACATTGGGCGGTCGCCCAACACACCAGAATTCCATAATTCCATTTTGTCAATTCGTTCGATGCGTGTGACCCCATAGGACTATATTATGTTGGCAATGAGTTCGATCACATCGATCCTCATAAGACATGAGCGGACTCTAGCAAGCCATCATGCCTACCCAAATAATATAATATTAAGTTCGTTTTTCCTACATAGAACATATCACAATCCCATTGTCACACGATGTTATATTGAACATGAGTCATGGTCCACGTCAACTCATATTGTTCAATGCTTTCTCGTTACCAAGTAAATTGATTAATCGAATGACATTAATCATATTAATTCATTCGGGCATGGCCATGCACTACATCAATCTTACTCACGAGTGGCCAAGCAAACATCTCTCTTTACGAGGGACAAGTTTCCATCTTGACTTATCATTCTTCCCAACAAGAATCATATCATGCCAATGATAGCCCTTATTGTTGTCCGGTTAAAGACAACGTTAAACTATATCAAACATGATATTCATCGAGTGGAAGACGATGATAATCTCAGGTCAAAGGATATCAATGATATGACTATATGAGATTTATTTATGACATATGACCATGACATAAATCTCATAATGGGTCAAGTCCAGTACCTTGTTCACTAACAAGTACCCATGAATCTAATGTGCATCTCTATGCATATAATCATCACATGATTATCCATTAGACTTCATACTAGTGCTTCATAAGTACTAGGGACACAATTATTAATGTAAACATGCAAACACATATAATAATCAAAAGAAACAATCTCATATATAAATAAGCAATGACATTACATAAAGGTCTATCTCTATAGGCCTAGGGCACTAACACCTACAGTCTCCCACTTGCACTAGGCCCAATCACTCATGTATCTTATACCCATGGACCTAATATGACCATCATGTTTAGCTTGTGGCAAAGGCTTGGTGAGAGGGTCCGAAATATTGTCATCTGTTGGTACTTTGCATATCTTGACGTCCTCCCTTTCACAGATTTCTCGAATGAGGTGAAAACGTCTCAAAATGTGTTTGGATCGCTGATGTGACCTTGGTTCTTTTGCTTGGGCAATAGCACCATTATTGTCACAGAACAGCTCTATCGGGTTAGTGATACTCGGAACGACTTCTAAGTCACTAACGAACTTCTTGATCCAAACCGCCTCCTTAGCCGCATCCGATCTTTGCTATGTATTCGGCTTCGTTGTAGAATCAGCAACGGTGCTTTGCTTGGAACTCTTCCAACAAACGGCACCTCCATTTAGCATAAACACAAACCCGGCATTGCGATCTATAGTCATCTTTGTCGGTTTGGAAGCTTGCATCTGTGTAACCCTTTACAACGGATCATCTTCCATTCCTCCAAATACCAAGAATACATCCTTAGTTCTTCTCAAGTACTTAAGGATATTCTTGACTTGCTATCCAATGGTTTTCACCAGGATCGGTCGGTATCTACTCGTTGCGCTTAGAGCATACGAGACATCGGGTCTAGTACACAACATGGCATACATGATAGATCCAATTGCCGAAGCATATGGAATATCACTCATCCTCTTTCGCTCATCATTTGTCTTAGGACAATGAGTCTTGCTAAGAGTAATGCCATGTCCCATTGGCAAGTTCCCTCTCTTAGAATTTTCCATGCGGAATCTTCTAAGGACCTTGTCAATATACGTACTTTGACTCAAACCAATCATCCTTCTTGATCTATCTCTATAGATCTTGATACCAAGGATATAAGCCGCTTCACCCATATCTTTCATTGAAAAACATTTTCCTAACCAAGACTTAAGTCTCGAGTGCGGGAACATTGTTTCCAATGAGCAAGATGTCATCGACATATAACACCGAAATAGCACTATGCTCCCACTTATTTTCTTGTATACACAAGGCTCATCTTCGTTTTTGATGAAGCCAAACTCTTTGACCGATTCATCAAAACGTAGATTCCAGCTTGGGAAGCTTGCTTCAATCCATAAATGGATCTCTGCAATTTACACACTTTGTTAGAACCTTTTGGATCGACAAACCCTTCAGTGTATCATGTATACATCCTCAAGCAGGTTTCCGTTAAGAAACGCTGTTTTGACGTCCATTTGCCATATCTCATAGTCGTAATATGCGGCTATGGCAATTAAGATTCTAATAGACTTAAGCATTGCTACGGGCGAAAAGGTTTCATCATAGTCAACGCCATGAATCTGCCTATACCCCTTAGCAACTAGCCTAGCCTTATAAGTATGTACCTTCCCATCCATGTCGGTTTTCTTTTTGAAAACCCACTTGCACCCTATGGTTTTTACACCTTCGGGTGGATCAATCAAGTTCCAAACTTGATTGTCATACATGGATTTGATTTCGGATTCCATGGCTCCTAGCCACTTATCCGAATCATGAGTGGACATCGCCTCTTGATAGGAAGTAGGTTCATCATTCTCAATGATTTCTACTTGATTACTTTCCGTCATGAGAAATCCATATCTCTCAGGTTCGGATCGTATCCTATCCGATCTGCGAAGAACTTGTGTATCTTGAACCGGTTCCACAACAGCTTGCGAACTTGGTTCCGTCTCAACTATCGGTTCCTTGTCATTTTCGGGTTCTTGAATTTCTTCAAGATCAATTTTACTCCCACTAGTTTCTTTAGAGAGAAACTCTTTCTCTAGAAAGACACCATTACGAGCAACAAACACTTTGTTCTCGGATTGGTTGTAAAATAGATATCCTTTCGTTTCCTTAGGATAACCAACGAAAATGCATTTGTCAGATTTAGGTGCAAGTTTATGTTCAGAAACTAATTTCTTTACATAAGCTTCACAACCCCAAATCTTCATGAAAGATAAGCTAGGCTTTCTTCCATACCACATCTCATGTGGGGTTTTAGGAGCCGATTTAGTAGGGACCTTATTAAGCGTGAAAGCAGCTGTTTCCAGTGCATGTCCCCAAAAAGAAATAGGAAGGTTAACTTGACTCATCATCGATCGAACCATATCTAATAGAGTTCGATTTCTCCTCTCGGATACACCATTCCATTGTGGTGTTCCGGGTGGAGTAAGTTACGAAACAATTCCACAACTTTTCAGATGATCGTCAAATTCTTGGCTTAAATATTCACCACCTCGATCGGATCGAATGGTTTTAATAGTTTTGCCAAGTTGATTTTGTACCTCATTTTGAAATATTCTAAATATCTCAAATGCTTCACTTTTGTACTTCATCAGATAGACATAGCCATATCTGGAGAAGTCATCAGTGAACGTTATGAAGTACCGAAATCCTCCCCTAGCAATGCTATTCATTGGTCCACACACATCTGTATGTATGAGAGCCAATAAATCACTAGCCCTTTCACTACTCTTAGTAAAAGGAGCTTTAGTCATCTTGCCCAATAAACAAGACTCGCAAACATCATATGATTCATAATCATATGAGTCTAAATATCCATCTTTGTGGAGTTTAGATACGCGTTTCTCGTTTATGTGACCAAGAGCGGCAATGCCATTTGTATGTGTTGTTCACATCATTTGGTTTAGATTTCTTACTAACATGATAAACATTCTCAACATTATTATCAACATCCAAGACATAAAGGCCATTAAAAGAATGAGCAACACAATAAAGCATGTCATTCAAATAAATTGAAAATTTCTTATTCGCAATAAGAAAATTGTAACCCTCATTGTCTAAACATGAAATAGAAATAATGTTTCTGCTCAAATCCGGAACATAATAACAATTATTTAAAACTAAAATTAATCCGCTAGGTAAAGTGACTTCGTAAGTCCCTACGGCCAATGCAGCAACTCTTGCTCCATTTCCAACCCAAGATCTACTTCACCCTCTTTGAGCGACCTTCTATTCTTAAGTCCCTGCACATTTAGACAAATGTGAGATCCACATCCGGTATCTAATACCCAAGAACTAGAAGTAGAAAGTAGAAAGTAGAACATCTATCATATAGATACCTGAAGTCGTGGCAATCACATTGCCCTTCTTCTTCAGTCCTTCCTGATAAGCTTTGCAGTTACGCTTCCAATGCCCAGTTTCATTGCAATGGTAGCATACCGCATCCTTTTGGGATTTGGGTTGAGGCTTCTCAACACCGGCAACCTTTGCCTCCGGTTTAGCAACTTTTGCTTTACCCTTGTTTTTCTTGAACCCTTTTCCTTTGTTCACCATCAACACTTGATTGGTTTTCTTGGTGATATTGTTCTCCGCATTCTTTAGCATCCCATGCAATTCAGACAGAGATTTATTCATCCCATTCATGTTATAATTCAGAACGAACTGATTATAACTCTCAGGGAGTGAATGCAATATCATATCCGTAGCCAGCTCTAACTGGATAGGATATCCAAGCCTCTCAAGGTGCTCGAGGTGACCCTTCATTTTCAACACATGAGGCCCAACAGGTTGTCCTTCAATCATCTTGCATGAATGAAGAGCCTTCATAGTGTCAAACCTTTCCTGACGTGCTTGCAACTGGAACATTTCCTTTAAATGATTTCCCAAATCATAAGCTTCCATGTGTACAAGGTCCTTCTGAAGGGCCTTACACATAGTAGCCAGCATCAGGCAACCAACATCTATAGAATCATCAACATGTTTCTTATGTTGGTCCCTTTCAGCTTTGGGTGCATTAGCAGCAGGCTCGGGAGGAATGGGTCCATCGAGAATGTACAACTTCCTTTCCTGTTTGAGAACAATTCCCAAACAGCGGATCCAATCCACATAGTTGTTGCCATTCTCTTCTAACTTGTCCTTCTCAAGGTGATCGCGATGACAAATTCGATTAGTGTTAGCAGCCATTGATCTACAAAGATATGCAACAAGATATAAACATATATAAGCACCAATTTCATTTAAGAGATTAAATAATGTATTTCACAAATACTCCCACTAAATTATATAACCTTCATATACAAACATGCATAATATAATTTAATAGGCTAAGACCCAACTTTAATTTAATTTCAAGTCGGCTATGGCACGACTGCTCAAAATTAAACTAAAAAGGTAGATAACATTTATCAATCATATCAACATATGACTCTTAGATCTTTTATGAGATTATAGACATCATATGTCACATATTTCAATCTCATCTTATGCCTTAGGCCCAAAAGCTGTTTTGATAGCCTTATTGAGTTCAACCATTTTAAACGTATAGCAATCACTATTTGCTCATCTTGATCATACAAAGATAGAATTAATGCACCTCGCTATGGCGAGCCCACATAAAACTACCCGTGTACTCACAAGTGTTTAAAGTGGGTAGCATAAACAAACTCAAAATTTCAAAGAAGGTTCAATTTTTCATGTTTATCAATTAACATGGCATGGTTGATTCATGAAAAACTATATGAGCATAATTATGAACATGGAATGATACAACACAAATCACATTTGGTCAGTAGTTACTAGTACGCGGCCACGTGCTCCAAGGTTATCCCACACTTCCATTGAAGTGCACGTGGGGAAAGGTTTTGGTGTCGGCCCATATACCAAGTAATACTTCACAAATATCCTAGATTAATCATATTAATCATATTAATGAATTTAACATCCCATGACCTAGATTAATCATATTAATCACATATTACAATTTCATAATCATGGTATATCACTATATACAATTACTTCAAAAGTAAAACTCATACAATTTCACATTCTAAATCATATTCATCATGAAAATCCATATAATCACATTACACAATTATCATGATTATCTAACTAAACATCATGAACGGGGCTCTGATACCACTGTTGGGTTTCGAGGGTCCATGCGCAGCGGAAAATTGCAAATAACTCGAATACCCAAAGCCCTAGAATCGTTCTAGATGAATAATTAAGAATTATGAATTAGGGTTACCAACCTTGATTGCCTTTGTCGTTGATATACGTGTTCCAACTCCAGATTGAAGAGTTTGCAAGTCTTCAATATAAGATCCTTGAATCACGAACAAAAGATCTTGAGAAGCGAAGATCCTCCACGAGTATCCACGCGATGAACGAACCCTAGAACTCTTTCTAGGAGGATTGCTAGATCCTTCAATTGAAACACTTTCAATCTAAGTGTATTATGGAATTGGTGTGATGATTTCAATTCACAATTGAAAAGGGTTCTCAATTTTGGGTTTCTCTAAACTCAAAATTCGTCACTTGGCTGCTAGGGTTGATAAAGGAGAGTATTTATACTTTATAAATACTGTGCCCTATTAAAAAACCCTTGAAAAAAATGATTTCAGCATTCAGGGCACATGGGCGGTCGCCCATAGGGACCTGGGCGGTCGCCCATGTGTCCAGAGCCTAATCCTTCCTCCGAAAACCCATGTGGGCGGTCGCTCATAGGCACATGGGCGGTCGCCCATGTGTCCAGAGCCTTAAACCCTTATTCGAAAACCATCGTGGGCGGTCGCTCATAGGCACATGGGCGGTCGCTCATAGGCACATGGGCGGTCGCCCATGTGTCCAGACTCCAATGCCCGGTTTTCCAAATAATATGGGCAGTCGCCCATAGCACATTGGGCGGTCGCCCAACACACCAGAATTCCATAATTCCATTTTGTCAATTCGTTTGATGCGTGTGACCCCATAGGACTATATTATGTTGGCAATGAGTTCGATCACATCGATCCTCATAAGACATGAGCGGACTCTAGCAAGCCATCATGCCTACCCAAATAATATAATATTAAGTTCGTTTTTCCTACATAGAACATATCACAATCCCATTGTCACACGATGTTATATTGAACATGAGTCATGGTCCACGTCAACTCATATTGTTCAATGCTTTCTCGTTACCAAGTAAATTGATTAATCGAATGACATTAATCATATTAATTCATTCGGGCATGGCCATGCACTACATCAATCTTACTCACGAGTGGCCAAGCAAACATCTCTCTTTACGAGGGACAAGTTTCCATCTTGACTTATCATTCTTCCCAACAAGAATCATATCATGCCAATGATAGCCCTTATTGTTGTCCGGTTAAAGACAACGTTAAACTATATCAAACATGATATTCATCGAGTGGAAGACGATGATAATCTCAGGTCAAAGGATATCAATGATATGACTATATGAGATTTATTTATGACATATGACCATGACATAAATCTCATAATGGGTCAAGTCCAGTACCTTGTTCACTAACAAGTACCCATGAATCTAATGTGCATCTCTATGCATATAATCATCACATGATTATCCATTAGACTTCATACTAGTGCTTCATAAGTACTAGGGACACAATTATTAATGTAAACATGCAAACACATATAATAATCAAAAGAAACAATCTCATATATAAATAAGCAATGACATTACATAAAGGTCTATCTCTATAGGCCTAGGGCACTAACACCTACACAAGATTCATAAGAGAAAATAATCTTTATGTTTTGACATGCAGGCTTAGTTTTGCGAGGTGATCAGGCTCTTTCTGTGGAACCAGCAGAGTGATCCCACTACCTTCCTGGCTATGGTATGCTAGAGAGGTGAGGCACTGGATAAGTTCAATGCAAAGACCCGGATCACCTTTGATTATAAGATGGTGAGTGAATGTGCGCTCGCCCGAAAATTTCGGTTTAATTACGAAATGAATGAAAGTAAAGGAGTCGCCACGCCGTTTTAAGAGGAAACATTGAAAACCTTTTTAGATAGAGAAAACACGGGTTCGGAGGTCAGGTTACGTGTTGGGAAGAACCGAGAGTTCACCCAACACGCCTCGTCCGTAGACGAGTCTTTCAATTAAACATCCAAGCAAAATCCAAAGTGTGTGCAAGTGTTGACAATGAACAAATGTAGTAATCATGCATCTTATTAATATGAATTAAGATTTACAACTTGTGAACCCATTATTGAGGGAGGCCACACCCCTGCTACAACAATCTAAAACAGATTACAATTGAAAAAGGTTCCTGCAAATGGGTCACGATATGTCGCATGACATATGATTCCAGTGACCACATATGTCGCGTGACACAGGATCACCTTGGAACAATATGTCGCGTTACATACAGAGGCCATCTGCAGAAACTTACATAACAAACACCAGAATCAACAATATCTAATACAGATCCAATTGATTAATCAAATTATGTAAGAAATACAGAAATAACAACAAATCGGCCTCGGGAGTGTGGATATGGGTAGATCCACACCCCCTTTGGGGTTTGAACACCAATTTAAGCAACTATTCAACAAAAGCAATTCAAATACACAAATCCAACGAATTAAACAGAGAGATTACGATTGGGATTCAATAATCCAGACAGCTAGGGTCTGATTATTGAATCCTAACAAAAGTAAATGAGAGAATTATGAAGAATTGAATGAGAGGGAGAGAGAAGAGGGGGTTTAGATTTCGTTACCCTTGATGCTTCCTCGAATCCTGTATCAAGTTAGATACAAGACCCTTCAAATGGTTGCTTCTGGCCTTGAGATCCTGAGGGAATTGATGCAAGGGGTTCAAGTGAGTTAGTTGAAGAAATGGGTTTAGATGAGAGAGAATTGGGTAGGTTGAAGGTAGGAGAGAGAGAGAAGTGTGTTTGGGGGGCTTTGTTATGATGCAATTTGCGCAGAGTAACAGTAGGCTGAAGTTGGGATCCATTTATGAGAGGGGTATGGTCTTATTTATAGGCTGCAGTTAGTGGCCTCAAGGTGTCGCATGACCTTACGCATCCACTTTCCATGCCTCGAGTTGTCGCGTGACACAAGGTGGCCATAACCGTTTTTGGCGCCAAAACCAATTTCTGGAACATTCCGGGAAAATACCCAAAAAGTCCAACAGGTTTTATTCCCAACAAGTCCCTTTGCATGTGTAAGGTACCAAAAGGTACTTCCTTCACGGGAAACTTATGAAATGTTTCCGGTAGTCTCGGGATTGGCCGGGAATTTACCAAAATGCCCCTTTAATGCAATTTTATTACATTAAAATGCATCTAAAAAGGTTGCGAATTGGATTGGCATACTTACAGAGCCCCTCGGCAACGTCACTTTTGGAAAAAAGTGGGGTTGTCGATAAAATAAGACCCAATCCCAATGAGCATAGAGGGATAAGGTAACGGGCTAGAAGGGTGAATCGGGGAGTCTAATGGCTGGACCTTTCTGAGAAAGGATTCCTACGTATCCCTTTAAGAAGGGAATCAAGCCAAATCGTAGTTCGGAAATTACTAACTACAAGCAAGAAAGGGGTAGAAATGTGTCTTCATACCTTTGCTGTGCTTACCTGTGACTTCTTGCGGGGTCTGTGCTACTGCGGTTGGCCAGTAGCTGTCTTTCACGCCAGGTTGTAGCTGCCGGAGGGTCTCATGCTGCAACTGGTATTTGCGAGTAGCTGCCGGAGGGTCTCATGCTATCGCTGTTGACGAGTTGTAGCTGTCGGAGGGTCTCATGCTGCAACTGGTCTCTCGTGGATGCCGGAGGGTCTCATACCACTTCTTTTGGTGCAGGGTAGTTGCCGGAGGGTCTCACACTACTGCTGCTGACGAGTTGTAGCTGCCGGAGGGTCTCATGCTGCAACTGGTCTCTCGTGGATGCCGGAGGGTCTCATACCACTTCTTTTGGTGCAGGGTAGTTGCCGGAGGGTCTCACACTACTGCTGCTGACGAGTTGTAGCTGCCGGAGGGTCTCATGCTGCAACTGGTCTCTTGTGGATGCCGGAGGGTCTCATACCACTTCGCCTTCTGATCTGCTGGGGATAGGTGTAGCTGCCAGGGGTCTCACGCTACTTCTTTTGTTCTGTTCCTTGTTGTTCTTTTGTCGGTCTTGTTGCTGGATTGTCCTTGCTGATTGTCCGTCTTTTCTTCTGTGCCCTTAGCTTTGCTTGGGAAGCTGGGGACTCTGCTCTTGTCTGGTGAGATAACTTCTTCCTCGCTTGGTTCGGTACGCCGGGGACTCTGCATTTCTGAGGAGTCGGCTTTCTTTCTTCCTCTTTTGGGCTGTGGACTCTGCATTTCTGGGGAGTCAGCTTCCTTCTTCTTGGTGTGCTCTGCTTGGGAGGCTGTTACAGATACGGGCTTTTTGTTCTTTCTCCTTTTGGTGTGCTCTGCTTTGGGAGGCTATCCTTTTTCTTTCTCTTTTGGGGTGCTCTTCTTTGGGAGGCTATTCTTTCTCTTTCTCTTTTGGGGTGCTCTGCTTTGGGAGGCTATTCTTTCTCTTTCTCTTTTGGGGTGCTCTGCTTTGGGAGGCTATCACAGATACGGGCTCTTTGTTCTTTCTCCTTTTTTTTTCTTTTTCAGTTTGGCTTGAGGGCCAGTCTTTGGGGTTTTGTGAGGCTCGGTTGGTCATTGTACCTGCAAGGGAATCTACAGAATAGGCCGTAAGGGTCAACATTGCAGATCATCAAATTACATGGGCATTTTTGAAAATTGGGCCATGGGGAACGTTCTGTCGCGCGGCTATTTAAAGCCAGTGAACAGTCCCTTATAAAGGCGAACAGGCTTCATTTTGAAACATATTGTTGGAGGGAGGCGGACGGTCTTGCGAGGAGGAAGCATCCCCTTGTCCAATTTCCAGTGCAATCGATCGATTCTTAGGGCTTGATTTGGCCTTTTGGTTCTTCAATATGCCTCCTAGACAACGACCCACAAAGAAGGGTCCTTCCCAAGCTTAACTAGCTGCCCAGAGAAAGAATGCCCTGAGGAACCAAAGGCCTTTTGTCCCTCAAACTGTGAGAGGGGACTTTTATCCTCATCTTAAAGAGCATACTTCGTCATCGGAGAAGAAAAAGAAGGTAATTTTGTAACCCTTGCAGTGAAAAAATCGGATGTTGTGCCAAGATGATCGGATTCCTTTTCTCTGTTGAACTCATGAATTTATTGCATGATTTTGAGCCATATGGAAATTATGAATGCATGCTTGAATGATCGAACCCTATTTCTGCTTGGAAAGTTGAAATGTGCAATCGATTTATTGAAATGCTTTTATTTGAAAAGAATTTTGGGATATTCATACCTGCGCTGTGTTTACCTGCAGGAGCTACATACTCAGGGCTCTCCATAGGTCATCGGTCGGTTGTGGGACCTGTTGCCTGGTAGTCAGGAGCTTGACCATTCGCCGAAAGGTTTAGTGTATGCTGCCGGGTTGGGGCAATTCTTTGAGATGGCGAAGGTTGTTGGAGGTACCCAGAGGAGTGTCGGACTGGTGAAGGCATTCAGGGAGTTCTGGTGGGAGACTACCCATTCCTTCCATTTTTCTTGGGGTGAGGCGACGGTCACGCCTTATGATTTCGCTGTTATTACCGGCCTTCCATTCACTGATCAGCCTTTATATATGGAGGAGCCCGCTTTGGATGATGACCCACAGCCCCCTACCGAGGCCTATTTCATGGAGCTGATCGGCTTTGTACCTCAGGACAAGAAAGGGAATGGGTATGAGCTCGGGGATCTTCATGGCCAGATGGTAGAGCAGAGTACCGGTTATCCAGCTGAGGTGGCGGACACTGAGGAGGACAGGTTGAGAGCTCTGAGGTTAGCTAGGGCTTTTGTTTGGGTTGGCTTTTCGGATATGCTGTTCATCAATGCCACATCCACTGCTTTGATCTCTTTGCTGGAGCTGTTGCGGGATTGGGATGCTGTTGGGACCCTGTCTTGGGGAGAGGCCGGATTGGCCGAGTTATATCTGGCTCTTGATGATGTCAGCCGGGGGAGGGCTAAGTCCTTCAACTGCTGTCACTTGGCTTTTGAGGTACTTCTTGGTCTGATCTCTTTTCCGAATACCGCTTCTCTCTGATTCCTCCTTTTCTTATCAGTCTGTCTTTGTTTTGTCCTTTCTTTTCTCAGGTCTGGGCTTATGAGGTTATTGGTTGCTATGCTTGGCGAGTAGGGGAGGCGTATCCGACCACTACATTTCCTGCTATGAGACGCTGGGTGAAGGATGCACGACAGAAAATTCGGACAGCAGATACCAAGGGACGGGTGACTGCTTCTTATGAGGATACCATTATCTGCTTGCGGAGGACTCCCGGGAGCCTGGCTCTATTTCCCTGGGCCGGCCGATATGCTGGGGTTCATCTGGAGCATGCTCTTCATCTGACTGAGTGTCGTAAAATGTTGGTGGGTTTATCTGGAGATGCTTTGTACTTGGGTGAGCGGGTTTATAGACAGCACGGCCCCGGGAGCGTTGCTAGAGTCCCATATGATCCTCCTGCTGAGATGTGGTTCCCTAGGAAGCTAGATGACGTGGCCGCTTTGATCCAGGGAGAGCCCGCTTTTAATTATACTGTTGATGATGGGGATTATGGGGTTTATGTAGCTACGAAGTTGAGGTCACCGCAGGTGGTTGCGAGACGTGGTGCTCAGGCTGCTGATCCTTCTACCGGACATGTTGTGGATGCTCCTTTACCTCCTCCCTTTGTTGACTTTCAGGACGGGGATCACATGAGGCGGGCCACTCTTGATACCAGCCGGGTTTATCCATACTTTCATCTCCCCGAGGGCACTCGATCTGTAAGTAACTGACTTTCTTTTGTTGTTTTAAACTGTTTGAATCTTTGTCCTCTATTCTGGCTTGATTTCGATTCTTCTTTTCTTTGGGTTGTGTCAGGTATCTTCTAATATTTACTGGGGCTTCGCTCGTCATTATACCGGGGCCATGGATATGATTGATCAGTTGATGAGGAGCAATCAGTATTTGAGGGAGAGGCTCTCGGTTCAGCGTTCTGATGATAGTGATTCCACACTCAGCTTGCCCGGCAGGAAGAGGGCTCGTACTGACATGTCTGCTGAGGATACACATTTGCCCCGGACCAAAACTGCTCGTCGTCGTCCGCCTAGCCCTTCCAGTTCTGATAGCGATTCCTCCAGAGATCCTCATGAGCTTGAGACTTCTACCATTCCTGTTATGCATGAGCTCTTCCGGGATGATCCTGTTGTGTACCATGCTCCTGTTGCTGACCCGGATCTTGAGGAGGGAGATGCAGGTGGAGAGAGTACGCTGATGGCGATGATGGTAGCTCTGACGATGAGGGTAGTGGTTCTTACAGTTCTGGAGATGATGGCTCGGAGTAATTCCTTGGATTGATTTGTGGCCCTTTTGATTATTGTACCCTGTTTTGGCAAGAAGAACAGACAAAACACTCTTTTCTTTTTTCTTTATTTACATTGCACCTAGTACATTATTAGTTATTAGTTGTTTGTGCGAGTCCACTTTTTGGAAGAATAGGGGTGAATGGCTTTTGGATGGTTATTGCATGAGTATGGATGGTTTGCGTGTTTTGGTTTATGTACATATGGGTGGTGAATATGTATGTTATCTTGAATGAAATTCCCTCTCCCCTGATGCTTGCGGGGTGTCTCTGTTGCTTTGCAGTTTGAAACAAGTTGGGGCGTGCCCTGGTACTGATCAGATTGCAGTTCACTGATGGCTGGTGTTGGACTTACCATGTCGCACGACTCAAAGCAGCCAGGGTACGTTCTGTCGCGTGACATTATAAGTCAGGTTGACAGGCTTTCAGAAAGGGACCTCTTTACTGTCTCTAAACCTCATTCTCTTGCCCAAGATATGAAATTCGGTAGCTCCATCATGAAGTAGGCCTCTTGTAACAAAATCCATTCTCAACTGCTTGATATCATAGGAACAGCCCCGGGAACCGCTCATGTCAACTTCTGACCAAGCCCCAGTCTGCCACACAGTCTTTTGTAGCCCCAGGGTGAGATTGTTCTTCAGGTTTTAGTCAGTCAGACGGCGGACAAGACTCAAGAGTTTTTACATGCAGGGGCACACTTTTCGAAGGTGAGAATGAAACCTGATTTTCTGTATGACACTCTTGCTTATGGGTTTGACTCTTTTGGGAGAGTATAAGCGTTACAAAGTGTGGAGAGTGTATGGAAACCCCTGCTTGACAGAAATACAGTGTTTAACTCTATATTCCTAATAACGTGGAGAGGAAGACTTTCCGAGACACTTGAAAACTTGTTTTATTCGTGATGATCACAAAGCTGCTTAAATCCTTTTATTGATATTCGGGTTATTCAACCACCAACGCTGATATGAGCTAATATTTTCATCAATCCTGAGGAGAAAATCCACTGATATCGAGATCGAATTTGGAAGGATGGACAGTGTATGGGCATGGTCCTTGAGAAGACCGGATTTTCTGAGATTTGTTGGCGATTTCGACCGAACCAGTTAAGGTTGCCTACGTTCCCCTTTTTGGGAGGAGCTCAGGTCGCCGTAGTTCGGGTTTATCCCGAATGAAAAGAATGAAGTTCGGGGACGTTGAGGACTTTTGAGAATTTAGAGCATCGAAAGAACGTGTCCTCTTGGAATGTCGATGGGAGACACAGATGCGAAGCCCCAGTGGGACATCCACGGCAAGTGTTTGCGGAGGAGGAATGAAGTATGCTCACACGAAACGTCGAATGAACGGATGGAATTTGCACAATCTTCGCTTGACGGTCCTTTGAGCCAGGATGGATTTAGCTCCTCTTTAAGCAATAACCTGTTTTAGATCTCGACGATATTGGACTGAAATTGCTATCCGGTAGGAACTGCGACTGGGTATCGGGATTTCGATCGGTCTTCGGGTGATTTAGGATATCATGACCTCTTAAAACGGGAGATCGGCTAGGCCTTTTGCTGGCTGATCCTCTAAAGATGAGAGGTTGGCTCTCGGGTATGTGTTTGGGATTTCTAAGGCGAGGGAAATCTGTGATTACATCTTTAATGCCTCTAAGAATGAGAGGTCAATCTTGGATTTGGCTAAGAGCAAAGGTAACGGTAAGGATAATGGTAATGGGACTATCCTCTAAAATCGAGAGGACGACTTGGGATTGGTTAGAGGTAATAGTGAGGGGACATCCGTACTGTCTTTTATTCACTCTGAAACTCTTCTTTGAGTAATGACCGGATCTTTTGACTTTTTCCTTTTGCGAGAATCGCTGGGGACTAGGCTCTCTTTCTTTTCTTTCTTTTTATTTTTTTTATCTTCTCTTTTTTGTATTTTTGTCTCCCTTTTTTTCGAGAGGAGAATTTCAGCTAGTCCCCAGGATGGATCATTGCCTTCCGCAGTTCTTGAGCTTGGAGACGGTCGATGCTTCTTTTGACTCACGGGAGTCTCAAGGATAGTCCCTTCTTCTTTTTGGTGATGGCTGAATGGGTTTCAAAGCGTGCCGATCTTGAAATGAAGGGGTATTATTTAGTGAGGGTGAGGTAATGGCTTTCCTATGGGTGAAAGTTTCAACCGCAGCCCCTACGGGATAGTCCGAACGAGATTGAGTCTTCGTTGCTTGCTTAAGCTTACTTCGAGGAAGATCCGTGCAAATTCATCGAGTCAACAAAAGTGGTGAGGACGTGTGAGCACAAGAGATGCAAGCTGGGGATTTGACAAGCCCCAGTTAGAGAGTGATATCAGTTGATTTTCTCGCTCCGATTAATTCAAATATTAGTCATTTCAAAACATTAGTCGGTGAGCAGCATGAGTGATTATGTAGAATAAAACCATTTCAAATTAAGTATAATGTGGGTAAGCAAATAATGTCTCGAGTCTAGCAAGAATAGAAACAAACATTTTATTTATTGAAATAAAAGACTCATAACAAAGATGTAATAGACTCAAGACCTAAGAATGAAATCTGCTAGCTAGATAAACAATCTAAGATCCTACGATGCCTGCCTGACTGACTTCTTCATATGAGGAATCTTTAGAGATGTGGAAAAGGATTATTGGCCACCGTAGGAGAATCTTTTTCAATTCTTCCTTCCTCAATTAGTTTCTGAATGAGCACCTTTAGAACGGAACAATCATTGGTCGAATGCCCAGGGTACTGATGATAGTAACAATATTTACCACGATCCAAATTCAGATTAGGTCTGGTGGGATGATAGTTATCCAGCGGCTTTATCATTCCTCTTCTCATCAATCCATTGAAAGCTTCTTCAGTTGATATCCCGAAGTCATCGAATTCGAATATCCCAAATATTGCCTCCTTTATGAGAACTCAGCTCGATTTTCCCCTCATCAATGAGTCCTTGAATGATTATTCTTAACTGAAAGCATGCATGGGTGGTATGTCCTGGATATTGATGATAATCGCAATATTTGCTTGGATCCAGGTCTTCACTGTGATGAAGAGGGGTATAATCGACCAGTGGTTGAACTAAACCTCCACTTACCAGAACCCTGAGAAATTGATTCATAGGCATCCCTACCTTTCCCCAATACGCTTTCTTCTTCACTTTCGGGACTTTCTCTAGAGAGGACTCAGGTATCATCATAGGGCTCGCAGCTGGAATAAAGGACATCTGATTCACAGTTACGTAGGACGTTGGTCCTGAGCGCTGGTCTTGCGGGGATGATAAGCTGAAACCATATGAACCCATTGGTGATTGTGGTTTTCAAGTCTTTTAAAGTCAAAGGGGGAGGAAGGGGGGTGAATGTCTCAATAATGTAACATATTCAACTGCACACTACCTTAGTGGTTCTAGATCCCAAACATCACAGCCATGTTTGTGACAGTGCCTGTTTTACTCTTCACTGGTGTTATACGGTCACAAGTAAAAATAAGGTAACAGTATAACACCAGTGAAGAGAAAACAGAACTTTCCTCCAATTTTTTCAATCTTCACATTCCATTTACTCAAGTTCATGAGGAAGATTCTGCAATCAGGATCTTCCTTAAATAAATGGAAGGTTGAGATTGAAAAAATTGGAGGACTTGTTTGCTCTGTCTTATGTTTGAGATCCTTAGAGAGGAGGACAGTGAAACTGGAAAATTATAAAGCAAGTAGACAAAGTGATATTTGCTTTTCATATAATCGTGCATTTCGGGATGGGATAGGTTTATCAAACATGCACTTAAAGGATAGAGTAGGTGGTTAGGTAGGGACACCATTATACTTTAGTTTAGTTTGAACTAGAGCTCAAGATTTGTTGATACTAAGAAGCCAACCCCAATTCTAAACCTAATTTTAAATATTAACAATTTACAATTATTCACAATATTAATAGGTAAAAATCCTGCCCCAATTTAAGGCAGCATGGAGCATTACAATGGAGAAATTGTTTCCCGAGAGTATCAATTTCAACAAGACGTTCTTGAACTCTCGCGCTTTCACCAAAAAAAACACCGGAAACTTATTGACAGGAGGTATAGCATGCCATGCATCTGGTCTCTAAAAGATTGGAAGATTGATTGGGATCTGCTCCGAGCTGCTTCGTGCTTTTGGGATTCGGAGCGACATGTGTTCACCCTATCGTACAACGATCAGATGCCAACGATGGAGGATTTTCGAGCACCGGCGGGTGTGGTGAGTCGAGGGCCGTGGCATTTCCTCGAGACGGACGATCAGTTACGGAGCAACTATCTGAATTCTTGGGATTATTAGCAGACCGGGTATCGAACATTGTCATTGACGATAGATTCATAGACTTGACTCATATAGCCAGATTGAGTCGGACCAGCCCCGGACTGTTTGATCTATCCACTTCCTTAGATATATTCATGTTGCTCATTCTGTCTGCGCACTACTTCTGCGGCTACATCGGAGTGTGTCCAGCTACGCTGTTAGAGATCATCGGGCGGGCGAGAGGTGATCGAGGAGTTGACATCCAACATATTCAATACGGACGAGGAGCGATGGACATCATTCCACTTTGTTGCTAGCGGAGACATACCACGGCATTGATAGATTAGCCGGAGGATCCGAGTACATGGGTTGAGCGGCCCAGATTACTATCATTGTGGGCTGTATGAGAGATTTCGCTTGATCTCGCCATTGCCGGAGGGCGAGACGGCATTACCTTGGGTGGTGGACAACACGGGATATTGAGGGATGCCGCTGCGAGAGTTGGCATAGGAGGTTGGCCTTGGCCCGATATGAGACCGCAAACTGTACTATTTGATTCCGGCATGGGGATTGCAGACTATGAGAGATATTCGGGACGGGTCGATTATTGTCCGACTTCCGGGACTACATGTATCATCCTTTTGCATTCCATCTCTAGTGAGCAGACAATACGGATACCCGCAGCAGACCATTCGGACTTTGAGAGAGAAGTTGACGACTAATACAATGCCGATGATTATGACTGAGCCTCAGACTACACATTTCTTTGGAAGAGCATTTCTAGAGGGCTTTCTTCCGATACGACCACTACTCCGTCAGACTAGAGGTAGCACATTTTTGACCACCGAGTATCTGACATGGTACGAGGAGCGACAAGGTCTGTACAGCGATGATAGAGGCTCGACGCCGAGAGTGTTTTGGGGCAGACTATTCTTCCAGCTGGACATTAAGAGACATAGAGGCCAAGAGTAACCCTGATGAAATCACTGGCGACATTGCAGCAGATTATGAGAGACGGGAGCTTCAGAGAGCTGCTTTGAGAAATGATCTCGAAGTGATAGCTCGCAGGGAGGCCTTGAGGCAGGAAAGAGCGTGCGAGAGCTACCAGACTGATTGATCCACCGGCTCACACGATACCTGAGCCAGGACGAGGTCAGACTGACTTTTTCATCATACCTAGACCAAAGACCTCCCGGGGACCGAGGCGGAGGAAGAGTAGAGATTCGAGTTCGGGAGCGGGAACGAGTTCCTAGACACTTTAAGAAGACCTGTTAATATATTGTTAAATATGAGTTAGAAGCTTTATATTTATTGTAAGAAGATCTGTGTTGCTTTTAAGTTTGTAATTCAAATTTAGGGAATGATAATACGTTAATTACTTCTAAACTGTTAATATATTATGAAATCCAATAATTATTAACATCCCAATTTTGTTTCATCCGTCATTAAATTGAGTGTACGTATAATATATGGATTACAATGCAGGAGTGATGTCTGTTAACTATGATCGTAGTTGGATGTACAAGCGGAAGTTGCCGAATCATTCCAGTATCAATCCTGAGTTTTATAGAGGGTTGATGGGGTTTATTGAATTTTCTCAATCAAATTAAACCAGTCACATGGATAAAGATGGTAAGATTAGGTGTCCATGCACCATCTGTTGTAATGTCAAGTATCTAAGCTTGATCGATACTCAGAAACATCTTTTGCGTAACGGGTTTGAAGTTGGGTACAAACGGTGAACCCGTCATGGTGAGCTGAGGTTGCACACAAATGTTGCGAATAATCCCCCGAGGAATATTCATGTACCTCCCGAACCCGAACCTATTATTCAGGATAATGAAGAACCACCTTTGAATATGGAAGATATGGTTAGGGATGCAGCCGGTCCTTCCTTCGATTGGTCAGAGAACCAACAGCAAGAACCAACCTCTGCAGCCAAGAAATTTATTGATGCTATGGACTCTGCAAAAGAGAAGGTCTATCCAGGTTGCGAGATCAGTGTGTTGGAGGCTGTGGCTGAGCTCCTTAACATAAAGGCTGATTGCAATATTAGCCAGTCTGCTTATAATCGTATCATGAAAGCAATTAAGCGGATGTTGCCGAAAGAGAATAAGATGGTTACAAACTTTTATGAGACAAAGAAGTTGGTTGGGCATATTGGGCTATGTTATGAAAAGATTGATGCGTGTAAGAATGACTGCATGCTATTCTACAAGGATGATTCACAGAAGACAGAGTGTTCAATTTGCGGACAAAGTAGATATAAGCCAAATCGGAGGGGGAGTTCAAAACACAAGAAAAATAGACCACATAAGCAGTTGCGTTACATGCCGTTGATTCTAAGACTGCAATGCCTCTACGCGTCTAAATCTACTGCAGAGGCAATGCGTTGGCATAAGGAAAGTTTGCTTGAAGAGGGGTGTATTGATTCATCCCAGAATGGGGAGGCATGGAAACACATTGATGAGACTTATCCTGACTTTGCGTCTGAAGCAAGAAATATACGGTTATGCATCTGCTCTGATGGTTTCAATCCGTTTGGTCCTGGGGAAAAATCTTACTCTTGTTGGCCGATTATAGCCACTGTCTACAATCTTCCGCCCTGGTTGTGTATGAATGATCCCTACATGTTCTTGTCGTTATTCATCCCCGGCCCAAATTGACCACAGGAGGAACATTGACGTCTATCTCCGACCTTTGATGGACGAATTGAAGCAGCTTTGGGAGGATGGGGTTGAAACATGGGATGCTTTCAAGCGAGAGAATTTCAGCATGAAGGCTGTGTTGATGTGGACAGTTAATGACTTCCCTGCATATGGGATGTTATCGGGTTGGAGCACCCACGAGAAGTTGGCCCGTCCGTATTGTATGAGTGACACAAAGTCTTTCACGCTCACGCACTCTGGAAAACCATGTTGGTTCGATTGCCATAGACAATTTCTTTCGGAGGACCACCCATTCAGGACCCAGAAGAATGCATTTAAAAAGAACAAGATTGACCATGATGAGGCCCCGATTCGTTTAAGTGGTGACACGGTCTATGAGAAGGTATCTACATTGCTCGATCCTCGGTGGGGGAAAAAGTTTTCGAAGACCAAAATACAAGGGTTTGGGACTACCCATAACTGGATCAAGAGGAGTATATTTTGGGAGCTGCCATACTGGAAAACAAATCTCATTCGACATAACCTTGACGTGATGCACATTGAGAAGAATGTATTCGATAATGTTTTTAACACGTTGATGGATTTCAAGAGAACAAGTAAAGACAACGAAAAAGCTCGCTTGGACCTTAAGGAAATCTGTAAGCGGCCGGCCTTAGACTTGGTATACGTCAATGGTAAACCAGTTATACCGATGGCTCAATACGTGCTTACAAAGGAAAAGAAGCTCCTCCTCCTGAAATGGCTCAAGGATTTAAGGCTTCCAGATGGTTACGCGTCTAACATTGGTAACTGTGTCAATGTAGAGGAGGGGAAAGTGCAGGGTTTGAAGAGTCACGATTGCCACGTTTTGATGGATAGGCTACTTCCGATTGCTCTCGGGGTCTCTTGCACGACAATATGCGGGTGGCGTTAACAGAGTTAAGTGAGTTTTTCTGAGCGTTAACATCGACCACACTGCGTGTTGATCACATGAAAAAGCTTGAGGAGAGCATCGTAGTGACTTTGTGCAAACTTGAGAAGATATTTCCTCCTTCATTCTTTGATTCTATGGAGCATTTACCGGTCCACTTGGCATACGAAGCTAGAGTCGGTGGTCCAGTTCAATACATATAGATGTATCCATTTGAGAGGTAATTGAATTTATTCTATTTCTAAATAATTTGAGCGTTAACAATATACCTTCTTTAACATTATTTATGTTTTAATCTACGAATGACTTTTAGGTATCTAGGCCAATTGAAAAGGAAGATGAGCAATAGGGCCATGGTCGAGGCCTCAATTTCAGAGGTTGTTATTATAGATGAGATTGTTGCCTTTGTCGGAATATATTTTCCTCCTGAAGTTGATACGAGATTGACTAGGGTTAGCCGCAATTACGATGGTGGTTGTCCGACTAAGGAAAACATCTCTGTATTTTCATCCCTTGGTCGATTCCTCGGCAAACGAGTTGGTAGGCGTACGTTAACCGCTAAAGAGTTTGCCGCGGTCGAAACGTATGTTCTTCTTAACTGCGACGAGGTTGGGGAATATATCAAGTAAGTCATTGATGTTATGTTTACGCCTCATCGATTAAATTATGCATGTTTAATTACCTGCATATGAAATGCCTTGTTTAACCCTATTGCAGAATGTTTGAAGATTTAGCTCAGGATTTATCTCCAGAACTCATCGCAACTAGGACAGAAAGAGAATTTCCAAACTGGCTAAGGAAATATGTAAATATTTCGTTTCATTCAAATTTATTCTATACACTTCTTTAAACATTCAATCTTAAAATTGTATTAAATTGGTTACAATATTGTCTTATAGATAGCTGAACATCCGGGTGATGCCAAAGCTGCGAGGTTAAGACATTTAGCATCATCTCCGTACTTGAACGTTAATTTATACAACGGTTATTTCGTGAATGGCTATGTGTTTCATACCAAAGCTTACGGGGGCTCTAAATTGACGTGGAATAGCGGTGTGAAGCTTAAAGGAAACCTTGATTATTATGGCATCCTGAAAGAAGTAGTCGAGGTGGAGTATTTGGGTAGAAACAGTGTTGTCTTGTTCAATTGTGATTGGCGAGATGCTGTGCGAGGTGTTAAGAAGCACGCCATATTTGACCTCATCCATGTAAAGGACTCGTCCAGACATAATGGCGATGACTTCTTCATCTTAGCATCTCAAGCACAACAGGTATACATGACTCCCTACCCTCGTCCGCGACCCGACGGATGGTGGGCTGTCTGGATGACCAAGGCTAGGAGCATGATTGACAACCTACCCTCGTCAACAACTACAGAGTCGTCATTGGAAACACCCTATCAAGAGGATGAAATTCCAGTGCCACCTAACGTTTCATCAGCTAATCATCCATTAGATGATGTCACTCATATTCCTCAAAATGTTGATGAACCCGAGGAGGATATCTTACCAGTGAATTTGCCAACTCCTCCGCCTCGTTCAGGTCATCTCGCGCACATTGATATTGATGAATCAGAGGAAGAGGAAGAGGAAGAGGAACCAGAGTTTGATTCATCAGAGTCCGAAGACGAAGATGAAGAACTCGAGTTTTGTAGTAATTCAGAGTCCAGTGATGATGATGGGGATGAAGATTAATAATAGTTTAAAGTTTTATATGTATTTTGAATGCTTTAGATTATTAGAACTTTAAAGTTTTATATGTATTGTGAATGCTTTAGATTATTAATAGTTTAAAGCTTTATATGTATTGTGAATGCTTTAGATTATTAGAACTTTAAAGTTTTATATGTATTGTGAATGCTTTAGATTATTATTAATATCCGTCGTTTTATATGTATTGTGAATGCTTTAGATTATTAGAACTTTAAAGTTTTATATGTATTGTGAATGCTTTATATTATTAATAGTTTAAAGTTTTATATGTATTGTGAATGCTTTAGATTATTAAAACTTTAAAGTTTTAGATGTATTGTGAATATATTGTTTCCTATTGTTAAAGTTGTATATTTTAATATATTTACTGTAATACAGATATGAGTTCTAGTAGAAAGGGAAAGGGTAAGAAGACTAAGCCCATCTACACATCTATTACTGGGATGCAACCGTCCCGATCCGGTAGTGATGATGTCGACCCTTCACGCGCGGTAGTACTAGCTCCACCTGCGGGGCCGATACTCGGACTACGTCGATTCGAGGAGGATATTTGTCCGGATATCGGCACATTATGACCAATAAGTAACTCTTCATTAATTTGATATAAGTTGGTTCCTTTTTGTTTTATATATAATTCATTATTTAAGTTAAAATGTTATTGTATAAATATACTTGGCAGGTTTGTAGGGGGATACCCTACCACAGGGACTAAGATCGGGCAATATTGGCGGTCTCAAAAAATGACCGAGTATTGGCCCAACTGAAAATCATTGCCACCGAGGCAGAAGGAGGATGCGTGGGAGGAGTTTAAGATAATGTGTTAATGGTTTTTATTTAAAACTTAAATGTTAGTTTGTTATTAAAATGTTATAATTAATAATGATTATACTCTTTTAGTTTTGTAATGTTATCATTATATGTTGTAGGATAAATACTATTGGGGGCCGAAAATCGACGAGGCGACGGCTAGATATGTTTTCGATATACAGGCTCACAAGCTATTTAGGGATTTTATTGGTAATATATTTATCTATCCTTAATTAGTTTAATTAACAATGATTATACTCTTTTAATTTTATAATGTCATCATTATATGTTTACGAGATATTCATATTTTTTATAGGTACCACGAAGAGAAATTATTATACTAATTTCTCTTCGTGGTACCTACTTGGATGACCGAGGAGGTGTTTCGTCAATTTTGCGAATATTGGGGGTCGAATGCGGAGAAGGCTATATCCAATCAGGCCAAGGCCAATAGAGCAGGCTCCTCGGGGTCAGCGGCAGTGCATACCATGGGGACGATCTCGATCGCCGAGCATCACGACCGCATGGTATATATGTTAGTTTAAATGTAGTAGTGTATGGATGCTTTTAAATAGGTTTATGTACGTATGTTAGCTGGGAGCCATGTTGATGCTATGAAATCCATGGTTTTAGTGTAAATGTAGTGTATGCATGCTTTTAAATCAGTTTAAATGTTGCATTTATACAATTTCAAAGTAATAATCTCGCTTATTTTATTTATAGGAAAGGGAGTATGGCCAGAATATCAGTTTTGTGGATGTTTACGCTAGCACCCATCTTCGGAATCCTACAGTGCCCGATCAACCTCCGCAATGGGTTGATGATCGCTCTGCTAATGCCTTTGTAAGTAAACTATCATTAAATGACTTGATTTTGAATATGTAAATTTATTTATGTACCTTACATTGTGTATATGATTATAATTGTTTGTTTTATTTTGACAGACTGCAAGGAACGCCTCCCGGCGATCCCATCCCCTTCGTGCCTGATGTTTGGCACTCGGTCACCTCTGAGGGACATCCAAAGAGAGGAGCACGAGTGTTAGGGATGGGGGATTACGGGCGGCAATGCCCGTCGACGTCGACCGGCCGTCGGCGAAATGTTGCCCCGCCCACGTATGATCCGAGGGTTGACACTCTGGAGGCTGCGTTGGAGGAGGAGAAATGTGAGCGGGCAAAGCTTGCGGAGGCTTTGGCGGTTCAGACGTAGATGCAGGAGGAGAGTGATCGGCGTCATGCAGAGACTCAAAGACAATTGGCGCTGTTGATGGCTCATATCGGCCAGGACTCACAGGGTAATTTCCAGCCTCCCCCGAGTTGATTGCGGACTTTTTTAGACATTTTTGTACTAATTTATACTCCCTCCGTCCCACGTCATTGCAAACTAACTTTTTGGGTGTGGGAATTTAGGAAAAGTGATGTAAGAAAGAGAAAAAGTTAAATGTTGTGAGTATGAAAAATTAAATAGGAGAGAGAATGAGTGGGAGGAATAGTGAGGAGAGAGAATGTTGTGAGTGTAAAAGTGAAGTAGGAGAGAGAATGAGTGGGTGGAATAGTGAATATTCTTTGCCATTTTGGGAAGTTTGCATTTACGTGGGACGGACCAATATAGAAATAAGTTTGCATTCACGTGGGACGGAGGGAGTATTTGTTTGTAAACATTTGAGACATTTGGTACCCGCGGGAGCCCCTCCCCCCTCTCCCCCACTCTCTCTCCCCCACTCTCCCCCCTCTCCCCCCCTCCCCCCCGAATTGGTACGGTGATATTTAGTTTTTATTTGGTACGCTGATATTTGATTTTTAGTTTTTATAGTTTTAGTTTTATAAATTGAAATGTTATATCAGGTACAAAAAATTTTAGTTTATTGATATTTTAAATTATTTTTTTTTTAATTTATTTCAGAATCAGCGACGGAAATTTTCGTCGCTGAAATTAATTTATTTCAATTAATTTTTTTTACAGTGACGCAAATTTTCGCCGCTATATCAATTAATTTTAATTTAATTTTTTGATTATAGCGGCGGAAATTCCGTCGCTGAAATAAAAATTAATTAAAATAAATTAATTTCAGCGACGAAAATTTCCGCCGCTAGCTCATTTAGTTTTTATTTAATTTTTGATTTCAGCGGCGGAAATTTTCGTCGCTGTAATAAAAATTAAATTAAAATTAAATAGTTTCAGCGACGGTAATTTCCGCCGCTGAAATTAATTTATTTTAATTTAATTTTTATTACAGCGACGGAAATTTCCGCTGCTGAAATTAATTTAATTAAATTAATTTTTATTACAGCGACGGAAATTTTCGTCTCTGAAATAAAAATTTAATTAAATTAAATTGATTTAACGGCGGAAATTTCCGTCGCTGGAACCATTAATTCACCGGCAGAATTTAATTCCGTCGGTAAAATAAAAAAATACCGGCGGAAATTGACCCGTCGGAGCACTGCGACGGGCTGGTAGCGGCGGACCACCGACGGAATTTTTCCGCCGGTGATTATTTTTAGCGACGGAAATTTAATTTTAGCGACGGAAATTTCCGTCGCTAAATGACCTTTTTCTGGTAGTGAACTGAGCAATCCTAAAATGTCATCTGACCCTAACATGGCCTGACTCATGGAGCAAGTTAAGTCCATGCAAGAGAAGTTTGGTGAACTGAACACTAAGAAAGCAGCCTATTAGATCACCGATCCAAGCAAAATTGTTCCCCTTCCTCCAAAATTTCGGATGCCTGAGATTGAAAAGTTCAACAACACAGACTGTCCCCCAACCAAACGGTTCGGACTGTAAATAATCATAAACGTAAAAAAGGGGCCCGGAACGCAATTTTAACCCGAAATTACTTCTCTTACGGGAGAGAAGATGATTTTGGGGTAAAACGTATCGGACCCCGTAGACGGCGTTACGTCTACATTTCAATAACTTTGACCGAAACGATTATGGCGTTTGACGCGTAAATCGAGGCGAAACGAGTGTTTAGAGAGAGAGTGTTACCTATGGCTAGGGGTTGACTCTTTGACTCGGTTGACGTATACGGGATACGATTTGGTGTTTGGAAGGGTGTTTTGAGTTTGTTTGGTTCGTGTTTGGTCGGAAAACGAGGTTTTCGCGTAAATCGAGACAAAACGGGGCTCGGGAGGGTTAGAGTGAGTTTATGCCGTGGGGTTTGTGGGGAGAGTTTATAATTTTTCCTCTTTAAATGTTTTGACAGCCCTTGTATTTATAGGGTGAAATTGCAAAACAGTCTGGACGGACTTTCCTTCAATTTCAAGAGGTTTTTTGGTATTTTGGAAAATTGGAGGACTTATTGGCAATTCTGGTTTTTCAAGTAAAACAGTCAGGCCGGACCTTCACTCAATCTCAGGGGTATTTTGGTCTTTTCACCTTGGAATTTGATTGATGTTGATTTGTGGGCTTTGGCATGCGTGCCACGTGCCCCTGTGACTCACCTAGGCTAGGGTTTTTGTCCCGTTATTCTCAATTTTGTCCGTTTTTTTAAATAACTGTCCGGAAAATGTCCGAAATGCCCCCGGAAAGTCCCAAAAAGTGCATTTTTTGGGGAAAGCTGTACTTTTATGTGTGATAACATGTGTTGAGTACGCTTTGACGTCAAGATGCACGGGGCAGTCCCGTGATGTCTCGTTGGCTTGAGAACGGGGAGCTTAACGGGTTCCGGTTAACCTGGAAAGGGCCAGTTAACGGATTCCGGTTAACTTTTAACGGATTTTGACGATCCAGATTTGGGTACTTACATATGGGCATGAGTTTGTGTTAGTGGCAGTGGACTATTTCACGAAATGGGAGTAAGAAAAGTCTTATAAGGTCCTCACTTCCAAGAAGGTTGCCCAGTTTGTCAAAGAGAATATCATGTGCAGATATGGGGTGCCAAACGAGATCATCTCGGATAACGGGACACATTTTGAAGGAGACTGCGATAGATTGCTGTCAGAATTCAAGGTTACTCGTCACAAATCATCTCCGTATAGGCCTCAGACCAATGGAGCGGTAGAAGCTGCAAATAAGACACTTGAGAGAATCATCTGAAAGATGGCCACTCGAGGTCGTGACTGGCCCGAAAAATTACATCTAGCACTCTGGGGCTACAGAACTTCTGTTAGAATAGCCACGGGAGAAACCCCTTTCGCCTTGACTTACGGAATGGAAACAGTCCTGCCTGTAGAGTTGGAGATTCCGTCACTGAGAGTCCTCTTGGAAAACAGCATCAACGAAGTAGAATGGTTGCGCAGCCGGCATGATGAGCTCGCCCTGCTTGATAAAAGGAGGCTAAAAGCTATGGAATATACTCAAGCCTATCAGAGGTGAATGGCCAGGGCATTCGACAAAAAGGTCAAGGCCAGAGATATCAAAGAATGAGATTTGGTACTGAAAGAGAATCCCCCTACCAGAGACAACCCTCTAGGAAAGTGGGAACCCATTTGGATCGGCCCGTATGTGGTACAAAAGATACTATCGGGAGGAGTAATGAAGCTTGCAGACCTGGACGACAATCCTTTTGTTCACCCTGTCAACGGTGACATGCTTTGTCGTTATTATGTCTAAAATAAAAAAAAATAATAAAAAATAATAATAAAAAAAGTGCAAAAAGAGTAATACCCAGGTAGACTGAAAACCCTGAAAGGGGCGGTCTAGGCAGAAAACAGGGTTGCACAAAAAAAATACAAAATCCAAAAGTTCATTAGAATGAACTACGGAGACCTGAGCCCCTTAGTCTTTATTGTAAAAGGGGAATGTAGGCAGCCAGAAATTGTTCTATCTAAACAATAAATAAGACATTCAGATTTCCATGAAATGTGTTTTGAAAAATTCTAAGATAACAAATTAAAAACTTCATGATGAGTTCAAGCACGGTCTACTCTTGACTCTCCTAACCTGCTACGAAGACAAAAATATACAATAAAAGACCTAATCAACTAATGTGTTTGCAAAAGGCAATAAGTGGATGCTTAGAATAGGTCTATCAATTGTCAGCGGCAGCGTCATCCTTGTTCTTCTTTCCCCGACCTCGACCTCGTCGAGTGTTCTTTCTCTTATTCTCGATGATGTCGGTCTCCCTCATCCCTATCTCAGGCGCCCTCACTGGAGCCTCGATCAAACCTGTGTCAATAAGTGCCTTCTCTACCCTGGCACGAGTCTTTATCTCCTCCCGCTGAGCCTCTGTGAGGGGAAAAACCTCTGATAATCTCTCATATCTGACTTCCATGTCTTTGATCAATAAGGCCTCTCTCTCATACCAATCCAAGATAATCTGAGTCTCCCCCATCTCCCTCTCATACCAATCTAGGTAAGCTGTGGTCAAAATGGTACTCTTCCTGTTCTTGAGAATGGCTCTGGGTGGAAAAGTGGTGTATGTCCATGCTCTCAAGAAAAAGGATGAGCTGTATGGATCTCTCATGTCTAAAGGTGCCACCTCCATGGTACGAATGTCCTCCCAGTCATCCAATGGCTCCTTTAAGGCCCCGAACTTTCTAGATGCCAAGCGGCGAATGTAGAAAGACGATAAGGATAACCCTGGAACCCTCACTATGTATGACTCCTGAAATGTCCTACGGGTCTGCAACCTCCAATGAGGCACCTACCAACAAACATCCGAGGTAGACAGCCAAGCCATCATCAGCTCCCAGTAACCCTGATCCTGTTGTCTCGGTGCACCCCTCCAAGAAATCACCCAAGGACACAGAGTAGGCAAAGCCCCAGGTAAAGCCCCAAGCCTCTCCTGCAACCATGAGTCAGTACAGGTGGGCTCCCTGACCGCATGAAAAGGTCCCCCCGGGACATCCTATCAATGCCGTACAGCGTCTCTCCCAAAATCAGAGGGACAATATCTAAACCAGCCCTGCAGTCTCTGACCATGTCCAAAAGGCTGCTATGGCACACTCCAAAGGATTCGGCAGTGAAACGGAAAGAAAATATGCAGAGAATGAAAGCATCCATAGACACCGTGGTCTCAGCAGTACCCGGAGACATGAATCCGCTCGGAATATCAGAGATGTCGATCCTATCGGGAGCTATCATCATCCCTTTAGATTCTTCCGAAGAAATTTGCAAAAAAGATGCCAGCTTTAGGATCACTGGTAAATCCCCGCCCAAAGGAATTGAAAAGTTCTCGAATTGCCCCTAAACTTTATGAAAGTTTGGGGAACTTCTAGGAAACTTTAATTGGAAGGCATGAGCCAGATTTGGGTACTTACACCTGGGGAGAGGCTGGTTTGGCAGAGTTGTATTTTGCCTTGGATAAGTACAGCAGGAAGGCATCCACCTCCCTGACATGTTTTGAGTTCCCGTTGGAGGTATGATCTTTCCCCTGTATCTCTTGTGCATATTGTGTATGTATCTTTGTATTGATGGGTTCCTCTTGTTGGGTGCAGGTCTGGGCTCTTAAGATCTTCGGATGTGCCTTGTGGGACCATGTCCCGGGTGAGGCTTTTGCATACCCGGCTATGCTTTGGTGGACAAAGGATGCTCGGGTGAAAAGGAACAGCCAGACCAGGAGGAAGGTGAAGTACCAGGACATGGTGCCTTATTTGAGAGCGGAGACCAGTGAGAGGTTTAATTTGTACCCCTGGAGCCGGTTTGATGTTGACCAGTTAGGCGGTGCTGAGCGCTGGATGGATCAGCGATGGGTCATGCGGGGCCTCACCTGTGATGCTTATTATTTGGGGGAGAGGGTAGTTGGGCAGCACGACTTAGGGATGGCCCCACTAGCACCGGTTGAGCCTCCTGAGGACATGTTATATCCATAGGAAGGGACGATGAACTGGCATTTGTAAGGCGTAAGCTGAGGACGCCCCAGGTGCTAGAGAGGGAGGGGGCCTCGGTTGTCAGGATGCCTCGGGCTGACTTTTCATATGTCCAGGAGGGGGTTAGGATGCGGGCGCAGATACCCCTTCCAGAGGTGACACCTCGCGCTTTCCTACCCCGACCTGAGGCCCAGGTATGTACTGATCACATTCTGATTATTTATTTCAACTTTGCACATCACATGCCATTGCCTTGCCTATTTCTGATGCTTTCATTTTTGTGCAGTATTTGGCTTGGGTTGTCGATCGGCTTCTGCGTCAAGTCATTGGGGCTAAGAGGTTTATCAGCAACCTCGTGAAACGGGGGAATGCTCGGGGCAAGGACATCGTGGCCAGTGCCTGGTACCTCTGCGCGAGAGAGATCCCCTATTCCGGCTAGAGGGCATATGCCATGTAGGCAATACATGGAGACTCCCCGCTCCCAGCCCAGAGAGTCGGTTCCTCCATGGCAGTCAATGGATGTCCCTCTTTCTCCCCTTATGGATATGACCACTAAGATCTCTCAAGATCATGTCATCTTTGGGGGTATGGAGGGATCGGGTTACGTGCAGATTGGGGCCGGTGAGACCTCTTCTTTGCACCAGGGAGGTTATGGTGTTTTTCAGTCACAGGGTGATTACGGGAGTCCCGTGCAGACTCAGGGGACATATGGCTAGGGATATGATGCTTTTTTCCTTTGGGTATGACTTCTTTGCTGACATCGGGGTGCCATATCTAGGTGTGCCTACTGACCCTGGTGATGCTTACTCTGACGCTGAGCGGGACGACGTGGAGCCGGGGGTCGTTTTTCCAGGGACAGCTGCTGAGGGACTGAGCACGGCTCAGAGGAGGGTACAGAGGCGTGGCAAGGCAATTGCTAGGGAGGCTGATCCCAGTTTCGATTCTGATAGTGACTTCGACTGATGGTGAGTTCCTGCATTTGTTAGGGCATGAAGAGAGAGAGAGTACATACATTTCATGCACAATATTTCTATTTCTAGTTTTGTGTTGTAATAGCTAGATTACTTTTTTTATATATATATATATTTTGTTAATTATGCGTTGAATGCAAGTTGCATGAGCCTGGTTTTGTGTTTTGTATGGGCACGTATCTGATATTTGGTTGGGATTTGGAATGAAAAAATTGTAATGGGCAGGTTTTGGGTAGTTGGAATGAAGGTTTCATTGGGGGACAACAGTTTTTACTGCTGTTAGATTTTTTTTCCTGCTGGGGTACGATATCATCCGCGTGGATGAGTTTGAGGCCACAACTTTATCCGCGCGGATCAGATTGTCGTCTGACAAGATCATTCAATTTTTACTTCAGATCTGGTTTTCCTTCTCCCCTTTAATTTAAACATATCCCTCATCTGTTTCAAACCTTCTGGAGTTTGGGGAAAATCATAAGAAATCCATGGAAAATTTTGCAAACATGAGAAATTCACCCAAATTACCTAAGGAAATGCAAATGCTCTTCTTCAACAAGTTCAAAGAGTGGTCCCGAGAGATCATGCATGGAAACAAGACGTTCTTCGAAGAAAGGTATATAATCAAATCTGAGCTTATTCCGGATTACGATTTGATGAGAACTTCCGCCACATTTTGGGACACTAGGAGGCACGTCTTTTGCTTTTCTTACAACAAAATGGTCCCTACCCTTGAAGATTTTAGGGCTTTGCTTGGAGGGCTCGAGGTGGAAGATGTCGCAATTTCCTTGCCCGGAGGAGTACCTTTTGTCAACAAGTTGTCTAACCTTCTTCAAATCTCCCCGGAAGAAGCCCATGGTATGATTCGAGGACCCGATCATTTTGATATCTCCGATCTCCCGAATAGGTTTAGGAGTTTGGGTATTGTTGGTGATTCTTATTGGGATGCATTTGTCCTTTGTGTGATTGGTTCGTTGTTTATGGTCTACTCCTTCGGGATGTGCCACTGGTCTTTGTTGGATGTTGTTGTACATTGCCGATCGGGTCGACATATTGTTCCCTTGATTTTGGGAGAGACCCTTCATGCTATCGCCTGATTGGCTACCGAGAAGCGATACATGCACGGGGGAAGCCCATTTTTGCTGACGATGTGGTTAATGGAGAGGTTGGGAGTCCTGCACGAGGCTCCGCATACATTCATGCCATGGACTTTTGCTAGGAGGGGGTTACTATCGAGATTGAGGATCAGGCTTTATGGGAGCATTGGATGGCTCAGCGCCGTACTCAGGATATCTGGTGGTGGGTCCCTCATTAGCAGCTAGAGACTCGGAGGACACTCCAGGATGGGTCTCATGTAGTCATGCTTCCAGGGCTTTCTCAGTCTACCTTTTATATTCCGGCTCTAGCTCTCTGACAGTTTGGGATGGAGCAGATTTCTCAGGAGGGTTGTGATGATATTGCTACCAGGGTGGTGATTTCCATTTCTATGGATGACTTGTCTTTGTTCTCCTTATTTTCCCGGGTATGGAGGTATCATGTTTTCCCTCATGTGGTCCTACTCAGGCGTTCGGAGCGCATGATTTTGACCACTTGTTACTTGGATTGGTACGAGAGACACATGGGAGAGACTCAGATAGCTCTTATGAGGAGGCATAAGGCCATTGTAGGATCAGAGGATATCACTGTTTCAGAGTTGAGGAGAGCCGAGGCGAGGGCTATTCCTTATGATAGGAGTGGAGATGACATGTTTGATTATGAGGCGTGAGTGGAAAGACAGAGAGACAGGGTTCCTATGGCGCCGCCCAGGAGGCAGGAAATTAGGGACGAAGCCCGGGCGACTAGAGCCCTGATAGATGCTGGTTTGATGGACCCGGCCCCCCGTGCCGGAGCTAGGGAGGAGGAAGACAGACATCATTCCCGTGTACAGGAAGAACACGAGGCATAGTGGGAGAAGAAGGAAGAGGAAGAGCGGGGATGCGAGCACTAGTGGCTAGAGTGACCTTAGAGTTCCGAGTATCAGCTGATCGTCCTTGCAGGCACACTAGTTTTTAGTTATTTCATTTTATCTTTTAGCTTAGTTGTGAGTTTAAGAGTAGACCGAGCTTGAACACATCAAAAAGTGTTTAACTGTAATGAATATATGGATTGCATTAGAGTTTTTTTTTCGAGTTGCAAATGTGATGCGATCATTGTGTTGATGACAAAATATGATATTTATTTATGTTTTAGACCGAACCGTTTCTGGCTACCTACATTCCCCTTTTACAAGTGGACTAAGGGGCTCAGATCTCCGTAGTTCGACTCTATTAGATGTTCATTTTTTTTTATTTTTTTAGAGGGGGTAGATAGAGAGAGGGACAAGAGAAGTGCAACCCTGTTTTTTACCTAGGCCGCCCTTTCAGGTTTTCAACCTACTTGGGTATTACTCTTTTAGCACTTTTAAGAAGGAAATGACTCGATCTTCAGGCATAATATCTACGGAGCTTGTCTCAGTTTACTGGATGCACAAAAGGATTTCCATCTAAGTCTGCGAGCTGCATGGCTCCTCCAGAGAAGATCTTCTGAACTACATATGGCCCAATCCAGACGGGCTCCCATTTGCCAAGCGGGTTGGTGTGGGTCGGAGGCTTCTCTTTTAGTACGAGGTCACTGTTGGGTATGCTTATTATAAACCCCTCCTATTACTTGATTTGATTGATACCATCACCTAATTTATTTTTTATATGGACTATAGGACATTATGTATGAAGTTTTACAACTTCAATTTTAGTTAAGTCCATTTTTATAGTTTAGTTATTTAGGCTTGAAAAAGATGGCTCTTTAAATTAAAAGGCAAAGTCAAAAATCAATATTAAATATTGCCTAAAGATATGAGGTCACTTTGCCTACTCTTTGACCTCAAGAATAATTGTTGGCCTAAAACTCTGTTGACTACAAGAAATTGTTTTTACCACAAAGTACTTTATGGACCACAAAGCAATGTGTTGACCGCAAATACAATCTGTTGACCGCATGGAAATGCAATGTGCTGACCGCATGAAACCTATTGTTGCATGACAATGTGTTGACCGCAAACAAGGGTTGACCGCATGGAATCATTTTAAGCACATGGAACCACTTTGGACCGCATGGAATATATTGACCTCAATTGTTTGACCGCAAATGTCTTTGACCGCAAGTCATTTATTTGACCACAAAACATTTTTTGGACCGCAAATAAATTGTTTTGACCATGGTATGGAATTTTGGACCAAGATAATCCTTGTCCACAAAATACAATGTTACCACAGCTCAGTGCTTGAAGATTTTGATGTTGGTATAATGGACCACACGGTAAACCTCAGTGCAAACCGTAGACCTTGGCAGACCGCATCACATTCCAGACCACATGGCTTGCCAGACCGCACATCATCAAATTAAAGATTGAGAATTTAACTCTGATCACAACTCAGAGTTAACTCAAAGAATTTTACCGTTGCAGAAATTGCTCTAAAATTTCAAATTGGTGACAGCTGTGATCTATCGTACAAAGGACACACCAGTACACCACCTTGCCACTAACTCTGCAATATAGAGACAAAAAGGACACGTGCTCCAATTAAACATCAACAGCACATTGTCCTTGAAGCTTGCTCAACACGAAATTCCAACGGCTACTTTATTTCCAAGACTATAAATAGACCTTGTGATCAAGACTGAAGATACACACAAAGAAGCAAGAGTGCCAGATAGCTAGAGAGCCAGAGATTTACTGGAGACGTCATTATAATCATCAAGAAGTGTTGAAGCTCAAAATCTCCAGAATCCTTTGAATCTTCAAACACTTCTTCATCTTCAAAAGCTTTCAAGAATATCACTTACCCAGAAATCTCTCAAGCCTTGTAACCACTCCAGATTCTTCATGCTCTATCATTTATATTATAAAGAGCTCTTGAATCTTGCACACACACACATACACTGGTTATTGTCTAGGATTAGCTTCATAGAAAAGGATAGTTAGATTTGAGATTGTTTGATTCTCAATTTGTATTCCTTTGTAACAGCTACTCAAATCAAATATACTATCTCCCTTAGAAAATCCAAGACTAACCATCTTGGTAGAGGACGTAGATCTTTAACGATTGAACCTCTCCAAATATCGTGTCATTTATTTTCTGCACTTCATATTTCAAGTTCATAAGTTTTATTATTGTTCCTTGTGTTTGATCTTCACTTGCATCCAACTTCATATTGAATTGTGTTTATAGTACAAATCTGCCTAAGCTCATTTTCAACCTTGCGGTCGACCACACTTTCACTTTTGCGGTCGACCACACTTATTTTCACTACTACACTTTTGTGCTTAGAAATCTGCCTTAGCATATTTCAACTTTGCGATCGACCACACTTTCACTTTTGCGGTCGACCACACTATCTTTACTACTAAGTTTTTATACTTAGAAAACTTCCGCTGTGCATTTTACTAAGCTTGAAAGTTGGTTTTAACTTGACCACACTTTCAGCCCAAGTAAGCCAAGGTTGAATTTTCAAAAAGAGTAGAAAATTTTATACAGCTATTCACCCCCCTAGCTGTTTTCATACTCTTGTTGCACCTTTGGGACCAACAAGTGGTATCAAAGCTAAACACCTTTATAAAACTATTCTTTGTTTTTCAAGCTTAACAGCTTGGGTGCCGATTCGTCATGGCAACTTCAAGAGCTATGGAAACGATTAACTATTTACACATTCCTATGTTGGATGAAGATCACTTCGATATTTGGAAAGCTCGAATGCTAATTCACCTAGAGTCAATAGATGAAAGGCTGGTCGATTGTATAAATGATGGACCTTTTGTACCAATGAAAGCCAATCCTGATGCAACTACCAATGCCGAAATTCCTGAAGTCAAAAAGCTGAAGACGGAATGGACTGACGAAGAAAGAAAGTACGTTGCATTGGATAGCAAAGCCAGAAACATCATTTCTGGAACCTTACCCACTTCCACCTTTCAGAAGGTACTCAAATGCAAGACTGCAAAGGAGATGTGGGACTCTATTGAAAACTATCTCGAAGGTGATGATCAATGCAAGGAAAGCAAGAAATTTGAAGTTGAAAGGAGATACAGCAGTTTCAACAGACTACCCAATGAATCTCTACGTCAAACCTACGATCGCTATGTTGAGGTAGTAAATGCTTGCTTATCTCTAGGTAAAGTTTTAACTGATAAAGAAATTAACATGACATTCCTTTCTGCTCTGGGATCCAAATGGATGCACAAAGCAACTTCCCTCGAAGATTCAAAACAGTTAAATACATGGACTCTCAGTAATTTATATGCAAACCTTAAAGTTTATGAGTTAAAATTACAACATATTTAAGTAGTCGAGGGAAAGGGAAAATCACTTTCTATGTCTGTTGTTGATCATGTGGAGAAACCCTCAAAGCCTACCTCAGATCCTAGTATTTCAACTTCTTCTCTCATCGATATGGATGATGAGGATTTTTCCATGTTTGTAAAACGTTTTCAAAAATTTCGTAAAAATTCAAAACCGTTTTCAAAAGGTAAATATCCAGCAACATCTTCAAAGGTGAGTAACTCAAAGAAAAAGAGTGACCTTGTTTGCTACAATTGTAGAAAGCCCGGTCATTTTGCTTCAGAGTGTCCTCAACCCAAATATGAGTATTTGAAAAAGAAAACTTTCCCTTCGAAATTTTCTCAACGAAAGGGAATGGTTGCTGAAGAAGAAGAGAATTCTAAAGAACTTGCAACTTGGATCGAGACTGATTCTGATGAAGACATCGATGAGAGTACCGAAGAGGTAAATCTCTGCCTCGTTGCTGAGGATGCTTCTAGTGACTCAGAAGATGAAGTTCACGATGAGTTGCTCAAAAAGAGGAATGAGGTGATTTCAAAGAAAACCAAGTTTGTGGCTGACAGTGTGGACTATAGCAACTTTGACCTCACTCCAAGCACCAAAATTGGTAATTGTTCATTTTCTCGCCCCATCTTTCCATCCAAAAATGAAACATCTTCAAAAGCTAAATCAATTCCAAAAGTTTCAAAAAGGATCAATGAGATTTCCCCCATAGATCAAGAAGAGATGTTTAAAAAGGCTGAAGTTATGATCCAAAGGTTTGAAAATGTTAAGAAAGCTCTATCACTATCAACCAATGAAATTTCTCAGCTCAAGACGGAGAAAACTGTGATGAAGTCCGAAATCTCAAATCTTAAGGGCCAAATCAAAAGTATGACTCCTCTTGCTGACCAAAACCACATCCTCGAAACTAAGGTTGCTGCACTTCAACTCCGAAACAATGATTTGGTCACTCAAATAAACGATCTTCAAAAGATTATTGATGGGTGGCTCAAGTCAAAATCCACCGTGGATCAAATCATAGACTCCCAAATTTTCAATGGAATTAAGGAGGGTCTAGGTTTTGGATTCGGTGAAGAAGAGAAGTGTGCATCCGATAGTGAAAAGGATGAGGAAATTTCAAAACTAACTAAAGAAATTCCTAAGAGAAAGCATGCTAATCTTAAGGGTAAAGGACAACATAATTTCAATTATGTCTACCCAAAGTTTGGGAAGGACTCTCAGATGAAAGAAAAGGATTCTGAGATTGATGATTCGGAGAACATGGCTTATGGAGTTGGCCGCATCCCTACTCCTACCACTTCTGGTGGAATTGGTGGTGCTGGCAACTGCAAGGCTGACCGCTCTTCTTCTTCGACCACTCCTCCTACCTTCAAAAGCAAGAAGAATGCTCCTAGAAAATACGTGGTCAAACAAAATCCAGTTCCCTTTGTCAAAGCTAAAACCACTGCTCCCAAACTGCATGCAACTCTTAAGAAAAGTAAAGAGTTAGTAAAAATACATGATACTTGTAGCTTTCACCATTGTTCTGTGTGTGATGGTTATGGTCACTCGGCTGCTGAATGCCTTTTAAGATTCACACCTAATGCTCGAAGACATAATCTGCCTTCGGTCAAACAGGTGTGGGTTGTTAAAATGTGCTAACCCCAGGACCCAAAAGAATAAAGGGGACCTCGTGCTTAAATGTTTATTTTTCAGGTCCTCTGCTTCATGGCTGGTTCTTCCAAGGCAAATTCAAATGAATGGTATCTCGACAGTGGCTGTTCAAGACACATGACCGGAGATATCACCTTGCTGGAAGATGTCCGTGAAGAAAGTGGTCCATCAGTAACGTTTGGGGATAATAACAAAGGAAAGACAATAGGATATGGAGTCATTCGAAAAGGAAATATCACTATAAAAGAAGTATCTCTAGTCAAAGGACTCAAGCATAATCTTCTCTCCATATCTCAATTTTGTGACAAAGGATTGCACTGCAACTTTACTTCAACAAATTGCTTTATCAAAGATGGCACATCCGGAGTCACTTTGCTCAAAGGGATTCGTAAGAGTAATGTTTATATTATCGATTTTAATTCTGCTTGCAATCTTACTAATCTTTGTTTTGTAGCAAAAAGTGTGAGTGAAAATAGTTGGCTGTGGCACAAAAGACTTAGCCATTTGAACTTCAAGTATCTATCTAAGATTGGAAGAGAAATTCTAGTTCGTGGTCTACCCAAAGTAGCTGATCACCACGACAAGTAATGCGCCGCATGTCAACTTGGCAAACAACCCAAGGCATCTTTCTCCAGCAAGACCGTGCCTTCAACTTCAAGATGTTTCCAACTACTTCACATCGATATGTTTGGACCTGTCACCATCGCAAGCATTGGAGGAAGTAAATATACTTTAGTTGTGGTGGATGATTACTCAAGATATACATGGATCAAAATGATGATCTCCAAAGATGATTGTTATGATATTTTGACCTCACTCTTTAGACAGCTCCAAACACAAAAAGAAGATGACATCGTTAGTGTTAGATCAGATCATGGAACAGAATTCAAAAATAACGGTGTAGCTCAATACTGTGACGACCATGGTATTGATCATAACTTCTTTGCTGCTGGAGTTCCACAACGAAATGGAGTTGTGGAAAGAAAGAATAGAACGTTGATTGAGGCTGGTAAGACAATGCTCGCTGAAGCCAAGCTACCACAATACTTTTGGGCTGAAGCTACCAACACAGCTTGCTTCACTCAAAATCGATCTCTCATCAATAAGACCTACAACAAAACTCCATATGAACTTTGGAGAGGAAGAACCCCCAACATAGCCTTCTTCAAAATTTTTGGATGCAAATACTTTATTCATTACAATGGAAAAGAGCATCGAGGTAAATTCGCTCCTAAAGCAGATGAAGGTATTTTTGTTGGGTATGCCAAACATTCTAAAGCTTTTCGTGTTTTCAATAAAAATAGTTTAAAGATAGTAGAATTTGTTCATGTTACTTTTGATGAACATTCTCTCCTTGTGCCACATTTGGCTCCAAATGTTGCTGATGATTTTGCTGAGCCTAATGAGACAGGTAATCCTCCTCAAACTGCACCTAGATCAGAAAATCACTCAACTCAAGGAAATCCATCAACATCAACCGCACCAAATTTTTCAAATCCAACATCAGAAGTTCCTACTGAAGATGTTCACTCAGAAGATGATGCAGTTGAATCTAATCCCATAAACTCCATAGAGCCTATACCTCAACTCACTTACTTTGATGGCTCAAATTATGTACCTATTGAAGATCTTCAACAACAAACAACTCAACCAGACTTACCTCCAGATATTCATGAGGTTAGAGATCACCCAATTGATAACATCATTGGTGAATTGTTCTCTGGGGTTCAAACAAGAAGTTCTCACTATGATGAATACAATTCTCTTATATCTCAAATTGAACCAAAGAAAGTTGATGAAGCACTCCAAGATTCAAGTTGGGTTGTGGCTATGCAAGAAGAGCTCAACCAATTCGAAAGATGTAAAGTTTGGACTTTAGTTCCAAGACCAAAGGATCAAGGAGTAATTGGTACAAAATGGGTGCTTAGAAATAAGATGGATGAGAATGGAAGCATCACTTGAAACAAAGCAAGGTTGGTTGCACAAGGATATAGACAAGAAGAAGGAATCGATTACGACGAAACCTTTGCACCTGTTGCAAGACTTGAAGCTATTAGAATTTTCTTAGCTTATGCCTCCTTCAAAAGATTCAAGCTTTATCAAATGGATGTGAAGAGTGCATTTCTCAACGGTGAACTTCAAGAGACAGTCTATGTTGCACAACCTCCTAGATTTGAAGACAACAAACATCCTGATCATGTCTACAAACTCCAAAAAGCTTTATATGGACTCAAACAAGCTCCAAGAGCATGGTATGATACTCTATCTAATTTTCTTTTAGAAAAGGGCTTCAAATGAGGTAAAATCGACACAACTCTTTTCATTGTCAAATATAATGATCACACTCTACTTGTTCAAATATATGTTGATGATATCATTTTTGGCTCTACTAATGAAATTTTGTGTAAGCATTTTGAGAAGCTTATGAAAAGAAAATTTGAGATGAGCATGATGGGAGAACTCACATTCTTCCTTGGGCTCCAAATTAAGCAATGTGATGAAGGCATCTTCCTTAGCCAAGCAAAATACACTAAAGACCTAATCAAGAAATTTGGACTTGAAAATGCAAAAGCATACGACACTCCTATGGCTACAGGTAACAAGTTAGACAAAGACTTGAAAGGTAAGAAAGTTGATCAAACTTTGTATCGAGGTATGATTGGCTCCTTACTATATCTAACTGCTAGTAGACTAGATATCATGTTCAGTGTTTGCGTTTGTGCTCGCTATCAAGCAGATCCTAGAGAAGCACATCTTATAGCTGTAAAACGTATTATTCGTTATCTATCTGGGACTATTAACCTTGGACTTTGGTATTCCAAAGAACCATCTTTTGATCTTACATGTTACTCAGATGCAGATTATGCAGCCTGCACAATTGACAGAAAGAGCACCAGTGGAACTTGTCATTTCCTTGGAAATTGACTTGTTTCATGGGCTAGCAAGAAACAAGCTTCAGTGTCTGTCTCAACAACGGAGGCTGAATATATTGCTGCTGGGAGCTGCTGTTGTTAGATACTGTGGATGAAGCAACAACTAGTTGACTATGACATTCATGAAGGAAATTGTCCAATTTATTGTGACAATACATCAGCCATTGCAGTATCAAACAACCCTGTTATGTACTCTAAAACCAAACACATCGATATCAAATATCACTTTCTCAAGGATCATGTTGAAAAAGGTAACATTCATTTTAAGCATATTGGTACTGACAATCAAATTGCAGATATTCTAACAAAAGCTCTAGACTCCAAGAGATTCGTGTTCTTAAGAGGAGAAATGGGTATGTTAGAACACAAGTAAAACTTGTCCATATTTGTTTAAACTAACAATTGTGTGTTTTAAGTTCATGTTCAAAAACAGGTCAATAAGAATGGCCCATTCCATTCTTCACGGTCGACCGCATCAAGCCAAATCACGGTCGACCGCACTAGTCCTTTAGCATGCCAAAATGTTTTATCAATTCTCTAGTGGACCGCATGCATAAGATTGGACTGCATGAGCTTTTGAATAATTTCTAGGCTTTATAGAAGCCATCAATACGGTCAACCGTTTGGCTCTTAAAGGTTACATTCAAACTGTATCATTCAAGACATCAGAATACAAGCCACTTCATTCACAGCTGGGTGATTGATAGAAGAGATCTGGCTCAAGATGCCCTTGCACGAGTTATGCTAAAAACGTTCAAGGGAAGTGAACTCTCTGCCCTCCCTATTGATTGATACCATTAAGGGGGAGAGTATTCACATAACAAAGGCTGTGAAGAATATCATGTCATTGAATGACAAGCACAAGCCAACTTCGTAAGCTACAATTTTTAATCTCTAATTCTGAAATGCATCACTATGGCTTTCGAAAACTTTATTCATTCAAACTACTTGTTTGTGGAATAATGATTGCATTATTTTGTAACTCATGCATATAGCTTATCTTGCACATCTCATACTTATGCATGTTTCATACATTTAGTTTAAATGCATTCATGCACTTCATGTCAACATCATTGAATGCACTAAATGATTATTTCTTACTTCCCAATATGAAATTCTTTTATCTTTATAGGAAGTTAGAAATCTATGACTTAGGCTTAGTGTGTGCATTGACTTGGGACATGATTTACCATTCTTAAATTATTTGGACATGTTTTTTACCAAGTACAATGAATTAGCCTTTGTCATAGTAGGTAATGGTCTCAATCAAATAGGGGGAGATTGTTGGGTATGCTTATTATAAACCCCTCCTATTACTTGATTTGATTAATACCATCACCTAATTTATTTTTTATATGGACTATAGGACATTATGTATGAAGTTTTACAACTTCAATTTTAGTTAAGTCCATTTTTATAGTTTAGTTATTTAGGCTTGAAAAAGATGGCTCTTTAAATTAAAAGGCAAAGTCAAAAATCAATATTAAATATTGCCTAAAGATATGAGGTAACTTTGACTACTCTTTTACCTCAAGAATAATTGTTGGACTCAAACTCAGTTGACCACAAGAAATTGTTTTTACCACAAAGTACTTTTTGAACCACAAAGCAATGTGTTGTCCGCAAATACAATCTGTTGACCGCATGGAAATGCAATGTGCTGACCGCATGAAACCTATTGTTGCATGACAATGTGTTGACCGCAAATAAGGGTTGACCGCATGGAATCATTTTAAGCACATGGAATCACTTTGGACCGCATGGAATATATTGACCTCAATTGTTTGACCGCAAATGTCTTTGACCGCAAGTCATTTATTTGACCACAAAACATTTATTTGGACCGCAAATAAATTGTTTTGACCGTGGTATTGAATTTTGGCCCAAGATAATCCTTGTCCACAAAATACAATGTTACCACAGCTCAGTGCTTGAAGATTTTGATGTTGGTATAATGGACCACAAGGTAAACCTCAGTGCAAACCGCAGACCTTGGCAGGCCGCATCACATTCCAGACCACATGGCTTGCCAGACCGCACATCATTAAATTGAAGATTGAGAATTTAACTCTGATCACAACTCAGAGTTAACTCAGAGAATTTTACCATTGCAGAAATTGCTCCAAAATTTCAAATTGGTGACAGCTGTGATCTATCGTACAAAGGACACACCAGTACACCACCTTGCCACTAACTCTGCAACATAGAGACAAAAAGGACACGTGCTCCAATTAAACATCAACAGCACATTGTCCTTGAAGCTTGCTCAACACGAAATTCCAACGGATACTTTATTTCCAAGACTATAAATAGACCTTGTGATCAAGACTGAAGATACACACAAAGAAGCAAGAGTGCTAGATAGATAGAGAGCCAGAGATTTACTGGAGACGTCATTATAATCATCAAGAAGTGTTGAAGCTCAAAATCTCCAGAATCCTTTGAATCTTCAAACACTTCTTCATCTTCAAAAGCTTTCAAGAATATCACTTACCCAGAAATCTCTCAAGCCTTGTAACCACTCCAGATTCATCAAGCTCTATCATTTATATTATAAAGAGCTCTTAAATCTTGCACACACACACATACACTGGTTATTGTCTAGGATTAGCTTCATAGAAAAGGATAGTTAGATTTGAGATTGTTTGATTCTCAATTTGTATTCCTTTGTAACAGCTACTCAAATCAAATATACTATATCCCTTAGAAAATCCAAGACTAACCATATTGGTAGAGGACGTAGATCTTTAACGATTGAACCTCTCCAAATATCGTGTCATTTATTTTCTGCACTTCATATTTCAAGTTCATAAGTTTTATTATTGTTCCTTGTGTTTGATCTTCACTTGCATCCAACTTCATATTGAATTGTGTTTATAGTACAAATCTGCCTAAGCTCATTTTCAACCTTGCGGTCAACCACACTTTCACTTTTGCGGTTGACCACACTTATTTTCACTACTACACTTTTGTGCTTAGAAATCTGCCTTAGCATATTTCAACTTTGCGGTCGACCACACTTTCACTTTTGCGGTCGACCACACTATCTTTACTACTATGTTTTTATACTTAGAAAACTTCCGCTATGCATTTTACTAAGCTTGAAAGTTGGTTTTAACTTGACCACACTTTCAGCCCAAGTAAGCCAAGGTTGAATTTTCAAAAAGAGTAGAAAATTTTATACAGCTATTCACCCCCCTCTAGCTGTTTTCATACTCTTGTTGCACCTTTGGGACCAACAGTTACTTTCTCGGATGTCCCAATGTTTCACTTTCTTGTCAAAGGCTCTGGTTATTATTGTTTGGTAAGCCCGTGTGTGTTCCATGGCTTTTAAATGACGTTCGTCTAATAGGGCCAACTCATCATGGCGACTATGGAGCCATTCGACTTCGTTGACCTGATTCTCCAACAACACACAGAGTAAGGGGATTTCCAATTTGATTGGGAGCACGGCCTCCATTCCGTAAGTGAGGGCAAACGGCGTTTCTCCTGTGGCCGTTCTGATGGATGTTCTGTATCCCTAGAGGGTAAGGTGGAGCTTATTCGGCCAATCTCTGCCTCGAACAACCATCTTCCTGATGATGTTTTCTAGATTCTTGTTTGCTGCTTCAACGGCTCCGTTGGTTTGGGGCCGATAAGGGGACAACTTGTGACGGGTTATCTTGAATTCTGCCAATAGTCTGTCAAATTTCCTTCAAAATGGGAGCCATTATCAGAGATTACTTCAGCCGGCAACCCATATCTGCACATGTTATTTTCCTTGATAAAGAGGGCTACCTTCTTGGAATTAAGGACCTTGTAAGACTTGGCTTCGACCCATTTGGTGAAACAGTCTATGGCTACCAGGACGAACTCGTGACCATTACTTCTTGGCGGTGTAACTTTGCCGATGACGTTGATTCCCCAGGTAACGAAAGGCCAGGGGGTTGTCATGCAATAGAGATCGTGTGGAGGCAAATGGTTGAGATTTGAATAGCGCTGACATTTGTTGCAGCTTCTCACGAACTTGATACAATCCGTCTCCATAGAGATCCAAAATAACCCATTCTTAGGATGACTTGCATTAAGGCTCGAGTATTCATGTCGGGGCCACATGTAACACCATGTACTTCATTTATTAGCTCAACGACCTTTTGTTTGCTGATACAGCATAAGAGGGGACCCCGGATGCATTTCTTGTATAGTGTCCCTCCTAAAAGAACATAGTGGGAAGTCAGTCATTTCAGTGCTACCATGCTTTTTGCTTTGATCCCTTCCTTGTATTCCCCATCTTCATTTTTTAAAGAAACTTCACCATTTTTCATGTAGTGGTAGATCTGGGTGTACCACTGGTCATCTACTGTCTCACTTTTTACTTTAATTTCAAAACAGTAGGCTGGGTTTTCTCTTCTCCCAACCCTGAATGGCTTGACCGATTTTCCCTCGGGTATTTCGACAAGAGAGGCTAGTGTTGCTAGAGCATCTGCGAACCTATTGCGATCTCTGGGCAGATAGTGGAAGCTGACTTCATTGAACTGGGCCACGAGGTCTTCCATGTAGGCGTGGTACTTTTGCAAACCAGGATCAACTGTCTTCCATTTGTTGGACACTTGGTTGATGATGAGGGCAGAGTCGCCATACACTTCCAATTCCTTGATTTTCCTTTCTAAATCAACCTCCAATTCGGCTATGCAAGCTTCATACTCGGTGGCATTGTTAGTGACCTCAAAATTTAGCTTTACGGCTATGGGAGTATGTTCGTCAGTGGGATTGACCAGGAGCATTCCTATTCCATTCCTCTGTTTATTCGATGCCCCGTCAAAGAAGAGTTGCCAGCAATTTTCTCTTTCTAGAGCGTAAATTCCATCATCGGGGAATTGAAGTTCAGGTCCTTGGGGTTCATCACTTGGGAAGTCGGTCAACTGCTCTGCCATTATTCGCCCTTTCATGGATTTTCTCGTCACATAAGTGATGTCGTATTCAGCCAAAAAGAATGACCATTTTGCCAATCTCACGAAGAGGGAGGGTTTGTCGAACAGGTACTTGATGGGGTCCAGCTTTGAGACCAAGTGCACCGAGTGAGACTGCATATAATGCTTCAACTTTCCCACTACCCAAACTAGACCTGCACAGGTTTTCTCGCAAGCTAGGTAATTGAGTTCACTGCCTTGTAGTTTTCTGCTCACAAAGTAGATGGCATTTTCAACTTTGGAATCTTTCTTTTCCTGTGCCAGCATAGGCCCAATTGTTGTATCTGTGATAGTCAGGTATAGCAATAGTGGCTTTTGCCGATGTGGTGGGCAAAGGATTGGGGGATTCACGAGATATGCCTTGATCTTTTCGAAAGCAAATTGGCACTCTGGGGTCCATTCGGTGTATGCGTTCTTCTTCATCAGCTTGAAGATAGGCTCGCAGATGGAGGTCAGTTGGTTCACAAATCGGCTTATGTACTGTAGCCTTCCCATGAAAGATTTGACTTTTGTCAGTGTTCGAGGCGATTTCATCTCAACTATGGCTTTGATCTTCTGAGGGTCTGCTTCAATTCCCCGTTCAGTTACCATGTATCCTAACACCTTGCCTCACTTCATGCCGAAGGAACATTTAGTTGGGTTCAGCCTCATGGAATTTTCTCTAAGACGATTGAAGAATTTTCTCAAATTAGTGGAGTGCTGGCCATCAGATCCTTTAGAGTGAACTATCATGTCATCCACGTAGACCTCAATTTCTTTATGAATCATGTCATGGAATAGGGTTGTGGCTGCCCTATGATAAGTTGCCCTAGCGTTCTTTAGACCAAAAGCCATGACTGTATAGTAGTATGTCCCCCACGGAGTAGTGAAAGCTGTCTTGGCTTGGTCTTCTTCGGCCATTTTAATTTGGGTGTAGCCAGCAAAACCGTCGATGAAGGACTTGACCTCGTAGTTGGCTGTGGTATCTACCAGCATGTCGATATTGGGCAGGGGGAAGTCGTCCTTTGGGCTGGCTTTGTTGAGATCTCTAAAATCCATGCAGCATCAGACTTTTCCGTTAGCCTTGGGGACTGTTACAATGTTAGAAAGCCAGGTTGGATATTTGATGACCCGGATAAATCCTGCTTTGAGCATTTTCTCGATTTCTTCCTTTATTTGTAAAGACCATTCAGGCTTGATCTTTCTCAGCTTTTGCTTTATTGGCTTAACTTCTGGTTCTAACGGTATTCAGTGTTCCACTATGGAGGGATCGAGGCCGGGCATATCCTTGTAAGATCATGCAAACATGTCCACAAATTCTCTGAGTAGTTCAATCAGGGTTTCTTGTTCAGCACCATTGAAGAAACTGCCAATCTGCGTCTCTTTAGGCTCCTCTGCAGTCCCCAGATTCACACGAGTCAAAACCTCCTCGGCAGCTTGGGCTCGGTTTTCCTCTTTCTCGACAACCTGCTTAAAGATTTCTTTAATATATTGTTCGTTTAGTGTGTCTGCATCTTTATCTAGTGAATCATTATTAACCGTTTTTAAGTTATTAGTTAATTTATCATTAGTTAAAGTGGCAATTAGAGGATACTCAAAGAGGTCGATCATTTCATTCAGAGCAAAAGGAAATACGGCATTGGCTACAATTTCATAGTCCTTTGGCGTAAGGCCATCAGACGACTCTAGGGACTCGAACTCAACGATAAGAGACTCAGAGGACTTAAGATAAGTGGACACAAGGGGACGAGAGACCAATCCAAGCTTCGTAATCATTTCTTCTTTGCTTGCAAATGGACTGAAGAGAGTCTCCCAAATCTTCAGAGTCATTATAGAGTGCATAACCATAGCCCGGGGATCTAACAACTTCTGTCCTCCCGCTTCAATCACTACGATCATTTCTTATGCTGAACCCAGGTCGATCAAATCTGGAATTTGCACTTCTTCCCCAAACATCTGCTGCATGACGGGACCATCACACACATCTGGAGAGAATTCTGCAGTCTTGGTCTTTGGTACAACCAGTTCAAATTCGGCCTTCGTGGCTTCTTCGACAGTCGGGATGACCTCATTGAGTTTCTCAAACTGTTTCACTAGCTCTGGCACTCCTTTGAAAGTATAATCAATTTTCATGGTGGTAGTAGGCCCGGTCAAATTGGGTAAGTCAAGAAACATTCTTCGGATGGGGTTGGCCTTGGTTCCCCTGAACTTGCTAAGATTCTCTTGTAATTCCAACCAGCCTTCTGTGGGAGTGGGTTTTTTAACTTCGGCATTGTCCACCTGAGGGGTTCCCTTTACGAAGTAGTAAGTCATGTCAAGACTGAAATGGAGAGGGTTAGGACCATCACAAGGGATCTTTTTTGCAACAGTATCCCTCCTTTTCCGATCCTTTTCTTTCGCAATTTCTTCTGAGGTTGGCTCATACCCTAGGCCGTGGTGAGTATTCTGTTCCTTTACCTCAATGATCTTGTGTGTCCCTTGTAGGCGCTTCCCAAGACCTTGACCAGGCAGGTAGTTCATCTTTCTCATCATCCTCATGGCTGGAGGAATCTTGTCTCGGGTAACAGTCAGATCCACATTGCAAACTTGGGCTTTTGGAGATTCGACCATGAAACCAGTTAGCATAAAGCCATCTTCATCATGCTTGATCTACGGAATGGGTATTCCAACCGTATCAGTACCCTTAAGAGTAACTAGATCTCCATAAATGGTTGTTAGAGCCCCATCTGAATCAAACTTTACACACTGATGAAGGCTTGAAGCGACTCCATTAACTTGGTGCAGCCAAGGTCTTCCCAAAAGAGCATTAAAGGTGATTGGGATGTCAATGACCTGGAATTCTACAGGTATCATTTTCTTGCCAATACCCGTGGTAACCGGCGTTCTTCCAACTGGACTGTGATGTAAAGAGGTTCGTTATGACTAGCCCCATACTTTGGCAGGTCCAAGTCAGTGAAGGTAATGATGTTTCCGTAATGGATACTTCCAATCATGCGGACGACCTCATGCGGGGTGACATCTATGGGCACCGTGGTCTTGGCCAAACTTTCTTCTAGTTTCGGCTTATGAGGGTATGAAGAGGTTAACGGGGACCACAAGGAGATATTGGCTGCGTACACTACTGGCGAGTCAACAGGATCCTCCTTGTCGGAGTCGGCTTTTACATACGCCTTATAAGGTCTTTTATACATTTTCGGCTCGAGACGACATTTCTTTTATCACCCTTAGTGCCGCTCAACACTCATACGTCCGGGACCGAGTCATCACATAGACATTAGACTTTTACGAATCATCATTCCTATGGAGGATTACGTCGGCTCTTTCAAAGTTAGAGGCGGGCTCTTCTTTGGCATATGGCCAATTCTGGCGATTAATGCGGTTAACGACTCTACCGAGAGGCATAGGCGGCTTCCCGAATCGATCCCGAGGTTAATGGTTTTACGGCCTTCTCGGGGTTTGGAATTCTTAACTGACTTAGTGACTGGCTGATTTCAGCTTCATCCTTTTCACTCAGAGCCTTGACAGTCTTATTCAGGCTTTTCAAGGTCAGCATGCAACAAGAATTATCAGAGTCTGGAGGTTTGCTAATGGCTTCCTCACTTGGACCTAGCAACTTTTTCAGCATAGTGGGATTGCATTCCTCATCACTCTCCAACATGTCCCTCCTTTCTCTTGGGGTCAGCCTTCTGACGGCATCTTTGACATTGGCCAAGCATTTTCTGAAGTGGGAAATTCCATCATCGAGAAGGATTTCTGTGGGATCAAACCTCATGGCGGGTTCCTGTTCTTTACTATCTGGAAGGTTTTCTGGGCTTTTCGGCTTCTGGGCTAACCACTCCTCTACTGTTCCTTCTGGCATTTTGACTGTGTCTTCCTCAGTATCACTACAGTAACTCTCGTGAGAACTCTCATCTTAACTCTGATGACCAATGAGGGCAAAAGCAGGTCGGGATACTTGGTGCCATATAAGGGGTATCTTGGACTTTTCCTCTGACTTGGGGATTACCAAGAAAACATCATTGTCATCATAGGACATAAAGGGGACCGGGGTCGCTTTGAACCTTAAGACTATTTCCAGGGCATCCATACACACTTCTTTAGACAAGGTTTCAGGGGTGATTCTTAGCACCGCAATGGAGTCTACTCTTCCCGACGGGGGTTTGGCCTCAATGACTCTTATATGTTCTAGATCGGCGGGTGGAGCCCACTTCCCTCTTTCAGCTAAAGCTTCGATCAAGTTCCTCCATTCACCGACCAAGTCTTTGTAAGGAGTATTGAACTCTAGGATGTAGAATTCGTATGCTGCCTCATCTGAGCTTGCATCCTTTTTCTCTTTCGAACCTTCACACAGGCTACAGACACATTTTGAAGTGATACCATCTCCCATTCTAGGTCCGTGGTTCTCTACTTCATCTTGCCCTCCGGGTTTCACTTCTGTCGACTCCAAGTTCATTCCTTCTACTGAACTGTCATCATCACTGTAAATCCATCCATTCCTATTCTCATTTCCGACTGACTCTTCACTTGCCATTTATGCGGGAGATAGGCAAATTCACGGGCGTTGACAAAGTTAGAAAGGTCGAGTGATCTTGGAATTCCAAGGTAGGGAAATTTGGCTCGAGTGAGAGGAGGGAAAGAGTCCCATGGGGTAATGCGAGAGGCTGCATTACGGGGATAGGCTGTGGCGTTTGCTCCTGTTGGTAGGGAACAAAGTGGGTCTTATACGAGGAGGAGAGGGTGTAGGGACCACGATGGCTTGAGACATTGGGAAGGGCCGAAAAGGGACAGTCTTTGGCAATGGATCATATGTGGATGGAGGAGGGCATTGGTTATAGGCTAACTCTTCTTCCCTAGTCATCGATTACCCAAACCACTCTTGTTCTCTGTCAAATCGGCCATTTTGACTCTTTGGGTGACAAGGCGAGGATTACGCGGGCCGTTCGAGAATTCTGCGCTAACAAGGCGCTGACCCGGTATTCTCACCCACTTCTTTCTCGCTGCGGGAAAGGGATAGGAGAGGTTTAGACTCGGGGTAGGTGTTTAGGCTGAAGGCTCAAGCAATATGCAAATTAAGAATCTTCCAATTTACTTAAAACAGTGTCTTTTATTAATTTCTATTTGGTTGGAAAAGGGGTTCTGCCCTTCTTTTTCGCAACTACTCTAGATCTGGATCGGTGGGTTCCGTCACTACGTCTATAAGCCCCTCGTATTCCACCTGTATTTTGACCTCCCAGGGTGGACAGCCCCGGGCGAGGGTCCTATAGGGCACGCGGATCCCACCGACCGAGAGAGAAGAACGCTCCTAATGGATCTAGCGGGTCATAGGAACTTTTAACGCACGAGCGATGCGAATTATGGTCAAGGCAATACCGGGAAAGTCTCGTCTTTCAGCCTTAACGGAATTTTGGCAGAAATTCGCTTGCGCGATTGACGTTTTGACTTTTCGGTAATGTCCGAGAAGATAATAGGCATGGGTCGGGCGGTAAAAGCTGGATGACACGGTGTCACATTGAACTTCGTTGCATACGTCGTGTATGAGTCAAAATCGAAGTCAATGCCGGGTCAAGATCTTGCCAATTTTTCCTTGTCGGAATTTTGGCAGAGCTTCGCTTGAGCGAAAGATCTTTTGGATTTTTGGCATGGACTTGGTCTCGACTCTTACGCATTCCATGCGGGTCAAGGTCAAAGTCAATGTCGGAGTCAAGATTCTACCGATTTTTCCTTGTCGGAATTTCGGCAGAGTTTCGCTTGAGCAAAAGATCTTGACTTTCGTTATGAACTAAGGCTTGACCTTTACGGGGACATGCAACTGGGCTATATGACACGGACTAGACCAAAAACCAACCAAAAGTCACGGTTTTTTGAAACGTGTGACACGGACTGTGCATTGGTCGACACTGGCTGCCATGGGGAGTTTGGGGTGATTTCGTGCGCGCCCGAGAGCATCGTAAGGCTGTCCGTGACTGCAACTAAAAAACCACCCCGGGTTTAAAGGGACGTGCGTGCAAAGTGTACAGGATATATAAGGTGCGCGTAGTGTGCGGCCTCCTAAAAATATTCCTTTTTGAGTTAAAACAGAGATTTTCAGAAATGTGTTTTAAAGGAATGATTTTTTTTCGGGACGGGGGAAAATGCAACAGATAAGTCACGTAAATTTTAAGGAGCCCCGGTCGGTCTTGGGCGAATAGCCCCAGCTGCCAAGGCTGCCAGATTAACCTCAATTTGTCCTGGTGGAATTGCCACAGAGGCCGCCCGGTCAGAATCCAAGGAGGATTGAGCCGTACGACTGCATGGATCAATTTTCCAGGTTCCACTCCTTTGCAATTTCAGGTTATTCCCCGAACATTTTAGGCACCTTTTAGTAGGCTTTCCTGTTCAGAGTATGCACAATTTCCAAGATGCAAATGATGCAATGCAATGCAAGGAAAGAAAGCAAGCACGATAATTGGAATCCGCGACGGGAGTCTAACCCGCTCAAAGGAAAAAGCTTTCTTTTTATTTTTTTTCGAAAAGAGATACCGGTACGTGGGATTGTTAGACCACCGTTTATCCCAAGCCCCGAGTTAGGAAGCGATACAGGAAGGTTAAATGGTTTCCACCTATATATCGGGTATCGTTTATTTTGAAAATGAAAGCTTTTCTCCTTTGGGATTTCCCCAGCGGAGTCGCCAAACTGTGAATGTGTGCCCAAATTCTATTTTTTGTGTTTTTAGTTTGGATTCACGCGAGTTTGAAAATATCTGGTTTAATTTGAAAAACGGAGTCGCCACGCCATTTTGATTTCCTCAAAACTTTGAAAAAAAGGTTTTTTAGGGTTCGGAGGTTAAGTTACCCCTTGGAAAGAACGGATCGTCGTTCACCCAAGGTGCCTTGCCGTAGCAAGTCTCCCTAGATTCCATTTTTCGTGCTTGCTTGTGTGCTTTCTTGTGTGCATGTGTTGAAAAGAGGGGGGGGGATGTTCCAAGTTGTGTTCCGGACGTACAAACCATTTAGTTGGTTGTCGCTCGGGATTCCTTGGATTTTTTATGTGTTCGGGACTTTGATCCCTTCCTCATCTTGGACTTGTGATCATCGTTATTTGACCTTGGGCCTTTGCGTGATCAAGAGAAGGACTCTCTTTTATAGTAAAAAAGGAGGTTCTTTAGAAAGGAGTGACCTTAGCCCATCAATCCTACGCCTTGAGACGATTGAGCTTATATTGGAGCTATCATGCTCGTCTCAAGCGATAATCGGAGATATAGGTTCAAGGTTTATCCCTTTCTAAAGAGATTGTGGCACCTTTAATGGAAGAAACGATGTAAAGATAGGATCTTTACACCGGTCCGTTCCAAAGGTTGCATCAAGTACCAATTGGGGACTAGGGGAATGCATGTTAAAAATGACATTTTTAGTGAAAATATGACATTTTTGGGTGCAAAGGATGCTCTTTGATTTTCAAAGGATGCTTCTTATGTAAAGAAAGGATTTTTAATGCAAATGATGCATTTTTATGTAAAGAAAGGATTTTTAATATAAATGATGCATTTTTATGTAAAGAACTAGTGTTTTATATGCAAAAGATGCATAAAGACTACATTTTGAAAGCAAAGGATGCTACTTTGATTATAAAGACATGATTTTTAGTGCAAAGGATGCATCTTGGTACATGAAAATGGGTTTTAGGTGCAAAGGATGCACCTTTATGGTAAAGGCATGATTTTTATATGCAAAGGATGCATTTTTATTGAAAAAATAGGTTTTTAGGTGCAAATGATGCACCTTTAATGCAAAGACTACATTTTTATGAGCAAATGATGCCAAAGACTACATTTTTATGAGCAAAGGATGCAATGGTAATGCAAAGGATGCAAAGGGGATGGGGATATGATTTACATGAATAAAGATAGGATCTTTAACAACAAATACCAAGTCCCAAGCAATATAATAGTAATATGTAAATGCAAGGAACAATTATATCACATAAACAAGTATAATGCAAGATAAGGGGGTGAGAGGTTACCAATGGTGGTGACCTCTTCTTCTTGGGATTTTGCCTAGCGGAAGGACCAACTTTTGGAGGCTTCAAGGAGGAGGGGGGTGGCTTCTTGGCACATTCAGCTTCCTGATCTTCATGGGATATTTTAGGAGAGTTTTTATGCTAGAAATTGGTTATCTCAAATGGATATAGGAGGGCTCTATTTATTGGCAGTCTGGATAAGACCAATGAAGCCGGCCAGGAGTTCCCTCCTAATGCAGCCGTGCGGCATTATCCTGTATGACTCAGCATCTTTCTAGAATCATGCAAGGTGGCCTTTCTAGAAGGAATTTTGCATAAAAGAAAAACGTGTTTCTTTAATTTAAAGCTGTCCCTTCAGCCCTCGGAAGGTTCGGAACAGTTTCGGAATTGCTCTTGAACTTTAGGAAAGTCCGGGGATTTGCCGGAAGGCATGAGCCAGATTTGGGTACTTACAGCTGCGAAAGCTTTGGTCGCCAAATACAAAGGGAGAACTAGTGAAGACATGCTTCCTGCACCTAGGTTGGAGCTTGGGAATGCCTCAGGAATAAAGAGAAAGAGACAAGGGAAGAAAGACACAGAAGAAGTGGGCTCCAACGAAGATGTGTTAGAGACTAAGGTATAGTAGTTCTTTCCCTTTCATTTTTATACCTTGTTTTGATAAAAAAATATTTTGATTTTAGGCAATAACGGCGGTTAAGATGATGGTTAATGAAATCAAATGGTGGAAGGATAAAGCTATATCTTCAACTATGGAGAAAAAAGAATATGAGGCGGACTTAAAAGTGGCTTTTGATATGTTAAAAACAAAAGAAGAAGAGATGGAAGAGATGAGAAAGAAACATGTTCAGGAGATGGAAAACCTGCGAGATGAACTGGTGGCTGAGGCTGTAAATCTGTTTTTGACTCCATAATTAAGATGATCAAAGAGTATCAAGCTGGGCAACACTCATCTTGGAATTTGGAGGAGGAATTGGTTGCTTTGAGAAGGATTGTTCGTGAAAGGCCTTGTGAAATGGTTTCTAGGAATGAAGATAGGTTGGAGCGGGTTGGTGAGACTCTGGAAGGAAATAGGATGGACAAGGGCAAGGATGTTGTTCTTGATTGAAGAGGCCCTTCTTTCTTTCCAAATATTTGATGTTGCCAACATTTATCCTGGACATCTTGATGAACTTTTCTTTATGTTTTTAGAAATAATAATAAATGGAAAAACGTTTTAGCTTTTCATTCCGATGTTCGTTTGGCAACATGTTAATGTCACTACCCATGATTCGATTTTAGGTTCATAACCTTTTAACTAAGGGCAAGAAGGTAATCAACATGTACTTGACACATTGGCCCACCTACACCTTAGCTAAAATATGAAAAACGTGTGTCCCGGGCGAAGGTGTAGATAACCTTAACAACTTGAGAAGGATATAAACCCTTTAAACCTTTTTGAAGGGTGAAACCCTTTGAGAAAAAGTATTTACGTAAATAAATTTAAAACTGACTCGATAAGCAATAACGTATTACATAGGAAATTACCAGTTTCTAATGGGTTAGAATACATGTCATCTTCCTCGTTTAGACAGGTTGTCAATGTCATCTCATCTTGCAAAACAGAAACAGGTTAGGGTGGGTGTTAGCTTAGCTAACACCCCTCCGATGCTTAGTCAGTAAAAGATTGAAATGTGTAAATCAAATTGAAATAACATAAAAGTAAAGTTAATTGACTCATACCTGATCGTTGGAATAGAAGTTGGTGAGTTGGTCACTTACATGAAGTATGGCTTGAGGTGAACATCATTACAGTTCCTCAGGATTCGTAACCCGTCCAAGGTTGAGAGACTGTACGCTCCTTTTCTAGCTTCTGCGTCAATTAGGTAAGGTCCTTCCCACTTAGCTGCAAATTTCCTTGCATTTAATTCCTTGGTGTTTTGAAAGACATTCCTCAGGACCATGTCCCCAACTTGGAACCTCCTGATACGGACATTCTTGTTGTAGGATGTAGCTATTCTTTGTTGGTAAGTGTAAGTACCCAAATCCGGATCGTCAAAATCCGTTAAAAGTTAACCGGAATCCGTTAACTGGCCCGCTCCAGGTTAACCGGATCGTTTGATCCGTTGATTTGCAATTTCATAGTCCGAACCATTTGGTTCGTGATAGTCATTTACAAGTCCGGATCGTTTGATCCGTTGATTGTCATTTAAATTACGCAACTTTACAAGTTCGAGCCGTTTGGCTCATCGATCGCATTTTCAACGTCCGAATCGTTTGATTCCGTTGATACCGCACTTTAAATAATGTCATTTACAAGTCCGAGCCGTTTGGCTCGTGATAGTATTTACTTAACAAAGTCCGAGTCGCAAAACGATTCGTTGATCGCATCTCATTTAATGTTTTTTTCCATAAAATTGCTAACAATGTAATGCCCGGTTCAAAACCGGAGTTCGTCATTCGAACTCTCTTTCAAAACGCGCAAAAGTGACGTTTGGCATCCAAACAATCATTTTTAACTCAAAACCCGACGTTTGACATTCAAACTTTCTTTTCTTAAAGTCAACATTTGACAATTAAGCTAAAGATTCAAACTCGTCATTCACACCTCTTTTCCTAAAAAACTCCAAAACCGACGTTTGTCATTCAAACGCTCGCTTTTTCCAAAAAATCATAAAATCAACGTTTGACATTCAAACCAAGATTAAGCTTGTCATTCAAGCCCTCATTTTCAAAATGCAAACACACACACACACACACACAATTTCGAGAAAGGTAGAAAGACTCGTCATACGAGGCATTTCGGGTGATCTCAAAATACTCTTCCCGAAACGTAACGTGACCTCCGAACCTAACAATCTCCGGTACTAAAAGCCATTTCCAAAGTATGGGCTCAAAATACAAAACGACACCTTTTCAAAGCCATTTCCAAAGTTTGGGCTCAAAATACAAAATGAAAACTTTTCAAAGCCATTTCCAAAGTTTGGGCTCAAAATACAAAACGACAACTTTTCAAAGCCATTTCCAAAGTTTGGGCTCAAAATACAAAACGACACTTTTTCCAAGCCATTTTCAACGTTTGGGCTCAAAATACAAAACCGCGTTGCGACTCCTCTCCTTCCCAAAAGCGAGGTCCCAAACATCTGCGAAAGACAACCGCTCGCGCGCAGCCCTCGCGATTCGGGTAATTTCAATTGGTGACTCCGCTGGGGACAAGGATACTTTTTCAAAACTACAGTCATTTTCAAAAAGCATTCCGTGGGTCAAACTTTCGTTTACCCTTTCTCATTTTTGTGTGTGTTGTTCAAAACCTCGAACGGTTTTCAAAAAATGTGTTGCATTTTTCATCTAAAATCATAACATGTTCATGCATTCCCGTTCATACTTTATTTTCATGTTACATTTTGAACTGCACATAAATTCTTTAAAACACATTCTGAAAATCTCGGTTTTACTCAGAAAAAGAATTTAGTGACCGCACACTACTTGCACTGCTGCCTCGGTACACTGCATGCTACGTGCACTTGCTGCCTCGGTACACTGCACACTACGACCCGTAACCCAGGATGACCGTTCAGTTGCAGCTCGGTTGGTCTGCCAGACACCTTTCTGTAAGTGCTCCAATTTGAATTGTTAGTATTTCCGTTAGAAAACTAACGAAAGCCTTCACATTCTTAACCTAAGCCTTAACTTTTCTAACAAAACCTAACTTTTCTAACAAAGCAAGGGTAAGTTGGGGATTGCTATTTGGAGTTAAGCATGGTAAAGAATCTTACAAAAGGTAAAAATCCGAAATGGGTAAGCTGTAAAACAACAGCTGGTTGAGTTTTTAAATAAAATATTCCTCTTGTCCAAAGCCTGGAGCAGCATTTAATGAACAGTGCACGCTTACATACTCATCCGCGCGGATGGAAATGAAAATTTCATAGGCCTATAAATAGAGCCCCTCAGTCTCAAAAAAACAAGGAAAAAATGAAGAACAATTCACTCACAATAGCACTGGCGAAAATATTATAGAAAACAGTGGGAATTCCCTTGAATTGCCACCTTTTTCTTAATCATTTTCCCAAATCTCACTCACCAAATACTCACTAAATTCAAGTCTCCAACACAAACACAAAGGAGATAGGATACCACCATTGGTAAACCCTCCTTCTCCTTACCTTAAACCTCCCTCATCCATGCATGCATCTCACATTTCAAAGATGTAACTTGTTTGTTGTCCATCCCTTGCCCTAGATCCAAGAGGATCACCATGGAAGTTCATCTCCATGGATGATCTTCTACAAGGATCAACATTCCTTCCAAATTGTTTTTACTTTCTTGAAAACATTTTCTTAACCTAAAAATCAATTTTCATACATAAAATCTTGATTTCAAGTTAAATCTCCCCCATCCCAAGCAAATGAAGTGCTTTAAGTCCTAATGTACCCTAAGGATGGCTTGATATAGTAGATCACCACTAAACATGTCTAGTGATCACTAATCAAAGCCTAAGGAAATGGGGACAAAGCATGGATGCAAACCCCCTTAAAATCACATTTTCCTTCTTGAGAATGTTGCTGTCCAGTAGCCTTTCTCTAAGACCTCTGTCCATTGTCTAATTTTTTGGACACAGAAAAACTTGGAATTTGGTGTTGACTACAGAATAATTTTTGTAGACAACATCCATAGGATTCCATAAATATTTTTAATTTATTTTTTGCGTGATTATAACTCCCTTTTTCAAATTATTTTCCAAGAGTCAGTTTAGCAGTCTCTGGAAATCCAGATTTCACATCTGTGATTTCCAGAAGGTTTTGGTCCATCAAATCATCTCCAATCATGAAAATCTTTTGCAGTAACCTTATTTAAGATGTTTTTAACAACTTTCATTCTCTGACTTTCCCCATATTCTGAAGTTTTAAAACTCTTAAATCTATTTTAAAATCAAGTGTCCACTGTCTTTTTTCATTCTGGCAGAATTGATTTTCAACTTCAAGGAGTCTTTTGAGTACCAAAACTCAACCCTAAAATCATACCAAAAATCATGGAACTTGTTTAATGTCTTACAAAGAGTTCTCAATTTTTAGTTCTCTCATTTTGCACTTATTTTAACTAAAAATGAACACACACACACACACACACACACACACACACACACACACACACAAATGGTTTCAAATTAGGAAGACTCGTTTTACGAGGCATTCCGGGTGAACCCTAACGTTCTTCCCGGAGTGTAACGTGACCTCCGAACCCAAATCTCTAATCTCGGGCATTTTTCAAAGTTTTGGCCCTTAAAATAAAAATGGCGTGGCGATTCCCGTTTTTTTAAAATGATTTTCAAAAGAAAAATCGCGGCGGGGCACATTCATCACACTTTCGAGCGCGCACGGGGTCATCCCAAATAGCCCATCCTAGCCCGTGTAAGCCATGAACTCTTTGTGTCACACTTCTGAAATTACCCGGGATCCGGCTCGCGCGCGGAGGCCCCGAAGCATCTCGCATTTGTCGCTTTTCGGGAAAGTCGCCCGGATCCGAGAGGCAGCGCGTTCGCGCCCCGGCATCTGGCTTTATTCCGCTTTAGCGTTTAGTTGGAGGTGTCTCGCCGTGTTTTGCTTTGTAGAGTCGCCACGCCGTTTTTATTATTAAGCCCAAAACATTGAAAAAGGGCATCAGTTTAAAAATAATAATAAACTGTTTTTGTGTGATGAGATTTTGAGTTCGGAGGTCAGATGACTCCTCGGGAAGAGAATATTAGAATCTTAGAGCTCACCCGAGTCGCCTCGTAAAAACGAGTCTTTCGGATACCCCTAATATTCTTTAACTGTTGTGTGTGTGTGTGTGTGCTTTTAAAAATGCATGCTGTGTCGGATATCTACATTGTACACTATGTATTGAAATGTATTGAAATAGTAATGGAAGGAAGCCTTACCAATGTTGGTTCGTGTCTGTCTTCCGCTGGGGAATAGTGTTTGAGGATGGAATGATGTTCCGGCACGGACCGGGATTGCTTCGGGATGGGCCGGTTGTCTGCGGACAGAGTTTCGGCGTGAGTTGAGATGGGATCCGGCTCGCGCGCGGAGGCCCCTAAGCATCTCGCATTTGTCGCTTTTCGGGAAAGTCGCCCGGATCCGAGAGGCAGCGCGTTCGCGCCCCGGCATCTGGCTTTATTCCGCTTTAGCGTTTAGTTGGAGGTGTCTGGCCGTGTTTTGCTTTGTAGAGTCGCCACGCCGTTTTTATTATTAAGCCCAAAACATTGAAAAAGGGCATCAGTTTAAAAATAATAATAAACTGTTTTTTTGTGTGATGAGATTTTGAGTTCGGAGGTCAGATGACTCCTCGGGAAGAGAATATTAGAATCTTAGAGCTCACCTTAGTCGCCTCGTAAAAACGAGTCTTTCGGATACCCCTAATATTCTTTAACTGTTGTGTGTGTGTGTGTGTGCTTTTAAAAATGCATGCTGTGTCGGATATCTACATTGCACACTATGTATTGAAATGTATTGAAATAGTAATGGAAGGAAGCCTTACCAATGTTGGTTCGTGTCTGTCTTCCGCTGGGGAATAGTGTTTGAGGATGGAATGATGTTCCGGCACGGACCGGGATTGCTTCGGGAGGGGCCGGTTGTCTGCGGACAGAGTTTCGGCGTGAGTTGAGATTGTAGGCTGCATTCGGGCAGAGTTTCGGCGTGCGTTGGGATCGCAGGGGTCACTCGGGCAGAGGTTCGGCGTGCGTTGGGGTGGCAGGAGTCACTCGGGCAGAGTTTCGGCGTGGTTTGGGATCGCCGGTTTGACTCGAAAAGAACCGGGACGCCTCGGGAAAGACCAGGCAAGGCCTCGGAGTACCACGAGGGGCCTCAGAGTACCTCGAGAGTGCCTCGGGGCAGCGCGGGAGCGTCGCGGGAGCGCTCGGGGAGGCTTCGGAGCACCACGAGGGGGCTCGGAAGGCCTCGGAAGGATCCGAAAGGGGCCGAGATTGCCCCGAAGGGTCTTAGAGGGGAGCCTGAAGGCTAAGGGAGGAAGAGAGAAGAGGGAGGTGTGAAAAATGAGGGAGGAGGAGCCCTCTATTTATAGTAGGAAAAATCTGTAAAGAGGTCCGTACGGACCTCCCATGTTATCCAGAATTTTGGTTTTCCTCGATTTGAGGGAATATGTGATGATGGTGAATATTCTGGAATTATGATGTCCCCTATGCAAAGAGGTCCGTACGGACCATCTTGGCATGCAAAGAGGTCCGTACGGACCAACCATGCATGAGGGTAATCATTTTCCCCGGGATTTGAGGGAATATTGTGGACTTTAAGAGGATTCAGTAATTATTAAAGCAAAGAGGTCCGTACGGACTACTTTTGCTTTTCCAATTTCTGAAAATTCCCAAAAGGTCCTTTTGTCCCTTTTTATCCCAGAAAGGCCCCTCCCTTGGTTTGGTTGAGGGTTTTGAGAGGGTTTTGAGTGTCATAGGTCTTCGAGCCTGTGTTTGTGAGTCTGTGGTGTTTCACATGTGTTCGGCGGAGGGTGATCCAGTTGGGGTACTTACGAAGCCCCTCAACGACGTCACTTTCGGAGGAAGTGGGGTCGTTGATAAGATAAGGGTCCTAATCTGGATCGCGTGCTGGGAGAGGAAGTGACCATGGAGGTCGGTGGGAGGATGTGGCGGTGTCCTGTTGTGTGACCGTTTAGGTCAATTGGCTGGACCCTGTGATAGGATTCCTACGTATCCCTGTTGGGAATCAAGCCTGATCGTAGTTCGTGTGTGAGTGTTGTAGTGCAAGAGGACGGGAGATGTCCTCTGACTAAGACTCTATGGGTGGACGTGGTGGTGTCCTGGGTGACCGTATAGGTCGATGGCTGGACCCTGTGATAGGATTCCTACGTATCCCTGGCGGGAATCAAGCCTAGCCATAGTTCAGAGGTCGTGAATTTGTGAGTGTATGTGGGCGTGACGGTGCCCTGAAGTATCGTGTTACCGCCGAGGTCAGTGGTAAGGACAGGGTGGTGTCCTAAGATGTGGTGACCGCCGCGGTCAATTGTGAGGACGTGGTGGTGTCCTGGGGTGGAAATTTTACGATTTTCCTAATCGGGTGGTTTAAGGCCTTCCGGGCCGGAGATAGTGATGGAGGTTTATACGGTCTTCCGGACCGAGTGATTTAAAGCCTTCATTTGGAGATGGTAGTGATGGAGTCGTTTATAGGGACTTTGAAGTGATCTTAAAGCCTTGCGGTTTGCCATGCGTGAGGACTTTGAATCGTCTTACGGTTGCGGTTTGCCATGCGTGAGGACTTTGAATCGTCTTCTGGTTGCGGTTTGCCATGCGTGAGGACTTTGAATCGTCTTCTGGCTGCGGTTTGCCATGCGTGAGGACTTTGAATCGTCTTCTGGCTGCGGTTTGCCATGCGTGAGGACTTTGAATCGTCTTCTGGCTGCGGTTTGCCATGCGTGAGGACTTTGAATCGTCTTACGTGGTGGTGTCATGTATGAAAACTTGAGTCGTCTTATTGCGGTTTGCCATGCGTGAGGACTTTGAATCATCTTACAGGGTCGTGGTTTGCCATGCGTGAGGACTTTGAATCGTCTTCCGTCGTGGTGGTGTCATGTATGAAAACTTGAGTCATCTTCTGACTGCGGTTTGCCATGCGTGAGGACTTTGAATCGTCTTCTGGCTGCGGTTTGCCATGCGTGAGGACTTTGAATCGTCTTCTGGCTGCGGTTTGCCATGCGTGAGGACTTTGAATCGTCTTCTGGCTGTGGTTGTGGAGGCATGGCTGCCTTGAGCTTTGATTGCGAGAGGTGTAGATGCCTCGTGCTTTGTCCGCTGGGGAGAAAGTTGGACTTACGATGACTGCCGGTGTTCGTCCGTTGGGGATTTATCGTGGCCCTGTAGGGGCCTTCATGCTGAGAGGGTGACTTCGGGCTTACTTTGATGGCCGGTGTTTGAGTTGCCGTTGAGTGGGCAAGGATGATGGCCGGTGATTGCTTCACTATTTGGCATTTTGGAGGCGTTTCGTGCCTTGGGATTTGTACTCGGAGGTGTTGGCTCCTTCTTGCGCTTGTTTTGCCGTTGAGTGGGCGAAGTCGGAGACTTACGGCGACGGCCGGTCTTTGAGGATATGTAGTCTTGTACGACTTCCCTTTGACTTGTTGGGGAAGGAGCTCGGGCTTACTTTGATGGCCGGTGCTTGCGTTGTCGTTGAGCGTTTTGGAGGCATTTTGTGCCTTGAGATTTGTGCTGGGAGGTGTTGGCTCCTTCTTGCGCTTGTTTTGCCGTTGAGTGGGCGAAGTCCGGGCTTACTTTGATGGCGATATGTAGTCTTGTATGACGGATCGGGCTTGTCCGGGCTTACATTGCCGTTGAGTGGGCGAAGTCCGGGCTTACATTGATGGCCGGTTCTTGAATTGCCGTTGAGTGGGCGAAGTCCGGGCTTACATTGACGGCCGGTTCTTGAATTGCCGTTGAGTGGGCGAAGTCCGGGCTTACATTGACGGCCGGTTCTTGAATTGCCGTTGAGTGGGCGAAGTCCGGGCTTACACTGACGGCCGGTTCTTGAATTGCCGTTGAGTGGGCGAAGTCCGGGCTTACATTGACGGCCGGTTCTTGAATTGCCGTTGAGTGGGCGAAGTCCGGGCTTACACTGACGGCCGGTGGTTGAATTTGATGGGTTAAGGACCATACTGCACTGAATTTGCTGAAATAGGCCTTAGGACAGCCAGGGGCAAAGATTATAAGGGCAGGAAAGTAATTTGGCCCTCCCTTGCAAGAAGGTCCGTACGGACCAACCTGGGATGCAAAGAGGTCCGTACGGACCAAGTTGGTTTTTTACAGTTCCCAGGTTTTGACTGGGATTAAATGCCGAGCCTTTCCCCATTCCTTCTTCTTCAGTGCGTGAACCCGAGAGAGAGAGGGAGAGAAAACCTCCATTGTTAACCAAAATCCTCCATTTTTTGCTTGAATTGCTTGCCATGGCGGAAGGATCTCGAAGGAATCGTCGACAACGCAGTCAAGAAGTGGTCGAGCAACGGATGGAGCTCCAAAGAAATTGGATCTCCTTTGTTCCATCTTCGAAGAACCCGGATGTATTGTATCAGAATCCGGAGGTGCACAATCGTCGTTCTAGGAACGTCAGGGAGGTAAGAAATCCGTTAGTTTGATTCCTGCTTTCGAATTTTTTTTTGAATGCTAGAACTAGGTTTTAGTTTTTCGCATTTTGGGGTTTTTGTTATTTGCCATGCCTTTTGTGAATTTCTTGACGAATTGTTGAAAGTTAGCATGTAAATATTGTGAATATGTGCATTTTGTGCAGAAATGTGTAGATTAGCTTTTATTTGTGAAAATAAAGTGCCTCTCTATGAAAATGCATGTTTTGGTGTTTTGTACCTTATGCTATTTATGAATGTACAATGTGGGAAAAATTGTCATGTAGGGACAAATTTTGTAGAAAAATGTGACAGGTGCCGTGTTTCGTGACGGGTTTTGTCTGAAAGTATGTGCCGTGTAGGGACGGACTTTTCTTTTGAAAATGTGTTATGCAGTGTGTGCCGTGTTCTTGGGTGACGGACTCTGTGGGGAAAGTATGTGCAATATGTGCCGTGTTTTGTGACGGTTTATTTTGAAAATGTGTCGTGTAGTGTTTGATCCTTTTGTTGAGAAAATTTGTACAGTGTGTGCCGTGTTTTGTGACGGACTGTATGGAAAAATTATGTATAATGCATGTCATGTTTTGAGTTGCATGTAAAAATTATGTGCAATATGTGTCGTGCTTCGTGACGGGATATATGTGCTTTGCCGTGTTGGGACGGTCTTTTGTGCTTTTGATTTTCTTTTGCATTAAGTACTGTGAATGACGTACCTTTCTTGTGTTTACTGCGGGGATGAGGGCTCTTGGTGGGAAGGCCAAGAAGATGAAGACTCGGGGATTGCTCGAAATTTGTTGTTGAGTTGTGGCGGCGGATGCACGATATTTACGTGGATGGTAGGCCGAGTCCCGGGAGGCTGGTCTACGCTTACGGCTTGGGCGTGTTCGTAGAGAATTTGGCGGGGTTTCGACACGAGGAAGAACAAGAGCGTCTTCCTTGGCCTTTACGAGTATTGGTGGGATACCACCCACACCTTCCATCCGAGGCAGGGAGAGGTGACGGTGACGCCCACGGACTTTCTTTGCTATTACACCGGGCTTTCCTTGAAGGAGGGCCGGTGCGGTGGCGAGATATGATTGCCGAGGATGTCTTGTGAGCTGCTTTGGGCTTTGCGCACATTCCTCGCGAGGGTCTTGGCATGTTGTATAGTGATGTTGAGATGAGGATCACGGCCGGTATTGGGGCCTATGTCCGGGTACCGGCCAGTGACGACGGAGCAGTGGCGCGCTCCTTCACGTGGTTTGCGCTTTTCGAGACTTTGTTCTCGAACCACTCGACTACGGCTCCTTTTGCTCTGTTGGAGAGCTTGATTGATTTGGAGAGAGTTTGTGATATCGCTTGGGGCGAGGCGGGCTGGCCGAGCTCTACTTCTCCTTGGACCGGTTTAGCGGGGTGTGGCCGGTTCTTTGGCTTGTTTTGACTTTGCTTTGGAGGTATGAGTTCATTCTTTGTTTTTGATTTAGCAACTTGTCGCTTTCTCCATTTTCTTTTGCTTGAGCCTTTTACGTTTTTGTCACAGGTGTGGTTCTATGAGATTTTCAGGTGCTTCCGTGGGATAGAGATCTGGGGCGTAGCGGCGTATCTGCTATGTTGGTGGGCACGCCCGGCGAGGAGGAGGAGGACCGGCGGGGAAGCTCACCATCGCCTACGGGGATGTGCGGGAGCATTTGGAGAGAGATAGCCGGAGAGGTTTGTTTTGTATCCTTGGGCTCGATACGAGGATGATGATTTCGAGGGCTCCACAGTGACGGTGCGGCGGAAGATGCTTTGCGGGGCTGACTTGTGACGTCATGTACTTGGGGAGCGGGTCTTACAGCGGCATGGCCCGGGTATGCTTCCCTTGGCTCCGAGGGACCCTCCTTTTGGGATGTTGGATTCCCGTGATATGGACGTGTTAGATTTTGAGAGGTATTTGGGCGGCGTGAGTGCCAAAGAGTTTGTGTTATATAGAGAGGAGTATAGGGCTTCGTGAGGAGGAAGTTGAGGACGCCACATGTGTTGGCGAGGGAGAGGGAGGCTGGTCCGCAGGGTCCCCGGAGGTTCGGTGCACAGGCCGGACTTTACGTGCGTTCGTGGGGATTCCTCGAGGAGGAGGGTGTGCATGCCGTGCACGAGCGAGCTCCTGCGCCTACCGCGTGGATCTTGATAGGCCGGTGAGTGTGCTTACTCTTTTCCATCTTGGCATCTTTTACGTATTTTTCTCTTTTTGTTGTTGAGTATGGCTTGTATTCTTGGCGTTTCTTTGGGTTGCTTGCTTGTGCGGAGTCGGGGAGGGCTTTTGACATGTTGACCGCCGTTACGTGGCGATGCGGTCTTTTGCGAAGAAGATGGCGTCGAAGATGTCTTGCCGGTCCTCGCGGCGTGTGCGGCGCGTCTGGCCGATGCCTTCGAGGCATTACATAGATGTTCCTCCACCGAGAGCCGAGCGGAGCCACGGCGGGAGGGACCTTCGAGCGCGGCATAGCATGGATGCCGGGGCGTCTTCGGGAGCTCCGAGGCCGCGAGCCCTTTACCGATTCTTTCCTCGGCGGGATGCGCGGGGTGAGGATCGTCGAGCCTTCTTTCTTTGATCCTTTCGCCGGATTTGATCCTTCGAGTACTTTGAGTACCAACCTCCGGAGGGCTCGGTACTACGATGACGAGGATATGACGGGCGAGTTTACCGGGATGCTCGACTTCTCTCTCGATGATCTTGGCGAGGATGATGATGCTGAGGATTCGGACTAGGGTTCATTTGCTTTCCCTCTTTCCATATCTTCTTTTTTCTTTTAGCAACAGACATTAGATGTACTGTAATAAAACACTCGTATTTGCATGGCAAACGCATTTTATTTTAGGATGTAATGTCATTTTTGTGATTCAGGAGAATTGTCCTAGAAATTGTTGCTATTATTTTTTTTTTTTATTTTGTTATTTTGTACATGCCACGTGAGCTGAGAGTGTGTTTGTGGGTAGTGTTTGTTTGCCGGGAATGGCTTTGGCCAGTGTTTGGGCAGTTTGGAGCAAGGTCCTGCTGAGGATAGTGGTTGTTGTACCATTTGCTGGGGAAATGGGTCATGGTTACAAGGAGGTCCGTACGGACATACTTAGCATGCAAAGAGGTCCGTACGGACCAACCTTGCTTTTGGGAAGGAAATAAATGCTTTCCGATTAATGCGGTCCTTCCCCATTTCCCCATTTGCGGCCATTTTCGAGCTTTCTTCCCCATTTTCTCTAGGAACCTCCATTTTTGCCATGGATTCTTCGTACGTCCCTAGAATTTTGCCGAGGCTTTCGCGGGAGAGGCAAGCACACTTCCTTGAGCGGCTGAAAATGTGGATGCGGCGCCGTATGAGGCATCGAGACGGGTTTTCGAGGTAAGGTTTCGTCTTTGCTCGATTTGGTCTTTTAAGGAGTTGGTTCTGATTGGGATTTGTTGCGGGCTGCCGCGAAGTTACAGGATGTTAGGAGGCATGTGTATTGTTTCTCCTACAATGAAATGGTGCCCACTTTTGAGGATTTTCGGGCTTTGATTGGAGGACCAGGAGGTGGAGGCCATCTCGCTTCCTTTGATTGGTGGTCTTTGCGGTGAGCGTGAAGCTTGCGAGGCTTTCTTCGTACTTCGTTGGAAGAAGTGCGGGGCATGATCCTTGATTCGGGTCATATTGACATTTACGAGTGTAGGAGCGGTTCATGGTTGATGATGAGAGTGATGTCTCTTGGGACGCATTTGCCTTGTGCGTGATGGCGACGCTTTTCTGGTCGGCTCCCTTGGCATTTGCGATGGTGCTTTGCTAGATGTGGTTGGGCGCTGCGAGCTGGAGAGGATATTGTCCCGTTGGTCTTTGGGGAGACTCTTCATGGTATCGGCCGTCGCGGCCCAGGGGATCGTTTCATGAGAGGGGAAGCCCGCTTTGCTCACCTTGTGGGCTGCGAGAGAGACTTGAGGCCATGCCCGAGGCTCAGGCGTCGTTTAGCCCGTGGTCATTTGCTCAGCGACCTCTTGTGTTGGATATGGATCGGTCCGCACAGGAGAGATGGATGGCACGGCTTGGTACGCATCAGATCCGTTGGTGGGTTCCCCCTGGAGGATTGAGACTAGGAGGGTCTTTCGGGAAGGGTCCTATGTTGTCGAGTTCCGGGTTTGTCTTGGTCCTCCTTCTATATTCCGTCGCTTGTTTCCGGCGGTTTGGGATGAAGCGGGAGCCTTTGTTGAGGTGGGATGACCTTGCTTTACTACGGAGATAGCTCCTCTTTGTATGGCGGCTCCAGTGCTTTCTTGTATTTTACGAGGGTATGGAAGTATTCCGCTTTCCCTCTGTGGTGCTCCTTAGACGTCGGGAGAGTGTCGTATTGACGACTCGGTACACGGCACAGTATGAGCGGCGTGTTGGGCGATCCCAAGTGGCTTTGGAGAGCGAGGCGTGTAGCAATTAGGACCGGTTGCCGTAGTAGCTATTGCCTTAGGAGTGCCGAAGCACAGTCGACCCTCGGGATGTGACGGGAGACACTTTGTTTGACTACGAGACTAGAGTTGACCGGCGACGGGGAGAGGTCCTCTTTACGGACTCGCGGGGAGGAGATCCGAGCCGAAGCACGGGCGAATGAAGCCACGAGCTGCTGGATTGTTTGACTCTACGGGAGGACCCACGATCTCGGGCGAGAGACGCGAGTTGGTTCGCGTTGAGCGAAAGAAGACTCGCCGGGGACGAGGGAAGAAAGGGAAGAATGGCGAGGGGACAAGCGCGAGATGGCGCGGAATGACCTCCTAGGTATCCATTCATTGCATTGTAAACACATTATTTGTTAAATGTATTAAAATTTGTCTTTTAGCATGTTGTGAACTTGAGAGTGGACCGTGCTTGAACTCATCAAGAAATGTTGTAACCGTTAGTGATTTGTGATTTACTTTTAAAGCTTTGTCGAGACGCAAGATCTCTTGTTTGCCTTTGTGTCTTTTGTGCACCTTGTCGGCGTCCATCTTTGAACTTTTACATTGCATTTGCGGGTGAAGCGATGCAGGCCATGACGGCAATCCCCTTTGCTTAGGCTTTGTGCTTGGCCGAGAGGTTGAATGATCCCACGACAAGTCGTTTTGACGGTCTTTTTCGTAGCTTCCTTGCCTCTTGTTGGCGTCGGGCTCTTGACCTCTTTTTGTAGCTTACGCTTGAGCTTCTTTTTTTGTTTTTGTGAGCCTTTGCTCGAGCTCTCTTTTTTTTTTTTGTGAGCCCTTGCTCGAGCTCTCCTTTTTTTTATTTTTTTTGTGAGCCCTTGCTCGAGCTCTCTTTTTTTTTGAAGCGCGTGAGGCGAAGGCAAGCCCCTGGCTTGGAAGCGAGACATGAGTCGATCGTTTGATGCTGAGTGACCCTCGGATGTCTTTTGATGTTGCCGCCGTCATTTGACTTGGTCAAGGTGACGTTGGGGCGTGCTCTTGAAAAGTGCGATAGCTTGATGGAGGTCTTGATTGACATTCAAACTTTTGACTTTTTGTGTATTTTTAGACCGGACCAATTAAGGTTGCCTACGTTCCCCGGACTAGAGGGCTCGGGTGCACGTAGTTCGACACTACATGGAGTGCCAAGAGATGCACAGATTGTTCTTCTTCGGGCGAAGTATCTGCGAAGTTTGCTTCCGTTATTTGGATTCATGAAGGGATTGCCGTCTAGGTGCATCGGCTTCATGGCACCTCACGGAGAAGATCTTTTGAACCACGAAAGGGCCGATCCATGTGGGTTCCCATTTTCCCCGGTGGGTTGGTTCGAGTGGGAGGCTTTTCTTTGAGTACAAGGTCGCCTTCACGATGTCTCGGGACTTGACTTTCTTGTCGAAAGCTCTAGCCATCCTGCTTTGATAGGCTCGGACGTGTTCCATGGCCTTTAGTCGTCGCTCGTCTAGCGAGCCAATTCGTCATGTCGGCTTCGGAGCCATTCAACTTCGTTGATGTCATTTTCCAGCGGCACTCGGAGTGAGGGAATTTCCGGTTCAATGGGAAGGGCTGCTTCCATCCCGTATGTCGGGCGAATGGGGTTTCTCCCGTGGGCATTCGGCGATGTGCGGTAGCCCCAAAGTGCAAGGTGCGGCTTCTCGGGCCAATCTCGTCCTCGGGTGGTCATTTTCGGATGATCCGTTCGAGGGTTTTGTTTCTTTGCTTCCACGGCGCCGTTTGTTTGTGGCCGGTAGGGAGAAGATTTGTGGCGTGTGATCTTGAATTCGGCCGGCGATGCAGCCGAATTCCCCCTCGAAGTGTGAACCATTGTCTCGATATGACCTCATTTGGGATGCCGTATCGGCGAGATGATGTTTTCCTTGAGGAAATGCGCGACCTTCTTGGAGGTGAGTACCTTGTAGGACTTGGCTTCGACCCATTTGGTGAAGTAGTCGATGGCTACTAAGATGAACTCGTGACCGTTCTTTGCTGGCGGAGCGATTTTCCCGATGACGTCAATTCCCCAAGTGGCAAATGGCCGGGGTGTAGTCATGCGGTAGAGATCGTGGGGAGGTAGATGATTGAGGTTGGAGAACCGTTGACACTTGTCGCGGCTTCGGACAAAGTGGATGCAATCTGCCTCCATGGAGATCCGGTAGTAGCCCATCCCGAGAATGATTTGCATCGGGGCTCGGCGTTCATGTGGGGACCGCAAGCCCCATTGTGGACTTCGTTCATGAACTTGTTTGCTTCTTCTGGGTTGATGCGGCGTAGGAGTGGTCCGTAGTAGCGTTTCTTGTATAGCATGTCCCCGAGGATGACGAAGTGAGAGGCGAGGCGTTTTAGGGCCATGATGCTCTTGGTTTTGACCCCTTACGTGTGTGGGCCTTCCTTGTTCATGAAGGTGGTTTCCCGTTCTTGAGGTATTGGAAGATCTGGTTATACCATGGCTCATTGATGGGCTTAGGTTACGGTTCGATCTCACAACAGTGGCAGGAATTTCCTTTCGTCCGACTTTGAAGGGTTTGATTGCTTTTCCTTCGGGGATTTCCACAAGTGAAGCCAAGGTGGCTAAGGCATCCGCAAACTTTGTTTCGGTCTCTTGGCAAGTAGTGGAAGGTGACCTCTTCGGGTGTGTGATGAGGTCCTCCATGCGAGGCATGGTATTTTTGCAAGCACAGGTCTATGGTTTTCCACTTGTTGGAAACTTGGTTGATGATCAAGTGAGTCCCCATAAACTTCGAGTTCTGGACATTCCTCTCGAGTGCGGCTTGTAGTCCGGCAGCGCAGGCTTCATATTCGGCGGCATTGTTGGTTACCTCGAAATTGAGCTTTATGGCGATTGGGGTATGCTCGTCACTTGGGATCGACCAAGAGCATACCGATGTCGTTTCCTTTTTGTTAGGTGCTCCATCGAAGAACAGTTGCCATCGATTTTCGCCTTCGATTGCAAAGATTCCCTCGTCTGGAAATTGTGGTTCGGGGCCTCGAGCCTCGTCGGTTGGGAAATCGGCCCGGTTGTTCGGCCATTGCCCGTCCCTTGATTGACTTTTGGTTCACCTACTTGATGTCAAATTCCGCTAGGAAGAAAGACCATTTGGCGAGCCTCATTGGCAGAGATGGTTTGTCGAAGAGGTATTTGGTGGGTCCATTTTGGACACCAAGTGTACAGTGTGCGGTTGCATGTAGTGCCGTAATTTTCCGACAACCCATACCGAGCTGCGCGAGGTTTTCTCGAGGTGAGTAGTTGAGTTATTGCCTTGAAACTTTCGGCGACGAAGTAGATGGCGTTCTCGACTCGTGACTCTTTCTTTTCTTGACAGAGCATGGCTCCAAGCTGCGGTGTCGGTCACGATTAGGTATAGCAACGGTGGCTTCTCCTCGTGGGGAGGACGAGAGAATCGGAGGACTCACAAGGTATGCCTTTATTTCCTCAAAGGCATCTTGGCATTACGAGTTCCATTCGATGTCGGCGTTCTTCTTCATCGGTTTGAAGATTGGCTCGCACATGGAGGTCAATTGGTTGTGAAGCGGGCGATATACTGCGGGCGGCCCATGAAGCTTTTCACCTGCATGCGAGTTTGCGGTGGTCTCATTTCGATGATGGCCTTGATCTTTTGAGGATCAGCCTCGATGCCTCTCTCGGTGACCATGTATCCTAAGACCTTGCCTCGGATAACCCCAAATGTGCATTTGGCGGGGTTTAGCCTCATTGAGTGTTTTCGGAGGCGATTGAAGAATTTTCTCGGGTACGTGAGGTATTGTCCATCCGATCCCTTTGAGTGGATGATCATGTCATCGACGTACACTTCGATCTCTTTGTGGATCATATCGTGGAAGAGGGCGGTTACCGCCCGTTGGTAGGTAGCCCCAGCGTTCTTTAGTCCGAACGACATTACTTGTGTAGCAATAGGTTCCCAGGGGTTGTGAAGGCTGTCTTTTCTTGGTCTTCTTCGGCCATCTTGATTTGATTGTAGCCCGCAAACCCGTCCACGAAGGACTTGACTTCGAAATTGGCTATAGTGTCTACCAACATGTCGATGTTGGGTAGTGGAAAATCGTCCTTGGGACTTGCTTTGTTGAGATCTCGGAAGTCCACGCAGCGGCGTACTTTTCCATTGGCCTTGGTGACCGTGACGATATTGGAGAGCCATGTGGGGTACTCGATCACCACGATGAAGCCGACGCGGAGCATTTTTTCGATCTCTTCTTTGACTTGTAAAGACCATTCTGGCTTGATTCGGCGTAGCTTTTGCTTGATGGGCTTAGCCTCGGGATTCAAGTGGAATCCGGTGCTCTACAATGTTAGGATCTAATCCGGGCATGTCTCGGTAAGACCAAGCGAACACGTCCACGAACTCTTTGAGCAGTGCGATCAATGCGTCTTGCTATGTGCCGGTGAAGAAACTTCCGATTTGCGTCTCTTTTGGCTCTTCAGCCAGTTCCCAAATTCACTTTGGTTAAAACCTCCTCGCACTTGGGCCCGGTTTTTCTCTCGTTTGACAACATGCTTAAAGATGTGCTTAATGTATTGTTCGTTTAATGTGTCTCGCTTCTTTATCAAGTGAATCGTTATTAACTGTTTGTGTGTTAGTTAATTTATCAGCTGTTAAAGATGCAATGAGAGGATACTCTGAAAGATCGAAGCATTCATTAAGAGCATACGGGAATACATTATTGGTAATGAGCTCGTAATCTTACGGCGTGAGGCCATCGATGACTCGATAGACTCAAATTCAAAGATAATGGACTCAGGATGAGTTTTGACACTAGACTCTAGGACTCAAGGGGTCGACCAAGTTGTTCGATCATGTCCTTTTGGCCGGGCAGTGGGTCCGAGAAGGTGGCCCAGCTTATTGAGTGGCAAATGAGCTTGATAGGAGATGGGGCTCAAGGGCTTTATGTCACCATTCCCAATCATTGCTATCACAGAGTTATCGAAACAAAATCGATTAGATCTCGGCATCTCGATTTCTTCTTTGAAGAGCAGGTGGAGCAAATCGTCCCCAAGCATCGTTCATGGAGTCTTTTGCTTTGTCTTGGGCTTTACTAGCTCGAATGCACTCGTCCCGCTTGTTGAAGGCAGTGAGTGTCGACAGAGAGTTTTTCGAGTTCTTCTCGCCAAAGAGGGGGTTTTCCCAAACCAAAAATTCGTTGTAGAATAGTGGTGGTCATGGATCCCGCAGAGGCGGTGTGTCGAGAAATGCTCTTCGGACGGGATTTGGCTTGAGGCCTCTGAATCTTGCCAGTGTTCCGCCGGAGCTTGTCTATGTTTGTCGGCCGGCTTTGTTTGGCGCCGATCAGCCTCTGTTCCCTTTCCCCGGATCTTCTTCCAAGTTGCCGGCCTTCTTTGTGAAGTACTGGGCCGCCGAAGCCGTAAGGGCGAAGATCGGAGGTTGTGTGCAAGCCTCTTTTGTTATCTCGTGGAGCGTTTTCGTGCAGCCTCGCTTTGTCCTCCGCAATGTGTTCGGGAGTAGGAGAGTATCCCAAGCCATGGAGAGTATTCTGCTCTTTGATATGGATGATTTGTTGGGTGCCCTGATGGCGTTTTCCCAAACCGAGCCCCGGGATGTAGTTCATGTGCTTCATCATTTTCATCGGGGGAGGGATCTTGTCCCAAATCAAAGGCAGGTCTATGTGGCCTACCTGGGCCTTTGGGCTTTCAATGGTGAACCCCGTTAGCATCATGCCATCATCGTCGTGTTTCGATCTCTAAGACCGGGACGCCGTTTGTGTCGGTCCTTTCGGTGACTACACTATCGCCGTAGATGATGGTTAGATCTGTTCCTTGGACGAACTTTATGCACTGATGGAGAGTGGATGCCACCCCATTGATCTGGTGTAGCCAAGGGCGTCCCAAAATGGCAGTGAAGGTGATCGGGATGTCGATGACTTGGAAATCTGTCGGGACCATTCGTTTTCCGAACCACAAGTTCATGCGGCTATTCCCAAGACTCGGGCGGGATGTCGAGTCGTATGCCTTGATTGCCTCGAGTCGAGGGCTTTAGATCGCTTGCTTTGATCCCTAGCAAATCCATCATTTTGGCCGGAAGGACGTTCATGGATGATCCCCCATCTACCAAAACCCGTGGGAGACGACGCTCATCCATTGAACTGTTATGTAGAGAGGCTCATTGTGGTCGCCCCAAATTTTGGAAGGTCGAGCTCGCGAAAGTGATGATATTGCCGTAATTAACGTTGCCAATCATCCGAACCGCTTCATCAGTGTCACCGTGATGGGAACCATGGTCTCGGGCCAGCTTTCTTCCAACTTGAAGCTTGTGCGGTAAGATGAAGTGAGTAAGGACCAGAGTGAGATGTTAGCCCGAGTGCGCTTGAAAGTCGTGTTAAGGCAGATCTTCACCTTTCGGGTCCAAGGTTTCAGCTTCTTGGCGTAGTGGCCCCTTTTCGCCCGTGGCCTGTAATGGCCGGCCTTTTGTCCGTCCGTGGAGGATTCACTCGGATCTGACCGAACGCGTCGAACGTTCACTTCGGGACTTATGGTTTTGCTTGTCTCTCCTATTTCGTAGTGGAGGAGCCTCGATTGGGCGTAAGGCCGACCGCACATTTCAATTCGTTCACCTGTCATGGCTTTTACCGAAGCGTCAATAGTGGCTTTGAGATCTTCCCAAGACAGGGGTTGGATTATCTCGTACCTTCGGGCCTTCCGTGGCGGTGCGGAGCTCGTCCCAAATTCGATCATGGAGCATGCATTGCCATGGCCTTGTGCAGAGCTAGACTTGCCGGAGTAGATGACATAGTAGTCAAATTTTCCCGAGGGTTCTCCAAGGGTTCCGACCGTGGGATCACCTGATTCATACCTCTTTTTCGCTTTTGTCGAGAAGATGGCTTCTTCTTTCTTCGAGGACGGCCCTCGTTCATTTCATCCCGGAATTCCATTTCCGGCACAAGCACCGCAATCGCACGTCCCACCAGATGTGTTCGTTGTTCGGCGGTGGTACCGGACCTCGTGAGACCGAATAGGCAGTGCTTTCCCCGGAGGGTCCCGCGGTCTTATGTCATAGCCGCATGGCTCGTACGAGGGTAACAGTGTTGACTTCCTCGGGAGACAAATGAGAGACGTTAGAGGCCGTAGGAGCAAGCCATGACTTGGGAAGCCCTGTGTAGTCAGGTGGCTAATGTTCCGAAGTGGTGCATGGCACCTTCGATCCAGCTTGTTGCTCACCTTGACGTTTCTCAATAGCCATGAGGACCCGCCAAACTTCTTCCAATGTTGGGAAATTTCTTGGGGGTAAGGTCCCGTTCTCATCGTTGTTATCCACCGACTTGGCCACGGGAGTCGACTGACCGTCTTGGTGACAGAGCCGGGAAGGAGGTAGGACCTTGCCGTTTTGACACTCGGGAGACGGGTTCCTGGGTACTCTCGACCACTCTCTGTTAGCTGGAGGGGGTGATGGGCAAGGTTTAGACACAGGAATGGCCTCACGGGATAAAAGGGGGAAAGCTCACGTGGCATGCGGTTTCCGTTTTTTTTTTATGATTTTTTTTTGTTGTTTTAATTTACTTAAAACATGTTTTCTCAGAGTCCTAGGTCGGTTGGAAAAGATTGCTCTTCTTTTTCGCAACTATGCTAGATCCTGGGTCACTGAGACCGCCCGTGCGGCTATAAGCCCCTCGTTTTGCACCCGTATTTCGACATCCCAGCGGACAGCCTGTGCGAGGGTCCTATAGTGCAAGCGGTTTCCACCGGCCTAAAAGAAAATCGAACCTAAGGACCGAGCTCGTCATATTCGTTTTGATGCATTAGCCATGTAAATAGTGAACCGAGCCGGCCACCGAGTCAAGATCGTGTCAAGAGTTCGGCATGACCTTCTCTTTGCCTTGCTTGCGCAAGGGATCTGTGACGCTGGGCGTTAGCCGGGTCATATTGTCATGGCCGACGTATCAAAGACGTGATAACATGGTGTCATGTGAGCATGGATGTATATCCGGACGAACATCGTCCGGGTGTAGCTTCGGAAATCAAGATCAGTCAAGATTTTAGCATGACTCTTTTCATCGCTGCTGCGCAAAGGGATCTTGAGTTTCGAGCCTTGACTCGAAAATGGCCGGCATGGTATATGTATCCAGCCGTATGACACGAACCGGGTAAAACCAACCGAGTCCGGACAGAGTGTGACTCCAAGACTCAAACGTGCGTGTACAGGTTGACGCTGGCTAGGATGGGATGTTTGAATGATCCCGCGTGCATCCAAGAGGCCTAGGGAAGACCAAACGGATCGCAACCGAGACCACTCCGGGTTAAGGGTCAGAAGGTAGTGTGCTGTATCGTAGGCGGTGAGGCGCATAGCGCGGTGTAACCGAGGCAGCAGTGCGAGTAGTGTGCGGTCTCTAAAATTCTTTTTCTGAGTAAAACAGAAGTTTTTGAAGAATTTTAAATGTATGCACAGATGTATATTGATGCATTTTTTTTTTTTGTATTTTTTATTTTTTTGTAAAATAAAAACGAAGCACGTGCACACACACACAACAGTTAAAGAAAGGGGTAAAATGAAAGTTTGACCCTCATCATCGTTTTAAAAATCTTTTGTTTTGTTTAAAAGTTTTTAAAACAAAAAAATTCCCCAGCGGAGTCGCCAACTGAAATCACCCGGATCCGAGAGGCAGCGCGATCGCGCCCCGGCATCTGGCATTTCCCCCCCGCTTTGCAGCGGGTTTTTCCGGTTGGAGGTGTCTCGCCGTTTGTTTTCGCATTTGTAGAGTCGCCACGCCGTTTTTATTAAGCCCAAAACATTGAAAAAGGGCATCAGTTTAAAGATAATTTTAAACTGTTTTTGTGTGATGAGATTTTGAGTTCGGAGGTCAGATGACTCCTCGGGAAGAGAATATTAGAATATTAGAGCTCACCCGAGTCGCCTCGTAAAACGAGTCTTTCGGATACCCCTAATATCCTTTAAAATGTTGTGTGTGTGTGTGTGTGCTTTTTAAAAATGCATGCTATGTCGGATGTCTACATTGTACACTACGTATTGAAATGTATTGAAATAGTAATGGAAGGAAGCCTTACCAATGTTGGTTCGTATCTGTCTTCCGCTGGGGAATAGTGTTTGAGGTCGAGTAGCGTTCCGGTACGGATCGGGATTGCTTCGGGAGGGACCGGTTGTCGCGCGACGAGTTTCGGCGTGAGTTGATGTTGCAGGCTGCGTTCGGGCAGAGGTTCGGCGTGCGTGGGGATCGCAGGGATCACTCGGGCAGAGGTTCGGCGTGCGTTGGGATCGCAGGGATCACTCGGGCAGAGTTTCGGCGTGGTTTGGGATCGCCGGTTTGACTTGGAAAGAGCCGGGACACCGTGGAAAGACCAGGCAAGGCCTCGGAGTACCACGAGGGGCCTCAGAGTACCTCGAGAGTGCCTCGGGGCAGCGCGGGAGCGTCGCGGGAGCGTTCGGGGAGGCTTCGGAGCACCACAAGGGAGCTCGAAAGGCCTCGGAAGGATCCGAAAGGGGCCGGGAGTGCCTCGAGAGGACTTAGAAGGGAAGCCAGAAGGCCTAGGGAGGAAGAGAGAAGTGGGAGGTGTGTGAAAATGAGGAGGGGGAGCCCTCTATTTATAGTGCCAGATTTGATGCAAGAAGGTCCGTACGGACCTTCTTGGTTATCCAGGATTTTGGTTTTCCTCGATTTGAGGGAATCTGTGATGATGGTGAATATTCTGCAATTATGATGTCCCCTGAGCAATAAGGTCCGTACGGACCAACTTGACATGCAAAAAGGTCCGTACGGACCAACTCTGCAGGAGGGTAATCATTTTCTCCGGGATTTGAGGGAATATTGTGGACTTTAAGAGGATTCAGTAATTATTAAAGCAAAGAGGTCCGTACGGACCATGTGTGCTTTTCCAATTTCCTGAAAATTCCCAAAAGGTCCTTTTGTCCCTTTTTGTCCCAGAAAGGCCCCTCCCTTGGTTTGGCTGGGGGTTTTGAGAGGGTTTTGAGTGCCAGAGGTCGACGAGACTGCGTTGATGAGTCTGCGGTGTTTCCCGTGTGCTTGAAGGGGGTGATCCAGATTGGGGTACTTACAGCTACGTAAATTTAATAACATAAAATACAAGATGTGTTCGAATAAACGAACCCAAAGTAATTTCAAACATGGGTATAAATTAAACATTATTATTGAAATTTAAAATTATTAAGTCCATAATAATAATTTCAATAAATAATATTTACTTAATCCAAATAACACATAATTATTACAAACCAAAAAACAAAACACAATACATATGGCATAAACACATGAGGCCATTCTGAATCCCTTCCCTCGGCCTGGCTCGACGTTAAAGGGAAAAGATGAAGCAAAATTCAGGAAATCAAAAGAAAGCGTTTTGGTTTCTTCTTTTCGAGTCAATTGAGGAAAGAAATCATTAACCAAAATCAAAATCTGCACAAATCCCGTCACTGCTCCGACCAGCCCCAGAAAAACTCAATTTCCTGATTCGATAACCGTTGGATTGAGCTCAAACTTTCAGGGATTGTTCGCAACACCTAGGCGCTTAAATTCAACGGTTGGATCGAGCAAAAAATTCCTTGAGAAGGAGCTATATATGATCTTCGCAGTCAGACAGACGAAAAATCTCTAGGGTTTTCTTTTCTGGATTAAGGGTGTAATTTAATGTTTAGTCATTCAAGAATATCCACAACACCCTCCGATAATACTCGAAAACACGAAGTAGAAAGAAACAACATAATCAATTTTGTTCAGCCAAATTAAATCATAAACAGCATAATCAATTCGATCCAAATAATCCCAACAACAAAGCAAGATTACGGCTCTGATACCACTTGATGGAATTAATTATACATAAACCCTAGAATGATGCGGAATATTTATTCTAGGACAATCATGCTTTAAGTTATCAAAGACTATGGAACGACAGACAAACCTGAATCCATAGCAATATTTGGAGAATACTTGATGAAGATTTGATGAACGATTATTGCCTTCCAATTGATCCTTAGGGTTCTTAGAATTCAGATGACAATGGGAATCAAGAGAATAAAACCTAGGTAGGTCAATTGGGGACCATAACCCTATATTTATAATGACCTAGTATGTTAGCCAGCCCATCATAGATTAACAACTAGGCCCCTTAGGTATCTACACATATTAACTGTAGATCTCATACTTATAAAAGATGACTTGGGCCCCATTTAACTTTAGTATATCACTTTATTAGGCCCAAATACTTTAATATTTAATGTGACATAGTATACAATTACTTATAGTGCACATACGTCTATGTGCCCAAAGACTTTATTTATTATACTAGTATATGTAAAGTCCATAAAAATATTCCTACAAATTTGACTAATGGAACGGATTGCTTTAAGATGACACAATACTGTAAAGCATATGCTACTAAGGTTTATAATGTGATATACGATTATTTAATGTACCATACTTCTGCTCATGTGTTAGTTCAAGTGGAAGATTGTTGAAATTTTGGTGTGCTACACAATTACATGTATAATAAATAAAGTATCTGAGCACGCAGACGTGTGTGCACTATTGTTAATAGTATAGGTCATATTATGTATTAAGTTATTGGTCCTAATTAAATTTATCTAATAAGATTATTAACTTTAGCAATATAACACATTGCGAACAAAAGCTTTATCCATGTGATAATTATTGACTTGAATCTATTTTAATTCTAGCTATTTCATCTTAACTTTCAAAATTTATCATCCACCTAATGACTTGTTTAACAACGAGTCCATTAGTTTTTCTTGAATTTGAATCCACGGATCAAATTTACTAGAGTTTTTGCGAGCTCAACATATAATTTATGGATTTAATCAATAAAATGACATAGTAACTCATGTTTAAATCCACTCATTAAAATTTTTGATGTCATTATTTTTGTACTTTTGTAAGTCATACAATCTATTATACAATAGAGGAAGGTTTTAACCGCCTCTTAGCCTCCCTATAAGTAGTGGCTGAGATTGAAAGTCAAAATTTTGATCCGACGGCCCAAATCATCCCACCCTCCTTAACCGCCTGTAACTTCCAACTCCCCATAACCGTCTACCTCCCCGTAACCGTTCTTACCTTCCCATATTAATAATATTATGACCCAAATTATCAAATCAGGATCAATTCACGTATTTTGATCCAGACACAAACCATAAGTCAATAAAAAATAAAGTTTATAAAAATAAAGTTTAAAAATTAAAAATTAAATATTATAAATTAAATTTTAAAAAGTATTATATTTTGAAAATAAAAATTTACCAAAATAAAAAATATATAATCATGGACATTTCTAATAGTATGGTCCAAATAGATAAATGTTTAAAAAATTGGCCACCAATGGCCAGTTTAAAAAATAATGGACATTTTTAATAGTTTCGTCCACCTCCCCGTAACCGTTCTTACCTTTCCATATTAATAATATTATGACCCAAATTATCAAATCAGGATCAATTCACGTATTTTGACCCAGACACAAACCCTAAGTCAGTAAAAAATAAAGTTTAAAAATTAAATTTTAAAATGTATTATGTTTTGAAAATAAAAAATTACCAAAATAAAAAAAATATAATCATGGACATTTCTAATAATATGGTCCAGATAGATAAATGCTTAAAAAATTGGCCACCAATAGCCAGTTTAAAAAATAATTGATATTTCTAATAGTATGGTCCAAATAGATAAATGCTTAAAAAATTGGCCACCAATGGCCAGTTTAAAAATATTATTTTTTGAAAATACAAATGTACCAAAATTATCAAATCAGGATCAATTCACCTATTTTGATCCTGACACAAACCATAAGTCAATAAAAAATAAATATTATAAAAATAAAGTTTAAAGTTTAAAAAAATATATAATCATGGACATTTCTAATAGTATGGTCCAAATAGATAAATGCTTAAAAAATTGGCTACCAATGGCCAGTTTAAAAAAAATAATGGACATTTCTAATAGTTCCGTCCACCTCCCCGTAACCGTCCTTAACTTTCCATATTAATAATATTATGACCCAAATTATCAAATCAGGATCAATTCACGTATTTTGACCCAGACACAAACCCTAAGTCAGTAAAAAATAAATATTATAAATTAAATTTTAAAATATATTATGTTTTGAAAATAAAAATTTACCAAAATAAAAAATATAATCATGAATATTTCTAATAGTATGGTCCAAATAGATAAATGCTTAAAAAATTGGCCACAAATGCCCAGTTTAAAAAATAATTGTTATTTCTAATAGTATGCTCCAGATAGATAAATGCTTAAAAAATTGGCCACCAATGACCAGTTTTAAAAATATTATGTTTTGAAAATACAAATTTACCAAAATAAAATAATATAATCATGGACATTTCTAATAGTATGGTCCAGATAGAAAATGCTTAAAAAAATTGGTCACCAATGGCCAAAATGATCAAATCGAGCCAAAATTTAATAATATTGTCAAAATAAAAAATGCTTAAAAAATCGGTCCACCAGTAGCCCAATTTATCTAATCTGGTCCAAATCTAATATTAAATTTATTCTAACAAAAATAATTTATTTGTTCTCATCAATATTTTGTTAAATAATACAAATAATTTTTGTATTAGTTATTACTCTCTGACCCAAAGTAATTGTTATTTTTTTTCTTTTTGACGAGTTTAAAAAAAAAGTATATTTTAATTTTCAAGTATCGTAGTTTATTCCAACGTGAAGAAAACACAACTATATTATTATTATTTTTTTGGACAAAAACTACAATAATTCCTTATATTCTCTACGACAGTTACACAAACAAATCACCCTCCAACAAATGTTGATTATGGCACAAAGTAATCATTAGAAAGTTTGGTATATATTTTTATTTTTATTTTTTTATTGGAGGAATGCGATTTCATCATTTTTGTAATATGTATACTGTCACCGTGCCAATATAATCATACTAAGCCAAAAAGATAGTGGGTTACATAAAAGAGTGTGAGGGGGCCGAGGGGAAAGAGGAAAGTGGGTGGGGTTGAGGTTATGTAAGGGACCATTAATATTGTTGTTCTTGCAATCAAATGAAAATTTAAACATTTTAATAGATTTGTTTTTTCTTTTTCTTTTTTATGGTGTATTGATTATTTACAATGTAATCATGGATACTAAACTAAATGCATTTGGGGGTTATGATCTCAACCACGCATTATTTATTGATGATGCCAAAATCGTCAAAACAACCCAAATCCAAGCGTCGAATGCTCCGGCGATTGCAAGGCCTGAAAATAAGAGAAAACACGTAAACTAAGCCGGGGCGGATCCGGCTAAAGGCCCTCCGGCGTGAGAGTAAGTTCACGGTTGATATTAGAGAAATCAAATTGACAGAGTTTCTCCAATGTAAAAAGTAACGTACCTAATAATGAGCCATGGGGCTTGTATTTATAGGATTGGATTGAAAGAATCCATGTTGGAATGAACTTGTAAAGAGATAAGATATAACTCTAATAGAATTATATCTGTTAAGGAGTCATTGTTTGACTTGAATTGATGTTGATAAGTATAATCCTGATTGGATAATGATTGTATAATCCTTGTTGAATAAGGATTGTAATCCGCTAGCCAGGAACGCCGAGGAAGGCAAATGTTTTTCCTCGGCCTTTAGCAAATAGGCCGAGGAGAACGATCCTGCTTCCTCGTCACTTGATGAATGGCCGACATGAAAATATGCCGGGGAGAATACTTTTGTTTCCTCGGTAATTGGTGACATGCCGAGCAAAGGACTTTTCTCTCCTCGGTAATTGAGACAGGCCGGCCCAAGAATGGCAACATAAGACCAAGGTAAATGTTCCTCAAGCATACGAGGAAGATAATGCTCGGCCCTAATACTTGATGAATATATAATATCCATGACCCAATATAGTTGGGCCTGTGTTCGGGCAAGCCCATGTTCGTAGCTCGGTTTATACCGTTCAGCTGGCCCCCAACTTTCTAGCTCGGCTTAGACGAGTAGAAAGTTAGCTCTGCCCTCGGCATATGGGATACGAACAGGTTTTACACGCGTCATTGGTGGGTATCTGACGGTTACTATTCTGATGATGACATGGGGCCCCCCAGTCTTGTCATGCCTCAATAACTGTAATTAGCATTAAATGTTGGGGGCGTATTGTCTGGGTTGTCACTTTACCCATGGGTTAACCCGGGTTAAGGAGGTATAAAAATCAAAATCCTTTCATTTCAAATCTTTACAAACCCCCTGTTCGAGAGCAAAGGCGAAAGAGATCTCCGGCGAACACATCAATCTTCAAACCCAGTTCCCGGCGAGCTTGATTTTTCCGGCGAAGTTGCTTTCTGCATTGATTCCATTCATTCTTGCAAACTCAGGTATGAAATTTCTCCTTTTCTTACAACTTCCTTTCATGTTCCAGCGTTTTCTAGGGTTTAGGAGTGATTTTGTCCATGCCAAGAACCGCCATTGTTGAAGAATGGAGCTTTTCTTCATGAATTTTTGTTTTAAACTCTCAAACTTCAAGTCTTTGATTCTCTTTGCATTTTGTATGAATTTTCTTGGATATTGAATGAACTCCCCCTTTAATCTTTGATTCCCCTTAGAAATGGCTCGTTCTTGGGACCATTCCCCTCGATTCCGTTATGGATACCACACTGGTAATCTAAGGGTATATCGGCGAGAGAGGGGTCCATGGTTGATGCTGCACTTGGATGACATAAGCAAGCGCTTGAGGGGTTATGGCCGATCCCGTTTATTCATCCAATACCCGCATTCCACAAGAATAGATAGGATCGATTCGGGTCACCAAACATTATAGTGTTTGAGGATAGGGCTCAAATGGTGGAGCACATCGAACTGTTCTACCCAGCCTCCGACCGCGAAATGCGTGAGCGTCTTAGAGGTACGGCTCCCTCCTCGGCCTTATGAAATGACGAGGAGGGAAATCTTCCTTCCTCGGCTTTATGAAATGACGAGGAGGGAAATCTTCCTTCCTCGGCCTTATGAAATGACGAGGAGGGGAATCTTCCTTCCCCGTCCTAAATCAGCCCTTGACGAGGTAAATAACTTTGTCTCCTCGTCTTTATGCAGATATGACGGGAAGAGAAGGAGAACCCTCCTCGTCTACTCAGATAGTTAACGCCTTCATTGAGGGGGCGCAAGCTGATGCCCGCCTAGTCCGGAAGGGGAGGCCGAGGAGGAAGGTAGCCGAGGAAAGCAAGTGGAGAGGACACCAAAGCCTGGGGATCCCATGATTGAAAAATTGTACTCCAAGTACAAGGTGAACCGGGATGAGTACAAGTTAACTTATATGGGCAAGATTGAGCCGAAGACGGAGAAGGAGGAGACGGACTTCTACTACAACCAAGATTATGTCCACTTCTATTATAAACAGTTCCAACAGGGGCTTCGTCTTCCTCTGGACCCCTTCATCTGCGAATTTTTGGACGATGTAAAGGCAAAGGCTCCGCCATGCTAGGAGCCAATGGCACTAGGGTGCTGGTTAGCTTCATCATCCTCTGCCGTAGTTTAGGCTATGAGCCGACCATGGGAGCCTTCCGTCACTTCTACATTATCCAAGTCATCAAGGAACAATGGCTGGTAGTAATTAGGAGTGCCAATAGGAAACCAAAATTGCTCCTCCCCATGTCTAGTAAAGTTCCAGGCTGGGATCATCACGTTATCCGAGTTGAGAGCCGCCAAGGTTGGGAGTTCCAGTCTCCTTGTGATGACCCAACATCTTCCTTCGCTGTCCAACAATATGAGTGGACCAAAGCTTTGATCAAACGTCTAGAAGAGTTTGCCAGGGTAGGGGTCCTGGACTGGAAGCAAGTTGAATCCTCTGACCATTTTTATATCCAGGCAGGATTAATGCCAGGGAACGAGGACGGGGTGGCTCCCCTGGTCAATGTCAAGAGAGGACGTCGTTTCAATGATTGGACGATACACCCCGGATTAGTATTCCATGAAGATTGTATCAGGTGCCATGAAGAGCGTCCCCGTAATCAATGTCTGGGAGAACCTAACATTGTTGGATGTAAACATTTGTCTTGGACCCTTGTGATTTTTGCATGTCAAATTATTTTGCTCGTACTTGACCTTGAATTCTTTTGCTCGTACTTGACCATTTCTTCCTTGTCTTTACAGATTTAATACTCGAGGAAGAACTGACCCTTGAAATGGAGAGACTAAGTCCCCAGGAGCTGATCAAGCGTAAGAGAAAGCAGAGCAAGAAGTCTGCTTTGGTGGAGAGGAAGGACGAGGCCAATGCTCGTAACTTACTGCTCGGTGTCCAGGGTGATAAGCCCCTACCCTCAAAGTGCATCAGGATATTAATTCCGAGGACGCAGCATCCGAGGGATCAAGTTGAACCCATAACTGGTGACTTGGCTAACCTTTCTACTGGTGCCGAGGAGGCGGGAGCCGAGGAAAGCCGCCTCGTTGCTCGGAAATCTGGCTCCAAAAGAGCCCAAGCTTCGAGTGCCGAGGAGCCTGTAACTAAGAAGGCTAATGTTGGTGGGGCTCCCCACGTCGAGGCTCCCCATGTCGAGGCTCCTCCTCCTCCTTTAACCATCCAAAATATTAAGACTATTGAGCGGTGCCGACGAGCCGGCCCAGAGCATGGCCATCAACGTTCTCGGCTCAAAGGAATTCCTCTCGCAAACTAGGACGGGGCCCTTAGTACGATTGGGCGAGCCCCGCCCGTAGATCTATGGACGAGGATGCCTATGATGCTCTTGTCCAGGAGGCTCCAGCCGATGATACCTTGCTTTGTCGCAAGGGGCTCTTAATTGCCGAGGTGAATATCCTTTCCTTGCTCGTTGATCATTGATTTTGAGAGATGTATACTTCTAATATGATATTGAACTTTCTTTCAGTTGGCTTCTGTCACGGCGTATGAAAATGTTTTGGCCAAGAAGAAGACCAGACGCATGAATGAAGCCAAGGCAGCCCTGGCAAAAGCGATTCTCGAGAAGTCTTCCTTGGTTAAACTTGAAAGCCAAAGATGCCGAGCTTGAGGCAGCCAAGGCGAAGGTGGAAGCTGAGGTGAAGAGGGCCGAGGAAGGGAAGGCCAAGGCCGAGGAAGAGAAGGCCAAGGTCGAGGAGCATCTCCGGCTTAAAGGAGAGGAGCTGACCAAAGCTCTTACGGATAAGGCCGAGCTTCAGGCAAAGGCCGAGGAAGCTGAGGCCAAATACCAAGGACTGGAGGCTGCCCTTCCTGCCAAAGAAAACGAGGCTGTGGCGCGCTTCAAGGAGAGCCCGGCATTCAAGGATGCTGTGGTATCTAGCTCGGTCTTTCAGGAGGCCGTGGACGAGCAGACGGCCACCATGTTTGAAGATGGTTACCTCCATCTTGCTCGTAGTATCCTGGCTGATCCTTCCACCGGCTTGGATATCAACAAGGTCGCCATGCTAATATGCCGGGATCAATACGGCGAGGAAGTTAGGACCTTCCACAGCTTGGTCCCCTATTCTACAAGCAACTTAGAAATAATAGCAGCTAAGGATGCTAAGGCTTGTAGGGAAGTGTGGAGGCCGGCTCCCGTTGTCCCCGGCAATCTTAAAGACCTGGTGGAGGCGATCCAGGACGATGAAGAGCCTGAGGCCATGGAAACCGAGGAAGGAAGAGGAGCCGAGGAAACTGATGCTCTTACCAATCAAACGGACCTTCCTCCTCCTGGCTCCATTACTCAAGATTGGCTTGACAAGCCTTTTGATGATGCTCAAAAATCTTAGAATAGCTTTTTCCTGTTATGCTTTTTGTAATAGATGATAGGATGTGTAATTTCATTTGAATATCAATGAAAAATCCTTTGTTATGATTCTTGTTATTTCAATAACTTGCTCGTATCCTTGCATGCTAGGCAGAGGCACTGGACTTGAGAAGGTGGGATCCAAAGAAGGTCCCTTATTGCTTACTTATTGAACAAGTGGTTTGGCCGAGGAAGTTTCCTCGGCTTTAACTATGCTCGTACGTCATTTAGGCCGAGGAAGTTTTCCTTGGCTTTGAATATGACTTGTGATCCTGAACCAAGGTGGACCCTTGGTGGGATGTATGGTAAGCCATTAGGCCAAGGATGACCCTTGGTATTGGCTGTTGTGTAAGCCATCAGGCCAAGGAGGACCCTTGGTCTTGGCTGTTGGCAAGCCATCAGGCCAAGGAAGACCCTTGGTCTTGGCTGTATGGTAAGCCATCAGGCCAAGGAAGACCCTTGGTCTTGGCTGTATGGTAAGCCATCAGGCCAAGGAGGACCCTTGGTCTTGGCTGTTGGTAAGCCATCAGGCCAAGGAAGACCCTTGGTCTTGGCTTCGTGGTAAGCCATCAGGCCAAGGAAGATCCTTGGTCTTGACTTTGTGGTAAGCCATCAGGTCAAGGAAGATCCTTAGTCTTGGCTGTGTGTTTGAGAGAGTTGGAGATAATGTCCTCATCTTCCGGAGTTGGTGTAGATAGTTGATAGTGGCTTTGCATATTGGAAGAAACTGCTTTCGTAGAACTGAAATGCGATTACATAGAACTGCAATCCTATCAACTAAAAAGACAAAAAGAAAACAAAAGACCGAAAATAAAAGACCGAAAATAAAAGACCGAAAATAAAGAGCTAATCTATTGCAAAATAAACTAGACTAGTGATAATATTTTCTAAGGTTGTCGGAATGCCATGGATGCTTGAGATCCTTCCCCTCCTTGGTCCTCAATCTGTAGGTCCCTTCTCGGATGACTTGAGTGATGATATAGGGACCTTCCCAATTTGGGGAGAGCTTGTTTTGTTCTGCTTTCCGACCAGTGGCTTCGATCTTTCTAAGTACCCAATCGCCCACTTGGAATACTCTTTTGATGACCCTCTTGTCGTGATATGCCTTGGTCCTTTGCTTGTAATTCACCATCCTCATCTGCGCAGCTAGTCGTTTTTCATCTATCAGGTCCAGGTCTAGGAGCCTATTGACCTTGTTGACTTGCTCATCATAATGGGAGTTCCTTACTGTAGGGATGGCCATCTCTGCCGGTGCCATAGCCTCAGAACCGAAGGTTAGTGCGAATGGGGTTTCCCAGGTTGGCCCCCGGGTGGTTGTGCGAACAGCCCATAAAGCTAGGGGAAGTTCGTCCAACCATCTACCCTCGCGTCCTTCAAGATTCTTGGTGAGGGCGGTTAGGACCAGTTTGTTGGCAGCTTCTGCTTGACCGTTGCCTTGGGGTCTGCTAACTGAAGATTTTGCATGGCGTACTTTGACTCTTCCCAATTCGGTTGTAAATGCCGTGGAGAATTGAAGGCCATGGTCAGAAACAATTGTATGCGGAAGGCCAAATCTGCACCAGATGTTGTCATGAACAAAGTTGATCGCGTTCTCTTCCGTTATCTTGGCCAATGCCTTGGCTTCTATCCACTTGGAGAAGTAATCAACAGCTACTATCACGTACTTGCAATTACCACGGGCGGGTGGGAAGGGTCCAATGAGGTCGATCCCCCACATATCAAATGGCCACGTAGGTATTACAAGTGTTTGCTCGACTGCAGGTAGTCTTGGAATGTCAGAGAACCTTTGGCATTTGTCACATTTTCGAACATAGGCATGCGCGTCTTCCCTTAGGTTTGGCCAGTAGTAACCTAGCGATATGATTTTGTCAGCTAAGGTTCTGGCCCCCGGGTGTCCGCCGCAAACACCTTCATGTACTTCTGCCAGGAGGTTCTCAGTTTCCTTGGGATAGACACACCTTAGCAGGGGCTTCGTGAAAGATCTTCGGTAGAGGACTCCGTTCATCACCACGAATCTTGGAGACCTCTTTTTGATAAGCTTGGCTCGAGCATCATCTTCTGGGAGTTTCTCCTTCTCAATGTATTCGATGTAGTCATCGATCCAAAGATCTCTCTTTCTCGTCCAGAAGCATGACTTGTAATCTTTCATACGCAGGTTCCTCGGCATAAACTACATATGGGTTGGTCTCCGAAGGAGACACGTCCATGGTGGCTAGTTTGGAGAGAACGTCTGCGACTTGGTTGTCTTCCCTTCCTATCTGCTTGAGCTCGAAAAATTCCATTTTCTTCGTCATATCTAGGACCAGGTCTCTATATTTGGCAAGGGTGACATCTTGAGTGTTATATTCTCCTTTCACTTGTTTGACAACAAGCTGGGAGTCACAGAAAGCAGCCACCTTAGTTGCTCCATAGAAGGAGGCCAACTCAATGCCAAATATGAGAGCCTCGTATTCAGCTTGGTTGTTAGAGGCAGGAAACCTGAAGCGGATGGCATCTTGTATAGTATATTCTCCTTCTGGGCTTGCTAGTACTACTCCAGCTCCGCTTCTTTCCTTGGTAGCTGATCCGTCCGTATACAGGATCCAACAGTTGGATGGGAGTTCAATGGGAGAGTCTTTTTCCTCCGGCGCGTTTTGCTTCCGGGAGGTGGGGAGATGCTCACCCATAAAGGCGCCTCGACCATGAAGTCAACCAAAGGCTGTGCTAGGAGGGTCTTCCTTGGTTGGTAAGTGATATCAAACTCCGTTAGAGCGATTGACCAATTAAGGAGACGTCCTGAGCCGTCCAACTTGTGAAGGATTTTCTTCAATGGTTCATTGGTGTAGACGGTGATAGGGTGTGCAGAAAAATATGCACGCAGCTTCCTTGAAGCAATGACTAGTGCGTATGCTATCTTCTCCACATTAAAATATCTGCTTTCTACATCTGACATAGCTTTTGAGACATAGTAGACGGGCTTCGAATTCCTTCATCCTTTCGAACTAAGACAACCGCGACAGGCGTGATCGGTGGCAGCTAGGAAGACGTATAGCATCTCGCCTGTAGAGCCTCGGACTGCTAAGCAAGGGAGGGGAACCCAAGTACTCCTTCAACCGGAGGAACGCTTCCGAGCATTCAGGAGTCCAGGAGAAGCTCTTGGTACCCTTCAATACCTTGAAGAAAGGCAGTGACTTTTCGGCGGACTTGGCGATGAATCTTCCAAGGGCTGCAATTCTTCCATTAAGTCTTTGGACCTCCTTGATGGTGGTAGGTTCCTTCATGTCAATGAGCGCCTTGATCTTTTCTGGGTTTGCTTCAATTCCCTTTGGGAAACCATGAAGCCCAGAAATTTCCCTGCAGTAACTCCGAACACGCACTTGCTTGGATTCAGCTTCATGTTGTTGGCTCGGAGGTTGTGAATGGTCTCTTCTAGGTCAGGAACGTGGCTGCCTTCCTTGGTCTTTATGACCATGTCATCAATATAAGCCTCCATGTTTCTACCTATCTGACTTGCAAAAACTTGATTTACCATCCGTTGGTAAGTGGCACCAGCATTCTTGAGCCCAAAAGGCATCATGATGTAGCGGAAATTCCCCACAGGTGTTTGAAAGGCAGTCTTCTCGATGTCTTCTTTCGCCATTTTTATCCGATGATAGCCTGAGTAGGCATCTAAGAAGCCGAGAGTTTGGTGTCCAGTAAATGGAGTCCACTAACTTGTCGATTCTCGGGGGAGAGGATAGCTGTCCTTGGGGCAGGCTTTGTTTAGATCAGTAAAGTCTATGCACATGCGCCATTTCCCATTTTGCTTCTTCACCATAACAACATTAGCCAACCAAACGGGGTATTTGACTTCGCGAATTATTCCGGCGCTGAGTAACTTCTGCACCTCCTCCTTTATAGCTTCCTCCTTGTCCCTTGCAAAATTTCTCCTCGTCTGGGAGATGGTCTTCGCTAAAGGATCAACTTCTAAGCGGTGGAGGGCTACTTCTTCATTGATCCCCCTCATGTCTTCGACTCTCCAAGCAAAGACGTCGAGACTGTTTTTCAAGAGGGATATGATTCTATCTTTCTCTTCTGTGATAGCTGGCCTCCTAGCTTGATTTTCTGCTCGTGATAGTCAGGATTAATGACTACCTCTTCTAGCTCATCTACAGGCTTCATTTCTGGTCCGTCTCGAAATTCCAGGGATTCGATGATGATCTCTCTGATTCTCCTCCCTTCATTGTCGTTTACATTGAGGCCTTCTTCCTCCATAAGTTTATCGATGTCTGGAAGATCGTTCATCCCCGAGTGATGGTTGGCCCCCGAGTTCTGGTCATTGACGAGAATGGGGTCTTCCTCGGAGATGGGTAGAACTATGCCTTGGTCATCCGCAGTTTCTAGGACCATAGGCTCTTCTTCCAGTGTGGGTAGAGTTATGCCTTGGTCATCCACAATTTCTAGGACCATAGGTTCCTCTTCCTTACTTTCCCATACTTCACGGATATAGTTCATTCTAGAGCTAGTTTCCGTGGTCTTCTGAGATTTGGTGATCTTGATATTCTCCTCGGGCGTATCTATCTCCACGCTTTTTGACTTTTTCCGGCTCTTGACAACATGTTCCAAGAAATCTTTGGGGGTTGCCCTCACGCATCCAACGCCAAAGACGAGTGGGAAATTTAACTCGTTGGTGAGGAAGGGAGGCTACCATCCCAAGTTTGGCTTGACTTGGAATGCCGATAATCGCATGATAGTCACTAGTCAAATCCATGACTATGAAAGTGACAGTAGCTTTGGCTCGGAAGGGATGATCGCCGACTTCGAGTTCTAGTTCTACGGTTCCCTTTGCTCCAACCTTATGGTTGGTGAATCCTTCAAGCCTTCCATGATATGGCTCTAGCGCTGTGTCTTTCAACCCCATTTGTTGGAAGGCTGAATAGTATAGGATGTCACGGGAGGCCCCCGTGTCAACAAGAAGTCTTTCAGATTCAACATTGTCAATTCGGCCCTTGATGACCAATGGCTGCTCACGAGCTGCTCGACTTCCCGCCAACTCATTCGGAGAAAAACTAATGATTTCTTCTGCTTTATGGATCCAAGCAGGGACATGGTATACTTTGCTTAGCTCGTGGATCTGGTCCCTTAGCTTTCTGGTGGAGGTCACCTCTTCACGGATCACATGTAATTTAGCCCTAGGAGGCCTTCGATCTTCATCCTCACTCTTGGAGTCATCTTCACTCTCCTCTTGCTTCCGCTTTCGCTTGCCATCTTTCTTCATGACATAACGGTCTAACTTTCCCTCGTCAACCCATTGTTGGATTATCTTCTTAAGGGCCCAGCAACCATCAGTAGTGTGCCCGTTGTCCTTGTGAAAATCACAGTATTTGTTCTTGTTGCGGGGATATTTCGGGTTATCAGTCAGCGGACGAGGTGGAGGAAGGTTCACTAGCTGCATGATTTCGGAGATGGGCTTTGTAAGAGGGGTGAACTCCAGCTTCTCAGTGCTTCTAGTTTTATTCTTTCCTTTCTTGCCGTTCCCATTGTCATTCTGTCGGGTGTTAGTTGCTTCAGGTTCCGTCTTGTCAGCTCCCCTTTTCTTTGTCTTATCTTCAGCCATGGAAATGGCATAAGCCACTTTGTACAATTCGGCCTTGGAGCTGGGTTCCCTGGCTGAGAGTTCATAAATGAGGGGGCCAGACTTTAACCCGGAGTTGAAGCAAACTATGACCTCCCTATCAGTGAGGCTTTCTTCGACTTGGTCTGCCATCTTTCGGAACCTATTGTAGTAGCTAAGGGTGGTCTCTCCCTTCCCTTGCTCAATGTTGGTCAAATCGGTTAATCTCATCTTCCTCTTCCCAGCCGTGGCAAAGTGATCTAAGAACATTCTCCTCATGCCCCTCCAAAGAATCGATGCAACCTTTCTTGAGCTCACGGAACCAGTCAAAGCTGTTCCGGAAAAGGTGCTCGCGAAAGCTTTGCAGAGCAAGTCATCAGCAGTGGTGAGGAGATTCATGGTTTGTTCAAAACTTTGCACATGGTCCTTGGCGTCAGTGGTTCCGTTATACTTCTCGAAATTTGGGAGCTTGAGGTTAGGATGGGGAGGTGCGGCGGTTATCCTCAAGGAAAACGGACGGGTGGCCCAATCATAATCGTCATCATTATATTTCTTTCCCCTCTCTATATCATCCAGCCTTTGTTTCAACAGCTCCCATTGCTTTGTTTCTATTTCTTTCTCACTGCTTGAGCGAGTGCTTCGTTGGGAACTTCGACGACTTGTCTTTAGGGCGATCATTTGCCCTACCGTGCTCCGCTTCATGTCGGTGGCCATCACGTGCGGAGGGCCTATCACGTCTTGGTTCCGTGTCTTGTGCCCCAAGTATCATCTGTAGGGCTCGGGGTCCTTGGCCTAGCAAATTCTCGATGCCGAGGACGAGGAGAGTCCTGGTCGACGAGGACGATGAGAATGCGAACGATGAGGACGAGGAGAATCTGGCCGACGAGCTCGAGGAGACGTGGGACGCCTAGGTGTCATGATGAGGCGAGCAGGTGATAGGCGCCTATTCAAGCTGAGTCTTGTTCTTAGGTCCTTGGAGTTCACTTCCTCTTCCCTAGGAGTTATTTGGCTTCTCGGGTCGACCACGGGCTCCTTATGCTTCTTTGTTATGCCGAGGACGAGGAGAATCCACAGGAGCCGCGGTGGTAGCTCGGCAGTCTTCGGGGAGGAGCCTCGATGCTCTCCTTGTTCCTTTCTCAAAGGTGGGCCCATTGATGGTACAATGAAGGGAGCCATGGAATGGTGCGGGTCCATTTGCAACAGAGCAACTTGTGTCTCATACATCCTTTGCAAAGTCTCCATTTGTTTATGTAACAAAGAGCGTCGGCCAACGGGTTGAGATCCTCTGCTTGGCCGGCGTCGGCATTCTTTGTTTTCTTCCTTCCTGCTTGCTTCCCACGAGCACGAGTAGGACGAGGAAGGTCATTGCCCTCTCCCTCGGCATTTGCCTGACCCATGGAACGAAGAGTCATGGCAAGGGGAGGAATGGCATCGGCTTGAGGTAGAGGAGGAGGAGGAGGCAGTGGCTCCTCGGCTCCGTGTTTCCCCATTCACCTGGGTGGGATCCTCAGCTGTAACACTTGTGAATTGTCCGTCCATTATGATTCACAAAGATTATTGAATACGAAATTTTCCAAAAATCACAATTTCACCAGAACCGATTTTGAGGTCAAAATTAGGGCAAATTTTGACCACAAACAAACTGCCGATTGTAATTCTTTCGAAACAAAACGAATTCAAGCCAAACTGGGGCGGAATTTTAACGCCAAAAATGCCTTCAACGGAATCTGGGTATTTTCCGGTCAAAATATGCAGATTCAGGCGGTTTTCAAGAACAAACCCAGCGATCCAGAAATTCCGTTCCAAGAAAGAACAATTCCGGCAAGAAAATTGGCTTAAGGCGAGCGTCTTCCAGGCCAAACAATGGGTGTTTGAATCGACTTCCCGGCAATGGAACCAATTGATGATGCCAAAATCGTCAAACGGCCCCAAATCCAAGCGTCGAATGCTCGGCGATTGCAAGGCCTCGAAAATAAGAGAAAACACGTAAACTAAGCCGGGGCGGATCCGGCTAAAGGCCCTCCGGCGTGAGAGTAAGTTCACGGTTGATATTAGAGAAATCAAATTGACAGAGTTTCTCCAATGTAAAAAGTAACGTACCTAATAATGAGCCATGGGGCTTGTATTTATAGGATTGGATTGAAAGAATCCATGTTGGAATGAACTTGTAAAGAGATAAGATATAACTCTAATAGAATTATATCTGTTAAGGAGTCATTGTTTGACTTGAATTGATGTTGATAAGTATAATCCTGATTGGATAATGATTGTATAATCCTTGTTGAATAAGGATTGTAACTGCTAGCCGGAACGCCGAGGAAGGCAAATGTTTTTCCTCGGCCTTTGGCAAATAGGCCGAGGAGAACGATCCTGCTTCCTCGTCACTTGATGAATGGCCGACATGAAAATATGCCGGGGAGAATACTTTTGTTTCCTCGGTAATTGGTGACATGCCGAGCAAAGGACTTTTCTCTCCTCGGTAATTGAGACAGGCCGGCCCAAGAATGGCAACATAAGACCAAGGTAAATGTTCCTCGGCATACGAGGAAGATAATGCTCGGCCCTAATACTTGATGAATATATAATATCCATGGCCCAATATAGTTGGGCCCAGGTTCGGGCAAGCCCATGTTCGTAGCTCGGTTTATACCGTTCATTTATGTTGTACTGTCACCGTGCCATTGGCACGGGTAGGGGAGTACTAGTAACTTTACAAATTAGCACATTTTCTTATAGTTTTAATTTCTTGAACCGTTTCAACACTTTGATCTATTTTAAAAGGAAAAACTACCCAAATAGTCCCTCTACTATTTGCTTCTTATGAAATTAGTCCATGTACCCAAGTTTTAAAATAAAAAGTCCCTTTACCACTCAAATCAAATGCAGTTAGTCCCTCCATCCAATTTTGTTAGATTTAAGTCGTTAAATCATGTCACGTGCAACAAAAGTGATATCTAGTAGGGATAAAATGGTCTTTAAAGTAAAAATAAAATAGGGACTGATTGGGTAAAAGTATTTCTTAGGTGCCAAATGTTGACCCCAATTTCTTTGTGTTTATATGTTTCTCCTTATGACATTGAATATTGTTCTATTCAAGGCAAAGAAGAAATACCCTTTAAGATAATTCATTTCAAGGCTAAAGAACCGTTTACGTTGTGTCTTAATTAGGCTCGTAAATTTAAGTATTTTTGTAATTTTTCATATAATTTTTCCTTTTCGTACTATTAAAGAAAATGGGATTTTATGTAGTTAGAAGTGTCATATTTTCGGTTAAAAGTGTTTGTTTTACTACAACAAAAACAACAACACCCTAAATCCCACTAAAACCCTATGAACTTCAATGGGAAACTGGACTGGATAGAATTCCAATGAATAGTGCTTGCAACCTTACGATAGGATCATGTTAACAATTGTGTATTGATATGCTAAACATTTCCAGAAAAGGAAACTAAGGCTCCGTTTGTTTAGCGTAAAACGATTTCCGGAAAATGATTTCCAGCAAAATATTTTCCGAAAAATGAAAATGTTTTTCGGAAACTGTATTTCATACGGTATATGAACACCAATGAATGGATAAATTATTTATTTTACAATATATAATGTTTCCTCGGCAGAAAGCGTCAACTTGAGGATAACAAAATAACTAAGGCATAAGAACAACCCTCATAATTTAATGGCAAAAAAATACCAGAAAATAAATATAACCTGGAGAGAACCTCTGTAAAAGCAGCTCCCTCTTCTTGTCCCACTAAGGGAGAAAACTGTCTTTTTTTTGACATATACGTCTCTATTGTAGAAGTACCAAACTACCCACAAACGGGTGACTTCCGAGCAAGTGAGTTGCATTTAGTTAGTGTAAGATGAAGTGACCAGAGTTGGTTGCTACAGCAGCAAAACTTTCCATATCTTCCTCATATACACCACTAATGACCATAATGCTAACCCGGATGAGACATATAGCATAGAAACACCCGATGCTACAAGCAACCCTGCCTCTGTAAAACTGCATTTGATGGAGGAGGAAGCCAACAAAGTAATTCAAATTTTCAAGAATTTATGAAATGGTGTTTGAATTAATATTAGATACTCCATCCGTCCCAAAATAAATGTCGCATTTGACTTGTCAACATTTATAAGGAATGTGCTTTACTTGTTTGTAAATTTTGCTTGTACAACGATAAGAATTGCACCAAGTTTATTTCCTTTTTAGAAAGGCGACATTAATTTTGGGACAATCCAAAATGAAAAGTGCGACATTTATTTTGGGACGGAGGGAGTATAAAGGAAGAAAAGAAGTTAAAACCTGCTGTCTCTGGTTGCTAAAAGGATGGTTAATGAAATCATCTGTGTGGCTGTTTTCCACTTGCCCAAATTATTTACAGCAACAGCCTAAAAAAAAAGTTTATTGTTTCAATGAGGTTAGTGAAGGCCAAATAGTTCGACTCAAAAAGAAAGAAAGAACACTGCCAGAGACAATGGAGGAGAAAGTAAGAACCTCTGAAAGTTTACTGCCCTGAGAAGCAGCCCATTCTCGAACAGCAGACATCGTTATCTATAAATCAGTCAGAGACAGTTTAATGCATACTCAAAAGATCAAAAGTATAATTTCATTTTCAACCATCGTACTTTCACCGACTTCCACTTTAACTATCATACGTTTTTTTTCACAAAGATCACTGTACTTTGGGGAACCTCTTATCCCGACTGTGAGAATGGTAAACCAAGACATTCTTATGCTTACCTAATCTCTTTTTAATTTTACGATTCGCCATTATGTTATTTCATGGAACATAAACCAAATTCAGATTTTAGAAGGTTCGGGGGTTATGGAATTGGAAGGTTGTGGAGCACCAATTCCACCCAATCTCATGATTGGTCTTGCCTAGGTATTATCAATTTATTCAAATAATATCAAATAAACAAGTAAAACAAATTAGTTTATTAAATCAGGGTTGAAATGTCGGATTATTTGTTTCGAGACCATGGATTGGAGAGGCTCTAGGCTAATCCTTTTGATTGGATTACACTACTCTAAAAGCAATAGAGAAGAAGATGAGATGAAGAGATTAAAATAAAGTCTAGGGAAATTACCTTGAAAGACTTCGAGATTCCGAGTGGTGACGACAGAGGTTCGTTGCCAAAGTCTTCAAAAAAAGTTGTCAAGACCGACTTTAGGGAGATTTTAGGAGTGTTTTGTGTATTCTTTTCAGAGAGGGAATTCGGCAAAACGTATAGGAGAAATAAGGAGGTCCCCTATATTTATACTCGTTCGTGGCTTGTTGACCAAGAAAATGAGTAGTAAATCAAGAGGGAATCGAATTCACAAATTGGAGAGATTGATTGGGAGTAAATCGGTGTAGATATTGACCAAATCTGATCAAATCCCGGATCAAGAAAGAGATCAAAACGGATAAGAAAGTTAATCTAACACATTCTGGAGAGGTTGTCTCGTGCGAGACAAGCATTGCGGTTTTACAGTGTTGCCCTCTCTAGTTATTCCGTTAGTCAATTAAGTCCAAAACTAAACAAATTTAGTCAGAAACTTAACGAAGCATAACGAAGCATGACAAAACTAATGAGTATTCATCAAAGCACTAAGGCAAGACAGAGTAGTGTAATCATGTATTAATGGTTCAGAATGGGGTGTCTACACCGACCACAAATCAGTGTCCTAATCCGCGATTTTTGGGTAGGTATGATAGGTTTTCCAAAGTGCAGTGGTGTTTATGCAAAAAAGAAAAAAAGTATGATGGACAAAGTGAAAGATAGATGAAAGTATGATGGTTGAAAATAAAATTAAACCAAGAAAGAATATCCATTTTATGCTAGGTATCAGAATATACATTCACGGGTCAACTCTACCATTTTGGTTGGGGGGTAAAAAATCAATATGCCAGGTATAGAGAAACAGCTTCATGTTTATCAAGAACAAAACCAAACTGTCATGCATCAATAAATACACAATTATAGACGGAATTCCATAGTGCCTTGCCTAAATAATTTAAATTTGCCCATTGAACTTATATCGCAGTACTATTAACTATAAAGGGACTATATTGCACATCTAAGAAAGTTGGCGGAAGGGGCAAGGCACTAGGGTCCCCCCCCCCCCGCACACACACACCAATTCCATCACTGGGTGAGAATATAGGCATTCCAACCTACAGTACTTGCAGCATGGACAATCAGATGGAACCGGTATTAACAATACATCAAGCTCGAGAATTCACCTCTCTTCCAATTATAGCGATTGAAGGTACAGTCAATAACCATGGCAGTTGTTGAAACATAGCAACCTCGGGAGGTCTTGTACACAATAAGACCAAAGTAGCAGCAACCATAAGCTGCATCCAGAAAGCAAAACAAACATATAAATATTGAAAAGATAATTACATAGCAACTTATCACACTCTAGGTATGCAAAGCATTGCAATTGACTCAAATGAATTCAGATAATAAGTAAGCACACCTTATCAGCCACTGGATCCAAAAATGCCCCAAATGCAGTTCCTAAATTCATCTGGAAAGCATCAACAACCATCATCAACAAAAGCAGCAGGGGTCCATCATAGGTTAGTTAATAATTCAGAAAAATGAAGAAAAAAAACTTGCATACTTTTCGGGCAAGATAGCCATCCAGCCAATCGGTAATTGCTGCCGCAATGAAAATGCTTGTGGTAGCAGTAGTTCCCAACCAACTATTCATATAAAAAGCTAGTCAAATAAAAAAGAAAGGTGTTAGTTTGATCATTCTCCTTCACCTCCAAAGCCAAATTCACATGAGAAAAAGAAAGCAACCAAACATCTGACGTTCTTCAGGCACCAAATGTTACACAACTTGGAAGTAATGTAGCAAAAGACTGGAATTCTACATGAACAGCTACTGGCTACGGGTGGCAATAGGGTTTATTCGGGTTATCCGTCTGGTAATTCACACGATGCTTTGGAACTTATGTGCAATAATTCAAAGCATTGCAAACATCCAACAAACGGTTAACCCGGATATAAACTTGATTTCCACACATAATCCTGGCTCAGTGAGATTAGGGCTTGGCCCTAGTAATTCTCTATCGAAATAAATTAAGCTTGAACAAGATCATAATTGTCAGAATCATATGATAAGTGATACATATCTTATGATACGATTCGATTATTGCCTCCAGCGATACATATATATATATATATATATATATATATTGAATCGGAAATACATAAGGATCGGCCATAGTTTATGATTCGATCAATGTATCGCACAAATCAATACGATTATATGATACAGCATCGATTTGAAGGCATGGTCTTTTTTCTTCCAATTCTATTTCTAGATGTGAAATGAACAATAGAATTTCTAATTGTATATATCACAGTTTTTTTATAAGAAAATGTACTGTATGTTGCGGCACAATATGTGATACAATACCCGATACGATTTTTGGAATCTTTGATTCACGGTTTGATACCTATGAACATGATAGTGAAACTCGTTCGCAAAACACAGACAAATAAGGGTAATCCCCGCTAATTAGTTGCGAGTCGAAAGATGTCCTTTTATAATAACCACATACACTATGCACGCTATTCGACAGGCCAAGCAACAAATGCGCTGACTTTAAGAGCGAAAGATCTTCAAGAATCCAAATTAGAATATGATAAAGCAGACCAACACAATATCTGTTTGAATGGATATCATATCAGAAACTACGACCAAAGAATATAAAACTCAGCTTTCTCCCATTAGGAGGACCTTTTGCATTTCCATTATTTAGAGATGACATGACAAAATGCATTTTTTTTAAAAGAGTTCACTATTGGTAGTACAAGCCTTATCAATATAGACAAGGTGAATGTCGTCAAATGCATCTAACATATAATACCAACAAACTATTTAGATATGAAAATGTAATTTGGAAAGCTGGTCAAATTAAACAAACGAATACTCACATACTAGATGCATGCCAAATTGGAAGATAAAGCAAGCATTGAGCTAAACCAAAAAAAAACACTGAAGTACTTTAATAAAAAGCTACTTGGAAACAGGGATTATAATAAGGTTAAGGGGAAAAAAAAACTATTTACGAGAGAAATGAAAAGAAAAGAGAGGGGGCAGACACCCTCATGTGACTCCCAGAAGATTTAATTCCTTATAGTGGAAAGATTTTATTAAGAATAGCCCCTGCGGCACTTCTTAAGGTTTCCTTTGATGGAAATATGTGCATGCAAAACATACCCTAACATAACGATAACAATTCCCAACCCAAAGATTATTTGTTGGTTCCATTTCTATTTAAACTTAACAAGTGGCCATAAATGTGCATGATCCCAAAGTAAAATACTGACAAATAAAAAACCATTTGGGGCATTAAGAGACTAGGGCCAAAGCAAGTGAAACTGTTCATTACAAAATACTGTCAAGCTAACTAGAGTAGCTTACTATGTGCAGAAGCTATTCACTCTAATACCCAGCCCCTTGATATACTTTTATAAACACGAGCATAGAGTGGAAAATCTTCCGTACACAAAAACAATCGCAATACTTTGAAGGGTGACACCACTGACAGCTACACAAATGATGATCACTTATTCGCAGAGGTGTTGACTGAATACCAGATGAACCTTCAAACTATTATCCGATATTGTTTTCACTTTCCCTCACATATTTGGTGCCTGGACACCGAGCTTTAGTCATTTTTCCTTTTCTTATCCACATTAAACTCTCTGGACTGACCCCTGTTTCATCACTCCGGAAGCACATTTTTTTTTAATTAAGTAAATATGTGCATTGAAAATTTGCCGAGGGGGAGGGGATCCCTTACAAAAGAAGAAAAAGGCTTTACAAGATAAAAAGAGGCCAAGAGCTTAAATATATACAACAACAACAAAGCCTTAGTCCCAAAATAATTTGGGGTCGGATAACATGAATCCTCATATGTGTCATCGTGGAAAAAAATGAAAAAAAGGCAAATTAAAAGAAGAAATAGGAATAAAATTTAGAAAAGAAAAAGAAGAGAAGAAAAAATAGTAATAATAAAAGAATATACATGTGTGTGTGTGTGTGTGTATATATATATATATACTCCCTCCATCCCATAAAACCTTACCCACTTACTATTCTGACGGTCAATGTAAAAGAACTTTGACCAAGCATTAATGTCAAACTAATCATTCTAATGAAATTTTAAAAATTGTTATTTATAAATCACTTAATGATTTATCAATAACAATTTTTAGATTTTCAATATGACGATTAAATTGACATTTTTGTTTGGTCAAAGTTCATTAGTATTGACCGCCAAAAACAAAAGTGGGTAAGGTTTTATGGGACGGAGGGGGTATATATAAAGTCAACCCCATCACCGACATGAATTTTTGCCCTCCGCTCCGGCCTTTTCAACGCCACATTTTCATACAATCCAATTAAACTCATCATTTTCAATCACCCATATCCAAGTTTGCTTGGGCCTTCCCCCACCCCTCGCCATTTTATCACTTCTCCACTCTTTAGGTCTCCAATCGGTGCATCACTCGATCTCTGTCTCACATGACCAAACCATATTAGACGATTATCCCTCATTTTATTTTCAATAGGAGTTGCACTCTTTAGGTATCCAATCGGTGCATCACTCGGTCTCTGTCTCACATGACCAAACCACCTTAGACGATTCTCCCTTATTTTATCTTCAATGGGCGCAGCTCCTACTTTCCCCTGATCACTTCATTCCTCGACTGCTCCTATCTTTTATTCCCACACATCCATCATATTATACGCATCTCCGCCAAAAAAATAGCTTGTTACACATACACAAAAATCCCACAAAAGGGATAAGCGCAGCAGGTAAAAACTCATTCAACATAAAAAACAAATAGCTAAGCATCAAATAAGAGAGCTTATGAATTGGAAGCGCTATTCGTTGGAAGCTTCTCCTATTCATCTCCTGCCAAAGAGAGCACATAACACAATGGGGAACAACTGCCCAACGTTTTCTTTTTCCCTTTGGAAGGGGGAAGCACATAATACCACTTTGGCACCACAATGATTAAGAATTCCCATATCAACAACTCTCAAATTAGAATATTTGAAGAGAAACCTAATTAAAATGTAATATATGCCCCTCTATTCCAATAAAGACTCTTCCTTTTATTGCCCAGATGTTTCATTCAAAGATTTAAAGCTTCCAGTGCTTATAAAGTTCTATGTTAGACACTCAGTTCGATAGATGAAGGTGTTTGTTTATAAGCTCGCTCAAATGGTGATTATATATCCCAAGTAGACTTTTCACACAGCTATTTCTTGTGGAACAGAAGGGCTACAAATGGACAGGGAAGCAAGAAACTGAATGCAACGAGGAATTTAGATCACTCGAGGAGTTCTACCATGGAAGATTAATCATGTACCTGAGCTGGCATGTATAGCCCTGCCCCACCCTCGGTGATCCTCAATCAGATCAACATAGCTCAACTCAGTTTTTATCCTAATTACTCTGATCAGCTACAAGAATCCTTTTTTGGCATGTACAACACAACACTGCCCCCACCTTCAGTGATCCTCAATCAGCTCAACTCAGCCTTTATCCTAATTACCGAGATCAGCAACAATAATCCATTTTGTCCTTTCATCCAACGCAGGGTCTCAACTCCACTGAATCAATTTATCACTATTACTCCACTTACTTTTTAAGTTTAAAAATGAATTAATTTATCTCCCCTACAAATATATGTTCACCTTGTCCAATTTCAAACTAATTCATCTTCATATAACTAAAAGCCAATAGTAAGTCCATTATAATAGACCTTAACTTAGTTACCAACCGAAAACAGCTAGCACTTTCCCCTGAGAACAAATCTGTCTAGGTGCATCACAGTAATCGCTACAATTACAGAACACGACAAGCCTTATTTCCCAAAATATTAAACTTTACAAATTCAAAAGCAAACAATTACTGAACGCGCAAGCCTTCTTCCTCAAAAGTATAAAACTTTAAAAACTCAAAAGATAATTCAATCAAATTCGACCCGAGCAAAATTGAACAATTGAAACATCAAAAACATAGATAAATAGAGTGATTGTGAGACGTACTGCTAACGAGAAGCGGAACAGCAGCAACCCGGCCAATAGTCAAGATCGTAGGCAATGTGAGCAATTTATCAGATTGTTGTTGCTGATGCTGTAATCGCGACGGCGTTTGGAGGTGGTTCTGATCGTAACTAACCTGCGGCAATTTATCACTCTCCGTCAATTTCTCATCCTTGCTATAACTATTGACCCGTCCCATACCACCTTGTGAAGACATGAAATTCGTCTGACCGCGAAACCCTAATCTCCTAAACAAAACCTTACTACTACAAATCCCGTGCGCGGGTGAACCTAGAGGTGCGCACGGCGTTATCCTCCAGCCGCGCGAGCACATCGGCGGGAAGACACCGGCTTTAGAATGGGGAAGAGATATGCTTGAGGCAGAGACGGCGGCGGTGGTGGTTTTGGAGCGGCGGAACCATTTATTGAGGTGGTGGGGTTTGCCGTAAGTGGAAGCGACGATGGTGAGTTTGAGGAGGGTTGTTGATGAGGGCATGGTTGGAATTATTGGAAAATATTGACCCCAGACAAGAAACGCACCCGTGGCTTAGGTTAGCAGTAAAGTGTGGGGTTGAAGAGGCTTATTTTAGCAAAATTGATGACTTAATTTCATCATTAGAAGGACATTTTTTTAAAAGTATATCAAAATCATAAATTTCGTCACTCGTAAACTTCGCCACTAAACTTTAGCTTTTTTAAAAATGTTTTAATTCAACTTTTGCTTTTCAAAATGTCCATTGAACTTTTGCATTTTAAAAAATGTGCTCAATTTGTCAACTTCCTTGTCAAAAATCAAACAAAAATTAATCAATTGACAAATATTTGTTATGTCTTTAACGAAAATGTTTACATGTAGATGAAGATGGGGTAGCAAAAGGGTAGGGGTGTAAATGGTTCGATTTGGTTCGGTTTAGGCAAATTTAGAGACCAAATCGCTAGTACTCGGTTTGGAGAAATCCCAAACCAAATCGAACCATGAAAAATTTCAAGCCGAACCAAATCGAATCACCTCGTAGTGATTCGGTTCGGTCTCAAACCGCGGTTTCATTAAGCGGTTCACACCGCGGTCCGAACTGCGGTCTAGACCGCGGTCTGAACCACAAACCTGTCCAAACTCCAAACGTTACCTAATCAACCAAGGTTGGATCTCGGGTAGGACCGCCAATCATTTCTACAACAGTTAATACAAGATTTATTGCCTTGATTTTTGTAAAAAATCAGATTGCTTTTAATAGGCTTGTTTATATATGCCTTCATATTATGACTCATGGAATTATTATTCATTTAACATATCCTGTTATCTTGCCGTTATATTATACACATTCAAATGCTGCGGAGAATCGAAATTGAAGACATGAATTATAACTGCATGGATGGCTTATACTGGACTCACTCCATTATCTAACTAGAATGAATGTTTAGGCAATAGAAAGCAATCTGTTACTCAAAAAATGTTCTTGAACAACATTTGTCCATTATAAAATCAAGGGTTGGGAAACTTCCTTTCTTTTGGCATGTCATTTACTCTACAGTATACCCTTCTTCTCAAGGCATTCACCTAAAACTGTTGGCAATACTTCGTGTGGTGCTTGATAAATGGGAGAGTTACCTTGGAAAATTGGAAAGAAAGGAAATGAAAAGGATTTAGGTATTTATATTTTGTAATCAGCTGATTAGGTTAGGGTTTGAAAATCAACGGTGGAGATTAAATTAAAAATAATCAACGGCTAATATGACAGTTTGGCGGTTCAGCTCGGTGGTTCGGTTTGGCGGTTCAACTCGAAATGGTTCGGTTTGGAGGAGTCAGACCGCAAACCAAACCGAACCGCATAGTTTATAAATTTTTGGAACCGAGCTGAACCGCTAAGGTATAAAAATCAAACCAAACCACGTGATTTGTTTCGATTCGGTCTCAAACCGTGATTTGAACCAAACCGCTGACACCCCTACAAAAGGGTGTTGAAGATAATGGGATGGTTGTAAAAGCGAAAGGAAATAATTAGAGTTAATTGCTTTCATAATAGGGATTAATTTACCTTATTTCCCATAATTATGAGCTAATGACGTGTTATACTAATTAACTTGTAGTCTACAATATCTAGGCTAAAAATTTAACGAAATTCAGTCATGTGAGGTCAAATAGAGATTTTTCATTAAGTTTTTTGCGAATTTATTGATGGAGTAAGCATATTTTAAAAAATATGTATGTTGAATGAGAATATTTTGAAAATAATAAGATAAGTGATCATATTTTGAAAATAACTTAAACTGATTTATTTTTATTTTTTGAAAATGACTTAAACTTAATGACTAACATATGATTTTTGCCTTAAAAATACAGCTGTTGTTTGTTGCTTGAAAGAAACTCAAACTCACTACTTCTAGTTCTAGACTTCCACCGCAATTGGGATGGAATAAAATTGATATATTCCTATTAAGGAGTGTTTTTTTTTTTTTTGGATTATAGAAGCTCAAAATTACTTTTAATAGCGTTTGAATAACAATAGTAATTATGATTTTAAGCTGTTAAAACGCAAAAAAATTGTGTTTTCGTAGAAGCAACTATGACCCAGCTTTTCCTAAAAGTGATTCTTAGAAGTTGTTATTTGTGTTGTTTTTACAATAATAACCTCTATCTCTTTTGTGCATTTATTATATCGAGATACATATCATAAAGGTTATTTTTGATATTTATCTTTCATAATCAGTTTTGAACATATATTATCCAAACATACTTATAAATTTTAGTATTTATTACAAATAATCGATTTTTCTAAAATTACTTTTGAAAAATCACTTTCAGGAAATCAGAAGCAATGTCAAATTCACCCTAATAGTACTCCCTCCGTCTCACCTACCAAAAGTCGATATCGAAAGTTTGTTAGTTATTAAAAAAAATAAAAAATGAGCAAATAATTGCAAGTGAATTGAAGGTATAATTGTTTTAAATACTACAAAGTATTGATGATTCAATTATATAAAAAGTATTTTTTTCGTTTTAAAATATTTGCAGCTTTAGAAGTTTATTTTTGTACCAAAACACTTGCAGTTTTGCTATAGCCTAGAATATTTAGAAGTGTTTATGAAATATATCCTTATTTATGATTAGATAGTTGTTATTGTAAAAATATTTAATTACCTAGGTATTTGAAATATTTAAAGAATAATTTAGTCTCTTGATATGCATTGATTGTTTTTCTTAATATGTTAAATATCATAAAATTACAAGTATTTTGGGACAGAGGGAGTAGAATACTTAATAATGATGTTTTTGTAATTCTACAAAATACAAAATAAAGAGGATATGAAGAGGATATAATTGTTTAATACACTATTTATTATTGTCTATTTTATGAATAAAGTAACGTAAAACTTTTAGTCTTGTACATACAAAAAAAGGAAAAGTAGGATTCATTCGAGCTACTATATACTCCCTCCGTCCCGCATGAAAAGTCACAAATTTTCATTTTGGGCGTCCCATTTAAAAAGGCACTTTCCTAAAAAGGAAAGTTTTTATTACTATTCCATTCACTCATTCTCTCTCCTATTTTACTTTTACACTCACAACATTCTCTCCCCTAACTATTCATCTCACTCATTCTCTCTCCTATTTAATTTTTCATACTCACAACATTTAAACTTTTTCTCTTTCCCACATCACTTTCCTTAATTTGCGTGCAAGGTCCATTTTATGAATTTTCGAACGATACGAAGGGAGTAAATCAGACTGCTAAACAAAACAGTAATACACGCAACCCTAGCCGAAATAGATATCATTTGAGCGTTTAGTGGGATCATATGCAGTGATGGATCCAAGAATCACATTGAGTGGGTGTCAAAAATATTAGTATTTTACTTAATAACAAAATTTAGCCAATAATTCACAAATCGGCAAATCCAACATAAAAATGAAGAACAATTTTGAAACATAAGTTTTGTTTAAGAGGTGATCTCCTTCCACGAGATCCTTCCACGAGAACAAGGGGATCCATCTCATGAACCCATGACCCATGGGGCATGACCGCCCAAACCAATCATTTCTAGTCCACGCCAAAAGTCATTCCAGCCAAGCAATTTGGGGCCTTCTTTGTATTTTTAATTGGTCTTTATTTATTTTCTAGGCCTTTTTCAGTTACAGTCGTGTGTCCCTTTGGTATGGCAGCCTCTCATTGGCCCAATTTTTTTATTTTTTTATTTTTTATTTTTTTTGCTTTTTGCTTTTTTTTTTTTAGTTTTTATATCATTTTTTCAGCTTTTCAGTGATTTAGAAAAAGTAATAGTTACCATCTCTTAATGTAATGACTGAATGTATTATTACTTTAAGTCATTGATAATGTAATACTTAAAAAAAACACTATTACTTCACAAGTGTAGTATTATTACTTATAGCAATACCAACTATTACTTAAACAAATGAGAAGTATTACTCAAAATTAAAACAGTTCCTAACACTATTATTAGTTAAAAAAAAAACACTATTACTTCACAAGTATAGTACTATTACTTATAACAATACCAACTATTACTTAAACAAATGAGAAGTATTACTCAAAATGAAAACAGTTCCTAAAACTATTATTAGTTAAAAAAAAAAAAACATATTACTTCACAAGTGTAGTACTATTACTTATAGCAATGCCAACTATTACTTAAACAAATGAGAAATATTACTCAAAATGAAAACAGTTCCTAAAACTATTATTAGCTTTAGGATGAACACATGATCCTCACACACATAACACGCACAAACTCACCACTCTCAGCCTCTCTCTCTCTAAACTCTCCCTATCTCTCTCTATCCGCAGAACCCACCATTCTCTCTCTCTCCTCTCTCTCTCTCTAAACGCCATCTTCGTTCTCAACCAAGCTTCCCTCACCAAACCATCGTCGGCGACCAAGTTCCTTGAAGCTCCCTCACCGGTGACCCAATTTCCCTCAATCCTCCTCACCTTTCCCTCAATCTCCCTACCTCAAAACAACGCCAACCGTATCACCTTCCTCTTCCAATCCACCATTAATCCCCTTCCTAATCTTCACCAATTCAACCTCCCTCAACCTCAATTTAACGAAGAACAGCCTTCAACGCCGTCAGAACAGCCTTCAACGACGAGCCCCTCTCTGTACCAAATCTACACTAAACCTATCCCAGCCACGATCCGCCGGTGAATGGGAGAGAGGGAGAGCTTGGGTTGGACTTGAGCTTTGCCGGCAAGGAGGAGGTTGTTGTTGATTGAGAGGGAGATTGGGAGAGGTTGGATCGGTGAGGGATCTAATTGAGGTAGGGGAAGGTTTGACGGTGGTGAAGGTTGAGGTTGGGGAGGATTCCGGTGAGGAGAAGCTAAGGTGAGGACGAAGATTGGGGGGCTCGTTGCCGGAGAAGGATTTGGTGAAGAAGCTTGGCCGAAATTACGCCTTCTGCGTATAGAGAGAGAGAGGAGAGAGAGAGAGGGGTGAGGTCTGTGTGATAACTGTGTGTGTGGATTGGGTTTTCTGAAGGTCTTCTACGTCAAGGTGGTTGGATCTGGTTCAATGGGCTGGGTCATGGGTCAAAAATGACCCGTCTCATCCATGAGACGGGTCATAGTGTTCTCACATAAGTTTTTGTCTTTGTTTAAACATCTGCTAATTTTTAATCCATCATTCTCTTTTTATCGTAGTAATTTACTTGAAAATAGTATGCTTATTTCATGAAAAAGTTTAAAAATAAATAAAAATTGACATATTATTGATGTTTTAATGATGGCATTATTTTATGAAATATTTCATGAAATTGTTCTCAAAAAGTTAAGTTTAATCCAATAAATGGTGAAAAAAATAACGAATAATAAAGGAAAAAACAGAGAAAAAAATGCAAATAAAAACTATTTATGATAACTAAAGTGATCAAGTAAAGATGTTTATTGTATAATATTAGAGACTAAACAAAAATTCAACAATTTTGTAGCTACTAATATTTGAACCTTGGTCATCAGTATCTTTATAAATCGAACGTCAAATTTATTGAAAATATATTTTATAAATTGAGTGAACGTCGTCGCACATACTCATCACAATATGGGTCTGCTCCTCCTGCCCATATGTTTTTCGTATAATCTTAATAGTATAACTGAAAGACGATAATAAGTATATCCGCTTCCACCCAAGGGAACCTTCTTTTTTTCTTCTCTTCAAGGAAATATAATCGAAAATACTGAATTCGTATTTTATATGCAATGAGGATGAACTTAACACCAAAGATAACTTATTTTTCATATGTTTATATTTTATTTTTGTCAAATTTCAACATTTTCAAATTACAATGGGGATGGGAGATTTGAACCCGTAAACCTTTCAAATGAACCCTTGTCACCGATTACAAGGCTAGTTAGCTTATTTTCCATATGTTCCTTTAAGGGCTCGTTTGGTAGGTGACAGTGATTAATACGTGTATTAATAGTCAGGAGATTATTATTCCATGAATTAATTATATCACTCTTTTTTTTGGGATAAATATGAAGGGGATAAAAGGTGATAAGAGGTATTATTCAGGTTGTTAGGATTATTACACCGATTGCATTTAATATATCAAACATCAAGCTTATTGGATTAATAATTCTATTCAACGCAGCTACCAAACGACCCCTAATCGTATTATGCGTTTTTCATGCATAGCTATATATAAATATGAATAATCATTCTCACATTACACATTAGTCGTACCGAGTCATACCGATGTAGGTGTTTTATGACTACTAATGTATTTTTTTATTTTAGTGTATTAAAAATGTCCGTTTGGGTATGTAATGTTTAGTGCCTTTAAACAATAAATTCCCTCACCGACAAAAAAAAAAAAAAAAAAAAATACATCACTAATTAAAAATGAGAAAGGGACTTGAAGGTGAAAAGGACCTCAATTTTGTTTGTTTTGGTAAAAATAAATAAATAACATTTTACTTTCTCTCATTTCATATTATAATGTTCCCATTGGGTCAAAGTGATAGAGACAAGCTTTACAACATTATTGCATTTGTAGGATTTATAATGTAGCCATACATACCACTTATAGGCCCACATGTTTTTAAAGCAGATAAAACCTAGGAGTATGCACCTAGTTATAATAATATACTCACTCCCGTCCAAAAATATAGTATAAAACTTAAAATCTGGTTCAAAATACATATTTTTATAATGTTATTTTAAAGCAACTTTAAATACCAATTTTACTCTCACATTGAAACTTATTACACTGTATCAATTATATTTTTTGTGTGAAAATAAATAAATAAGGTAGATTTGTACTTGTTTTATAAAATTATACCAATAATTACATATATTTAGGACATATATTTAGGACCGGGTGGATTACAGTTTATATATATATATATATATATATATATATATATATATATATATATATATATATATATAAATTTCAATTAATAGCGTTCATAATGACATGTGGGGTCATAAAAAACTATGTAAAAAGTTTTTATCATTGTGAAAAAGTTCAAGCTTTTTATTTGCTTACTTGGCAATAATGTGTTATATTATATAAAGCCTATAAAAAACTCATTTAGAGAGTTCTTACCATTGTGAATGCTCTAAGTTCCTTGAGTTAATGTTTAATGTCATATTGTACGTCAAAATCTCACAAAAAATGCATTTTTTCTCAAGCTTAGAAAAAAACGTGTTTTTAAAAGACGTCGACATGTAAAGGTTTCCTTCGCCGTTGAGGATAATTGCATTAATACACAGAAACGAAATTAAACAGCATCTCTTTCTCCAATCGATTTAGGGTTTATCAATTTCGTTTTGCAGATCTATTTTCGATTACAATTTTCAAAATTTGGTTGCAAAATTTATAAATTCAACCGTTCAATCTGATCATCAATCCGGCGCAACTTTGCGTGTTGCTTCCGGTAGTTTGTTCTCTGTGTTTGATGAGGAATGTATTGGTCGTGCTGTTTAATTTCGTTTCTGTGTATTAATGCGTTTTCGATTTTTTTAGGGTTGATTGCTGAAGGAGATTTATTTGCATTTGACAGTTGTCTAAATAATTGTCAGGGTTATGATAAAAATATACCAGTGCACATTTAAAAAAAGTGTCAGTTAAAAGCTCTCTTTGTCTAGAAACTCAATGCCAGTGTATGTGTAACAAAGTGCCAGTGCATGTGCAACAAAGTGCCAGTGTTAGTGTAAAAGAGTGTCAGTGTGAAGAGTGACAAGCATCCAAGAATGGGCGCGATCGCTCCATTTGTCCAGAAACTCAGTGCCAGTGCATGTGTAACAAAGTGTCAGTGCATATGTAACAAAGTGTCAGTGTTAGTGTAAAAGAGTGTCAGTGTGAAGAGTGCTAGTGCATGTATATAAAAGTGCCAGTGTAAAAAGCGTCAGTGTCAGTTTAACAAAGTGCCAGTGTTAGTGTACTGGCACTGGCACTTTTTACACTGGCACTTTGTTTACACTGGCACTTTGTTAAACTGGTACTGACACTTTTTTACACTGACATTTTGTTATACATGCACTGACACTTTGTCACGCTGACACTTTGTTAAATTGACACTGGCACAAACAGAAAAAACAAAACACGTTTTTCCTAAGTGCCAGAAAAAATGCGTTTTTTTAAAGCTTTCAACTACCTGAATTAATGATAATACAAGGTCTAGTAATCTACCTTAATTTGGTCAATTTTTATTCCATGATCTTTAGTCACAAAATAATTACCCAAAGCCCATCGACCTACTACTACTATTATTTCCTATGTTGTTGTTAGTACTTTTTGGAATATAACGAGGATAAATTTTTTTATGAAAATTTAATTATTCTAATAAAATTTTATAAATTATTATTGATTGATTGCTCAATTATATATCACTATTATTTTTAAATTTTATTAGGATAATAAAAAGTTAAATAAAGTTCAATAAATTTGATCACTAAAATGAAGTAAAATTAACTTTCCAATAATAGAGGGAGTTTAATTCTTGTCTTAAAAGCATAACTATCTTTAGACAATTTCACAAAGACATACTAACAAGTAACAATATAAATATAAATATCATACTTTGTTTTGACCAGGAATTCACAAACTAATGATTTAGGAATATATATTTTTTTTTGACTAGAAACTTTTTAGGATTTAGTTAAAATAACTACTTATTTTTAGAGATGAAATATGAAATTGAGGTCAAAAATTGGGTGTTGGGTAAGATTGGCCAGTGCCTGGCCCGTTGTATAAAGGTTCCGTTTGTTTAGCGTAAAATATTTTTCAGAAAATAATTTCATGCAAAATGTTTTTCAGAAAATGAAAATGATTTTCGAAAAATTAGATAAACATGTTTTTGACTGTTTGATAAGGAAAATATTTTTCGAAAAATGTTCGATTAAGTTGACTACAAATTTACCCAACTCAATAACCACCGCGACCCCCACCCTACTCACCACTATCACCCCCTCCCCCACCCCCACCCCGTCGAGTAAAAAAAAAAAAAAATTAATCAATTTAAAATTTATTTTTAACAACTTCTCTCCCAATCCACTCACCACCCACTGCCACCTCACCCCAAGCCCGCCCACCCCTACCCACCCAACCGCCGAGTCAGAAAAAAAAATTACTCATTTTAAATTTATTTTTAACAACTCCTCCCCCAATCCACTCATCACCCCCTGTCAGCCCAGCCCACCCACACCCTCCTCCCCGTCGAGTAAAAAAAAAGTAATTATTTTAAATTTATTTTTAACAACTCCTCCTCAAATCCACTCACCACCCCCTGCACCCTCCCCACCCCACCCCACCCCACCCACCCCCGTCGGGTAAATTTTTTTCTATTTTATTTTTGAATTTAACTGCAAACTGTTTTTCAAAAAATGATTAATTTTTTTTTACCCAACAGGGGGGAAGTGGATTGGGGTTGGGTGACAAAGGGGGGTGTGAGTGATAAAGTGAGTTGTTAAAAATAAATTTAAAATGATTTTTTTTTACCTGACCGGGGAGGGGGGCGCTGGGCTGGTAGGGGGTGGTGAGTGGATTGGGGGAGGAGTTGTTAAAAATAAATTTAAAATGATTAATTTTTTTTTTGACTCGGCGGGGAGTTGGGGTGGGGTGGCGGGGGGTGGTGAGTGGAGTGGGGGGTGAGTTGTTAAAAATAAATTTAAAATGATTAATTTTTTTTGACTCAACGGGAGTGGGGGGTGGCAGGGGGTGGTAAGTGGATTGGGAGAGGAGTTGTTAAAAAATAAATTTAAAATGATTTTTTTACTAGACGGGGGGTGGGGGTAGTTGGCAGGGGGTGGTGATGGGAATGGGGTAGGGGTGGTTGATGTGGGGTGGATAATGTGGGTGGGTGTGTGTGTGTGTGTATGTGAGGGTGTTACCATTTTTCGGAAAACGTTTTAGTTAGAAAAAATCCGTAAATCAATTTACTTAGAAAAGTGGGGGAAATATTTTTCGGAAAACATTTTCCCAATTTTTCGATGCTAAACAAACACCGAAAAATAGGAAAAATATTTTTCGAAAAATATTTTCCTCTAAACAAACAGAGTCTGAGTATTGAGGCGAGAAATACGAATTGAACAAAAATGTCTATAATATTTTAAACTAATTCATATATAAGCCATTAATATTGAAACAAAGATCATGCGTATATATATATACTCCCTCCGGCCATTTACATGCTTCACAGTTACTGTTTTTACGGTTATTAAGGAGGGAGTATTATATTGAAAGTGTTGTGAGTGTGAAAGTAAAATAGGAGAGAGAATGAGTGGAGGAAATAGTAAATTATAATGGTGTTGTGAGTATTAAAATAATGTAGGAGAGAGAATGAGTGGGGTAGGGTTAATATTAATAATATAAAATTTCCATTTTAGGTAAAAAACAAAGTGTAAAGTAAGTATGTAGATACCCAAAATAGAAAGCGTGAAGTAAGTATTTGAACGGAGGGAGTATATCAGATGAAACAAAGATCGGGTTTATATCAGATTAATTCAATCTGTCCGGGGAGGTTCCACAATTCCAGATCTTTGCTTAAAAACTAAGCAAAATTATATTGGTTGAATTAACAAAATATGCAATATAATTTCACATATTTTGTACTTTATCAATTTTGTTAGATATTATGCAATTCACATAGATCTTGATTTGACCTATTTCAAAGTGCTTATGACTTATAACTTTTCATAAGTCATTTTTGAATCGTTTAATTTCATTTTGGGCAAAATAAGTTATAAGTCATATATAAGTCAATTAAAACACAATTTCCCTTATAAGTCATAAGCATTAAGCCAAGTGCTTAAGCCAAAAAACACATATGATCAGTAAAAAAAATAAAAATAATAAATAATATAATAATAATAAAAAAATAAAAAAATAATAATAACAACAAATAATAATAATAATAAATAATAATAATAATAAAAAAATAATAATAATAACAAATAATAATAATAATAATAATAAAATAATAATAATAATAATAATAATTAAATAATATAATAATAAAATAATAATAATAATAATGATAATAATAAAATAATAAAATAATAATAGTAATAGTAATAATAATGATAATAATAAATAAATAATAATAAAATGATAATAAAATAATAATAATAATAATAAAATAATAATAATAATAAAATAATAATAAAATAATAATAAAATAGTAATAATAATAATAATAATGATAATAAAATAATAATAAAATAATAAAATAATAATAATATAATAATAATAATAATAATAATAAAATATGATAATAATAATAATAATAATAATAATAATAATAATAATAATAATAATAATAATAATAATAATAATAATAATAATAATAATAATAATAATAATAATAATAACAATAATTACTATTATTATTTTAGTCTTTATAATTTCATTGAGCACTTTTTCAGCTTATTAATCACACAGTCATACTTACTTGTGACAGCTCAACAGCACTTTAAAAAAACTAAATCAAACAGCATGATTCATCAGCTCATCAGTCATAAGTAATAAGTCATCAGCACATATCAATAAGTTAAATCAAACAGGCCCATACTATTTCATATAAGGTACTTTTTAATTTTGAGTCAAATAATACAATTTTATTGCATTATTTGTAACACAAATAATACACTTCCTTTTTTTTTGACATCAAATGAATGTAGGGGTTATTACAAAAAACTCATTCAAAAAGATGACATTTAAAAAAAAAATGAAAGTTGTGATATTACAAAAAACAATTTACATATATGTGAATATTACAAAAAAAAAATGCACACAACACACACCAGCAATTTTTTCTCTCCACTTTCTCTCTCTACCCAAACCCACCTCCGACAACTACCTTCTTCACCTCCGGCGACGACCTTCTCCACCTCCGGCGACCACCTTCCCCATCTCCGTTCACAAATCCGGCAATAAATACATCGTGATTGGCTTCTTCTCCAGCTCATTTTCTGCCATTTTAGTGCTGTTTGAAGCTCCTTATTTGTGCTTAGTTTCTCCAGATTTGCCAGAGATCTATTCAGATCTGTTGCTCCTTGCCTTTTATTCAGGTTTGTGAGCAACCTATCAAAGTTTATCTCTTTAAAATCTGTAGTTTTCTGCACTTTCCTGCTGCTATTTTGAATCTGCTGCTACCCCTGTCGCCGACGAACTATTTTCCGGTTGATTAGGTGCATAATTTGACATCATAGAATAGATATTACTGCAGAGATACTTCATTTGGCTAAGCTCTTTATTGAGTTGGAAATTCTCTCTCCTCAACCTATCATTTTCATCAATCACCACCGGGGTTTAGGTTTATGAAATATTGAGCTGGATTGTGGTTGTTGTTGTTGGTAATGATTGGTTTTTGAGAATTTATGTGATGAATTTAGAAGAGTTTAATGGTGAAAATGATGGAGGTTTTCGAAATTTTGATGTTTATCAGTTGTTTATCATTTGTATCAGTTGTTTATCAGTTTTTATCAGTTGTTTATCATTTGTATCAGTTTTTTATCAGTTGTAATTGAGAAGAGTTTAATGGTGAAAATGATGGAGGTTTTCGGAATTTTGATGTTTATCAGTTGTTTATCATTTGTATCAGTTGTTTATCAGTTTTTATCAGTTGTTTATCATTTGTATCAGTTTTTTATCAGTTGTAATTGAGAAGAGTTTAATGGTGAAAATGATGGAGGTTTTCGGAATTTTGATGTTTATCAGTTGTTTATCATTTGTATCAGTTGTTTATCAGTTATTTTATCAGTTGTTTATCAGTTGTATCACTTGTTTATCAGTTTTTATTAGTTGTTTATCATTTGTATCAGTTGTTTATCGATTGTTTATCATTTGTCCGCTTGTTTATCATTTGTATCGGTTGTTTATCAGTTTTTATCGCTTGTTTTTATCGCTTGTTTATCATTTGTATCGCTTGTTTATCGGTTATTTTATCGATTGTTTATCGATTGTTTTTATCAGTTGTTTATCATTTGTATCAATTGTTTATCAGTTGTTTTTATCAGTTGTTTATCATTTGTATCAGTTGTTTATCATTTGTTTGTCAGTTGTTTTTATCAGTTGTTTATCATTTGTATCAGTTGTTTATCATTTGTATCAGTTGTTTATCAGTTTTTATCAGTTGTTTATCAGTTGTTTTTATCAGTTGTTTATCATTTGTATCAGTTGTTTATCATTTGCATCAGTTGTTTATCAGTTATTTTATCAGTTGTTTATTAGTTGTTTTTATCAATTGTTTATCATTTGTATCAGTTGTTTATCAGTTGTTTTTATCAGTTGTTTTTATCAGTTGTTTATCATTTGTATCAGTTGTTTATCAGTTGTTTTTATCAGTTGTTTATCATTTGTATCAGTTGTTTTTATCAGTTGTTTATTATTTGTATCAGTTGTTTATCGCAATTTTAGCATACCATTTTACTCCGTCCAACTTGCAAGGAAGTGGTATCAAGAGGCGATGATTTTTAGATTGTTGTTGCTATGAGATGGATTGTTCTCACTAAATGATTTTTTTTTAAATTGTTCATGATCAATTATATTTGTGCAAAACTTAAAGTTTGAAAATGAATGACAAGATTGTTTTACATTTTATGTTTATTTATGTTTTTTTTTTAAAAATAGTGCTTTCAATTTACAAAAGTAGTTTTTTGTAATTTTTATAATTTTTTTTTGTAATTTCCATCTTGTGTGTATTTTTTTGTAATTTCCATCTTTTAAAATGAGTTTTTTGTAAATGCCCCATGAATGTATATGACATTGTATAAGTAAATAGGTAATTATTCCGAATTATATTGTATAGTTACAACATAACGTGACGTTAATTAGGGGTGGACATGGTTCGGTTTGGTTCGGTTTGGAAGGAATTTGGAGACCAAACCGCTAGTACTCGGTTTGGGAAAATTCCAAGCCAAACCGAACCATAGAAAATTTCAAACCAAACCAAACCAAACCACCTCGGTTTGATTCGGTTCGGTCTCAAACCACGGTTTCATAAACGGTTCAAACTGTGGTCCGAACTGCGGTCTAGACCGCTATTCGAACTACAAACCTGTCCAACTAAAAGCTTTGCTCTTTACATATTTTTTTTATCAAACTAGCAATCATATATATTAAACATAAAACACAAATACTACTATCCAAATAGGAATGAGTTTTAGTAAACTGAAAGTTCATTGTTCTAACAAGTACAACAAAAGAAACCATCTCAAAACAAATTACAAGACATTGTCTAAAATAAAGATACAAACTGAGAAAGAAGATATGAAAAATGAGAAGGTAGTTTGAGTTAAGGAGTTTCAATCTAGGGTTTTCAAATTAGTGGTTGTGATTCATCTTTAATTTTTAATGAACGGCTAGGATTTCAGTTCAAGAATTTAATGGTTCGGTTTCATGGTTCCAAACTGCGGTTCGGTCTGAATCGGTTTGGTTCCAGACTGCGAGCTGAACCGAGCCACACGATTTATTAAATTTTCAAACCAAACTAAACAATTTATAGAAAAAACCCAAACCAACCTGTGTAATTTGATTCGATTCGATCTCAAACCGCGATTTGAACCGTACCATGTCCACCCCTGACGTTAATCTAGGCTTTTTCATTCTCTCTCTCTTTCATGAGTGAGTGACTCACTAATCTAAAACCATACTTGTACCCTTCTATTTCTCTCTCACACACAAACACACACCAATTCAGTTGCAGAAATTCAAGGAATCCGTATCTGAGATTTTGATTCTCAGGTAAGTAGATAGATCTTATCCTCCATTGAAGACGGAGGGAGGGAGCTTTAATTACGAATCCCGTTCCGAAAATGAAGGCCAAAGCAGCAGCCGCCACCGCTGTTTTGAATCCTCATGTCATCACTTTCGAACACAAGAGGTAATTACACGCGTCTCTTTTTCTATCCATTAATTTCTATTCTTTCGTCTGATTCGGTGGTTTCTCCATTGCCACTCTCCGATCTGTTCGTCGTAATTAAATTTGATCCAAAAAATAATTCAATGTGCTATGCTTTGACCCATTCTTGATCCATTATTTTGAAGTTAAATTAGATTAGATATAAAGAAATTTAGGATTGTGTGGAAGTAGATTCTTATCAGTGATCCCTTGTTTGGATTCGATTCTGGTGCAAAATGTCGTATTTTGGTGTGATTTTCAACTTTTCAAATGTTGGGGAGAGGGGAATGTGGGGGTGGGGTTTAGTGATTGGAGTATGGTGTGAGGCGAATCAGCAATGCTGAGCGTTATGGGTAGTTTAACTGAGATATTTTGTGGTGGATTATGTTGTTGTCCAATTTGAGTAAGCGATCTTTGGAGGCTGATTTTTGTGCTGTCATTTTGTGTTTATGGGCAACTAACTTCTCTTGGATTTTAGTTGTTTTGTTTATTCATGTTCATTAACAATTTGTTTGTGGAATCTGGTGATTGGAAGTTTGTTGGGTATGGAAACTAACCATTGAAGTTGTTTGGACAGAGATGCATATGGTTTTGCTGTGAGACCTCAGCATGTACAGAGATTCCGCGAGTATGCTAATATCTATAAGGTCTTTCTTTTAACTTCTCCCGATATGCCATTTTCTGCTTACTAAAAGGAACACTCTGTTTTGTTGCTGGAAATTCTTGCCATGTCTTAAAAATACATCTTATTAGTGAGGGTGAGTGTTTTTTTTTTCTTAAAACCCTTTCATGGGTAGAGCTTGAGTAGGAAAAGGAATTTCTGCACTTGGAAAAGTTCAAGATCATGAAGTTCTGATATGAAAATTGATTCCAGCAACTTAATGGAGTTTAACAAAAAGAAAATCGGAAACGTATTAATTTCGCTCATGTTATATGATTTTGCTTCTAGGAGGAAGAGGAGGAAAGATCAGATAGGTGGAAGGATTTCCTAGAACGTCAGGCACAGACTGCTCAAGTGCTTGTTAATGACTTATCTACGGAGGAAGATAACAAAGCTCTGCAGGCTGATTCTACTGAAAAAGAATCTGATGAGAGTTTGGATAAAGATGGCGAAGGAGATGGTTTAAATGGAAGGAAGCCTAGCTCTGATTCTCCGGCTCAAAGTGGTGCAGAGGATGAGGAAGTGCCCCCAGCAAATGAGACTAAATTTCGCCGTGCTCAGACATGGTCTCAGATTAGATCGTCACTTCATGCAATTGAAGACATGATGAATACCCGTATCAAGAAGAAGAATGAGAATTTGCAGCAAGAAACAGCAAATGTAAAGCCTTCTCCTTTTGTTGAAGAAGCTAACCCTGCAAAAATAGGCCTTGAGGAAGACTCGGAAGAAGAGTTTTATGATGTTGAGAGATCAGACCCAAGTCCAGATGCTGCTTCAGGTGATGCTGTAAATGCCTCAGCAACAGGTGCTGCTGCTGATGTCGCCCCTCAAGAATCTCAGTTTCCTTGGAAAGAAGAACTGGAGTGTCTTGTTCAGGGGGGAGTCCCGATGGCTCTGAGGGGAGAGGTAGATAGTACACTTTTGGGTTCGTTTATGTCCTGGTTAAACGTGTGAAGAACAACTTAATATATTCATTACCTCTTACAATTGCAGCTTTGGCAAGCATTTGTGGGCGTGCGGGCACGTAGGGTGGAAAAATATTATCAAAATCTACTAGCTCCAGATTCGAAGAATGATGAGGCTGCAGAACATCCAAATTCAGAAGCGGATAAAACAAATGAGGGGTTAATAAAATACTCTGTATGCATACCTGAAAAATGGAAGGGGCAGATCGAAAAGGTCCCAACGAACACTTAATCCCTTTGAATCCAGTATGGTCAGTGGTAGCAGTATTTTTTAGATTGGCAATCTTATCATTTTCTATGTTCAGGACTTGCCTCGAACATTCCCAGGTCATCCTGCTTTGGATGAGGATGGTAGAAATGCTTTGAGGCGTTTACTCACGGCATACGCGCGGCATAATCCTTCTGTTGGCTACTGCCAGGTATTTTATATTTGGAAAAACATATGTTAATATTTGAAATTCTCAATTTTGTCTAACAAATCATACATTTATAACTCTCACACCGTTCTATTTAAGGACATCCAAAGATTAGTCTGTTTTTAAATTCGTTTGTGGAATATTTTAGTTATCTAGCTGCTTAGACTGGTTTTGCCGAGCTACTGTACACATAAGCAGATATCATCTATAATTTTCTTCTGATCTGATGGCTACATTTTGGGGAGTTGTGGCGTTTATTTCAGAGAAGTCTCAGGAGTCTTGGGTTATAGTGAGAAAAAGGGTCAGTGAATTAAGCACGGAGAGATCTCCTGTGCGCAAACTTCTATTAAAAAAATTAACAGTAAAAGTTGCAAATTCAGCTTGAGGCCCACAGGTTCACTAATTAGAAAGATAAGAGAAAAAGATTGTAGAAGAGAAAGAGAAAGTTAGCAATCTAACTACAGAAAATGGTGGGTGGTGGTCAACATCGTATCGTTTTTTCCCAAAAAGATTGTAGAAAAGAAAGAGAAAGTTAGCAATCTAACTACAGAAAATGGCTGATGGTGGTCAACTTCGTATCATTTTTTCCCATGGAAATTTGTGCGTAAGCACTGAAATCTCGTCATTGCTGTTTTTCTTCCAACAGTGGAGCAGATGATATGAACTTAGTCCGTATAGTTGTATTCTGTTGGTAACATTCAATGATCCAAAAGTAATCATGTCTTTTGAAAGTAAAAATTGGATTTGAGTTTTGCACAAACGTTTATATTGTCACCTGTGCATGCTTAACCATAGTTATCAAGCAATGTTTTGTTGTACTCCCTCCGTCCCACTTCAATTGGTCCCGGGGTGAATTTCACGATATTTAAGAAAAATGAATAAAGTGTGTAGAAATTAGAGGAGAGAGAATGTAAAAGTTAAATGTGTGGTAGGGAATAGGAGAGAGAATGTAAAAGTTAAAAATATTTACTAGGAGAGAGAATGAGTGGGAGGAATAGTAAGTTAATGATTGTTTTTTTTGTAAATATGTGGAGATGATAAGGGTATAAATATATGAAAAACTTTCCATTTATGGAATTGATCAATTGAAGTGGGACGTCCCAAAAAGGAAAGTGGACCAATTGAAGTGGGACGGAGGGAGTAGTAAATTGATGTGCTAATATGAATATTACCTGTTTAGTCTGTTATTCTGTTTGGCTACATACAACCTATAAGGCACTTAATCCACCCACCCAATTCATTGCTTTTGCACTAGGCTACCATGCGTAGTTATTATTTAAGGATCTAAAGTTTATCATTGTCGTTACTCTTTAACTTGCAGGTTAAAGTTCTGTAATTACATTGTTAATTTTAATCGTCCATCCTTATGTGGATGGAGCTGTACTTGCCGTTTTATTAGTTTTTCAATCTGAAGGAAGCAATAGTAACTTTGTCTGTTATATCCACCGGCAACTTGCTATAGTTGGAAATGAGTTGAAATTGATACTGCATTACTAATTATTGAAACTAGGTTCTAAAACACTTTCGCTATAATGGGATTTTCTTTGTTGGATCTTTTGCAGGCGATGAATTTCTTTGCGGGATTACTATTGCTTCTGATGCCCGAGGAAAATGCCTTCTGGTGGGTCTGATTTTGGTTGAGACTTTTCCCAAAGGATTACTATTGTTTTCCATAGATGGCTGAAGAATACACGACTGACTTCACCAGTTAATGTTATATCATTATTAAAGTTTGCAGTACTAAAAGTATGTTTACTCACTTTCTGACGCAGGGCTTTAATGGGCATTCTTGATGACTACTTTGATGGCTACTATTCAGAGGAAATGGTGGAGTCTCAGGTATACATCATTCCTTCTATTGTCTCCTAGCCTTTTTATTGAGTTGGGACCTGACAAAGGAAGCACAAGCAGGTTAAGGTTGAATTATAATCCATTGTTCTTTGTCAGGTTGACCAGCTTGTTTTTGAGGAGTTGGTGCGTGAGAGATTTCCGAAACTAGGTTTGTTGCTTGTCATCGTTTGTTATTGTTATTGCTTCGAGCTTACATTTTCATATGTGGTTTATTTCATGGTTCCTTACTATGCACGTATGCATTTATTGCAGTTAATCATCTGGACTACCTTGGAGTGCAAATAGCCTGGGTCTCTAGCCCTTGGTTCCTTTCAATATTTATGAATATGCTTCCATGGGAAAGTGGTCAGGTTCTACATTTCATCTTCCAAAATTCAATATGTAACTTTGACAACAGAGAAATAGAAACGTCTGCCTGTATTTCTGATATATGGACAACTCTATGAGGATCTTATCCTCATAATCGACTTTTTCTCTTGGATTCAGTTCTTAGAGTCTGGGACGTCCTACTGTTTCAAGGGAATCGCGTCATGCTATTTCGTACAGCCCTTGCTTTGATGGAGTTATATGGTACTCACTTTTGCCTCCAATGCTAAGTCAAATTTTTACTGCTCCCTCCGTCCCAAAATGAATATCCAAAAAATTACAAATTTGCTCTTGATCAAGAGCAAATTTGAATTTTTTTGGACATCCATACTGGGACGGAGTGAGTATTTTCTATCATAGAAAATGTAACTTATGTGGGTTCAATTTTGTGTAGGACCTGCATTAGTTACGACAAAGGATGCTGGAGATGCAGTTACTCTTCTGCAGTCACTGGCTGGCTCAACATTTGATAGCAGTCAACTTGTCTTGACAGCTTGCATGGGCTATCATAATGTAAATGAATCCAGATTAGAAGAATTGAGAAATAAACATCGACCAACTGTCAAAGCTGCAGTTGAGGAGAGATCAAAAGGACTTCGTGTTTGGAAGGATTCTCAAGGTTTGGCGTCTAAGCTATATGGTTTCACGCAAAAATCTGGGCACAATAAAGCAGATCAAATAGGAGATAAAGAGAAGAACAGTGAAATGTCTCGTTCGAACTCTGAAACTTCTAACGCAGATGGTTCCTATACAGGCTTGGCTGAGGATGCGGAAATAAATTCTGTTCCAGATCTTCAAGAACAGGTGATTTAGCTGTTCTTTTTTTCCCTGTACATTTCTTTTTTAGTATGACGGCCTACGTAAAGCAAATTTGTGATAGCTTCTGATTAGTAGATTTGGATGAACCTCTACATAAATTTCTTTAATATACACTGGGGAATAAGTTGACCCTTCGACAACCATTACCATTATTGAAGCTCTTGCCAGGCGAAGTTTAATTCCTACAACATAAGAAACCATGCTAGGCCTTCAGTATTTATCTTGAAATAAGCAATCATATGGACCTAATTAGAACTGAACTATGGAGATTTTATTCTTCATTTTGCTGCTACTTCCTGTCAAGGTTTGATATGTAACAGCTCAAGTATTTAGATGACTTGGTAACTTACATGATTTTAGAGCTGTGGTTTGGCAAAGTCATGGGTTCAAATCATCCCTTTGATATAGTTGAGTCTATATCTGACAGCTTAAACTCTTAGATGAGTTGGTAACTTAGCAGTTCCTATGCTTTGTTTAGTGTTGGGGTTCTACAATGTAAACTAAAACTTTCACTATTTTGAGTTTTTGATGGTTTTCCCATCATATAATTCTTCCAGGTGGTGGGGCTGAAGAATGAATTGTGCATGTTGCTGGATGAGAAACGATCCGCGGTACTCAGGTTAGTATATTTCATTACTTCTGTTGCTCCTTTATTACTATTAAAATTTGAAGCACCTTAATGCAAGATGTTTCATGTTATCTTTCTTTTGCCGCATTTCATGTTATCTTTCTTTTGCCGCATCCTATTTGGTCTGTACTATTGTTGTACTGTCCCAAGCCTTGGCTATATCTCATGATAGGAATCTCCCACTTCCCACCCCCATACCCATCAAAGAGAGAGAGAGAGAGAGAGAGAGGGGGGGGAGGGGGAGAAGCTACTTGTCATAACCTCAAGAAAAGAGGCACTTTCATTTTGTTATTCGTTTTTGGATATACAGAATGATTTTGATTCTTATAGCACTCAGAACAGTATGATATTTTCTTAATGCCGCACTAATATTAAGCATTTCTTTTTCAGAGCTGAAGAGTTGGAAACTGCATTAATGGAGATGGTTAAGCAAGATAATCGAAGGCAGTTGAGTGCAAGGGTAAGAAAGATTTTCCTTTGTGCATGACGCTAATGAGTTATGCTTTTCCTTATCTACCAAAAATAAAAAAAGAGTTCTGCTCCAGAGCTGATCTCATCAATTGTTTTGATACTTGTGCAATAGACTTCGCGTTTTGCTTTGAATTTCTCAAGTTACTTTTGATATCCTCCATCCATGTTCATTTTTATCTTGGATATTGACAACCAGTGCCTTTTTCTCTTTGCAAGGATAAATTTCTCTGCATAATTTTCTTACTTTTTAACTACCGGATGCTCTCTGTTCCCTTTTCATATCAAGAAGAGATAATATGATGTTTGCACTTCTCCTTTCTGATACTTTCCATGATTGTTACTGAAAATTATTTGATATGATTTTTTAAGGTTTGCTACGGAGCCTATCAACTTACTTGAAAGTATTGAAATTAAGATATTGCATCTCAGGTTGAGCAATTAGAGCGAGAGGTTGCTGAGCTTCGACAGGCCCTTTCTGATAAGCAGGAACAAGAGAGTGCCATGCTTCAGGTTCAATTCTTCCTCATATCATATTCTCAATTTATAAACAAAAAAAAAAAAACTGATAGGGATGACTATGAGTTTGTTCTATTAAAAATTTAACCATTCTTGAAGGTTTTGATGCGGGTAGAGCAAGAACAGAAGGTGACAGAAGATGCTCGAAGATACGCCGAGCAAGATGCAACAGCCCAGAGATATGCTGTTAACGTGCTTGAGGTTTTACTTCTTTCTCCATATCTTCTCAATTATATTGGTGAAGAGGTTGTCAATATTGTTAGAAATTTGGTGGTACCCCTTGCAATCTCATGGAAAGAACAAACACACAAGCAGACAATATAGTAGAGAACACACACAAGAACACAAAGATTTGACAACCCAGTTCATCAACACATGATTATATCTCGGCGCGTTGCCATCCAGGATATTCGCTACTCCCTCCGTCCCAAAATGAATGTCCAAAAAAATAATAATTCAAATTTGCTCTTGATCAAGAGCAAATTTGAATATTTTCCGGACATTCATTTTGGGACATTGGTAGTATAATCAACATATATGGTGTTTACAATCACAAAACATGCGCGAGCTCACATAGGTTCTAGCATGGCTTCTCTCTCACACACATACACTAGACCAGCTCTCTAGAAGAACACACACATCACAGTCATGGCAACGGGGTGATCAAGTGCCCCTCCGACTCTCCTTGGCCCCCTGGCCTTTCTTGACTCACTTTTGTTGCTCTCTCTATTGTATCTCGGCTTTTCCCTCAAGCACACAATGTTTATGGCCGTAACACATGTTTATATAGGGTTTACTCAAAAGACCCAAACCTAAACAAAGTAGGAAACCTAATTCCCTAAACCTAGTTAAACAAGAAATCGCAAGAAACCCAGGATCCGTCAAATTCAGTTTCCTCTTCCTTCTTGGTTTGGGCTCCACAACCCAACAAATATCAATTTGTGAAATCGGTGGAAGAAAAAGGAATGAGTGGGGTGAAGAAGGGGAGCCTTTAAAATATTTGGACCTGAATTCTTGCATAACACAGGCGAAGTATGAAACAGCTGTTGCATCGCTCGCGGATATGGAAACAAGAGCAGTCATGGCGGAATCAATGTTAGAAGCTACTTTGCAATACCAGTCTAGCCAAACCAAAGCACAGCCTTCTCCAAGGTATTTACTCAATCCATTAGATGCCATATCTTTTAAGTGTGAGAGCGATTTGCCTTCTGTATTTGTCCGTCCCACTAACAGAACCACATTTGATAATTGATGCCTATTACTTTCCTTTGTGCTTAGAAACTTAATTTTTCTAGAAAAATGTGTTGCCCACATGCCATTTGAAAATGTATGCTCAAGTTGTAATTCGTTTTAAAGAATATAGATGGAAGTGACAAAATATAATCAAAAAGTTGTGACATTCATAGTAGGGCCTTTTTTTTTTCTTTTGATGTAAGTAGATATTAGAGGTTCCTGGTTCAACATAAGTTGCCCATGTTCAATGCTGCAGCAATAATATCCTGCATGCATTTTTTGCTGTTCTGGTTGTTATACTGAGAATAAGTTTGTAATATTGTATAGATCTGGAGATTCGCCAACTGTACGAACTAGTCAAGAAGGCACACAAGAATTTCCCACGAGAAAGACCAGTTTATTATCTAGACCATTTGGACTTGGCTGGCGTGACAAGAACAAGGTCAGTTCTTTTATCTCTTACTCATTTCGAAACCACTCAGTAGGATACTTAGTATAATCTTCCTAAAAAGAGAACAAAAATAATTCGCAGATTTTTCTTGTACCCATCTTATAAAGAACGACATTCATTTTTCCTTTTTATGTGATTGTTGAATTGCGGAAGCAGCCTCTTGCATCTTAATCTAAGGAAATTTCCATGTGGGCCCGGCCCTTCCATGGACCCAACTTATAGCGGGAGCTCTTATAGCACCAGGTTGCCCTTTTTATGTGATTGTTGAATTGTGTACAGGGAAAGACCGAGGAGCCGAGCAATGCGAAGCCTACCGAGGAGGCAAACAATGCCAAGTTGAGTAATGAAGGACAGAACCCAAATACCTTACTGAAAGAAACTAATGGTCATCAAATGGAGGAGATAAATTTGGGGGATGGAAAATAAATATGGTCATATTATCAGCCTCTGGTTTTTACATTAGCTTGAGGGAGTTATCTTTTTTGTATTCTTGATTGATGGAGAGAACTGAACAGCATTGTCGTCATTATTCTTTTTTCTTTTCCTTTTTTTTTTTTTTTTTGTCCTTATGGAATTTGAAAAAAAAAAAAAACCATTTATTGCTTTTGTAGTTGGTTGTTAAATGTTAATAAAGGTTGTTAGGGTTAAAGAAAAAAATGTAAAAAGCAAAATGGGAGATATCATAGTTGTAAAACAGTATAATCTTTGTTTTTTTCATAGCTCATCGAAAGATATTGTATTTGATGTTGCTGAATATCTGTTAGATGGCAAGGTAAAATACTTGTCTTTCTTGGTAAGTACTTTATCTCACTCATAAGTGTAATATAGTAGTTGACTTGTCAATTTTTTAATTTTTTGAAAATGTGTTTTATTTGTTTGTTGATTGTACGGACTAAAATGTAAAGTGCAACATTATTATGGTACCAGGGTGTTGGGATTGGATACAAACCAAAGCATGAAAGGATTTGGGTTGCGCGGAAAAAGGAAAGCAGGAGCAAATTTGGTAGCTTCTTAATTTGATCCGGTTTTCTTTTGGCAACATAATTTCTTTATTGGGCCGGAAGCAGTTTACTTCTTGTAGAAGGAATTGAAATCCTTGTAGATGGAATTGAAATCCTTATGGGTTTAGGTTTGTTGTTATTATAAAAACAAGTGATGATCTTAAATATTGTGGTGCTAGTGAATGATCAAATTAGTTGTAGCTAATTTGTGTTAGCCTTAGAGAATCAGTGAGATCAATAAAGAGTCCAAGTCAGTGGTGGGTTTTGGGATGCCATTAGGGGCATTTCATGGGTGGTCTAACTAGGAGATGTCTAAGGTTTATTTGTCTGAGTGTGTATTCATAATTCAGAGGCTATGTTTATTGTTGTACACATGTGCGAATATTGTAACACAACATATTTGGTAATATTAGTGAATATCCTCGCTTGCTTGTGCCTTCAGATGTAGCTGAAAGGGTGAACTGGGCGAACAAATTGTGTGTTCTTCTTTTATTACTTTTCATATGCATGTTGCATACATGTTATCTCTTTCTTGTACACTTGATATGTGACAAGTACTGCTTGGAGACTATCAATTCCCTAACAACTGGTATCAGAGCTACGGTTAGAGAATCATGGCTGCTCGAATTGGATGCGGTATGGTGCGGTACGGTCTGGTACGATACGGTGCAAATTTCGGTACGAAATTGGTGCGGTAAGGGGCAGAATTCTGTGCAGAGCTTCGGTCGGTGGAGATCAGGGCTGCTCAAAATTGATTGGATGTGGTTGTATGAACATGGATCGAATTTCTTGTTTCACGAGAGATTCAGATGGGTTTATGTTATTTAGACCAAATAGGATCAAAGTTTTATAATGCCGAATGGATATTAGGACTGCAAGTATTTAGATCAGGGTTGCAGTTAAATAATCATGGAAGGGCATTGGATTCGAGATCAAGGGTTGCAAAATCTAGTTGTTGCTAGGGTTTGCAGGGATCTAGACGAATCGTGTTACAAAGGATTTGGTGGGAGCAGCGATGATGAGTTGAGATGGATCGACATGGAAATTTGATGAAATCAAATTTGGACAACAGATTCGGAGATATGAAAGTCAATGAAAAAAAAAGAGATAAAAGATTCAAGTTTCTAGACCTTGATAAGTGTGGATTGCATATGTGTGTAGATCATGTGTAGATCAAAGTTAGAGTGCATTAATCTTGAAGAAAAACAGTCAAGTGGGTTCGTTGATATTTTGATTCGGAAGCGTCATTTCATCAAAGGGCAACATTGCGAGGGTATGAAACTTTACTTTGGGCGAGTCAAGGTTGCGGATGGGACTGTGTGCAATTGGGTGATTTGCAGGGACATTCAGAGAAGGAATAGAAGACTTGGATTCTGTGAGCAGTCATGTAAAGGAAGGTTGGTGGTCGCCTTCGACTATGGTTATGGAAGATTGCAAGGATCTAACTTGGTAGCTTGAAGTAATGTGATTGTACATCACATAAAATGGTTCATTTGGGGGGGGGGGGACGAGGTGTATTCCAATGACAAATGGCGGGGGGCCGAGGTCGCCATGGTGGAAGAAATCTCATGAAGAGTCGGGGCAAGAGGATTATCGGTAGTTATGTTGAATACCTACGCTTCGCTTCAACTCGGTGTGGGCTTTGTCGAGCCTAGTGGTTTGACTATTGGCAGAAGTCAAATGTATTAGTCAAAATATGTGGAAATAATCCTCGGGTGGGAGTTTGATGGTGGAAGTCACTTGTGATTTGTATTCAGGTGGGAGAGATTGGAAAGCATGGAAGGATTTGGGTTGCGCAGAAAAAGGAAACCAGGAGCAAATTTGGTAACTTCCTAATTTGACCTGGTTTCCTTTTAACAACATACTTACTTTCTTGGGCTGGAAGCAGTTTACTTCTTGAAGAAGGAATGAAATCCTTGTGGGTTTAAGTTTGTTGTTCCTATAAAAAATGGTGATAACCTTGAATATTGTGGTGCTGGTGAATGATCAAATTAGTTGTCGCTAATTTGTGTTATCCAAAGAGAATCTTTGAGATCAACAAAGAGAGTAAATACAGTGGCGGGTTTTGGGATGCCATTAAGGCATTCCATGGGTGGCCTAACTTGGAGATCTCTATGTTGTAAAATTGTGGTCTATCAGAGTAGTAATGTCCCATACTAGTGACCAATGGCGAAAATCGACATTCATGTAAAATTGTGGAAAGCACGGAAGGATTTGGGTTGCGCGGAAGAAGGAAAGTAGGAGCAAATTTGGTAGCTTTCTAATTTGATTCGGTTTCCTTTTGGCAACATAATTCCTTTGTTGGGCCGGAAGCAGTTTACTTCTTGTAGAAGGAATTGAAATCCTTGTGGATTTAGATTTGTTATTATTATAAAAACAAGTGATGACCTTGAATATTGTGGTGTTAGTGAATGATCAAATTAGTTGTTGCTAATTTGTGTTATCCATAGAGAATCAATGAGTGAGATCAATAAAGAGATCCAAGACAGTGGTGGGTTTTGGGATGCCATTAGGGGCATTCAATGGGTGGCCTAACTAGGAGATGTCTATGGTTTATTTGTCAGAGTGTGTGTTCATAATTCAGAGGCTATGTTTATTGTTGTACACATGTGCGAATATTGTAACACAACAGATTTGGTAATATTAGTGAATATCCTCGCTTGCTTGTGCCTTCAGATGTAGCCGAAAGGGTGAACTGGGTGAACAAATTGTGTGTTCTTCTTTTATTACTTTTCATATGCATATTGCATACATGTTATCTCTTCCTTGTACACTTGATATTGGACAAGTACTGCTTGGAGACTATATTATACCTACCATTCTAGATACTGCTGCAGGCTACCATTGTAATTATGCAGAGACTTGAAAGTAGCACAAAATGACATGAACAACATCCAGTAATAAAGAGGACAATCCGGGCAATCTAAATCCAACAGTAAAATACTCAGCAAAATATTGAACTGTGTCTCTCTGTACACATATAGAAGGCAATAATTACAAGACAAAACCCAATCCTCCAACAAAGAAATTGAAGGTAAAAAAAAAAATAAAGAACTCCATTTGTGCATATATTTTGAAAAAAAAAAAACGGTGGAAAAGAATGGACAGAAAAGGCCAAAAGATACGCACAGAAAATCCCCAACTATTCGTTGATGAATATTTAACTTTTCTTTTCCAGGTTACTCAACACCAATCAATGCTACAAATCTCCGATCCATCGTAGTTAAATTATGTTCATACTTTGTAGCAGATGAAATCGAACACGGGCGTTAAAAAAACAGTGTCATTAGTTTAGCTTACTCTATCTTTATCTGTTTCTGGGAGTGGAAGAGCCAGAGCGAGTTGGGTGGGTCCGGGGGTCGTATCTTTGAGAAGCAAGATAAGTAAGAGCTGTAACTACATCTGCTATAAGGGGACGCATAGTTGGCTGTTCTTGTACACACATTGCAGCAACAGCAAGAGCTTGGTATAATCCCCTTGCAGGGTATTGGCTCTGCAACATTGGGTCGGCCATCTGGGAGAACTTCCTTCGGTCCTTGAATAAGGGCCGTGCCTGCAATATATAGAGACAACCTCTCAATGAAGTGCATAAAAAATAAATCTTGACACAGCCGTCTGGAAAAGATTCAACAAATAAACAAAAGAAAGATTTTATTCAATTCGGGTTAGTGCAGAGCAGTAAAAGACCCAACCTGAAATGAACTTTGGGTTTTAAGCTACACTTTATATTTTTCATTTTTCCTTCTCTTTTCAATGAGCTTGAGCTGTACTCAAGCCAAGGAGCGTACTTAACAAGATTACGACTTGAAAAAACCTACTCCCTCCGTCCATGTTTAAAGTTCTTAGTTTGACTTTGCATGCTTATTAAGAAATTAAGGCAAAAATGGGTCAACAATAGTAGTGAGTTGATGACATAGTTGTCCAAAACACTATTCATAAAGCAAGTGTGTGAAAAGTAGATAGGTAAGTAACAATTTTTTTTTTGTAATTATATGAACTTTATGAGTACAAGATTGTCTAAAATACTGTTCATACTTTGGCATTTATGAATAAAGCAACTAAGAACCTTGTATTATGACAAATCAAAAAGGAAAGTAAGAACTTTAAATTGGGACAGAGGTAGCATAAACGAGCTGAGCTGGAACTTTACTCAAGCCCAAGTCAAGTTTTATAATAAGATCATGTAAATAGATATAAATTGCATGTATCTTCTAATTGTTGAGATCACGAGGATCTAGACAAGCTGAGTTGGGCGTGTTTTGTCTATAACAATCCTGAAATCATGTTCAAGCTTGATTAGAACAAGAAAGAAGTGAGCCAAGTCGAACTGTTAATGACCCGAGCCAGAGCTGAGCTTAAGCCAGCTCGCTCTATTAGACAGCCATACCCTTGAGTATCAATATCTCCGTTTCTCTATGATGGTTTATTGTGACGCTCTGTCAGATTTCAACATTCACAAAAAGTAAAATCTCTACCCTACAAGTTTTAGAATAGTCACTTACTATATTTTTTACCTTCAAAACATAATTACCAAAAAAATATACTACCTCTGTCCCAATGATTGACCAAAAAATTTTGAAGAGTAAATTTCAAAAAAAAATAAAATTGGTCATTCATTTTGAGACGGAGGGAGTATTTTTTTGAACTTCCCCTTTTGTCTCTAAATGAATGAAAATTGCCACAAAAAATGTCCATAAATAGATGTTTATTTCTTTTCAGAAGTTACTCAACTCTCCCTCACCAATCATCATGTTATAATTCACACTTACAATAATGTTGTCATATGGTGAAATCCTTAAAGGCGTTTATGTACTTGTGTTACTTAAAGTGCTTAAAAAACAACTTTCTCAAATATCCCTCATAGCAGAAAATGGACATTTATTTAGGGACGGCGGGAATATTTAATAAAGATAAAATTCTTTTAAAAAAAATATACAAAATACAATTACTCCATCAGTTTTTTTTTTAATAAAAAAATCACCTTTGACAAGTTAAATTTATTAAGGATGTATGTTTACTTGCATTTACTTTCATGAAATTGCACTAAAAGTATAAGGGTAATGACAAATTAGGGTCCAATGTTTGGGGGTGTGCGCTAATCATGGTCCGATGTTCTAATTTTGTCAATTTAGGGTCCAAAGTTAACAAAGTTAGGCAGTTAGGAGTTTTTGGACGGAAATACTAATGAAATCCAGTTAAATCACATGTGCTTTGCAGCATGCACTTAATTGGGGTTTATTTTGATCTTTTGTCTGGCCTTTTCGTCATTTCACACAAAGAATGCTATGACTAAGTTTAGCCCTCCAAAACCACCACTACCAGTTATCCTAAATTCTGAGCACCACCACCACTATCATCACCAATTCTTCTAAAATCCGGTCAACACCATTAGCATCAAAGATTCAAAAAAAAAAAAGAAAACCAAAACCCATGATTTGGGTTTCCATCATACTTTTAGAACCAGTTAAGTTATCAGATTAACCTTCCTAATCCTCCTAACCCCCCCTTCACCTTTCACACTCTTTGTAAACTCTACCCTTTCCCCATCCGAAGCTTCAAGATCCAAATGCAACAAATAGTAATTCGTTGTATGGTATGCCACTTGCAATTCTGCCGAACCCAATCCCCTTTTGACACGGAACAAGTAGGCCAATCGGGGTAGCTCCGGCGGCGCAGAGGCGCGGTAATGGAATCTAGGTATGTTAGGAAAGGGGAGTTAAGGGATGGGTTTGAGTTGGACGTGGTTAAAGAGAGGAAGAGGAGAGAGAGAGAGAGAGAGGTAGGCTTGTGTACAGTAGACACGAGAGTAGGTATTTGTGATTGGAGTAGAATATGTTGATGTGGGTTCTTCTCATTTTATTTTATTTTTTTGGAAAATTTGGATTCCTGGATTTTAATTTTTGGAGGTGGGGTTTTGGATTAAGGAAAGTAATCAATGGGAGTTTTGGGAGATGAGAGGAGGGAGACGAATTTTGAGGGTGATTATTATCTCAGTTTTTTTATTCTTTCCGCTAAAAAAAAAAAAGGAAACCGGATTTTTTAAAAAAAATTACTTTTAATATGCTCAAAATTTGTTTTTATCATTGAATAAATTTAATTATGAAATTCTTCGTGTGAAATTACAATATGACATTTGAAAAATCAAAACAAACTTCAATTAAGTGCAAATACAAAATACATATGACTTAACGGGATTGGATTTCGATAGCATTTTCGTCAAGAAACCCTAACTGCCTAACTTTGGACCCTAAATTGACAAAAGTGGAACAACAGACACCTATTGGCACACCCCCTCCCCCCAAACTTTGGACCCTAATTTGTCATTTGCCCAAAAATATATCCTTGAAATAAGACTCTTTTTATTTTTATTTGGACAGACTTGGTAGATGCAACTCTTTTTTTGGACAGAGGGAATATCATCAATTATTTTTGTTTATTTATTGCTTATAGACATGCATCACATGTGTCATACTCCCTCCCGTCCCGGAAAGTTAGTCCCTCTTTTTTCATTGTTAATTTAAATGAACTTTGAGCAATAATTTAGGTTAGTTTTAAATAACCTAATGAGAATCTAAAAATTGTTATAGATAATATTTATAATGGTGTATCAATAACAAGTTTTAGATTTTCATTAGGATAATTAAAACTAACCTAAATTATTGCTCAAAATTCATTCAAACTAACAACGAAAAAAGAGGGACTAACTTTCCGGGACGGAGGGAGTAGTTACCAAGTAGAAATTAAAGCGGTAGCTGAAATAAGTTCAGCACATAACATTTCAATGAAACCGAGGAGAGATTCATACCCAGGCAACAAGATTGTGTTCCCCCCCAGCTTTTGAATTGTCAATTGCTTTTCTCCCAGTAATGATCTCAAGGAGGACAACCCCGAAGCTATAAACATCCGATTTTAGGGTAAGCTGGCCCGTCATTGCATATTCAGGTGCACAATATCCATAGGTTCCCATCACTCTCGTAGATACATGGGTATTATCCCCAACGGGACCTAGTTTGGCCAATCCAAAGTCAGATAACTTGGGGTTGTATTCTTCGTCAAGCAAAATGTTTGAGCATTTTAAATCACGATATATAACAGGAGGGCTAGCTTTATCATGCAAATACTCCAATCCCTTTGCTGCACCTGCAGCTATTTTCATTCTTGTGTTCCAGTCAAGCTGCTTTTTGTCGGGAGGAAGGTCTGAAAATAGTACGACAAATACAATCATAAGCTGCCATGCAAAAGGCACTACATAAAGCTACAGAAATAATCTTTGGGAATTAAAACTGTTTGTTACATGAAAATGATTTCTGAGAAACATTTTCAAGTGTTCAATAGCTTCAGAAAAATGAGTCACGCGTAAAAATAATCCGAAAGTCAACAGAATTTTAATCAGTCTACCAACTATTGAGGTCCTCAAATCATTTTCCAAAATTATATTTTTTCTGGATTTTTCACTGCAAATGATTTGTGTAAATGTTTTCAGATCAATTATATCAAATGGAGGAGAATAGAGTTATCTTCAAGACAATGACTTTTGGAAATCATTTCCTAAAGTTATTTTTCCATGAAAAAAAAAATAGCATTAAAAACTAATACTCCCTCCATCTCATTTATATTGGGAAAGAACATCATTAACTTGCATTGATTTCCTAAATGGCTAACAAAAAATGGGACAAAAAAAAAATAGAAATGTAGCCAATATAATCGAGACTGAGGGAGTAAAGTATACACCATGTAGATGGTCTTCCAAAGATCCTAATGCCATGTATTCGTAAACCAAAAGTCTTTGATCTCCATCAGCACAATATCCAATCAAGTTAACCAAGTGCGGGTGGTGAAGTAGGCTTAACATCAGTACTTCGACAAGAAATTCTCTGTTTCCTTGCAAGCCATTGCGATCGAGTTGCTTGATAGCCACAATCTGCATAAAGGAACATTGCAAAGTTCAAGTTCCACAACAAACTTTAAAAGGCCTAGGTCCATGAAAAGAACAAGAAGTTCCAGAAATGAAGCCACCATATTTAATACTCCCTCCATCCCAAAATGAATGTCAAAAAATTCAAATTTGCTCTTGATCAAGAACAAATTTGAATTTTTTTGGACATTCATTTTGGGACAGAGGGAGTACTCTATACCATTATTTGAGAAGGGCAAGTTTATCTATTCATCACTTCATGACTTTAATATGGGAGCTAATTTGAGGGAAACAATAAAAGGTCTTTATTTAAAAGAAATCAACATATGCAATTAGAATTTATGTAGATGCGGGGTAGTGCTGTAAATGGGATGATATTTCTTTGAGTGTTCAAGCTCGTCTCTCATTTTTTATTCAGCTCGAGCTTTACTCGATCCAAGGAATCAATGTTTGATCTCAACTAAATTACTTCACAAAACCAGCTATAAATGAGCGGAGCTCATGCTTTTACAGCATATATAATCATTACATACACATAATTTGTACGAGTATATGATTTGTGCTTACCTAGCTGATTTGAGCAGATCCTAGCTAGGCTCGTTTATAACTCGAGAATATGAAGGAATCTATGTTAAAGAAAAGGTCAAGATTGAAGAAGATCAATGCAGCTAAAAAGAAAAACAAGCATATATTTACAAAGCTTACATAAACATTAACTCGACAATTACTAATTGCTTTGTATGCCAATACATAATGCAAAATGTATTTACAACCTAAATGGTTATGAAGGGGTCAAGATTGAAGAAGATCAATGCAGTTAAAAAGAAAATCAAGCATATATTTGAAGTTTTCTTTCCACTAGATACATAAAATTACATTTCCCACATAATTTCGGTTCGTTAGTGATTGAAAACCTGATTAGTACTCTCCAATCGACCCTTGTAAACTTTTCCAAAACCTCCTTCACCCACAAGACAATCTGCTCTAAAGTTCTTGGTTGCAGATGCCAATTCACGAAATGTAAATGTGTGAGCCGCAATGTGACCAGATCCTCCGTCTTTTGCTGCTTCTTTACTTACATCCAGTAAAGATTTGACCTTGGGTTTGTCTGAAAGTTAAAGAGAAAAAAAAATTGCACACAAAATTGAGACGATTCAAAAGCAAGAGGGTAAACAATTATAAGACATTTTTTTAATGATTATTCTAGACATGTAGAAACAGCAAAAAGTTTGCATTGGGGACACAAATACTTTTTCCATCAATAATGTTCTTATGGAGCAGTTGTGAAACAAAAACAACTCAATATTGAAATTCTTATGTGAGAATGCTTTTTTTTTTTCGGATAAAAATGAAAGTTTATTAGAGGAAGTTCAATTTACATCAAAAATACATCACTCTGAGAATGCTAATGAAACTTTGAAGATTGGTAAAAAGTCCTATTTTGAATGACAAAACTACAATAGTTTCTAACTTTCATATTTTTCTCTTTTGAATTTCATTAAAAACAATTATTTTGATGGAGAAGTAAGAGCAATGTTTTAAGAAAATTCTTGATAGTTTTTCTGTGTCAAACTAAACTAGAACGTTGGACTCTGTCTATGAGACAATGATACGGATCACCTTATCCCTGGATTATGGTTCTCTTCTCTCCGATCCACTAATAATTTTCTTCTCTTCAACCACTTTTAGTAATTGACCCTCATTCAACCAGTTGGCCCTGGATAACTTGAGGCCAGTTTTGAAATTATTGATTTCCTGTTCATAATTATCGAACCATTTTTAAAGATAGACACCCCGAGCCCCTACCCCGCATCTTTACCCAAAATAAAAAATGGAATAATACGTTCTTCTTTGAAAGCTAATCAGCAACCATAAACCAGTCTAAACTTAACTAAATAAAATACAGATCCAATTGAGCAATTAGCAGTTAATTCCAAGCTATGAAGTTGGTGATTACCACATTTCCTTTATCTTCCCTTTAGATTGGAAATACACCCAGAATTAATTTGATAGGGCAAAAAAACTATTATTTCACCCAAATTAACTTTTTTGACCAATTCATTGTAGATCACACCAATAATTCATTCTCCAAACAATATAAATAAACACATAAAGATTTAAACTTTCTTCCATCAATCAAACAATCGACAAAACTGAATGAATGCATAACATGAACTCAAAAAACCCATCTAAACAAATCAAAAGAAAAGCTAAAATAACAAAACCCAATTTGTTTAATAAAGATTTGAACTTTCTTCCATCAATCAAACAACCCACAAATTTGAATGAATGCATATAATGAATTCAAAAAACCCATCTAAACAATGTGAAAAAAAATCCTAAATTAACAAAACCCAATTTACAGTTCGAAGTAATTGACAATGCACTCACATTACTTGTATCTATATAATCATGTTAAGGTAATTAAAAGTACCTGAAATTGATGAGATCTGATCTTGGGGATTCTTATTCTGCAGATTTTTAACCTTTTTCTTTGAATTTCCAGGGCAAAATAAACAACCCATGGATTCTTTTCGTCTCTCCAAAAAAGTGTCACTCTCTCTAGTCTAGAGAGAGAAAGTTAAAATTAAGAAAGAAGAGAAGGGAGAGTCTACCGGTAAAAATTAATCATTTTGCTTATGAGAATTGTTATATAAACCCGTAAAATTGTTGAGTAAACCCGTAATGCACAAATTACAATTATGCCATCAAATGAAATTACTTTTCCACCCCTAATTCATACCCCCATTATCCCACCTTCCCCCCCTAATCAATTTTTCACCCATCTTCCCCACCTTCCCCATTTTTCACCATTAATCTCACCCTCTTCATTTTTTTTTGCATAAAAAAATTACCTCCCTCCCTTTCCTCCTACTCTCATTTCTCAAACATCAAAAAATCACTACCTCCCTTTCCTCCTACATATAAATTTGTTAAACTTTTGGTTTTTTTCCGTTTTGCAAAAATTCGGCGATAGTGACCGAAATTCGGTTCAGTTCGGTCCACCCCAGTGAAAATATTGAAAAAGTTCGGCCACACCGTAGAAATTTTTAAAAATTAGTCTATTTTGAAAAAGTTCGGCCACCCCGTACGAAAATATTGAAAAGTTCGGCCAGTAGAAATTTTTAAAAAGTTCGGCTCTGGTTTGCCGAAATTTTTAAAAAGTTCGGTTGGTAGGTAGAACCACCCAAATCCAGAATTTTAAATGCAATCGAACCGAAAATCGAAATTTCTCACACTCTCTCTCTAAAAATTAGTTGATTTCTTCTTTTTTTCTTTCTCTCAAACTGATTCTCTCTCTTTCTCTCTCTAAAAATGGTGGTGGGTGGTGTGGGTGAGAGAGAGTAAATGAAAGGGTTAATGGGTGTGGGTGTGGGTGTGTGAGTGAGTGGGGGTATAAAGGGAAAAGTGAGGGGTTTGTTTTAATTTTTTGGGGTGTTTTTAGCTTTACGGGTTTACTCAACAATTTTACGGGTTTATATAACAATTCTCTTTGCTTATTTGTCTGTTTGCATTATTGCCCTTTTGTCTTTGTATATTGTTAATATTCCCCATATGTCTTCACTTCATCATTCAAGTCCCTCCCTATCCTCTTCTAATTTCTACTTCCTTTCTACCCAACATAATATATACTCTATACTCCCTCCGTCCCGTCCAAAAAGCCACAAATTTTTATTTTGGGCGTCCCATTTAAAAAGGCACTTTCCCAAAAAGGAAAATTCTTATTACTATTCCACCCACTCATTCTCTCTCCTACTTTACTTTTACACTCACAACATTCTCTCTCCTAACTATTCCTCCCACTCATTTTCTCTCCTATTTAATTTTTCATACTCACAACATTTAAACTTTTTCTCTTTCCTACATCACTTTCCTTAATTTGTTTGCGAGGTCCATTTTATGCCTTTTCGGCCGGAAGGGAGGGAGTATATATATATCAAAAAATGAATGTTTGAAAATAATTAAATTTGTTTTTAATCAATTAAGAGAAAAAATAAAATTGAACATTCATTTGGGATATAAGTAATATATCTTTTTAGCAAACAATAACAAAACTTGCATGATTATTTTTTATAAAAAAATTAATATTTTAATCTTTTATTTTTTATTTTTATATGAATCATCAATATCCGAATATGAATATCGCATTAAAATTCAAGATTGTAATTGAGTTACTCAACACCAAAAATATACTCCCTCCGGCCCAATAAAAGCTTCACCAATTTCTTAAAAGGGCGTCCCATTAGAAGCTTCACCTTTTCTAAAATGACAAATAATCTTTACTATTTCACACACTCATTCTCTCTCCTATTTCACGTTTATACTCACAACACTTTTCAAATTTACTATTTCCTCCACTCGTTCTCTCTCATATGTATTACACTCACAACATTTTCTCCACTTACCAATTTTCTTAATTTGCATGCCCACCCAAAAGGGTGAAGCTATTATTGGGACGGAGGAAGTATAGAGGTTAACCATTTTATTACAATTTTTGCACATAAGGCCATCTCCAACAACAGTTTACTCGTTTACTCATAACTAGTCTAACACTCGTGCGTTAAACGCACGGCCAAAAAACTTAGACAATTAACATAAACTAAATTAAAATAGTTACTATTAGCATAAATTATAATTTATAAAATTATTTTTCAAATAAACTATATTCAAGAAACATATATAATGGCATTGAAACTTTTTCCATTTTATTAATTGGTTTATTGTTGAAATTAATGAAGGAGATATAGTAATAAATAATGAGAATATTGGTATTTTAATCATGAAGTTGGTATAATAACTATGTTTCTTAAAACTTGTGAAAATTTTAAAAGTGACAAATATTTCAAACTAGAGGGAGTATACTATATAATTATTAAATTTTAAAAAATATAATTTTGAGGACACTTACACAAGATCATTTATTTTGAAATTATAATATCATTCATTTTGAAATGTAGGTGATACCACATCACTAAAATTATTTCATCTTCATTTTTTTGTAATTTTTTCCTTCTATTTCCTATCAACTTCTTAAGCCAAGAAAATAAACCATTAATATAAATATCCTATTTATTTTCAAATCTAAAAACAAAATTTTATTTGTCTTTTAAATAAATTTTTATCCAAAAGAGAATAACCCAATAAAATACGAGTAATTATTTTTACGATAGACTAATATAATGAACCCAGTTAATTTCTTAACGGACTGGCTGCTAATTAATAAAACCCACCCGCAAATAACCTGACCCAACCCTAAACCCATCATCAGGGTCGGTCCTGTGGTAAATGGGGCCCTAGGCCAAGAATTTGGCGAGAATTCTCATTTTTTTTTATCCCCAATGGTAGATGATCAATAGTATTGGAAATGATAATTGTAAATAATTTATTTTAGTTAATTATAAGTAATTTAAAGAAATATTGCAATAAAATTTTAATGATAATTACAAAATAGTCTTACAATTATAAAGATAATTGCAAATTATATTTAAGTAAAAACAATTCAAGAAAGTCTATTGTGGAAGAAAGGCCAAATTAGAAGAATAGAGACAAAAATGTAAAATGGAGAAGAAAATTAGGAAGCAGGAATCGAACCTGGGTGGGCTGAGAGGAATAACTTAACATTTAAGCCATTCACCATTGGGACACTATAAAACACTTGCTATAAAATGTGGCCCTAATTATTAGTATATTTTTGGAGGCCCTAGGCAATGGCCTCACTTGCCTTGCCTTAGGGTCGGGCCTGCCCATCATTTAATATGAACCTTCTCCCAAACCCGAAATCTAAATTTCCATTTAATTCCCAATCTTTCTCTGTCGCTTTGAAACCCAAGACCAAGATTTTACGACTAATCTGTCAACTATACTCATGCTTATATGTATATATCTTCTCAAATCATCAACATATGTATTTTCATTTAGAAATATCATTAAAAATAGTTAAACATTGTCCTACAAGGTTCAATTCCTCCTTTTCAGATACACCATACAATGTGATGTTCCGGGTGGAGTCAACTCTGAAACGATTTCATAGTTTTGGGATGATTGTCAAATTCTTGGCTCAAATATCCATCACCTCGATCTAATCGAAGTACTTAATATTCTTGCCAAGTTGTTTTGAACTTCATCTTGAAATGTTCAAAACATCTCAAACGATTCACCTTTGGACTTCATCAGATAGACATAGTCATATCTAGATAAGTCTTTAGTGAAATGTGATGAAATACCGAAGTCTTCCCCTAGCAATGCTACTTAATAGTCCATATACATCTCATGTATGATGACCAATAAGTCACTAGCCCTCCCACTACTCTTAGTGTAGGGTGGTTTGGTCAATAATCCCAATAAACAAGATCCACATTTCTCAAATGATTTATGGTCATATGAGTCTAAAAGTCCATGTTAATGAAGTTTAGATATATGTTTCTTATTTATCTGACCAATCCGGCAATGCCATATGAACGCGTTGTTCATATTGTTCGATTTAGATTCCCATTTATATTATAGATATCTTCTATATTATTTTGTTTCTCATCATCAAGGATATGAAGATCATTCAATGACATATGCATTACAATAAGGCATATCATTAAATAAATATAAAACTTCTTATTGAAAATAAGAAAATTATATCCTTCATCATCCATTTGAGAAACGAAAATAATACTTCTACTCAAATCCGGAACGTAGTCATATTTATTCAAAACAAGTACTATTACCATAAGGTAAAGTGACTTCATAAGTCCCTATGGCTAATGTAGCAACTCTTACTTCATTTCCACGCATAGGTTTAATTTACCTTCTTTGAGTAACTTTCTATTCTTTGTTTCTTGCACATTTAAAAAAATGTGGGATTATATCCGGTATCATATACCCAAGAACAAGAAGTCGAAATGAAAATATCTATCATATAGATACTTGAAGTAGTAGCAATCATATTGCCCTTCTTCACCTTTTAGGCCTTCCTAATAAGCCTTGCAACTATGCTTCCAATGACCAATCTCATTGCAATGGCAGCAAATTGCATCCTTTTGAGACACTTTGGGTTTAGCCTCTTTGGCTTTTGCAACTTTTGCCTTAGGTTTAGCAACCTTTGCTTTACCTTCTTTTTTTCTTCCTTTATGAACCCTTTTCTTGTGTCAACCATTAACACAATTTGCGGATTGCTCCTTCTTTCATCATATGAATTAAGAGTCTTCACTACAACATACATCTTTTACCTAGCTTGCACTTGGGACATTTCCTTTTGCGTTATGCTAGAACAAAAGAATAGTTATCATGTGCTCAAGGTTCTTCATAAGAACCTTTAAACATGGTGGCAATTACAAGGCAAGCAATATTGTCAGAATCATCAATATGTTTCTAATGTTGCTTCCTTATTTGCCCTTTGCAACATTTGCAGTGGGTTCAGTAGGAACGGATTCGTCAAGAACGTACACATTATGTATCGTTCCTTTCGAACTTTGTCCTTCATAAGGACGAATCACAATTATCATTATGTAATGCTATTTCTACAACAAAATATACAAATTATATGAACACATATCAATATCAACACATTTATCATTTAAGAGCAAATAATGTATTTTACAAATACACCCACCAAATCATACACCTTCCATAATATTCATTAAGTGGGCTAAGATCCAACTTTAGTTTAATCTCAAGTACGCAATGGCGCACCGCTCAAGGTTAAACTAATTAGGTAGAAAACATCAATCATATCGTATATGACTCTTAGGACTAAGATCCAACTTTAATTTAATCTCAAGTACGCTATGGCGCACCGCTCAAGATTAAACTAATTAGGTAGAAAACATCAATCATATCGTATATGACTCTTAGATCTTTTATGAGATTTATTTAAGACATCATATGTCTAAGCATATTTTAATCTCATCTTATGCCTTGGGTCCAAAACCATTTTGATAACCCAATTAAGTTCATCCACTTTAAACGTATAGGAACCACCATTTCCTCATCTTGCTCGCAAACGGAATAGAATCAAAGCACCTTGCTATGGCAAGCTCACCCAAAACTATCCGAGTGGTCTCAAGTGTTTTAATCATGGATTGGCATAAAGAACTTAAAAGTTAAATGAAGGTTCTTTAAAGTAGATTATAATCATATCAACAAAGATAATCATAATGTACACCAGGTAAGTTCCCAAGAAAATAGGTGACCCACAAGGACTGCTTAAGTACCAAATCTTCCTTCGACAGAACTCTCCTAGTCATGCACAATTACAATACCAATTTGAATGCAACATAATCAATACTTGTAAACTGACTTGTTTCTCATAAACAATCAGATACTCGTAGACTGACTTGTTTCTTATAAACAATTAGATTCCTTCAAATTTTGCGTAAACTGACTTGTTTCTCATAACAATCAGAAAACCAAAATTTAATGTTTCAACTAAACATTTAGGAAATCACAATTCAATGTTTTAACTAAACATCTAATAAAATTCTTAACATTTAAGAACAAATAATTCATGCATCGCAACAATTAATAAAAATACATTTAAATTAATTAAGCATGCATAAACAATGAATTAATCTAGCATAGCCCTATAAACTCAATTTCCAGAAATGTATTGCATCCAGATTAAGACATTAAACGTCTCAGATTACAAACATAATCACAGATTAGCAAGAAAAATAACAAATTGAAAACTACCCTGATCAGGCAAAGTATGTCGCGTGACAGAAGCCTCCATCAGACCTGATCTGTCGCACGACCCTACGATGCCATCAAACCAGATCTGTCGCGTGACATAGGCAAACTATGTAGCGTGACAGAGAGTTTCCAGATTTGCAGATTTTTTCAGCTCTTATCAATTCCAATCATAAAGCAATTAAATCAATAAAACAGCCCTTTTACATATTTAATTCAACATAATCAGAAAACGATTTTCACATTGTTTCACATAAACAATAAACATTCTACCGTATACAAAACATGCAATAAGCATATAAACGATTTATATCTTAATTCTAGCATGCCAATTCAAACTTAACCATACGAACGGGACTCTGATACCACTGTTGGGTTTTATGGGTCCATGTGCAGCGGAAAAAGCATCTAAATAGCACAAAAACCAAGCCCTAAGATCCGTTCTATACGATTAAATTGAATTCCTATGAGATAGAATTTACCAACCTTTATTGCTTTTCGGTCTTGAGCTATCGAACAATTTATCGGTGTGATTTTGAATCACAATCTTCGATCTTCAAAACCTTTGAACCTTCATATTGCTTGAACTCTAGGCCTTGATCGATGAACGAGCGAAGACCCTCTTTCGGTATCCACACGTTAGAATGAACCAAGAACAGTTCTTGTGAATTGCTAGATTCTTAAACTTATAGAAGAAATATTGAGAAACCTTTTGGATGATTTTATCTCTTGAAAATTCGGCTGGCAGCTAGGGTTTACAGACTTAATATTTATACTACATTAGTATAGGTATTAGTTTCCTAATCGAATTAGGAAACTGCTCTGTATACGCCTCAGGCCTTAATGTGTCGCACGACCACAAGCAGCCCATGGGCATGTTGTGTCGCACGACTAGGAAGGTCATATGCAGGAACTCTCAATCATTTTCTTCCTTGGTTTAACCAATTCATTCTAGTTGTGTGTGACCCAATAGGATTATATTATGTTGGCAATGAGCTCGATCATATCGATCCTCATAAGACATAAGCGGACTCTAGCAAGCCATTATGTCTACCCAAATAATATAATGTAGGAGTTAACGTTTTCAATGGTACACTTTCATTTCTCCCTTTGTCTCACGATGTTATATTGAACACAAGTCATGGTCCACGTCAACTTGTATCTGTTCAATGCTTTCTCGATCTTGAGTATAATGATAATCCAATCGCATTGGGGTGTGGCCACACACTTTCCATCATTATCACTCATCGAGGGGCCCAAGCAAAACATCTCTCTTTCGAGGGACAAATTCCATCTTGACTTATCATCCTTCCCATCATGAATCCGATCATGCCAAAGATAGTCTTTATAAATATCGTTTTAAGATATCGTTTGACTAAAATCAAACATGACTTTCATCATATGTAAGGTCATGATAATCTCAGGTCTAGGTACTAAATGAAGTGACCATATGAGATTTAATTATGACATTTGACCATGACATAAATCTCATACGGATCAAGTCCAGTCACTTGTTCACTAACAAGTACCCATAATTTCAATGTGCATCTCTATGCATATAATCATCATATGATTATCCATTGACAATTATACTAATTATTCTCATAATAATCAGGGACGGAGATTCTTATAATAAATACTCCCTCCGTCCCGGACCTTGGTGCCTAGTTTGACTTTTCACGTAAATTAAGGATAGAGTATTATATTGAAAGTGTTGTGAGTGTGAAAGTAAAATAGGAGAGAGAATGAGTGGAGGGAATAGTAAATTATAATGGTGTTGTGAGTATTAAAATAATGTAGGAGAGAGAATGAGTGGAGGGAATAGTAAAGATTCCTTTCCATTTTAGGAAATGTGCACGTAGGTTTGGGACGCTCAAAATGGAAAGTGTGCACGTAGGTATGGGACGGAGGGAGTATGCAAAATGTATAATAATCTAATAATAAACTTAAACGATAAAGATGATACATAACGGTTTTAAGTTAAACATAACTAAAGCCTAGGGCATTACACCAACACGTGCACCCTTGGCGCCAGATTTGAATTTGAAATTGGAAGACTTGCACGGCCGCTCCTCACTCAGCTGCACGGCCGCTCCGAGGTCAACACGGACAGGTCCAGTTCAAGGCTCGGCCACTCTACGTTTTGGGGCCACAAATGGCATGTCATGGCCTAAGTGCACGGCCGCTCCACCATTGGCTGCACGGCCGCTCCACCTGGATTTTGGCTTTGTCTGTTTGATTTGTTTGGTGCTCCTCCATGCCTTTTATCTCAAAGTACCCAAGCATCCTTTTGACCATAAAAAGACCCTAAAACCTGTCTAAAAATGCATGAAATATACCAAAGGCGTAAAATCTAATAAATATGGAAAACTAACTAAAAAGTACTTAAAATGAAATGAAAATGATAATTTATCTAAGTAAAAGTATATAAAACTTAGGATAAATGACTATATAATAGTCACTTATCAATGACTTTTAGTATTTCAAGGGACGGTCGACAGACAATTTACTGGTTTCTCTCCTTGAAAGATTCCTGTAAATCACTCATAAACAAACACCCAAAACTCGTCCATCAACCTTGTTGATTGACGAATATTAAGGCTCAAGCCTAAAGTCAAGGCGAAACTCTGTCCAAATCCTTTCTCGACAGAGAAGGAGGAGAAAACACTTAGAACCACGTTCTAAACCAAATACTTTCTAAACACAAGGTAAACTCCTATATTTTTTATTCTCTTTTTCTCAATCTCTCTCTAATTTCTTTTAAGAGTAGTGTAATCCCATAAAAAAAGGATTAGCCTAGAGTCCTTCAATCAATGGAGGCGATCTCAAAGCATACAATCCGGCATTCCTAATTAAGAAATTAATTAGAGTTTTCTTATTTAAATATTGTTTTGATTAATAAATCCCCCTTAAGCAAGACCGATCTTCGGATTGGATGGATGCGGTGTTCCTTGACCTTCCAAATCCATCACTTAAGCCCCGAACCCAAATCTTTCAAAAAGGTTTTTCTTATTGTTTTCCTAAATAAATAATAAGTGCGACTCTGTTCTTCAAATAAAATCGAACGCTACACTCACGAGTAGTTGGTTGATGTCCTTCTATCCAATTATTTAGATGATAGCGTTGCCCCCTATATGGAGCTAATAATCCCTATCCATTTGTATATCAAGCATCGACAAGGTAACAATAACCTAGTAAAATTAAAATCACGTTAGCGGTTTTAACCTCCTCGAGAATTAAGTTCAAGGACATAAACCAAGATAATGTTGTATGTAGAAACTCTTTACCTTGATATATAGTTAACCCATCATTTATCCTACTAATGGCATCTCGAAGAACTCTACCATCTACATAAGATCCTTCCCACCCTGGTAAAACATAGATGAATTCCATATTTGGCGAGCAAACACCTAACACATTTGTGGCAATTTCATATTTTCTTGATTGATATCTAGGCTTATCAACCTCTGATACTCTCATTCCAATATAAGTTCCATCAAGGGCTCCTAGACAGTTCTATGATTGATTATAGAGAAATCAAAATATCTAATTAGCAACCTTCTAGTACAAAATGATAAATATGGTAATTCTTGGAAATAAATATATTTAAATACCTTAAACCATTTCCGTCGTACATTAGTCGAGTCCTCTGGCACAGGTTCAGGAGTTTTCAATAAGATTTGGTTAAGTCGTAAAACTGCATTTAGAACAGCATTAAAATGTATACTGATTGTTTCTCCAGACCGCATGAATCTATTTTTTATAACTCGATTCTTAACATGATGGGCAAGAATATGTAGAAAGAATGCAACTATCTCCTTGATGTTCATGTTTTTGGTGCGTTTCAACCTTCCCGTTGCTTGAAGCATATAATACAATTTCTTAAATGTGCTAGGGGTGTAAAAGGTTCGGTTTGGGACAATTTACGGACCGAACCACTAGTTATCGGTTTGGAAAAATTTCAAATCGAACCGAAGCATGAAAAAATTCAAACCGAATCGAATCGAACCAAACCGCCAAGGTTTGGTTAGGTTTGGTTCGAACCGCGATTTGATTTTACGGTTCGAACCGCGGTTTAAACCACAACTCAAACCACGGTTCAAACCATGAAATAGAACATTGCTTAAACCATTAATTAGAACATAGTTTCAAACTACACAATTCATTGTCATGTTTGTTTGAATTTTCCAAACATAACATACATAAGAGATTCAGTATTTAAACACAACTTGAAATTGTGCTTCAATGTTTATGATAACAACATGCCATTTGAGTACTTGCAATGATATGTGCTAAATAGTGAATTAACATTATTATAAAAAATTAACCAAAATAAAAAAGGTTTATGGGCTAAAACCCATGAATAGAATTAGAAGTTTTCAAATCTAAATGGTGAAAATGAAAAATATACATATCTACGGTTAATATTGAACGGTTTGGTGATTTTGTTTATTGATTCGGTTTAGTGGTTCGGTCTTGCGGTCTCGAACCGTGGTTTGGGGGTCCAAACCGCAGACCAAACCGAACCACAAGGTTTGACAATTTTTGGAACCAAACCACTATTGCTTGAAAACCGAACTAAACCGCATGATTTTGTTTGGTTCGATTTCGAACCGCGATTTGAACCGAACCACTTAAACCCTAAAATGTGTGTCTATCCATTCGTAAGTGCTCTATACTGTTGGAAATGGGTAACGGAAAGTTAAGTTTAACTTAACGTTGACCTAGGTTTCTAACGAAAGTTCGTTATTTGTTAACGAAACTTGTTACAAATGGTAATATACATTTGTTGTAGATTATATAACTCATTTATTGTCTCAAAAACCATTTCCGGGTGAATGAGAAATTAATGACAAAGTTTTGTAACTTAACGAGAGTTATTAAAGGGTGTTTAATATGGTTTGATGTGCTCGTAGAGCGAGTCCTTGACTCGACCGAGCAGAGCATAGCAGATTGACCAAGTTTCTGGACAAGCTTGCTCGGCTGAGGCATATGCCTTGCTCGGCCGAGCAGTGTGGTTAACACGGACGTGCGAGTTACTTGACTCGGCCGTGCAGCTTGGTGCTCGGCCGAGCGAGACCCTTGACTCGGTCGAGCAGATCCTGAACAGTCGCAACTTCAAACAGAAAAGTTGTGTCCTTTCGTGGGAAAAGACACAAACTCCTTAACTCTCTTTATAAGCTTCCCCTCCGAATTTAAATTCATTCATACAGTATTTTGAGCCTTCCTACCCTCTAGTAATATAGATAAACTTATCCAAATCATTGGCATATTGTTGCATCAAATCCTTCAAGTCCAAAGTTGCAAACATTGTGTTGTTCGCTAGAGTATTTGATTTGGAGTGCTCCTATCATATACTTAAAAGTCGTTTCATCTTACTAGAAGATTGCCATCGAAACCGTAAGCACCTGTGCGGGGCAATAACTTCTTACGGAGATTGTATTTAATACAAGACTCGACTTAATCTCGTTAGTTTTAAATCTCCGTTATTTTACCCGTCAGTTTTTCTGTTAAGTCTTAAAGAAGCCTACCAAAAGTCCAACAGTCGTAAGAAGTTATTTTACGCTTCTTCAAAGACCTTCAAGAGATGGCAACTGAGAAAGACACCACCGCATCTAGTCAAGGGAATGTAACGCCTCCTTCTCAAGGTGACGCTACGTTCAACAATGTTGCACCCGCTCATACACCGCATCACCCGGGTCATGGTGAGAAACCCCCGAAGTTCACTGGTGTGGATTTCAAGAGATGGCAACAGAAGATACTATTCTACTTGACCACCCTAAGCTTGCACCACTTCTTAAAGGAAGATCCTCCGGCGGTGGCAAATGGTGATCCCGACCCTCAAAGGCAAATGGCCAAGGAGGCTTGGGCTCACGGTAATTTTTTGTGTAAGAATTACATCCTAAATGGACTTGACGATGCACTATACAATGTGTATAGTAACGTCGAGATAGCCAAGGCGTTGTGGGACACCTTGGAAAGGAAGTACAAGATCAAAGACGCCGGGTCAAAGAAATTTGTCATCGGTAAGTATCTTGACTTCATGATGGTCGATTCCAAATCGGTAACAACTCAAGTGGATGAGTTCCAACTCATTCTACATGGGCTTGATGCCGAGGGGATGATCATGAATGATCCATTCAAGGTGGCCTCTATCATTGAAAAGTTGCTGCCGTCATGGAAGGATTTCAAGAACTATCTCAAGCATAAACGCAAGGAGATGTCCTTGGAAGACGTTGTTCGTCTTCAAATTGAAGAGAACAATAGAATCAACGAGTCCAAGGTTGCTAAAGGCAATATGGAGGCTAAGGTCAATATCGCCGAGGCTAGTACAAGTGGCACAAAGAGAAAGCATTCCGGAAATGCCGGGAATGCTAAGAAAGGAAAGAATAAGGGTCCTAAAACTAAGAAGTTCAAGGGGACTTGATATAATTGTGGCAAACCGGGCCACTTAGCAAAGGACTGTCGTCTCCCGAAGCAAGAGGCGAATAACGTTGACCACATGGATCTAGATTTTGCAGCGATGGTTTTTGAGGCTAACGTTGCAAACTTGGATGAGAATCCAAAAGCTTGGTGGATAGATACCGGTGCTACCCGCCACATTTGTGGTAATAAGGAGAGTTTCTCCTCCTATACTTCCATCTCCGGAAGAAAGCTCTACATGGAAAATTAAGCGACCTCCGATGTTCAAGGCATTGGAAACGTGATATTGAAGATGACTTTCGGAAAAGAAGTAACCTTGTTGGATGTGCTGCATGTTCCAGACATCCGTAAAAATTTAGTTTCCGACACTTTGCTTAGTAAGGCCGGATTTAGACTTATATTTGAATCTGACAAATTTGTAATAACTAAGAATGGTTTGTTTCTTGGAAAGGGCTACCTCGAGGAGGGCCTTTTCAAGTTGAATGTAATGAATATTGAAATTGTCACGGCTTGAATCACAAGTGATATCCAAGGTGATAACAGCACCAACGATAGCACTTGGGATGGCACACACACACACTTCGAAAATAAAACAATTTTGTAAAAGAGTTTGCAGCGGAATAAAACACCAAAATTGTTTTTCTCAAGTTATATAAATATAACTTGAGAGTGCCTCTTAGGCAAGACTTTATAATCACTATGAATGAATTTACAAAGCCGAAAGTTCCCTATAGCTATATCTATTTTGAGCTCTATGGAACAAGAGATAAAGAACGGAATCCTATCCTAGCCTTCACACACCTTGATACCAAAGTAATCAAGTGCAAAATTACAAGGGAGAAAGGATTTAAAAAGAACCAAATAAAGAACTTTATCTCTAAGCTTTTCGAAGGTGTGAATGTAATGAAATAATTGGCATATCTTCAAATAAACCTTCCAAGCTTATTTATAGTCTTCAATTACTTGAAGGCTACTTCAATAACAGCCTTGGGGCTGGTCTTTGCACGTGTAGGAGGTGTAGGGAGAGTGGTTGAAGTTGTTCCACAATTCTAGCTCCCACTTCCTATTTTGTAGCAACCTAGTTGTTGAATCCTCAAGCCATGCTTCCATGCCTTGTACTCCCTTGCTTTATCATCCTTGTACTTTTCTATAACTCGAGAACAACCTTTGACAAAGTCCACACACGTGTTGTTGTTGTTTGCCAAAATTACGAATTAATACATAAAATGTATTAATTATTTTCTTCCAATTTCCACACGTGTCTAGCTCCTTCTTTGATGCTATTGCACCCTGAAATACAACCATAAACCATATACTATACAGATCATATTAGCACATTAGTACATAAATAAATAATCAAGAAATGTGCAACTATATAAATTCCAGCACAGGAAATCATCTACGATATCATCTGGGAAATCATTCAGGATATCATCTGCGTTTAGTACACTAACAAATATCATCCGCCATAGTGCGAAGAATAAAAGTGTTGTTTCTTATGTTTACTTGTCAGAAAGTTCTAATTTATGGCATGATAGATTAGGACATGTAAACCTCGACACCATTAAGAAATTAGCGAGACAAGATTTAATCCATATGACTAAATTCGACTCAACTAATAGGTGCGAAGTTTGTGTTGAGGCAAAAATGACGAAGTCGCCATTTAATGCAATAGAAAGAAACACAACTCCTCTTGAATTAATTCACACCGATATATGTGATTTAAAACTTGTGCAAACTCGAGGAGGTAAAAAGTACTTCATTACATTTATAGATGATTGCACAAAATTTTGTTATGTCTATCTCTTAAGAAGTAAGGATGAAGCCTTAGTGGCTTTTGAGACTTATAAGAAAGAAGTTGAAAATCAACTCAACTTGAAGATTAAGAAAATTAGAAGCGATAGAGGTGGAGAATATGAAGCACCGTTTGAAGGACTATATTGGGAATCCGGCATAATTTATCAAACAACGGCTCCATATACCCCTCAATCTAACGGAGTTGCTGAACGCAAAAACCGTACTCTCAAGGAGATGATAAACGCGCTTTTGATAAGTTCAGGCTTACCCGACAACATGTGGGGGGGAAGCCATACTCACTTCTAATTATGTTCTTAATAAAATACCCAAGAAAGGTATTGATAAAACACCCTATGAATTGTGGCATAATCGTAGGCCATGTTATAAATACCTTAAGGTGTGGGGGTGTTTGGCCAAGGTTGAAGTACTGGCGAAACAAGTCAAGATTGGTCCAAAGACCATTGACTGTGTTTTCATTGGATATGCCAATAATAGTAGTGCCTATCGTTTTATAGTGCACAAATCGGACATTTCTGATATTCATGTAGGAACTACTATAGAATCAAGGAATGCGGTATTCTTTGAAAACATCTTTCCGGCTAAGGACAGGAAAGATATAGGTTCTAATAAGAGAACATATGAGTCTACAACCAGTCCTTCTCAAATAGAAGATGAAGAACCGAGACGTAGCAAAAGGGCAAGAGTGTAAAAGTCTTTTGGTCCTGATTTTCTATCTTACATGTTAGAAAATGAACCAACCACTGTTAAAGAAGCTTTATCCGGTCCGGATAGTTCATTCTGGAAAGCGGCTATTAACAGTGAAATAGAATTCATAATGCTCAGCAATACTTGGGAATTAGTTGATCTCCCTCCAGGTTGCAAACCATTAGGTTGCAAATGGATTCTTAAAAGAAAGTATAAGGCGGATGGATCAATCGATAAGTACAAAGCTAGGCTAGTTGCCAAAGGCTTTAGACAGAAAGAGGGATATGATTTCTTCGATACATACTCCCCTGTCACAAGGATCACATATATTCGTGTTCTCATAGCTATTGCAGCAGTGCATAATCTTGAGATACACCAAATGGATGCGAAGACTGCTTTCCTAAATGGAGAACTTGATGAAGAGATTTACATGGAACAACCTGAAGGGTTCGCAGTTCCTGGTAAAGAAAGAAAGGTGTGTAAACTTGTAAAGTCCTTGTATGGACTAAAACAAGCACCTAAACAATGGCATGAGAAGTTCGATAGAACCATGTTATCGAATGGATTCAAGATTAACGAATGTGACAAATGTGTCTACATTAAAGGAACATCTGAATCATTCGTTATCGTTTGTCTTTATGTAGACGATATGCTCATAATGGGAAGTAGTCATGATTTAATCATGAATACCAAAGGCATGTTTAAGAAGAACTTTGACATGAAAGATATGGAATTAGCTGATGTAATATTAGGGATAAAGATCTCTAGAACATCTGAAGGATTAGTTCTTTCACAATCCCATTACCTAGAGAATGTTCTTCGAAAATTCAATGTCTTTGATGACCCTCCGGCTAAGACACCGGTAGACTTGGCTCTACATTTAGCCAAGAACAAAGGGGAACCAGTTTCTCAACTGGAATATGCAAGAATAATTGGTAGTCTGATGTACTTAACGAATTGTACACGTCCAGACATTGCATATTCAGTGAGCAAACTAAGTAGGTTCACAAGTAATCCTAGTCTTGATCATTGGAAAGCACCGATGAGTACTAAGATATTTAAAGTATACATTAAACCATGGGATACTTTACAAGAAATATCCAGCAGTATTAGAAGGATACTGTGATGCCAATTGAATATCGGACACGAAAGACTCTAAATCCACGAGTGGATATGTATTCACAATATGTGGAGGAGCAGTGTCATGGAAATCCTCCAAACAGACATGTATAGCCAGATCCACGATGGAGTCTGAGTTTATCGCTTTAGATAAAGCTGGGGAAGAAGCAGAATGGCTTAAGAACTTCCTGGAGGATATTCCTTGTTGGAGCAAACCTGTGCCTGCTGTACTAATACATTGTGATAGTCAATCAGCAATTGGAAGGGCACAGAATAGTATGTACAATGGTAAGTCTAGACATATTCGTCGTAGACACAATACCATTAGACAGTTGATCAAGAATGGCGTTATCACTATTGATTATGTAAAGTCATGTGATAACTTAGCGGATCCGTTTACCAAAGGTATAAATCGAGATCAACTGTATAAACTGTTAAGGGGAATGGGTTTAAAACCCACAACAAAAGGACTTATAGCGGACACTCAACCTTGAGAAATGGAGATCCCATGCCCTTGGTTCAATGAGACAACCAAGTTATAAGTTCTAGTAGAGTTACTTGGAAACAACAACTCGGTTTATTAACCTGGAGATGTTGAATACTCATTCCCAGAACATCCAAGTACAAGCACGTGCAGCAGTGGCAAGGATAAGTTGAGAAAACTTTTAATGATTTCTATACCTACGGGTGGAGTAGTGCATGATACTCCTTATAGTGAGAATCACCTATATAAGCGAGAGATAATTAGGTCGCCTCTAAATAAACGCTTATGAATGAGATACGGTCCAGGGTCGAAATGGACAAAACGTGAGAACAACAATTGTTAGAGCTATTATTATGTGAGTATTATTGTCTTGATATACATCCGACAGTCACTGGTTCAAAGCGACTCGCTACCAAATGGCTAGTATATCCGATAATATTTCACTAGGGAAGATTCAAGGCCACAAGCTATCTATCCCGATGTAATAATAGTTCGCCGGAACTTTGGACGAAATTGCATTCATGCATTAATTGTCATTCATGTGGGGAATTGTTGGAAATGGGTAACGGAAAGTTAAGTTTAACTTAACGTTGACCTAGGTTTCTAACGAAAGTTCGTTATTTGTTAACGAAATTTGTTACAAATGGTAATATACATTTGTTGTAGATTATATAACTCATTTGTTGTCTCAAAAACCATTTCCGGGTGAATGAGAAATTAATGACAAAGTTTTGTAACTTAACGAGAGTTATTAAAGGGTGTTTAATATGGTTTGATGTGCTCGGCCGAGCAGAGTCCTTGACTCGGCCGAGCAGAGCATAGCAGATTGACCAAGTTTCTGGACAAGCTTGCTCGGCCGAGGCATATGCCTTGCTCGGCCGAGCAGTGTGCGAGTTACTTGACTCGGCCGTGCAGCTTGGTGCTCGGCCGAGTGAGTCACTTGACTCGGCCGAGCAGATCCTGAACAGTCGCAACTTCAAACAGAAAAGTTGTGTCCTTTCGTGGGAAAAGACACAAACCCCTTAACTCTCTTTATAAGATTCCCCTCCGAATTTCAATTCATTCATACAGTATTTTGAGCCTTCCTACCCTCTAGTTATATAGATAAACTTATCCAAATCATTGGCATATTGTTGCATCAAATCCTTCAAGTCCAAAGTTGCAAACATTGTGTTGTTCGCTAGAGTATTTGATTTGGAGTGCTCCTATCATATACTTAAAAGTCGTTTCATCTTACTAGAAGATTGCCATCGAAACCGTAAGCACCTGTGCGGGGCAATAACTTCTTACTGAGATTGTATTTAATACAAGACTCGACTTAGTCTCGTTAGTTTTCAATCTCCGTTATTTTACACGTCAGTTTTTCTGTTAAGTCTTAAAGAAGCCTACCAAAAGTCCAACATATACGTGACTTGTCACTTTCATAGATCATATTGTTAAGAAAGGCCATTCTAAGGGACAAATTGTTCATCGACTTTGCCTTTGGTATGTGTCGATAATAGTGTCTTTGTGCAGTTGCAAACAGGGCCGGTCCTGTGGTAAATGGGGCCCTAGGCCAAAAATTTGGTGAGGGCTCTCATTTTTTTTTATCCCCAATGGTAAATGATCAATAGCATTGAAAATGATAATTGTAAATAATTTATTTTAATTAATTATAAGTAATTTAAAAAAATATTGCAATAAATTTTTAATGATAATTACAAAATAGTCTTACAATTATAAAAATAATTGCAAATTATATTTAAATAAAAACAATTCAAGAAAGCCTAATTGTGAAACAAAGGTCAAACTATTAGAAGAATAGAGACAAAATGTAAAATGGGGAAGATAGATAGGTAGCAGGAATAGAACCATGGTGGCTGAGGTGAAAACTATACAGTTGAGACAATGACCACTTGGACAGTATAGTACAATTGCTCTAGAATGTGGCCCTAATTATTAGTATATATTTGGAGGCCCTAGGCAATGGCCTCATTTGCCTTGCCTTAGGGCCGAGCCTGGTTGCAAAAAATAGTACTAGGAACAACAACAATAACTTATTATTAAGCATATCCATATAGCTCTAAAGAATTTCAACAAGTTTTTTCTTTAGAGCCAAAGGCAAGCTAGTCATATCTATCTGTGCAAAGGAAAAAGTGAAACAAAAATATAACACTCAATTTGTTCATATAAGGTTGTAAAAATAATATAGACAAAATGAGGTTATGATTACTTATATTTGAAAATGACAATATCTGGTCCTACTCATACCTATCATTCATATTTATGGGCATCAAGCAATTGGTACAAGATAATTAAAACAAAAAATCAAAAAATCTCAACACAATAAAGATAATTAAAACAAAAAAATCTCAACTCAGTAAAGGTCAAAAAGAAACAAATATGAATAGTTTCTAGTTTTTATTTATTCCAACACAATCATCAAATGAATTTGATCTATCAATATAACTAAAACAACAATTATTTGCCATTAATGGTCAAACTTTAGATCCAAGAAAGTCTAAGGGAATAATAGTAATATTGTCTTCATCTCAAAATAATGAATATCCAAATTTAATCTTAATTATTTAATCAATAAGAAAATTAGATATTCATTATGGGACGAAGAAAGTAGCACTACAAAAAGAATTATGAAATATTTTATTTCCAATTGAAGGAAAACATAGACTTGAAATTTCATTCACATAATTGACCAACAAAAATTGGTTGATGCATAATCAACCCAATATAAACAAGTAAACTAAAAAAAAAAAAAAACCCTCCATCAATTGCTAATATTCATAAACGCACAACACAGTAGCTTAGGTAACTAAAAAAAAAAAAAAAAAAAACTCCATCAATTGCTGATATTCACAAACGCATAACACAATAGCATAGGTAAGTAAAGAAATCTATATAATATATTAAAAGGCAAATATTTAGAGCCCTCACATTAAGTCATATCACAATTATGACATGACATTATGTAATTCTCTCATTGATCTTAGTTTCAAAGATTTTTCATTTAATAAATTGATTTTTCATTTAATAAAATGTTAATGTTTATAAGGTAAATATTTATACAGTAAATTATCCCGATTTAAGCTCAATCAACATTTAAATTTTGAATCAAATTTTGAATTTTCAGAAAACGCGAAGGCAATTAGTAAATAAGGAAATGTAACTCTTCAAAACTGGATCGATTAATATTTTATTCAAATACACATTTTTTGTTTTTAATTTTTTTATTTATAATTCATTTTGAGACAGAAGAAGTAGTACTATAATTGTGATCCATATACATACAAATTTATTTTATAAATTGAAATCTTTGGTATATAAATTAGAAATAGTTACAATAATATTCTAATAAATGAATATTTTTTTATTTTAAGCAAAATAAAAATTGATCAATTATTTTTATTTTGGGTCGAAAGAAATATTAATGTAATGATCTATATAAATGCAAGAGTCTTATAAATAGGAATTTAAAAATATAATCAAAGAGTAATGGTTCAAAAATAAATATTATTTTTTAAAAATAATTTATTTATAATTCTTTTTTAGATGAAAGAATTAGTACTATAATGATCCATCTATCTATATAATATATTAAAAGGCAAACATTTAGAGCCCTCACGTTAAGCCATGTCACTATTGTGACATGACATTATGTAATTCTCCCATTGGTCTTAGTTTCAAAGATTATTCATTTAATAAGTTGATTTCTCATTTAATAAAAGGTTAATGTTTATAAGGTAAATATTTACTATACAGTAAATTATCCCGATTTAAGCTCAATAAATATTTTAATTTTGAAATCAAATTTTGAATTTGCAAAAAACGGGAAAGCAATTAGTAAATAAGGAAATGCAACTCTTTAAAACTGGATCGATTAATATTTTATTCAAATGCACATTTTTATTTTTAATTTTTTTTTATAATTCATTTTGAGACAGAAGAAGTAGTACTATAATTATGATCCATATACATACAAATTTATTTTATAAATTGAAATCTTTGGTATATAAATTAGAAATAGTTATAATAATATAGTCTAATAAATGATTTTTTTTTTATTTTAAGCAAAATATAAATTGATCAATTATTTTTAATTTGGGGCGAAAGAAATATTAATGTAATGATCTATATACATGCAAGAGTGTTATAAATAGGAATTAAAAAATATAATCAAAGAGTAACGCTCCAAAAATAAATATTATTTATTTTAGATAATTTATTTATAATTCTTTTTGAAATGAAAGAAGTAGTACTATAATGATCCTTCTATATAATATATTCAAAGAAAAACATTTAGAACCCTCACATTAAGCCATGTCACTATTACGACATGACATTATGTAATTCTTCCATTGGTCTTAGTTTCAAAGATTTTTCATTTAATAAATTGATTTTTCATTTAATAAAAGGTTAATGTTTATAAGGTAAATATTTATACAGTAAATTATACCGATTTAAGCTCATTCAATATTTGAATTTTGAAATCAAATTTTGAATTTTCAGAAAACGGGAAAGCAATTAGTAAATAAGGAAATGTAACTCTTCAAAACTGGACCGATTAATATTTTATTCAAATACACATTTTTTATTTTTAAATTTTTTATTTATAATTCATTTTAACACAGAAAAAGTAGTACTATAATTATGATCCATATACATACAAATTTATTTTATAAATTGAAATATTTGGTATATAAATTAGAAATAGTTACAATAATATAGTCTAATAAATGAATACTTTTTTTTATTTTAAGCAAAATAAAAATCGATCAATTATTTCGGGACGAAAGAAATAATAATGTAATGATCTATAAACATGCAAGAGTCTTATAAATAGGAATTTAAAAATATAATCAAAGAGTAACGGTCCAAAAATAAATATTATTTTTTTTAAATAATTTATTTATAATTCTTTTTGAGATGAAAGAAGTAGTACTATAATAATCCATCTATCTATATAATATATTAAAAGGCAAATATTTAGAGCCCTCACATTAAGTCATGTCACTATTATGACATGACATTATGAAATTCTCCCATTGACCTTAGTTTCAAAGATTTTTCATTTAATAAATTAATTTTTCATTTAATAAAAGGTTAATGTTTATATGGTAAATATTTATACAGTAGATTATCCCGATTTAAGCTCAATCAACATTTGAATTTTGAAATCAAATTTAGAATTTTCAGAAAACGGAAAAGCAATTAGTAAATAAGGAAATGTAACTCTTCAAAACTGGATCGATTAATATTTTATTCAAATGCACATTTTTTGTTTTTAATTTTTTTATTTATAATTAATTTTGAGACAGAAGAAGTAGTACTATAATTATGATTCATATACATACAAATTTATTTTATAAATTGAAATTTTTGGTATATAAATTAGAAATAGTTACAATAATATAGTCTAATAAATGAATACTTTTTTTTATTTTAAGCAAAATAAAAATTGATCAAATATTTTTATTTTGGGACAAAAAAATATTAATGTAATGATCTATATACATCCAAGATTCTTATAAATAGGAATTTAAAAATATAATCAAAGGGTAACGGTCCAAAAATAAATATTATTATTTTTAAAATACATTATTTATAATTCTTCTTGAGATGAAAGAAGTAGTACTATAATGATCTATCTATATAATATATTAAAAGGCAAATATTTAGAGCCCTCACATTAAGTCACGTCACTATTATGACAAGGCATTATGTAATTCTCCCATTGGTCTTAGTTTCAAAGATTTTTCATTTAATAAATTGATTTTTAATTTAGTAAAAGGTTAATTTTTATAAGGCAAATATTTATACAGTAAATTATCCCTATTTAAGCTCAATCAACTTTTGAATTTTCAAAAAACAGGAAAACAATTAGTAAATAAGGAAATGTAATTTCAAAACTGGATCGATTAATATTTTATTCAAATGCACATTTTTTGTTTTTAAAATTTTTATTTATAATTCATTTTGAGATAGAAGAAGTAGTACTATAATTATGATCCATATACATACAAATTTATTTTATAAATTGAAATCTTTGGTATATAAATTAGAAATAGTTACAACAATATAGTCTAATAAATGAATACATTTTTTTAAGCAAAATAAAAATTTATCAATTATTTTTATTTTGGGATGAATGAAATATTAATGTAATGATCTATATTCATGCAAGAGTCTTATAAATATGAATTTAAAAATATAATCAAAGAGTAACAGTTCAAAAATAAATATTTTTTTAAAAAATAATTTATTTATAATTCTTTTTGAGATGAAAGAAGTAGTACTATAATGATCCATTCGTATAATATATAAAAAGACAAATATTTAGAACCCTCACATTAAGTCATGTCACTATTATGGCATGTCATTATGTAATTCTCCCATTGATCTTAGTTTCAAATATTTTTCATTTAATAAATTGATTTTTCATTTAATAAAAGGTTAATGTTTATAAGGTAAATATTTATACAGTAAATTATCCCGATTTAACCTCAATCAACATTTGAATTTTGAAATCAAATTTTGAATTTTCAGAAAACGGAAAAGCAATTAGTAAATAAGGAAATGTAACTCTTCAAAACAGGATCGATTAATATTTTATTCAAATGCACATTTTTTGTTTTTAAAATTTTATTTATAATTCATTTTTCCCAAGATGACATTATCGTAGGTAGAGTGAGGGGGACGGTTAAAAAATATTTTCTTTGGTATTTTGTTATTTCGTTTGGTACTTTGGAATTTGTGATTAATAATCTGATTAAAGCTATCAAGTTTATTTGTTTTCATTCCAATGTTGCATATGGATGTCATGACTTATTTATTTTCATAATCTTTCCTAATCATAAAATGACCCACAAGAAAAATTATAACATTTTGCTTGATGACTAAAGCTTTGATAACTATATTCAAGGAAGCAGCTAATATTTTGTTTTGATAAATGGTTGTAAAGTGGTTGAAACTTGAAATGTTAGTATTAATTTGACACATTTATGAACTATGGGTATACATAATTCAGATTTATAATAATCACAACTTGAGTATTATCTGAAATGCTTCATAAGGTCCTGAGTCGTGCTTCCTTGATGTATCTTGATTGTGCATTCAGAAATTTTTATATCTTCTCCATCTCTTAAAAAATCGGTGAGCAAGTGTACAAACATTTTTTTTAATAGAAATAGATATATGTGATCAGAATATGTTTGGCCATCCCATCACATATATGCTAAATGGAGTTATTCTGAATGTAGTAAAGTAATTTTCTATGTGTACAGGATACTCACTTCGTCCCAAAATTATCGTGTCAATATTTTTATTGTTGGATATAAACCTAACATATTATTTTCGTTTAGGCCCTGTCTTGTCGAGCGTTTTTGTTAAAACGAAGATAAAAAAACTCAGATTTTTTTATTAAGCGTGTTAGTCAAGAGTTTTAGACAGTTGAATTTTAAAAAGTTGGGGACATTTTGGCCGCTCAAAATTTTAGCGTCCAGAAATAAGCTCCGTTTTAAAAACTCTCCGTTTATAAAACTGTGTACCAGACGAGCCCTTATTAAATGAAATTACAGATTATGGCAACAAGTAATAATAAGCCTAACTATGCCCATTGAATTTCGACGGATTACTCACTAGTAATCTTAAATATGAAGATTTTTGGAAAAAAAGTATTAATTTTTTTTTTTATAATAGATTGAATCTAACCTCTTTCTGTACTCTTTATAAAGGATTCTAACTTCGTGCCTTTCATTCATTCATCATTCTGAATATATACAACTCATTTCCTATAATTTAGGAAGTGATTGATATCCCTACTCTATATACAATATTTTCATATCACTATAATAATATACTAGATATATACAATAACACATATGATTATTTACATATATTTTATCATACCCCCGCAGTCAAAACAGGAGGAGGTCGGATGCTTAGACTGTTTCAAAAATCATCAAAAAGTACGCGCGGAAGCCCCTTCGTGAAAATATCAGCTATTTGTTACCGGGACGGAACATGAAGCACACATACATGACCTTTTTCTACCTTTTCACGAACAAACAATATATCCAACTCTATATGCTTTGTCCGTTGGTGTTGAACAGGATTACTGGATAAGTAAATTGCACTAACATTATCACAGTACACCAAGGTAGCCTTCGAACACAAAATATGAAGCTCAAGAAGTAAATTTCGAATCCAACAGGACTCAGCCACAACATTAGCAACTCCTCTATGTTCCGCCTCTGTATTGGATCGCAACAACGTAGGTTGCCGTTTAGAGGACCAAGAAATTAAATTATCACCCAAATACACACAATATCCAGATGTGGACCGGCAGGTAGTAGGACAGCCTGCCCAATCTGCGTCTGTGTAAGCAATGAGGGAAGAGCATGAAGATTTGGACAAATGAAGACCTAGATCTATCGTCCCTCGAATATAACGCAGAATCCGTATAAGAGCAGCCATATGTTCAACCCGTGGATCATGCATGTGGAGGCAAATCAGTTGAACGGCATAACTGATATCCGGCCGAGTAAACGTCAAATATTGAAGTGCCCCAGCAAGACTGCGATAGTAGGTCGGATTCTCATATGCAACACCTGAAGTGCCCAACTTCGCCTTAGTGTCGACAGGAGTATGTGACGACTTACAAGACGTCATGCCAGCCCGTTTCAAAATTTCATCGGCATATTTCTTTTGGCATAAAAATAAACCCCCATCATAGTGTGTCACAGCAATGCCAAGAAAATAATGCAATCGACCCAGATCCTTCATTGCAAATTCCGAAGCCAAAGAAGATATAATTTGTTTTCGAAGTTAGTCAGATGACGAAACTAGGATTATGTCATCAGAATATAAAAGAAGAAAAGCAGTATGAGGCCCTTGCTTGTACACAAACAGAGAATGATCGGATCAGCTGTGACGGAAGCCCATAGTGAATATAAAATCAGCAAATCTCTTGTACCAAGCATGCGGTGCCTGTTTAAGGCCATATAATGATTTTCTGAGTAAGCATACATGGTCCGGATAATTTCGATCACGAAACCCCATGGGTTGGGGCATAAATACTGTTTCTTGCAAGTCACCATGAAATAACGCATTTTTGACATCCAACTGATGAATAGACCATGATTTTGCCAGAGTAATGCTAAGAACAGTTCGTATAGTGGCCAGTTTAACAACCGGGCTAAAAGTTTCTGCACAGTCAACTCCTATCTATTGTGACCTGCCATCACCTACAAGACGGACCTTATACCTCTCAAAAGATCCATCAGAATTCTTTTTGTGAGAAAAAATCCACATACAACGGATAATATTCACATTAGTGGGACGGGGTACAAGTTCCCAAGTCTTATTTTTAATTAGAGCATTAAATTCATCTACCATGACTGCTTTCCAATTGGTGTCAGACAATGCATATTTTGAGCTGGTATATGTGGTATGGAAGTTTATAGTCCTATGACCTTGGAGCGCCGTTGGCTTGAACTGAATTTGGCTTAGGGGAAAATCACGTCGAAACTCTGCACTGGAGGGCGGCCGCACCAAGGCCGAGGGCGGGCGCGCTGGTTGGCAGAGAACTCGACGTTAATCTGTTTAAGTCGTGCGCGGTCGTGCTAAGTCCGACCACGGTCGCGCTCGTGACGGGTTTGTGATTTTCCTGGGCCGAATTTGAGCAGTTTTTAAGTCTTATTAAGACTCTAAAACCCTAATTTGCCATATGTATAAATAGAATACCTCCTCCATCCGGGTTGACTATGAATTTAACAAGAGAAAAACTTAATTCTCTAGTTTCTTTCATTGTTCAATTACTCCGGGTTCATTAGAGATCTGTTCGTGAGATTGAGCGGCGAGATAGGACCGCCGGTGATTACCTACTGTGTGCTCATCTTTCTTGGTACGTAATCCGTGATCGTTTTATCCTCGGAGAAATTTGCACATGCACGAGTTGCACCAATTGGGGGCAATATTTTCTCTTAGGACAGTCTTCCTAAGGCGACTCGATCAAATCACGATAAGTTTTCTAATCGTTTGTTTTCTTGTTTCTGTTTGTTTTCCTGATCCCGTTTTCCTTGCGATCGTTTTGCTATTGGCTTGTTGATTGGTACGCTCTTGACTTGATTAATAAAATCCCCTATTGTTGATTAAATTCTTGTTTAATACGTAGTGCTTTGTTAATTGAATTTCCAACGATCTAAGAAAATAGTTTATTGAATCATGTCTGCTTGGTACCTCTAGTTCTCCCTTTAAGTCCTTAGTTGACACCTCGGATCTTAGGAGAAGTTCGCTGGAAAGAACTTCAAGCGTTGGTGCGAGCATGAAGATGGTCGTCAATTAAGGGCATGTATGCAGTATCTTTGTCATCTAAATGTCCCGCTCTAAAAGCCGATGATATCGCTAGTGTGGGCTCTTTGTTAAACAGTGGAAGGAGCGGGACGATGTTGTTCGAGGATGCATTACGTCGGCCTTGTCGAATGCACTCTTTGATGTCTATTGCTCTGCTCCTCTCATTTCTTTGCGTCCTTTGTGGGAGTCGCTTTCCACAAAGTACAACACCGATGACTCCGGTGTGAAAAAGTACCAAGTGGGTAAGTTCTGAATTATCGCGTGAGTGAGGGAAAGTCGGTTCCGACCAAGTGCACGAACTTCAAATCATTTTGCAATCGCTCGAGGATGCGACATGGGACTTTCTGATAAGTTATTTGTCATGGCTATTATTGAGAAGTTTCCTCGATCTTGGGGGAATTCGGTATGACCCTCGAAGCATCGTACATGAAGCTTGACACTCAATGGTGATGAATGCAATGCGATTCGGGAGGTGCATAATGGTAACCAACCGAGCGTACTGTGGAGGCTGCTGCTAATATGGTGACTGGTAAAAGCAAGTTTAAAGGAAAAGCTGTGAAAACTTACTCTAAGGATAAAGAAAACCATGATAAGATTAAAGTGAAGAAAAATAACTTTAAGAAGCCAAAAGCAAAACTGAATTGCTGGAATTGTGGAGAAGGTGGACACTTTTCTAGGGACTGCCCGTCCAAGAAAGGAAAAGGACCACATGGCTCTACCGATGACCATCTATTTGTCAACATGGTGTTGGGTCAGAAGGATTATGATGATCGACTACTGACGCACTTTGGAGTTGGCGCTCTAACCTGCAAGGTTACAAAGTATGTAACCTCTTATCCTGAAATCTTTACTATCTATGAACCCAACGAGTGGCTAGTTGACACTAGGGCAAATGTGCACGTTTGTGCTGATAAATTGCTATTTGTGTCTTACCAGCCTGAACGTGGTAGATCAGTGACGATGGGGAACTCTAGTGCTGCAAAGGTGCTTGGGACTGGACGCGTAGACCTGAGGTTTCCTAATGGGCGCATTCTTACCTTGCATAGAGTGTATCACGTTCCTGATATTCGTCGTAACATTATTAGTGGTTCTAGTTTAGTTAGGGAAGGATTTGAAATTTCTTTTAAATGTAATAAGGTCATAATTTTGGATTTCGGTAGTTTTGTGGGGAAAGGTTATTCCTCGGATGGTTTATTTAAAATTAGAGTTGAAGGCGATGTTTGTTCGCACAATAATTTTAGTTCTATTGATTATCTGTTTCTTATTCCATTGAATCTTCAAATGTTTGGCATGGCCGTTTAGGACATATTAATTATGATTATGTGAAAAGAATGATGAATTTAGATATTATTCCTAAACATGCTATTGATAAAAATTCTAAGTGTCATGTATGTGTTGAAGCTAAATCTACAAAAGGTCCGTTTAAATCGGTTGTGAGAAATTCTGAAATTCTAGATTTAGTTCATACTGATATTTGTGAATTTAATGGCTTGTTGACCAAAGACAAAAAGAAATACTTTCTCACCTTTATTGATGACGCTAGTAGATACTGTTATGTGTTCTTGCTTAATTCTAAGGATGAAGCATTAGATAAATTCATTATATTTAAGAATGAAGCAGAAACACAAACTGGCAAGAAACTTAAGCGGTTAAGGTCTGATAGAGGAGGTGAATATGAGTCTAACACATTCATGTATTATTGCCAAGAAAACGGAATTGTACATGAAGAGACTCCTCCCTACACCCCTCAATCTAATGGTGTTGCTGAACGTAAGAATAGAACCTTTACTGATGATTAACAGTTTACTCATAAGTTCTGGACTGCCCAAATATATGTGGGGAGAGGCTTTGAATACGGCTTGCCATATTCTGAATAGAGTTCCCCCTAAGCATAGAACGGAGAGTCCGTTTGAACTTTGGAGAGGTCGACAGGCAAGTCTGAAACACTTAAAAGTGTGGGGGTGCCTTGCAAAGGTACTTGTACCCGCACATAAAAGGAAAAAGCTTGGACCTAAAACTGTGGATGCTATCTTTATAGGTTATTCTGAAACAAGTTATGCATTGAGATTTCTTATTATAAAATCTGAAATTTCGGGCATAGATGTGAACTCTATAGTTGAGTTACGTGATGCAACATTTTTTGAGGATGTGTTTCCTATGAAAGACGAACTTCCTAAAGAATCTAACCCAACCACTAATTCCATTCCTGCTCATGTAGAGGAGCTGATTAATGTGGGGGTTGATTCTAGTGCAACTCATTCTGACGATGAGATTGAACCAAGAAGGAGCAAACGGGCAAGGACCACCAAGGACTATGGAAGTGATTTCATCACTTACAATGTCGAGGGTGATCCTTTAACCTTCAAAGCTGCTATGGCCACTACTGATGCCAAGCAGTGGAAGGATGTTGTTAAGAGTGAGATGGATTCTATTGTCTCTAATGGGACATGGGAATTGGTCGATCTCCCTCCTGGTTGTAGCACGATAGGATGTAAGTGGGTCTTCAAAAGGAAACTGAAACCGGATGGAACCGTTGACAAGTTTAAGGCTAGGTTAGTGGCTAAGGGATTCAAGCAAATGGAGGGAATAGACTATTTCGATACCTATTCGCCAGTTGCTAGAATGAATACAATCCGAATGCTTATAGCATTGGCCTCTGTATATGATCTTCCTATCCATCAGATGGATGTTAAGACCGCTTTCTTGCATGGCGATCTAGAGGAAGAAATTTATATGGATCAACCTGAAGGTTTTGAGGCCTCTGGCAATGAGAGAAAGGTTTGTAAACTTGTTAAGTCCTTATATGGACTCAAACAAGCCCCTAAGCAGTGGCATGAGAAATTTGATAAAATTGTCTCATCATTTGGCTTCGTCACTAATGAGTTTGATAAGTGTGTTTTTAGCAAAGATATTGGTGAAAGCAGTATTGTCTTTTATGTCTGTATGTCGATGATATCCTGTTGTTTGGAACAGATATGAGGATAATTAATACTACTAAGGAATTCTTGAAAAGTAAGTTTGAGATGAAGGATATGGGAGTAGCTAGTGTGATTCTTGGCCTTAAGTTGACTCGTTCAACTAGTGGCATAACCATATCGCAATCTCATTATACCGAAAGTGTAATTGAGAAATTTGGTTATAAGAATTGCAAAGTAGCAAAGACTCCATATGATCCTTCAGCTGCACTTACTAAGAATGAAAGTGGAGTACCGATGGCCCAGTTGAGATATTCTCAAATCATTGGAAGTTTGATGTATCTTGCCAATTGTACTAGACCAGATATATCCTACTCGGTTACTAGGTTGGCTAGATATACTCAATGTCCAAACAAAGCACATTGGGAAGCTCTTGATAGAGTTCTTAAGTACTTGAAGGGAACAATTTCCCTTGGGCTGCATTACAGAAGATATCCTTCTGTTCTTGAAGGATATAGTGATGCAAGCTGGATTGCCTTTAACTCTGGGAGTTATGGGCATGCAGGTATGTTTTCACCTTAGGCGGAGCTGCAGTCGCCTGGAGGTCGACCAAACAAACTCTGTTGTCTCGGTCTACTTTCGAGGCCGAATTAGTTGCCCTTGACACCACTGGATTGGAAGCTGAATGGCTTCGAGGACTTATGTCTGAGTTGCCCATGGTCAGTAAGCCCATGCACTGTTATCTCTGTACCTTGTGACAACACCTGCCACAATTGAGAAACCGAAAGTGTCAAGTACAATCTGTTGTAAAACCGGGAGACACATCCAAATTAGATTAAAATCTATAAGGGATCTTGTGTCTCGGAAGGTGATAAATTTGTTGATTATGTTGGTACCAAGGATAACACGGTGATCCTTTAACCAAAGGGCTAGAATTTGCTCTAGTTCAAAAATCTAGGTTGGGGATGGGTCGAACCTGTCGATTCATACGCGTAGCAACCCAATCAACCTGAGTGGAGATCCCACAAAGGAGATTCAATGTGGTAATAACAAGCTGTGGGGTGAGTCGGAGCACCTAAAGTTAGATTGACATGTTACATGTCTGAGTCTATCCCCTGAATAGCCTAGAGGTGCTTGTGGCTGCTAATAAAGTAAAAGTTTGGAACTTTGAATGGGATCAAGTCTTTTAGACAAGATGTTAGCAGTACATCTTATGAGATGCCCAGCTAAGTGAGTGTTATTGTTGGTCGCAATTAGAGGAATTCGGGTTATTCCTTGAAAGCACTCATGATAGAGGATCGGGACGTATGGCTTATAAGCGTCAAGTGTTCGATAGAGGGCCTATCATATCTTTTGTCGTGTTTGTACCAGCAAAGGCCTCTACATCTAAAGGCTTCAGATTCAAGACACCCGTTCATCTGATCCTGTGGAGGTTTGCGTTGGATAACATACGTAGTGGTTCAAGCCGGAAGGTACCATTACTGAAAGCATTACAATGGACAATCTGTACATGTCATAATTCTATGAACTTGTGGGGGACTGTTGGAATATTTGATATATGTGGTATGGAAGTTCATAGTCCTATGACCTTGGAGCGTCGTTGGCTTGAACTGAATTTGGCTTAGGGGAAAATCACGTCGAAACTCTGCACTGGAGGGCGGCCGCACCAAGGCCGAGGGCGGGCGCGCTGGTTGACAGAGAACTCGACGTTAATCTGTTTAAGTCGTGCGCGGCTGCGCTAAGTCCGACCGCGGTCGTGCTCATGACGGGTTTGTGATTTTCCTTGGCCGAATTTGGGCAGTATTTAAGTCTTATTAAGACTCTAAAACCCTAATTTGCCATATGTATAAATAGAATACCTCCTCCATTCGGGTTGACTATGAATTTAACAAGAGAAAAACTTAATTCTCTAGTTTCTTTAATTGTTCAATTACTCCGGGTTCATTAGAGATCTGTTCGTGAGATTCAAGGCGACTGAGATAGGACCGCCGGTGATTACCTACCTGTGTGCTCATCTTTCTTGGTACTGTGAATGTGGTGCCCAAATTTTGTGTTGGATTCACGCGAGTTTGAAGACATCCGAGTTATTTGAAAAACGGAGTCGCCACGCCATTTTGATTACCTCAAAACTTTGAAAAAAAGGTTTTATGGGTTCGGAGGTTAAGTTACCCCTTGGGAAGAACGTTTGGCGTTCACCCAAAGTGCCTTGCCGGAGCAAGTCTCCCAAGATTTCAGTAATCGTGCTTGCTTGCGTGCTTTCTTGTGTGCATGTGTTTGAAAATAAGGGGGGGGGGAATGTCCCAAGTTGTCTTCCGAACGTACAAACCATTTATTGGTTGTCGCTCGGGATTCCTTGGAATTTTATGTATTTGGGATTATGATCCCGTCCTCATCTTATGACTTGTGATCATCGCATTTTAACCTCGGGACCCTCGGGACTTGCGTGATCGAGAGAATGACTCTCTTTTGGTCAAAGATGAGGTTCTTTAGAAAAGGAGGGTCCTTAGCCCATCAATCCTACGCTTTAAGACGGTCGAGCTCGTATAGAGGCTTCATACTCTTTCTTAAGCGATAATCGGAGATATAGGGTTCAAGGTGTCCCTTTCTAAAGAAATCGTGAACCTTTAATGGAAGGAACGATGTAAAGATAGGATCTTTTTACACGGTCCGTTCCAAGGTTGGGGAAAGGGAAATGCATGATGAAAAATGACTCTTTAATGAAAAGATGACATTTTGGTTTTAGCAAATGATCCTTTTTGATTGGAAGAAATGATCTTTATGCAAGTGATGCGTAAAGATAGGATTTTTATGCAAATGATACATTGAAAAAGGGGTTTTGATGCAAAGGATGCATTTTTATGGAAAAGATTTGATCTTTATATGTAAATGATGCGTAAAGATAACATTTTTATTGGAAAATAGGGGTTTTAGGTGCAAAGGATGCACCTTTATGAAAAAGACTACATTTTTATGACAAATGAGGTCTTAATGCATGCAAAGGAAGGGAATGATAAAGAAATGATCTTTAATCTACCAAGTCCCAAGCAAGATAAAAGCAATATAAGAATGCATTGAGCAAGTATAGAGCAATTAGGATGCAAGGTTAGGGTGTGCGAGGTTACAATCGTTTCCTTCGCTTCTTCGGACGGAGCTAGGAGGAGAGGTTCGTCTTGGGTCTTCAAGGAGGAGGGAGATGGCTTCTTGAGCTTCTTCTTCGCCTTCTTGATCCTTGAGGGTGTTCTTCACGTACGATTGTGTTTGTGAGTGTATTGTATCTCTATTGTGTGTCTTGTTGTTGTTGTTGAAATGGGTAGAGAAGGCCTCTATTTATAGGTAATCTGGATAAGGCTAATGAAGCCGTGCGGCTGCGAGTCCTTTGCAAATGAGGCCGTGCGGAGCTTATCTGAATGACTCGGCATTCTAGAACCATGCAAGGTGGCAAATTCTAGAACCCTCCTTCCTAATTAAGAAAAACGTGTTTCTTAATTAGGAAGGATCCCTCTTCACCCTTATTTAATAAAAAACAGTTCCGGAATGTTTTTGGAGCAGGAAGGTGCAGGGAATTACCGGGAAAACTTACCGAAATTGTCGGGAAAATTTAGGAAGGCATGAGCGGATTTGGGTACTTACGAAGCCCTCGGCAACGTCACTTGCAAGGCAAGTGGGGTTGTCGATAGAAAAGGATCCGATCTGGCGAATGCGAGACGGATTAGATGGCAAGGACGGTCGAGTGGCTGAACCTTTTGGAAGGCTACCTACGTATCTCGGAGGAATCAAGCCAGGCCGTAGTTCGGAAAAGATCCACAGGGGAATGGGGTGTCATATGTGACGAATTGGCTGAACCTACAGGAGGCTACCTACGTATCCCGGGGGAATCAAGCCAGGTCGTAGTTCGAGCTTTGACTAGATCGAAATGTCATTCCTTCAAATTGGAATAATCAGAGATCGAAAAAGATATAGCGAAATGTCATTCTTCCACCTTGGAATGACGGAGATCGCGAGAGAGATCGAAATGTCATTCTTCCACCTTGGAATGACGGAGATCGAAAGAGATATAGCGAAATGTCATTCTTCCACCTTGGAATGTCGTAGATCGCGAGAGAGATCGAAATGTCATTCTTCCACCTTGGAATGACGTAGATCGAAAGAGATAGAGCGAAATGTCATTCTTCCACCTTGGAATGACGTAGATCGCGAGAGAGATCGAAATGTCATTCTTCCACCTTGGAATGACGTAGATCGAAAGAGATAGAGCGAAATGTCATTCTTCCACCTTGGAATGACGTAGATCGCGAGAGAGATCGAAATGTCATTCTTCCACCTTGGAATGACGGAGATCGAAAGAGATAGAGCGAAATGTCATTCTTCCACCTTGGAATGACGTAGATCGCGAGAGAGATCGAAATGTCATTCTTCCACCTTGGAATGACGGAGATCGAAAGAGATAGAGCGAAATGTCATTCTTCCACCTTGGAATGACGTAGATCGCGAGAGAGATCGAAATGTCATTCTTCCACCTTGGAATGACGGAGATCGAAAGAGATAGAGCGAAATGTCATTCTTCCACCTTGGAATGACGTAGATCGCGAGAGAGATCGAAATGTCATTCTTCCACCTTGGAATGACGGAGATCGAAAGAGATAGAGCGAAATGTCATTCTTCCACCTTGGAATGACGTAGATCGCGAGAGAGATCGAAATGTCATTCTTCCACCTTGGAATGACGGAGATCGAAAGAGATAGAGCGAAATGTCATTCTTCCACCTTGGAATGACGTAGATCGCGAGAGAGATCGAAATGTCATTCTTCCACCTTGGAATGACGTAGATCGAAAGAGATAGAGCGAAATGTCATTCTTCCACCTTGGAATGACGTAGATCGCGAGAGAGATCGAAATGTCATTCTTCCACCTTGGAATGACGGAGATCGAAAGAGATAGAGCGAAATGTCATTCTTCCACCTTGGAATGACGTAGATCGCGAGAGAGATCGAAATGTCATTCTTCCACCTTGGAATGACGGAGATCGAAAGAGATAGAGCGAAATGTCATTCTTCCACCTTGGAATGACGTAGATCGCGAGAGATCGAAATGTCATTCTTCCACCTTGGAATGACGGAGATCGAAAGAGATAGAGCGAAATGTCATTCTTCCACCTTGGAATGACGTAGATCGCGAGAGAGATCGAAATGTCATTCTTCCACCTTGGAATGACGTAGATCGAAAGAGATAGAGCGAAATGTCATTCTTCCACCTTGGAATGACGTAGATCGCGAGAGAGATCGAAATGTCATTCTTCCACCTTGGAATGACGGAGATCGAAAGAGATAGAGCGAAATGTCATTCTTCCACCTTGGAATGACGTAGATCGCGAGAGAGATCGAAATGTCATTCTTCCACCTTGGAATGACGGAGATCGAAAGAGATAGAGCGAAATGTCATTCTTCCACCTTGGAATGACGTAGATCGCGAGAGAGATCGAAATGTCATTCTTCCACCTTGGAATGACGGAGATCGAAAGAGATAGAGCGAAATGTCATTCTTCCACCTTGGAATGACGTAGATCGCGAGAGAGATCGAAATGTCATTCTTCCACCTTGGAATGACGGAGATCGAAAGAGATAGAGCGAAATATCATTCTTCCACCTTGGAATGACGTAGATCGCGAGAGAGATCGAAATGTCATTCTTCCACCTTGGAATGACGTAGATCGAAAGAAAGAGCGAAATGTCATTCTTCCACCTTGGAATGACGGAGATCGCGAGAAAGATCGAAATGTCATTCTTCCACCTTGGAATGACGGAGATCGAAAGAAAGAGCGAAATGTCATTCTTTCACCTTGGAATGACGGAGATCGCGAGAAAGAGCGAAATGTCATTCTTCCACCTTGGAATGACGGAGATCGTGAGAGAGATCGAAATTTTGTAAAGAAGTAAGAAGGACTCGATGATTTTTGTAAAGAAAGTGGGATGTACCCGATAATTTTTTGTAAAAGAAATGGGACGTACCCGAATCATTTGAAAATAGAATTGAAAATGCCAATGGCAAACAAAATGAGCCACAGGGGTAAATTTGTAAAATAGGCTATAGGGCATTACGTCACTATAGGGGTAACTAAAGTTTGTAAAAACTTGAGCGTACTTCTCAATCTCTTTCGAATCAGAGATATGGGTATCTAAAGTTTGGAAAACTTGAGCATACTTCTCAATCTCTTTCGAATCAGAGATATGGGTATCTAAAGTTTGGAAAAACTTGAGCGTACTTCACTATTCGTGATAGAGGTAGCTAAAGTTTGGATTTTGACAATCCGGAAGCGTCGCACAGCGTTATCTCATTATAAAGGGAATAACGGAGGCGCTTTTTTGGGAGAAAATGTTATCATTAGCAATTGGCACGTTACTTGAGCTTAGGGGTGATTTTTTTCTTGGAAACGTGGTAGGGGCTAATGCGGATGTACATATGGAATGTGTTTGAAAATTGTTTAAGACGGGTTTCAAGCGAGGTGGGGTCGTATCCCTTGGGTGCGAGCGAAGCTTGTTATTCTTGAGATGTTGTCAACGTGGACTAGAATTCCTTCTTGGAGTGAGGCTGGGTTTAAACCTCGGGTCTTGATTAAGGTCCTTTTCTTAAACTACGGCGCTTGAAGGCGATGCGACGGGCTTTTATAACCAAAGCGAGATGTTGAAGTGACCAAACCTCTCTTCTAGGGATGGATGTGACTTATCGGAGCCCGGCCCGAGGAAAAACTTTACGCAAAGCCCCATGTCTTACTAAAGCAAGGAAAGATCCTTTCATTTGGCAAAGCCCGGTTTGAATGAACCGAGTAGGCGAAGTGACTTGGCGAAGCCCCGGTCAGTGACCTAGCAAAAATCCCAATCTCGATTGATCTGCGAACGTGATCACGGGGTTAATCGACCAAGACCGAATCCATCTAGGGACCTAGTGAAGAACTCGATGCGAACCCCAAAAATGGCTAAAGAAGCCCCAGGTTAAAGGAATGACTTGGCAAAGACCCAACTTTGAAGAGTTCCAAGGCGGCCTCTAATGCGAATTGTAGCGAAGAGGGAAAACCTATCCTTTTTTCTCTTTTTTTTTTTTTTTTAGTCAATCGACCAACCTTAAGAAGATGTGGACGAAGAGAATTTCAGAAATTTATACATGCAGGGGCATATTTTTCGAAAAGTGGGAATAGATCCCGATTTTTGTGTTATTTTGACGGCCTTATTCAATGTAGGCGCAAAAACTCGCTTTGGGTTTGACTCTTTTGAGAGAGTATAAGCGTAGAAGGGTTTGTAAAAGTGTATGGAAGCCCCTGCTGACAGAAAATCAGTGTTTAGCACTATTTTTCCTACGATGTAGAAAGAGAAGACTTGTCAAGACATCTGAAAACTTGTTTTATTTACAATGATCACAAGATTGCTTAAAACCCTTTATTGATGTTCGGGTTATTCAACCACTAATCTCGATATGAAAAAACATTCTTATTAATCATGAGGAGAAAGTCAACCAATGCCGCGGATCAAGGTTGGCTGGTGTGAAAGAAAAGTTTGTGTATAGGGAGGTCATTGATGAGACCGGGTTTTCTGGAATCTGACTGTGTCTTATGGGAGAGGCCATTTGATGAGACCGGGTTTTCAGGAATTTGGATATGTTTATGACCGGACCATTGCTGGTTGCCTACGTTCCCCTCATTGTGAGGAGCTCAGGTCGCCGTAGTTCGGCTTTGGCCGGACTGTGTTTGGGAAATGGGATTTGTGGTTCCTTTTAGTGAAAAGGCTCGGATGAAAAGATTGGATGGTGAGGCTTGGGCCTCGGGATGATTCCTTGACCAAGTCATTTTTGGACGGCTGCTTCAATTGCTTCCTCTTTCACTTGGGGGAGAAAGGATGAAATGCTTCTGACTTTGCTTCGACCGCCCGATCGACAACTTTCATTCTCTGAGCTTTGATCTTGCCTTTCCGTCAAGCTTTTTTAATGGGCGGTGCTGGGTCCTTGGCCTCTTTTTTTTTTATATGTGCAACCCTGTTTTTTGCCTAGACTGTCCCCTTTTTGGGATTTTCAGCCTAGCTGGGTATTACTAAGATTTTTTTTATATACATGTGCAACCCTGTTTTTTGCCTAGGCGCCCTTTTCGGGATTTTCAAATTTAGCTGGGTATTACTCTTTTTGCACTACACATTTTTTTTATTTTCTAAAGCACCCGAGGACCAAGGCGAGCCCCTGCTTGAACATTCTTGATACCCTTGAGGTTGTTGCCGACACGGGGTCAATCTTTTGAAGCTGAGTGGCCTTTTGCTGTCCCTTGATGATGCCGCCGTTGTTGACTTGGTCAAGGTGATGGGGAGGACATGGTTTGGGAAAGTGTATGGCTTTGATGAAGGCCTTTTGCGGGGTGAGGAAAGTGTATGGCTTGATGGCATTAGTTGACTTTCTCACACCGATTAATCAGAATGTTAATTATTTCGAGAGATTATTTGTTGAGCAATGCAAGTGATCATATAAAATAAAACCATTTCATTAAATGTAATGTAGGTGTGCAAATAATGTCTTAAGTCTAGCAAGAAAAGAAAGAAGACTCTTAAATAGAAAATTAAAGATTGATTACAATGTCCGTAGAGGACTTGATTGAAAGAGGAAAGTACTAGAACCTACGAAGGTTGACTGAGAGACTATTTTTTTTCTCTTTTTTTTTTTTCTTTTTTTTAATCTTACTTAAGGATAAGTAGACCCTAGTCTAGCTACTCTTCGCGGGTTGGACTGCCAGGTAACTTGAGCTTTCCTTCGTAGATCAGCCACTGAATTTCCTTCTTCAGATCCACACACTTGTCTGTCGCATGACCATAATGCTTGTGGTACTCGCAGAACTTGGTCCTGTCAACTCTACTGGGGTTTCTTGGCTTATAATTCTCGAGAGATGTGAGAAGGCCTCGTTTCGCCAAATCATCGAAAACTTTGCTCATGGGCATCCCAAAATTATCAGGCTGACGTTTTTGACCTTCCACTTCCCGAATCGACCTCTTACCATAGCTTTCTGTTTTTGGCCCATGGAGGTTCTCGAGCTTCCCATCTTCTATCAACTTCTGGATCTCATACCTCAAATAGGTGCAATCATCAGTGTTGAGTCCAGGGTATTGATGGAAAAGACAATGCTTAGACTCATCCAACCGAGCATTGTGGTTCCTGGGCTTCCAATTTTCCAATGGCTTTATCGCCTTTTCTTTCATCGCTTTTCCAAAGCATCTTGCTTAAAGGCATCTCCGCATTGTCAAAATGAAGGGAGCGGGGTTTTCGGGAGACATTGCCGTTCTCCGGGCTTGGATTTCCATTGTCCGATTGGTTCCACTTGTTGGATTTGGTGAAGGAAGCTACGACACCCTTTCCTTTGTGAGGAACCGGTGCCGAGCCGGGTACGGTTGTCGCTTGGTACTGATGGCATTGGGTTATGCTTGGTGGAGTCATTTCCTTGCCTGGTTCGACATCTTGGGTCAAGGGAGTATTGATACTCATCATGAGGTCAAGCTTCTCTTGCATTTGTTTCACTTGCTCCATCAGTATTGCCACATGGGGGTCAATGGGGACTCTAGCAACAGGACTTGTAGTAGCAACGGCGGTGAATTCATTAAGTCAGGTAGGTGACAACCGAAAACTCGGATCATCCTTTGGCAACTCATGATCGCATTCAGGCGAGTATAGGGGCTTTAACATAGCCACATATCTCAAGCGATTATGTGAGGTTGGAGCATAAACTGGCGGTATTGCGAAAATGACAGACAGGTGGGGTGAAGCCCAATCCGTTCTGAGGAGCTGAGGGCAATGGGGCCCTGATGAGCTGGGATATTGGAAAGAACTGAGGAGAAGTGGTCCTTGGCAAGGGATCATATGTGGATGGAGGAAGGTATTGGTTATAGGCTGGGGGAGCTGAGATGGCTACTTCTGGAGTCTCATCTTCGACTACTACCGCAGAGAACCGTTGGACTCAACTGTTACTTGAACTCCATTGCGGCGAAGAGCATCGATGAGCAATGACAGTGCTCTTCATGAACCTTCGGGCATTTTCCAAAGCCAGGACTAACTCTTCCTTCCTAAACATCGATTTCTGCGCCCTCACTGTTTCTGTCAAACCGCCATTCGACTCTCTGAGCCGATGAACCTGCGGACCTAAGGTTTTCGAAAAGCCGCCGACCCAATATTCTAGCCCACTTCTTTCTCGCTGCGGGAAAGGGATAGGCAAAGTTTAGACTAGGGGGTAGGCAAGATTTAGACTCGGGGTAAGCAAGGTTTAGACTCGGAGATGGGTGAGGTTTAGACTCGAAGGTGGATAAGGTTTAGACTCGGGGATGGGTGAGGTTTAGACTCGAAGGTGGATAAGGTTTAGACTCGGGGATGGGTGAGGTTTAGACTCGAAGGTGGATAAGGTTTAGACTCGGGGACCAGTGTTTAGGCTGAAAGCTCAAGTAACATGCGCTTATCGCTTAACTTTTGCTTAAAACACATTTTCTCCTAATCCTAATTGATCGGAAAAGATGAGACCTTGAAAAGACAAGATCGAAAATCGGAGATCGGACCGAAAAGGTCTCGATTAGGGATTTGACCATGAAAGGTCGGGATAGGAAAATAGGAAATCGGACCGAGGAGGTCTCGATTAGGGATTTGACCATGAAAGGTCAGGATAGGAAAATAGGAGATCGGACCGAGGGGGTATCGATTAGGGATTTGACCATGAAAGGTCGGGATAGGAAATCGGACCGAGGAGGTCTCGATTAGGGATTTCAGAGACAGGACCATGCAATTATGATTACATTGATTGTTCAAGTTTACTTAAAACAATGTCTTTTATTTATTTCTATTTGGTTGGAAAAGGGGGTCTGCCCTTCTTTTTTCACAACTACTCTAGATCCTGGATCAGTGGGTTCCGTCACTACGTCTATAAGCCCCTCGTATTCCACCTGTATTTCGACCTCCCAGGGTGGACAGCCCCGGGCGAGGGTCCTATAGGGCACGCGGATCCCACCGACCGAGAGTAAAGAACGCTCCTAACGGGTCTAGCGGGTCATAGGAACTTTCAACGCACGAGCGATGCGGATTATAGTCAAGGCAATACCGGGAAAGTCTCGTCTTTCTGCCTTGATAGGATTTTGGTAGAATTTCGCTTGAGCGAATGACGTTTTGACTTTCGGTAATGTCCGAGAATATAATAGGCATAGGTCGGGCGGCAAAAGCCGGATGACACAGTGTCACATTGAACTTCGTTGCATACGCCGGGCGTGAGTTAGAATCGAAGTCAATGCCGGGTCAAGATCTTGCCAATTTTTCCTTGTCGGAATTTTAGCAGAGCTTCGCTTGAGCGAAAGATCTTTTGATTTGTTGGCAAAGACTCGGTCTTGACTCTTACGCATTCCGTGCAGGTCAAGGTCAATAGTTAATGTCGGAGTCGAGATCTCGCCAATTTTTCCTTGTCGGAATTTTGGCAGAGTTCTTCTTCCGTTATGAACTAAGGTTTGACCTTTACGAGGGTATGCAACCGGGCTATATGACACGGACTAGACCAAAAACCAACCAAAAGTCACGGTTTTGAAACGTGTGACACGGACCGTGCATTGGTCGACACCGGCCGCCATGGGGAGGTTGCGATGATTTCCTGCGTGCCCGGGAGCATCGTAAGGCTGTCCGTGACTGCAGCTGGAACCATCCTCGGGTTTGAAGGACGTGCGTGCAAAGTGTACAGGATATATCAGGTGCGCGTAGTGTGCGGTCTCCTAAAAATGTTCCTTTTTGAGTTAAAACAGAGATTTTCATAATGTGTTTTAAAGGAATGATTTTCGGGACGGGGAAAATGCAACACATAAGCACGTAAATTTTCTGGGAGCCCAGTCGACCATGGAGCCGAGTAGCCCCAAGCTGCTAGGACCGCCAGATTAACCATGATTTTCTGGTGGAATTGCCACCGAGGTCGCCCGGTCGAATCCAATGAGGATTGAGCCGCACGACTGCATGGATCAATTTTCCAGGTTCCACTCCTTTTGCTATTTTTCGGGTTATTTCCCGTTTCAAAGTATGCACAGATTCCAAGATGCAAATGATGCAATGCATGGTAAAGAAAGCAAGCGCGATTAATGAAATCGGCGATGGGAGTCTAACCCGCTCAAAGGGAAAAGCTTTCTTTTTTTTTTTCAAAATTGTTTTTCGAAAAGGGATACTGGTACGTGGATTGTTAAACCACCGGTTATCCCAACTCCCACGTCAGGGAGTGTACAGGAAGGGTAAGTGGTTTCCACCTATATACCGAGTATCGATTTTTGTTTTGAAAATAAAGCTTTTCTCCTTTGGGATGTCCCCAGCGGAGTCGCCAAACTGTGAATGTGGTGCCCAAATTTTGTGTTGGATTCACGCGAGTTTGAAGACATCCGAGTTATTTGAAAAACGGAGTCGCCACGCCATTTTGATTACCTCAAAACTTTGAAAAAAGGTTTTATGGGTTCGGAGGTTAAGTTACCCCTTGGGAAGAACGTTTGGCGTTCACCCAAAGTGCCTTGCCGGAGCAAGTCTCCCAAGATTTCATTAATCGTGCTTGCTTGCGTGCTTTCTTGTGTGCATGTGTTTGAAAATAAGGGGGGAATGTCCCAAGTTGTCTTCCGAACGTACAAACCATTTATTGGTTGTCGCTCGGGATTCCTTGGAATTTTATGTATTTGGGATTATGATCCCGTCCTCATCTTATGACTTGTGATCATCGCATTTTAACCTCGGGACCCTCGGGACTTGCGTGATCGAGAGAATGACTCTCTTTTGGTCAAAGATGAGGTTCTTTAGAAAAGGAGGGTCCTTAGCCCATCAATCCTACGCTTTAAGACGGTCGAGCTCGTATAGAGGCTTCATACTCTTTCTTAAGCGATAATCGGAGATATAGGGTTCAAGGTGTCCCTTTCTAAAGAAATCGTGAACCTTTAATGGAAGGAACGATGTAAAGATAGGATCTTTTACACCGGTCCGTTCCAAGGTTGGGGGAAAGGGGAAATGCATGATGAAAAATGACTCTTTAATGAAAAGATGACATTTTTGGTTTTAGCAAATGATGCTTTTTTGATTGAAAGAAATGATCTTTATGCAAGTGATGCGTAAAGATAGGATTTTTATGCAAATGATACATTGAAAAAGGGGTTTTGATGCAAAGGATGCATTTTTATGGAAAAAGATTTGATCTTTATATGTAAATGATGCGTAAAGATAACATTTTTATTGGAAAATAGGGGTTTTAGGTGCAAAGGATGCACCTTTATGAAAAAGACTACATTTTTATGACAAATGAGGTCTTAATGCATGCAAAGGGGAAGGGGAATGATAAAGAAATGATCTTTAATCTACCAAGTCCCAAGCAAGATAAAAGCAATATAAGAATGCAATGAGCAAGTATAGAGCAATTAGGATGCAAGGTTAGGGTGTGCGAGGTTACCAATCGTTTCCTTCGCTTCTTCGGACGGAGCTAGGAGGAGAGGTTCGTCTTGGGTCTTCAAGGAGGAGGGAGATGGCTTCTTGAGCTTCTTCTTCGCCTTCTTGATCCTTCAAGGGTGTTCTTCACGTCTGATTGTGTTTGTGAGTGTATTGTATCTCTATTGTGTGTCTTGTTGTTGTTGTTGAAATGGGTAGAGAAGGCCTCTATTTATAGGTAATCTGGATAAGGCTAATGAAGCCGTGCGGCTGCAGGTCCTTTGCAAATGAGGCCGTGCGGGCTTATCCTGAATGACTCAGCATTCTAGAACCATGCAAGGTGGCAAATTCTAGAACCCTCCTTCCTAATTAAGAAAAACGTGTTTCTTAATTAGGAAGGATCCTCTTCAGCCCTTATTTAATAAAAAACAGTTCCGGAATGTTTCCGGAACGCTGGGAAGGTCTGGGGAATTACCGGAAAACTTACCGAAATTGTCGGGAAAATTAATCGGAAGGCATGAGCCAGATTTGGGTACTTACAGGTACGTAATCCGTGATCGTTTTATCCTCGGAGAAATTTGCCTGTACCTGAGTTGCACCAATTGGGGGCAATATTTTCTCTTAGGACAATCTTCCTAAGGCGACTCGATCAAATCACGATAAGTTTTCTAATCGTTTGTTTTCTTGTTTCTGTTTGTTTTCCTGATCCCGTTTTCCTTGCGATCGTTTTGCTATTGGCTTGTTGATTGGTACGCTCTTGGCTTGATTAATAAAATCCCCTATTGTTGATTAAATTCTTGTTTAATCTGTGGTGCTGTTAATTGAATTTCCAACATATTCAAGGGAGCAACTAATATTTTGTTTTGATAAATGGTTGTAAAGTGGTTGAAACTTGAAATGTTGGTATTAATTTGACACATTTATGAACTAAGGGTATACATAATTCAGATTTATAATAATCATAACTTGAGTATTATCTGAAATGCTTCATAAGGTCCTGAGTCGTGCTTCCTTGATGTATCTTGATTGTGCATTCAGAAATTTTTATTTCTTCTCCATCTCTTAAAAAATCGGTGAGCAAGTGTACAAACATTTTTTTTAATAGAAATAGAAATATATATGTGATCAAAATATGTTTGTCCATCCCATCACATATATGCTAAATGGAGTTATTCTGAATGTAGTAAAGTAATTTTCTATGTGTACAGGATACTCACTTCGTCCCAAAATTATCGTGTCAATATTTTTATTGTTGGATATAAACCTAACATATTATTTTCGTTTAGGCCCTATCTTGTCGAGCGTTTTTGTTAAAATGGAGATAAAAAAACTCAGCTTTTTTTATTAAGCGTGTTAGTCAAGAGTTTTAGACAGTTGAATTTTAAAAAGTTGGGGACATTTTGGCCGCTCAAAATTATAGCGTCCAGAAATAAGCTCCGTTTTAAAAACTCTCCGTTTATAAAACTGTGTACCAGACGTGCCCTTATTTAAATGAAATTACAGATTATGGCAACAAGTAATAATAAGCCTAACTATGCCCGTTGAATTTCGACGGATTACTCACTAGTAATCTTAAATATGAAGATTTGTGGAAAAAAAGTATTAATTTATTTTTATAATAGATTGAATCTAACCTCTTTCTGTACATTTATAAAGGATTCTAACTCCGTGCCTTTCATTCATTCATCATTCTGAATATATACAACTCACTTCCTATAATTTAGGAAGTGATTGATATCCCTACTCTATATACAATATTTCCATATCACTATAATAATATACTAGATATATACAATAACACATATGATTATTTACATATATTTTATCATACCCCCGCAGTCAAAACGGGAGGAGGTCGAATGCTTAGACTGTTCCAAAAATCATCAAAAAGTACGCGCGGAAGCCCCTTCGTGAAAATATCAGCTATTTGTTACCGGGACGGAACATGAAGCACACATACATGACCTTTTTCTACCTTTTCACGAACAAACAATATATCCAACTCTATATGCTTTGTCCGTTGGTGTTGAACAGGATTACTGGATAAGTAAATTGCACTAACATTATCACAGTACACCAAGGTAGCCTTCGAACACAAAATATGAAGCTCAAGAAGTAAATTTCGAATCCAACAGGACTCAGCCACAACATTAGCAACTCCTCTATGTTCCGCCTCTGTATTGGATCGCAACAACGTAGGTTGCCGTTTAGAGGACCAAGAAATTAAATTATCACCCAAATACACACAATATCCAGATGTGGACCGGCAGGTAGTAGGACAACCTGCCCAATCTGCGTCTGTGTAAGCAATGAGGGAAGAGCATGAAGATTTGGACAAATGAAGACCTAGATCTATCGTCCCTCAAATATAACGCAGAATTCGTATAAGAGCAGCCATATGTTCAACCCGTGGATCATGCATGTGGAGGCAAATCTGTTGAACGGCATAACTGATATCCGGCCGAGTAAACGTCAAATATTGAAGTGCCCCAGCAAGACTGCGATAGTAGGTCAGATTCTCATATGCAACACCTGAAGTGCCCAACTTTGCCTTAGTGTCGACAGGAGTATGTGACGGCTTACAAGACGTCATGCCAGCCCGTTTCAAGATTTCCTCAGCATATTTCTTTTGGCATAAAAATAAACCCCCATCATAGTGTGTCACAGCAATGCCAAGAAAATAATGCAATCGACCCAGATCCTTCATTGCAAATTCCGAAGCCAAAGAAGATATAATTTGCTTTCGAAGTTGGTCAGATGACGAAACAAGGATTATCTCATCAGCATATAAAAGAAGAAAAGCAGTATGAGGCCCTTGCTTGTACACAAACAGAGAATGATCGGATCGACTGTGACAGAAGCCCATAGTGAATATGAAATCAGCAAATCTCTTGTACCAAGCATGTGGTGCCTGTTTAAGGCCATATAATGATTTTCTGAGTAAGCATACATGGTCCGGATAATTTCGATCACGAAACCCCATGGGTTGGGGCATAAATACTGTTTCTTGCAAGTCACCATGAAATAACACATTTTTGACATCCAACTGATGAATAGACCATAATTTTGCCAGAGTAATGCTAAGTACAGTTCGTATAGTGGCCGGTTTAACAACCGGGCTAAAAGTTTCTGCACAGTCAACTCCTACCTATTGTGACCTGCCATCACCTACAAGACGGACCTTATACCTCTCAAAAGATCCATCAGAATTCTTTTTGTGAGAAAAAATCCACATACAACGGATAATATTCACATTAGTGGGACGAGGTACAAGTTCCCAAGTCTTATTTTTAATTAGAGCATTAAATTCATCTACCATGGCTGCTTTCCAATTGGTGTCAGACAATGCAAATTTTGGGTTGGATGGAAGAGGAGAGGGAGATGAAGATGCCAACAAATTAAATAAACGCTTAGGTTTCACAATTCCACTCATACTCCTAGTGGTCATGGTCCGAGGCAAGGGAGTAGGATTTTGGGCAGGTGGTGAATGTTGTACTGGGCCAGAAGAAGATGACCCACCTCCAAAGGAAGAGGAGTCCACAGCAAGTGGGCTTGAGGCGGCAAGCGACCCAGCCGAGGAGACAGTGGCAGGCGGCCTTGTGAAACGGGCTGGAGATGTGGTTTCTGTCGCCTGAGGCAGTGGGCTCTCAGGAATAGAAATAGGCCTATTTGGTAAAGGAAGTGTATGGGCTGGAATAGCAATGGAGGGATAAACACACATAATTAAAAGGCTGACCTGTTTGTGATTCATTTGTGGCATTTTGAACAGTTGCTGGGATTTTCTGTGTGGAAAAAGGAAAAGTGTGTTCATCGAACACGACATGGTGAGACGTAATTATTTTGTGTGCTTTCAAGTCATAGCATTTATATCCCCGATGGTTGTCCGGATACCCTAAAAATACACAATGGATCGGGGATGGAGTTTATGTATAGATGTGGATGGGATAAGAGGAAAACACAAACACCCGAACGCCCGTAGGTGAGAAAAAGATGGATCCCGAAGATACAAATACTGAGTCGGAGATTTATTCATGAGACCTTTGTGAGGGATAATGTTAAGAAGATACGTGGCCATGACCAACGCATGATGCCAAAAAGAGAAAGGTAAGGAGGCATGAGCAAGAAGGGTACGAACAAGATTATTAATGGTTCGAATCTTTCTTTCTGCTTTGCCATTTTGGGAAGAAGTGTGTGGACAAGAAAAATGAAATTGAAGACCATTTTCTCGGAAAAAAGATTTGAATTGATCATTGTCAAATTCCCTCCCATTATCACATTGGAAGCATTTTATAATCCGCTCAAATTGAGTAGAAATAAACTTACTAAATGAGAGAAATAAATTTGGAACATCTGATTTTTTTTCCAATAGGAAAGGTCCACAAGAAATCGGTAAAATCATCAAGAAGCAAGAGATAGTATTTATGTCCTGCAGAGCTAGGAATAGGAGAAGTCCATAAATCACTATGCACTATATCAAAGGGAAGAAGAGTGCATGACATAGATGGAAAAAATGGCAACTTAACATGTTTTCCTAAAACACAAGAATCACAAAATCCATTAAAATTGGATGTCTTACAAGAAATCAAATTATCAAAACAAAGGGAGCGGAAAACAGGTGCTCCCGGATGACCTAGACGATTATGCCATAAACGAGGGCCAATGGCCGAAAAATTTGAAGATGTAGATGGTGATCCAGAATTTGTGGTGATTGGATATAAGTCTCCAGTGCTATCACATCTCATTAGAGTTACCCCCGTCCGAATATCCTTCACAGAAAAACCAAAGGGATCAAATTCAATGCTAACATTATTATCAGTGGTGAAACGACGAACGGAAATAAGGTTCTTTATTATTTTTGGAGCGTGAAGAACATTTGATAATTTTAGAGGGGGTGGGGAGGGGATAAAGTACGTTGTCCATACCCAAGAATTGGAACAACAGAACTGAAATTGTCACGGCCAGAATCACAAGTGATATCCAAGGTGATAACAACACCAATGATAGCACTTGGGATAGCACACACACTTTGAAAATAAAAACAATTTTGTAAAAGAGATTGCAGCGGAATAATAACACCAAAATTATTTTTCTCAAGTTATATAAATAATATAATTTGAGGATGCCTCTTAGGCAAGACTTTATCACTTAAGAATTACACAAAGCCGAAATGTTTCCTAAGACTAATACAATATAAGCTCTATGGAACAAGAGATAAAGAACAAAATCCAATCCTGGCCTACACACAACTTGATACCAAGGTAATCAAGTGCGTAATTACAAGGGAGGATGGATGAAAAGAACCAAACAAAGAACTCTATCTCTCTATGCTTCTAAGGTGTGTATAAATGATTTTTCTTGACATCTCTTCAAATGAATCCTTTCAAGCATATTTATAGTCTTCAATTACTTGAAGGCTACTCAAATAAACAGCCTTGGGGCTATCTTGAACGTTGAGGGAGAGTGGGGAAGTGGTTGGTGTGTTCCTCAATCCAAGCACCCACTTTCCTAAAAAATAGCAACCGTGTGCTTGATATCCAAGTCCATGCATCAAAGCCTTGTACTCCAAAGCTTTCTCAATCTTGTACTATCTTTGAATCATCAACAATCATTTTGACTAAGTCTTCACACATTTTTAATTGTTGTTGACAAAGTAACTCTTGAAAAGATTTATGCATAAAACGTCATTTATGCATAAACCATTCTTTTTTAAATTCCCTACATTTCTAGCTCTTTCTCCAATCTTATTACAAAAAATAATACTACCTCAATCCCAGACTAACAATCCTATCTTTTTTTTTATCACAAATATATTTTAAGCAATAATTTTAAATTACTTTAATTATCCTAATGAAAATTTTAAACTTGTTATTGATACACCATTATATTTACTACCAATAACAATTTTTAGATATTCATTAGGATAATTAACATATAATTATTGCTCAAAAATGCATTTATTTACAAAAAACTAGTTTAGAAAGATGGAAATTACAAAAAAAATAAAAATACATAAGTTCGAAATTAAAATTTTTTTATTATTTTTTTTCAGTTTTGGTCAAACAACTGATAATTTCAGTTATCAGTTGTTACTGATAACTGAAATTATCAGTTGTTTGAAGCACAAATTACTCTTCAAACAAGTGATAATGTTGTTTGACCAAAATGATAAAAAAAAACCAAAAAAAAAGTTTTTTTTTGTAAAAAAAGAAAAAAAAGTAGTAACTTTTTGTAATTTCTTATCTCAGAAAATTTTGGGAGAAACTAGTTTCCCCCAATATTATAAAAAGTCTTGTTTTTAACTTAAAAAAATCGGCTCATGAATTTTAAACCAAACTAATCCGGCTTTTTGAACCGGTCATTGAACCGATTTTTAAAATAAAACAGGACTTTTTATAATATTTGGGAGAAACTAGTTTCTCCCAAAATCAACTCTTCTTATCTTACATGTTTTTTTTTTTTAAATGTCAATCTTTTTTAGTGAGGTTTTTGTAGTGCTATTACTTTGGGACATAGGGCTTTTCAAGAACAAAATTCGATCTAGAAGGATAACCTTCATCTATCTATCTATAGTATAAATAGCAACCCCTTCGTGAACAGTACAATGAACATTTCTATAAGTCAAATTTTTCATTTTGCCCTCACTAAGTTGTTCCTTTCCCATTTTGTCCTTAAATTTCTATTTTTTTAAATTAAAAAATATATAATTTTTTTTTTTAATTTAAAAAAAAAAACACATGCCCTTGAATACGGGCTTTTACTGATAATACTAGTGAGATTGAGTCACGGGAATAGCACTTGCAATTTGGACGACCATTCAAACATTAGTCAATTTGGATCAAAACACTGAAACCCTAACGGAAACTGGAATTGCAAAAAAAATAATGGAGCGGCCGTTGAACCTGCTTGACGAAGCTCTAGGTGTCGACGACCTCACAAACCGGCCTCCTTCTTCTTCTTCGATTCCGGCCGGCCGAATCGTCGTCGTCGAGGACTGCGTCGAAACTAACGGCGCATTCATCCTTCATCACCTACTGAAGCGGTTTCTCTCTCCTCAATCGTCTGCCATCGTCATCTTCGTTGCCTTCGCTCAACCTTTCTCTCACTACGACCGCATCCTTCGCAAAATGGTATTTTTTTCTTCTCTTATTTATGTATGCTTATAAGCATGCACAACATCCTTATTTGTGTATTTGTGAATATATGTATGTATCTATATGGATGAGTTTAAGGACATTCAAAGATGTTGATGGCGTAATTAGGTATTCACTCTGTCCCATTAGTGCAATTTTATGATGGTACAAACGGATCAAAAACAATCTTTAAAAAGCTTGACAAGTCAAACTTGTATTTTTTTGGTACAGAGGGGGTAATTATGGCAACACGTGTAGTAAAAATTCGTGCTTTATTGGTGGTGGTATTTTAGATGAATGTAATTGGTAGAGAATACTCTCGTAAGAAGAAAGTTTGTCTATGTTAAGGCAATGTATAATTGTAAGGAGGATGCTACCAACGTGCTCCTTAAAAATCTATAATGCATTTACAATATTATAGACTTTTGAACTTCCCTATGCCATTTTACTGAATCTCAAATAAGAACTTTCTAAATTTGAATTTTTATATGGTTTCTTAAGGTGAAATTGATCGGTGTGGGTAGGATAATATGTGCGATTCTTTCATGAAGGTAGCTGTGTTGAAAAATTGCTAGTAGGCAATGAAGTGATTTTAGATGGAGATAAGTTGGAAGGTGGAACCAATGATTAGGACTTGAGAGGCAATAATATTGTTGAAGTGGTTCTAGTTGATTGATTGACTATTCACTATTGTGGTTTAGTTTGCTTGTAGGATAAATGTGTGTAATTTTCATATGGGATCACCATTTGACTTTATTTATTCATTTAAAGTATATTGTTGTATTTTTTTTTTTTTTTTTAAATATAACTATGACTATAGAGGGTATTTGTCATTGATGGGTGCCAATCAGCCAGAAACAATTATGGCTTAAAGACATTGTTTGTCTTTTCCATTAAGTTGGCAAACCTCTTTAAACTACTTGATTGACATCTTCCACACCCTTTTGTTAATCATTGAGTTTATTTTATGTTCCTTCCCACCTCCCTGCCAATTTGGCTTGTATACGATGTCGGAGAGTGTGAAATTGCAGTGTTTTTCTTCAGGACTTCAGAGAAATATGTGGTAATGGTATTGGCTACCGCTCATAGTGAATGTCGTGTGGTAAGGGGATACTTGAAAAAGGCAAAGGAGTTTACTTTTGTAACTTGGGATGTCCTGGTGGAGTAATCCAAGATTCGTTTATTTAAAAAGATAAAACGAATTCTCCAAGATTTATGGAGCGTATAGGGGCCGTGGCCAAATTTTGATAATAGCATGGTTAATCATTCTACGTTTTAAGGCATACATAAAGAGAGCTTCACGTTCCTTTTTCATTTGTCCCCCAAAAGAGTCACACTTCTAAAAATTAAGCATAAGCTAAAGTGATCTCCCCAAAATGTTCTTATAAAAGGCTTTACTAACAATTGATATCTTGAAGGAAATGTTTAAGAGGGCAATGTTGAGAAGATAAATGAGAGGGCAACTTCAGAAATGTATAAAGTACTTAAACGGCTTGACTTGTCAAATATGTTATATGACCTTTTTCGAGAAAGATGGAGTACAAATACAAGTTCTACTTGGCGTAATGATAAAGCTGAAAAGGATGCATTCATGCTTCAAACACGCCAAAGTTTTCATAGAACTGCTTCAATTAACCTCCATTGCGTATTGTATCTTACAAGTCCCACCCTCCTTTTGTTCGATTTGTCTATGGATTAGTTGCTCCTTTGAAATCACATTTCCTTTGTTAGTCTGCAACCTAGTCGGCAATCCTTTTGGAGATAAGTGAGAAAAAGAGGTATAGCTCTAGTTTAACATTAAAGTTATGTGCATGATGGGTGTGAAAACTGTGAACTAGTTCTCTTGCTGTGCCATAGATCCAGGGGCTTGTAGAGTGTTCTTTTTGCATTTTGTTATGTCTTGGATCAAGCGCAACTGAAGTGATGATTTATATGGAAGTATTGTATGGACTTGCGTAGTTGCATTTCTAACCCCAATTAGAGACTTTGATTGGCTGCTCCCACACTCGGTTCTGTGGACTCTTTTGGCGGGAGATGTATTGGAGAAATTTCAAGGGCATGTCTTAATCAAAACCTAAAATTGTGTTCTTAATTCTTCACACTTTGTTTTTTTGTTTTATGAATTCTACATGGGTCAAAACCCTGTTGTGCATGCATGCGTGCGCTTCTGAATTAAGAAAGTGGGCTGGGTGGATATTTGCTTATTTGTTTTTTTTTACTTTTTATTGCTTTTATATGTTTGGAAGCGTTTTGGTGTTGGCAAAACCTTTTGGTGTCAGGTCCTTTGATGTGCTTTTGAGCTTGTACAGTTTTGCCTCTTTGGCAAATTTTATTTCACACAACACTTGTCACTAAACTAGAATCAAAGAAAGCTATAGCAAGTCCACTAACCTTGATTTTGGTCCAAGCATCCTTTAGGAGCAGGCCGTTGATATTAAACTGTGACGATTGACATTTTGGTGATGTCCAAGAATCAACAGTCTATTTTCTGACAATTTTTGCCTTTCAGTATTGTTAAACTCAACATAGATTCACTTTATATGAATACAAATGAAATTGTTTCGTGAATTACCTTTAAAACATATGTTCTTGTTTTTGTAACAGGGTTGCAACTTAGCTGTGCAAAAGGATAATAAAAGATTGTTATTTTTTAACATGCTTCAGTTGGAATGTCCAGGTGAGAAAAGAAGGTAAAGTCATACTGTTAAGCCTTCTTATTGTGTCTGGTATCTACATTGGAGTTAAATATTTAAAAGATAATTCTGGGAAATATTTGAAGATCCTAATGTAAATGATGATAAATTCTATGTATATAGAATCTTATCCAATGCACCTGCTCTGTATCTATGTGTGCTTCTTGGGGATCTTTGTTTTTACAGCTGCTTGACAGTTTCTAAAGTATTGGGTAGCCAGTCAGGTGGAATATCTTCTGTGACCAGAGGATTTGATGTGTTCATCTGAAAACTTAGCTTTAGTTTATGTTAGAATAATTTATTTGTCATGTGTAGCTGATCCCAAGTGATTAGAATCGAGTCTGAGTTGAAAATTGAAATTACATGTGTTATTTGAATTAAGTTAATGAGAAAAGCTGGTTTAACTTGTTACCTGAATAGATGGAGATGGAATACAAACTATTGAAGGTGGACTTGTTGCCTTGTACGGGAAAATTCAAAAGGCTGTGGAAGTTTGTTCGTTAGCGGAACCGAAAAGAAGCATCTGTATCATGATTGATGATATCTCTCTTATGGAGGTGGCTGCTAGAGGCCGTTCTGAGACTGTCACAAACTTTCTACATTATAGCCATACTTTAACAACCCAATTTGTAAGATAGTGTGCCAATTGATAACTTTTATTTTGTGTGTACTTATTTTTGTCTGATTCCTTTTAGGCAAAATGACTTTTTAAGGTAACGCACTATCCCAAAATTTACGAATAGGCTAGTGTGCTTTTAATATGACAAATAAAGCAGCGTGCTTTCTTTTTTGTTTTTTGATTATACAAAAACATGGATGCCGTTAAAAAGATAATGGAACTTCTGACGTGGATTAACTAATGTCCACGTCAGTAACTAATCCATATGCAAATAACGTGCTCTACTTGCTGTTCTTCTCTAACCCTAAATCACAATTGGAGTTGGGGAAGAAAATATGTACGCGGACCTTAGTTAATCCACATCAGCAGTTTCATTATCTTTTTTAATGACATCAATATTTTGTCTAGACTTGAAAAAATATATGAAAGTACGCTACTATATTTGTCAAATCATAAGTACGCTACTCTTCTTGCAAATTTTGGAAGAGTGCATACACTTCCTTCAAAGGTCGCGAACACTTTATTTTCACTTCAAATCTTCTGCTGATCCAATTAATTACCTATTGATTGCACAGGGTTGTACTTTAGTTGCTCTTAATCACGAAGATGTCTATTCAAGCGAAGACGAAATAACCTTTCTTCTTCGAACAGAGTACCTTGCGGACATTGTGGTAAAGGCAGAACCTTTGGCCACAGGCTTGGCAGCTGATGTGCATGGACAGGTACTCTTGTATTTGATGAGCACTTGAAACTGGTTCTTGATAGTAGTTATGTCGTTTATCTGATAATCACAAGTAAAATTCATTTACCCAGTGCTTAATTCTCTAAAGTATAATTCAAAGTTTTGGTTTTAATCCTGAGTTAGCTTACTGAATACAATGAACAAGTGCACTTGACCTTGAATTACTAATCCTGTCAGTGCATCGGATAATGCTTATAAGTTTTAAGGAATAATTAAAATATCATATTAGGGTTGACCTATTTTCCATCATTTCCGATGGAGCCAAAGACTCACTATTTTTTTTGGCTTGGGAATACGATGGAATAAAGCAAAAGAACTCACTAAACTGTCCGCACTTCTTTGTATGAAGCAGCAATCAATCCATGCAATTTTTGACGCAATTTTCATCATGGGGATCTTAAATGACACAAATCTTCAATATGCTTGATTGATTACTAAAATCACGAAGGTCATGTTTTGATACTCAATTGCCTTGTATTTTGGAATTGGAAGAACAATGTCAATTTCACGGAAATTGTACTTACTTTCTCCAATGACTAATCCAAGGTTCATAACTAGTTGACAAACATAGCACAAGCGAGGTAAAGGCTCTTGTCTGTAAGTCTTTGGCGGAGCTAGAGCCAAACCTATGGGGGCAGCTGCCCCAATTTAATTTAAAAAGCAAAAAAAATAAATAAAAAAATAGTGTAAATTTTATTAAAAAATCTAATAAAAAATTTAGTGCAAAATTTTGATATTTTTGCCCCCATATTTGAAAGAAACAATACACTAATTTTTTGCCCCCTTTTAATTAGTGAAAATGAATTTTCCCTTATTTTGAAAATATCCTGGCCAGTGTCTTCTTACATTGGTTTGTCGACTTGTATGCAGGTGACAGTCTCCAGCAATGGGAATACTGATGGATTTGGGAGCTCGAGGAGCAAGTTTAGGAATTTCCATTTCAGAATTAAAGAAAATAGCGTTGATTACTTTTATCCAGGAAGTAGGAATTGAAGCAACGAGCGCTAGAACTTAGATTGTAGTGTGGTTAATTTATTTCCAGCGTCCGTCTCGTAGGATGTTTGGTCTTATGAATTAGTTCGATATTCGGTGCATGTAAAACCTCATTTGTGTATTTTATTTTTGTTGTGATATAACCAAATAGAACCAGAATAAGAAATCTTGTTTCTTGTCAGTTCCGAATCAGATCAGCTTGTGTATGTGTGTGTGTTTTCTCTAACCGTATTGCCTATTGAATCTACTTACTGCTCCGTGGAGATGGCTAACCGATCGAGCCCGTAAGTGCCCAACAAGCCTTCCCGTCTGAAGCCCGTTTTCCAACTAGCCCATGAATCTGGTTGAATCTGGACTATCCGACGGAGAAGTAAATTCAAATCTAAAACGGAGAAGTAAAAATGATAGCTGGAAAATAGGGCAGGGAAATAGAAACGTGGTGTAGAGGTATTTTAGGAAATCAGTTAAATCACGAGGATGAATTATTAACCTGAACAAATAGCTTTTCTTCCTCGTGCCTATTCAAATGACACGTGAAACATATTCACAATCCAAATTAGCACGTTATTTTTTTCTCAATCTCTTTCCTCAGTTTTTTCTCTCTACTTTTTCGCAGAATGCATGGTAATGCCTCTCTCTCTCTCTCTCTCTCTCTCTCTCAGTTTCTCCCGTGTATGTGTGAGTGAAAGGTGGAATGGTTATCATTCTGTCAGAGATGTTGTCAGATATTGGAAGAGCTTCATTCATTCACTTGAGATGGAAAAACCAAAATCTTTGGCCTTCTCCCTACACAGGGCTCTCTCTCTCTCTCTCTCTCTCTCTCTCTCTCTCTATTTGTGTGTGTGTGTATGCTTTCTTTTACGTAGCAATTTGTCCTTGAACGTGTTCCATTGATGCTGTATTTACCTGACCTGCAACAAATGAATCTTATAGCATTGCAGTTTTTTCTCTCTAACTTTTTCGCAGAATGCATGGTAATCTCTCTCTCTCTCTCTCTCTCTCTCTCTCTCTCTCTCTCTCAGTTTCTCCTGTGTATGTGTGAGTGAAAGGTGGAATGGTTATCATTCTGTCAGAGATGTTGTCAGATATTGGAAGAGCTTCATTCATTCACCTGAGATGGAAAAATCAAATCTTTGGCCTTCTCCTCCCTACACAGGTCTCTCTCTCTCTCTCTCTCTCTCTCTCTATTTGTGTGTGTGTGTGTGTGCGCTTTCTTTTACGTAGCAATTTGTCCTTGAACGTGTTCCATTGATGCTGTATTTACCTGACCTGCAACAAATGAATCTTATACCGATAAAATGATATGTATTATGCGTACAAGCTTGTTTAACTGATGAAGAAAGGCTATGATGATAATAATTATGCTCTTGCGTCGCTTAGCGATTTCTAGCACGGTTCCTTCTTCGTTAGCCCCAACAAACGTCGTCTTTTGATCCAATAATCCTCGTTTCTTAGATGTTTAAACAACCACACAAAGCCTTAATCCCAGAATAATTCGAGGTCGGCTAATATGAATCTATCATTTGTCTATATCTGACAATGTGAGAAAGAAAAAGAGAGTTAAAACAAGAGGCAAACTGTCGTCTGACAAGTGCAAAATCTGCACTAAATTCATGCCACCACAGATCCAGCTATAGATCATTCAATACCACACACGAACATACACACATATATGTGTGTATCTATGTGTGCGTGTGTGTATATATATATTGTTGGAATATTAGGGTGAATGGTAAAGTCACCAAGAGTCTAAAATCCAAAAGCCACGACAGTTCAACTTCCAGAACTGCACGGCCGAGCAAGGCATAAGCCTCGGCCGAGCATACCTGTCCAGCAACAAGCCTTTTTCTGTTAGCCTCTGCTCAGCCGAGTCATTGAAGTGCTCGGCCGAGTAACCAGCCAATGCTCGGGCGAGGCACCGGTAGTGCTCGGCCGAACAATCAGAGAGCAGTTGCTGTTTTGGTCAGTTGATGTCCGAACAGGTGCTGGCTTGGAAGGTTTGTGACTTTTGTGAACAGTCACAACCGACTCAACCTACTCTATATATAGACCCCTCTTCCTTCATTCAGTCATCAAGTTGTTATCAAGTTAAAAATACAAGTAATCAAAGTTACAATCATTATCCAATTCTCTCTCTCATTCAAAAAGTGTTTCGTTCAAAGAGTTCAAGTATCATTTCGTTCTTCAAGCTAGAAGACTAAGAGCAAGTCTGATTTCGGTTCGCCAGTCAAGGTTAGTTAAAGTGCACACTAACTCTTGGTAAAAAGCGTTGTATCTTGGGAGACATTCGCCATTGATCCGTTTGTACAATTATGAAGGCGAAATATTGTTTTAAGGAGATTTGTTTCGCCATACATCGCTTTATTCTCCTTCTTTTGATTTTCCGTAATGAAGATATCTAAAACATAAATACTCAACAATCTTAAGACAATATTTTTTCAGGTATTTTGTTTTAATTATATCTTCTCTACTTCATCTCTTTCTTATTTGATTTTCTGTTTTCGTAACAGAAAATGGCTAATGGAAATGAATTCGTTAGTAGTAAGACTATTGCAACAAATCCAAATGCAATAGCGAGCACTTCAAGTGCTAATCAGCTTATGATGCCACCGGCCTCGCAGTACGAGAAACTAGAAAAGTTTAATGGGACTGATTTCAAACGTTGGCAACAGAAAATGTTGTTCTATCTCACAACGCTTAGACTAGTAAAGTTCTTACGTGAAGAATGTCCCATAGCGGCGGAAGGTGTCGTAGACAAGGCTGCACAATTGGCTATTGATGCATGAAAACATGCTGATTATCTATGCCGGAACTACATCTTGAATGGACTAGACAACATATTGTATAATGTGTACTACTCCATTCAAACTGCAAAAGGACTTTGGGAATATCTCGACAAGAAATATAAAACCGAAGATGCTGGAACAAAGAAATTCTTTGTTGCAAAGTTTTTGAATTTTAAAATGATTGATTCTAAAACTGTAATGAATCAGGTCGAAGAGATGCAAGTTCTATTGCATAACATTGAAACCGAAGGCATGCAATTGAGCGAGTCCTTCCAAATTGCATGTATGATTGAGAAGTTTCCTCCTTCATGGAGAGATTTCAAAAACTATCTCAAGCACAAGCGCAAGGAGATGTCAATGGAAGACTTGCTTGTTCGTCTTCGTATTGAAGAAGACAATCGTAGTGCAGAAAAGAGAGCCAATGCACGAAACATGGAAGCAAAGGCTAACATGGTAGAAGAATCCCAACCTTAGCTCAGTTGGTAGAGCGGAGGAATGTATGTTGGGAAATGATACTTGCTAGATGGCCTATTTAAGGCAAACATTGTTATAGTGGACAAGAAGTCCACCCATTTGTACCCTCAAGCTATGAATAAAATTGACAATTCTATTTACTTGTGCGAGTCTTCTAATTTATGGCATGGTCGTTTAGGACATGTGAATCGTGCTTCTTTGAGAAAGCTTGTTAGTTTAGGACTTATTCCAAAACTTGATTCAATGAAAGGTCACAAATGCGAAATTTGTGTTGAAGCAAAGTTTGCTAAGAAACCTTTTAAACCAATTGAAAGAACTAGCCAATTGTTGGGATTAATCCATAGCGATTATGTAATTTAAAGTTTGTCCCAACTCGAGGCGGTAAGAAATAATTTGTTACTTTCATTGACGATCGAAGTAGATATTGTTATATTTATTTGTTAAGTAGTAAAGATGAAGCAATGGATGCTTTCATCACTTACAAAAATGAAGTTGAAAATCAACTTGAAAAGTCAATTAAAATATTAAGGTTCGATAGGGGTGGTGAATATGTGTAAGTACCCCAATCTGGATCGCTCTCCATCCAAGCATACGGAAAAAACCAAGGGCGAACTTCCGGAGGTCATAACTCCTTCATACGAACTACGATTGAGACGTGTCATATATGGTTGGAAATCTCTCGACGAGAACTAGCTTGCCATTACAAAAATAATAAAATATTAAGCCTGTAGACTAGTTCGTACGGACCTCTTTGCACCCAGGGGCCTTTCTTGGATTAAAAAATACAAAATGACTTTTTGGGAATTTTGGAAAATATGGAAAAGCAAGACAAGTCCGTGCGGACCTCTTTGCATCCGACATCATAATTACACAATCCTCTTAAAGTCCACAATATTTCCTCAAATATGGAAAAACCAAAAATTTGGTTTTGCAAGGAAGGTCCGTGCGGACCTCTTTGTCAATTTTCCAAGGCTATAAATAGAGGGCTCCCCCTCTCATATTTTTCACACAACCCTCTTCTCCTCTCTCCCCTAGCCTTCAGGCAGCCCCTCTAACACCTTCGGGGCAATCCCGGTCCCTTTCGGTTCCTTCCGGAGTATTCCGAGGCCCCTCGTGGTACTCCGAAGCTCTGCCGAGCGCTCCCGAGACGCTCCCGCGCTGCCCCGAGGCACTCTCGAGGTATTCTGAGGCCCCTCGTGGTACTCCGAAGCCTTGCCAGGTCCATCCCGAGGCGTCCCGGCCCTTTCCGAGTTCAACCGACGATCCCAACGCACGACGAACCTCTGCCCGAATCCAGCCAACGATCCCTGCGATCCCAACGCACGCCAAAACTCTGCCCGAGTGCACACCTGACAATCCCGAGGCACGCCGAAGCTCTGTCCGCAGACAACCGGCACATCCCGAAGCAATCCCGGTCTATCCCGGAACACTATTCCATCCTCAAACACTATTCCCCAACGGAAGACAGACACGAACCAACATTGGTAAGGCTTCCTTCCTACTCTATTTCAATACATTTCAATACGTAGTGTACAATGTAGACATCCGATACAACATGCATTTTTAAAGTAGATATTGCTATATATATTTGTTAAGTAGTAAAGATGAAGCGATGGATGCTTTCATCACTTACAAAAATGAAGTTGAAAATCAACTTGAAAAATCAATTAAAGTATTAAGGTCCGATAGGGGTGGTGAATATGAATCGACGGAATCTAGTGACCTATGTTCCAAATTCGGAATCATTCATCAAACAACTGCGCCCTATACTCCGCAGAAAAATGGTATCGCTGAGAGGAAAAATAGAACTTTAAAAGACATGGTTAACTGTATTCTTGTAAGTTCAGGTTTACCACAAAACTTGTGGGGGAAACAGTGTTATCTGCTAACTTTGTGTTGAATAGGATTCCACACAAGAAAACTGATTCCATACCATATGAATTGTGGAAAGGAAGAAAGTCTTCCTATAAATTCCTCAAAGTGTGGGGGTGCCTCGCAAAGGTTGCCGTTCCACCTCCTAAACGGTTAAAGTTAGGACCTAAGACCGTTGACTGTGTATTTATTGGATATGCAATGAATAGCAAGGCATGTAATCTTAGTACATAAATCTGAAATAAATGACATTCATGTCAATACAATAATTGAATCTCGTGACGCTGAATTTTTCGAGGACGTATTCCCTATGAAAAAGGATATTTGTGAAAATACTCCTAAAAAGACCACGTGAAAGCACTTCTGAAAATAATGAGGATGCTGAACCAAGAAGAAGCAAAAGAGCTAAAACTTTTGGTCCAGATTTTATCTCTAATTTTATGATTGAAGATGAGCCTTAATCATTTAAGGAAGCCATGAACAGCTCAGAATCCACATTCTGGAAAGAAGTTGTAAATAGTGAGATTGAATCCATTTTAAGTAACAACACTTGGCAAGTGGTTGACCTTCCAAAAGGTTCTAAACCAATAGGATGTAAATGGATTTTCAAAAAGAAATTAAGACCGAATGGTTCCGTGGATAAATATAAGACCCGTCTTATTGCAAAAGGATATCGTCAAATGGAAGGATTTGACTTCTTTGACACATACTCTCATGTTATAAGAATTACTTCAATTTGAATCTTAATAGCCATTGCAGCTTTGTATAATCTGCAGATACATCAAATAGATGTAAAAACTGCATTTTTAAAGGGTGATTTGAATGAAGAAATTTACGTGGAACAACTCGAAGGTTTCAAAGTAAAAGGACAAGAGCACAAGGTATGCAAACTTGTTAAGTCCTTGTATGGTTTGAAGCAATCTCCTAAACAATGTCATGAGAAATTTGACAATGTCATGACTAGGAATGGTTTTATCACAAATGAATGTGATAAGTGTGTATACTCAAAGAAATTTGGTAACACGTATGTATTTGTTTGTTTATATGTAGATGACATGCTCATATTTGGTCATGACATCAAGGCTATAAATAAAACAAAGAAAATGTTTCCAATAACTTTGATATGAAAGATATGGGTGAAGCAGATATAATCTTGGGAATGAAAGTCTCTAGAACCTCCAATGAAATTAGTTTATCTCAAACACATTATGTTGATAAAATGATTGAGAGATTTAATTCTCATGGTATTAAAGAGACTAATAATCTATTTTTTCCCCATATAATTTTTCACAATAATACTGGGAATGCAAAACAACAATTAGAGTATTCTCAAATCATTGAAAGCCTAATGTACTTGATGCAGTGCACAAGGCCGGATATAGCTTATGTTGTAAGTAAGCTAAGTCGTTTTACTAGTAATCCTAATAATGAGCATTGGAATGTATTATTAAGAGTTTTAGGATATATAAAACGAACTAGAGAGTATTCATTGCACTATAACAATTATCCTCCGATAGTTGAAGGATATTGTGATGCAAATTGGATATCTGATACAGATGAATCCAAGTCTACTAGTGGCTATGTATTTACTCTCGGTGGAGGTGCCATATCATGGAAATCTTCTAAGCAAACATGTATAGCTCGATCAAAACCCGTGCCTACTATATGTATACATTGTATTTATTGCTTTAGATAAAGCTGGTGAAGAAGCCGAATGGCTTAGACATTTTTTAGAAGATATTTCTCTATGGCCAAAACCCGTGCCTGCTATATGTATACATTGTGATATTCAAGCAACTATAGCAAGGGCGGAGAATTTTATATACAACAGAAAATCTCGACACATACGTCGTAGACATAACACTGTTAGACAGTTACTCTCAAACGGAACAATTTCTATTGATTTCGTGCGATCAAAAGATAACCTAGCGGATCCATTTACTAAAGGTTTATCTAAGGAGAGAATAAACTGTGCATCGAAAGAAATGGGGCTAAAGCCTAGACAAATCTAAATCAACTTGATGAAAACCTAACCTGGCGACTGGAGATTCCACTGACTAGGTTCAATAGGAAAAACTTGTCATGATTGATTTGAGAGAAGCACTTGGAAGTTTATCTTCATCCCATTTCTATAATGCAAAAGTGATGCCTACAAATTGGTAGAGGTTAAGCTATTGCTTTTAATGATGACTATATCTTGTAAATTAGTACAAGTGGAATAATGTAAGATAATCTTTATAGTACATCACCTATGTAAGTGTGAACATGGCCGGTTCGTTTAGAAATTTTCTTAGACAAATTCTCTAAAGCACTCGCAGAACCAAGAAAGTTCAGGGCCGAAATAATGAACACAATAGAGAACCAAAATCTGATATGAGGATTAAATGTGTTTGGTCTATTGTTTAAGCTTACAATAACGTCTGACAGTTCAATACGTTACGTATACTGATCAGCCAAGTAAGCTCGATAGATTCTTACTAAAGAAGGTTTAAAGCGAAAGCCACCTAGCTTGATGCATTTATTTCTCAACTATGCTCTTCTTCTTCTTTCTTTTCCGTGTCGACTTCTTCTATTCATGTGGGGTTGTTGGAATATTAGGGTGAATGGTAAAGTCACCAAGAGTCTAAAATCCAAAAGCCATGGCAGTTCAACTTCCAGGAACTGCTCGGCCAAGCAAGGCATAAGCCTCGGCCGAGCATACCTGTCCAGGAACAAGCCTTTTCCGTTAGCCTCTGCTCGGGTGAGTCATTGAAGTGCTCGGCCGAGCAACCAGCCAATGCTCGGGCGAGGCACCAGTAGTGCTCGGCCGAGCAATCGGAGAGCAGTTGCTGTTTTGGTCGGTTGATGTCCGAACAGGTGCTGGCTTGGAGGGGTTGTGACTTTTGTGAACAGTCACAACTGACTCAACCTACTCTATCTATAGACCCCTCTTCCTTCATACAGCCATCAAGTTGTTATCAAGTTAAAAACACAAGTAATCCAAGTTACAATCATTATCCAATTCTCTCTCTCATTCAAAAAGTGTTTCGTTCAAAGAGTTCAAGTATCATTTCGTTCTTCAAGTTAGAAGACTAAGAGCAAGTCTGATTTCGATTCGCCCGTCAATGTTAGTTAAAGTGCATACTAACTCTTGGTAAAAATCGTTGTATCTTGGGAGACATTCCCCATTAATCCGTTTGCACAACTACGGAGGCGAAATATTATCTTAAGAAGATTTGCTTCGGCATACCTCGCTTTATTCTCCTTCTTTTGATTTTCCGTATTGAAGATATCTAAAACATAAATACTCAACATATATATATATAAATACTCCCTCCGTCCCATAAAACATTACTCGTTTACTGTTGAGAACGGAAAATAAGGAATAATGTTATTAAAGTAGAAGTTGTGAGTGGGTAAGAGAGAGAATGAGTGAAGAGAATAGTAAATTTGAAGAGTGATGTGAGTATGACAAGTGAGTCCCATGAATAAAGAAGTATTAAAAAGTTTACTTTTTAGGAAAGTGTAACTTTAAAGTGGGACACCCAAAATAGTAAAATGGGTAAGGTTTTATGGGACGGAGGGAGTATATATATATACATATATATATATATATATATATATAGAGAGAGAGAGAGAGAGAGAGAGAGAGAGAGAGAGAGAGAGAGAGAGAGAGAGAGAGAGGGATAGCGGTATTGAAAATGCAGATGAATGCAAATGGAAATCACATTTCTGATGATGAACATCTTATACGTAATTCAAGAAAATCAGACTAGACAACAGGTCCAACTGACTCAAAAACAGATAGCATTAGACAAGGAAACTCAAATAGAGTTCTTTGCAAAACACACACCAGCTTAATTAGGTCTGACCAACAAATAACTACATGCACACCAACAATTCAAAAGAGAAGTTTATTGGAGGAGGAGGTTTCCCTTAAAGAGCTTAACCTCACCTACCTAAAAGTAGACATAAGACCTTGACCCAACAAAGGTACAACCCACAACGAAGGTACAACCCGAAGGAGGGATCTTTCTTTGTCGTCCTCAGTTAGATTTTGGCCCGTGACAACCACTCTTGCATTATAAATTTCCTTCCACCTCATCCACATCCAAATAATTATATCCAACCATGGACTTGAAAATGCTCCCATCCTATCTATATTAATCGCTAATCTTCATTTACATATCCCACTGGGCGGAGTCCGTATGGGACTGCGTTAGGAATTTGCCTCCTTGTTTTTATTTTCTTGCACTCCTTGTCGGACAAACTGACCACGAACACGTGGTCTCTGCTCTGCTAGTTTCTTTCTGCTCTGATATCGTACCTGAAACCACAATGAGAAGAAAACAGTTTCCTTCACGTTAGTCTTCTTGAAGATAGAATGAAAATACAAATTATAATGTGAACCATTATTTGACCAAAGTTCCTAAGGCTCTCAAGGTTGTGTATGTTGATGCGGATGCACTAGGACAGTTTGGTCATTTCTTGACATGCTATTAGCTTTGCCACCAAGGAAGTTCCCCCCAAAATCTAGTATCAGCTTAGTCTACTGATTTATTTTTTTAATATGCTTTTTCCCGGTTTGAATTTTACAAAGCAAAATTTAAGATAAAGAAAGTCACTACCTCTATTCCTCTTACTCCGTACCTGTTCTTTTAAATTTTTTAATGTATATTGGAAAAATATCAAGCGCCCATGTATCAACCATGCCAATTTAGCCGAGTATTAGAAATGCACCTAATTAAGCAAGAATTTAAAACTAAAAAGTGACTCTCATCTTAGGGATGGGGGTAGTAGTAGTACCTTCTTTTCAAAGCATCTTTGTTTCCTCTTTTCCCGGAATTTCTGCAGCGCCGCTTCTCTCAATGTTAATCGGCTTTGATCCACTCCACTCCCACTTCTGCTTCCAGTCACATCACCAGTTTCGCATTTTCCAGTGACCCCGGTATCACTTCCTATCTTTGCTCCTTCAGCTACTGCATCAGAAGGGCTTCCTTGTTTCCCATTACTGCCATTTTCCCCACTGCTTCGGTTATTATTACTTCCTGAAGCACTTCCGTAATTGGCGGCATTTCCTTCGGTCGAACCGTTAATCACATTGGATGCCGTGTTCCTCAAAGACTCTTCACCATTTTGTTTGCTCATTTGCTTTTGTTGCTGCATGTTATGGACATGATGGTGATGGTGATGATGATGGTAATGATGATGGTGGCGGACTTGAACCTGTTGATGTGCTGCTGTTGACTTTGGTTGGGCCGAGACTGAGTCAACCATTTCAACATCAGCCGTATCTGGAATCACAGGCTGAAGGGAAGAAGTATGGTCCTCGTGAGCACCTTGCAAGGCAAAAGAGGGATGTATACTGACGATAGATTTGGGAATTTGATTGTCGTCAGGGAGCTTTTCTGGCTTACTGAAAGCATTGTTAGTGGTGGAACCCATATCGTCATTGTTACTGCTTCCATTGGATTGTTGATTACGGTTTTCATTCGAGTTAGCATTTAGATACTGAGTTGACTCGCCCTTCACTGCTTCAGAGCTATTGTCTAGCGGAGAGCAACTGCCAACATTACCGGTTGGAGCTGGATTAGAATTCGTTGCAGTATGATACCTGCATATGATAATAAGTATCAGATAACCTGCTTAACAAGAGTTCCTAGAAAGATTCTTGTGAAAGGTCTCTTAGGCTGTGCTCAGACAAGCTCTAGGAAATTTGTGTTCTTTTCATACATCAAGAACACCAAAAACAAACAAAAGTTGAGCAGCTGAAACGTATACGGAGTAAAATTGTTTTTACTTGGTAATTAAAAGTGTTCACAGTTGCAAGCTATGTTAGATTGATAGGTAAACACATTCATAAATATTTCTAGAAGTGGAATATGTGTATATTGGACAAAATCGTTGAGAGAATTCCCTCCAAACACTGTATTAAACTGTACCTCGAGAATGCTGAAAAATTTGATTGTCTTAGAACATTTCGCTGTTGATCACGAGTTTCAGTATCTTCAGCATCCCTGACTCTTTTTAAACTGAGTTCAAGAACCGGCAATTCTTTAGCGTAACCATTGTCTTTCTCTTTAATGTTGGCAATATTAGAGACCTCATTTGGAACTACAACTACAGCAGATTCTATGCGAGTATTAGCAGTTTTGGTGATGTTGCCTACAAGATCAGCAGCTTCAGTTCTCAATTCCCCGCCCGCTGTCTCACAGATATGCTCCAGTGTTCCCTTCCTTGTTCCATTGCTCACTCTCTTAGAACTTGGTTCAGACAGTCTCTCCTTATTCATATTTCCTGTTTCATTTTTGCTTGGTCCCACAAGCTGCAAATCTGTATCCCTAGAGACTCCAATTGCCAAGTCTTTCCCCATTGCAAGCGTGTCTGAAGAACAAGTTACATTTATTGTTAAAAGAACTGTAAAGAGAAATACAGTGCACCATAGTAATGACACATTTCCACTTCATTAAGAAACATGAGTACATACCTAATTTATCATCCTCCCTAACACACTCCTCCCTTGAGGCGGGGGTAGGTTCCTGGTAATCGCTAATTGCCTCTAGCCTTGTATGGAGAACCTGCCCGCAAGTGCTGTTTGGGGGATCTGGTAATTGATGCCAATGTGATATTGCTTTGGAGCTATTTACTTCTGCAGCCCTTTTTGGCCAAAAACTCTTTAAAGAAAAAATAAAAAAACATAAGCAGTCTGAATACCAGTTTGACATGTGAATAAACAAGAATAATTTGAAAGTGAACTTGATTAATTTAGTCTCGTGTACAAGCACCACACATACAATATCAAGATACCAATAAAATGTCTTTTCCATTTTAAAAACAAAAGAAATGATATAGAAAGGCTACGGTAAAGCATCTACTCCAAGAAGCCATTAATATGAACTTCATATAGATAACTTGAACCACTTTTTAAAGAACAAAGAATTCATATTAAGACTTAATTTAGGGGCAGAACAGGTAATCAATCGAATTAATAAAGATTGTGGAGCTTGACATTAGTACATGAAGCACTGGATACTGTCGAAGAAAATCATCCTGAAATTCGTTAGATAGAAGCATGGGTATGCTGTACCACTTAAAAACACATTTATTTTGTGATATTAGTAAGACAGTCTTAAAGAGGTAGAAATCTAATATTTTTTCCCGAACATTTAGCAGAAGATATTCAAATGGCGACCTCCTATAGGCTAGAGCCCTCCAGCTGTAGGGTTTCCAAGCACTAGATGCTCGAGTTTAGAACTGTTTTGACTTCTGAATACGAAACATCTAGATGAAAACTTACTTTCTTAACTGGGTCTAGACAACCAAAATTCTATTGCTTTGTAGGCATAAGAATTTATCATAGCTAACTAAATTGATGTCAACAACTATAAGTTAAGGCCTTGCTCTAGAGCATGAAGATTAGATGACGTTGTATGTAACAAGGCTGCATCAAATAGGTAATAGAGCAAGCTGATCTGTGTTTCTAGATTCCTTTTGAGTGGTGGAAAAGGAATAAATCATATGCCATCAGTCCAATCAGATTTGCACTCCATTTCGGCTATATACATCAGGGTTAATAGACTTATTGTAATCCTCACTTCTTTCACCCAAGATTAGATGTCCAAGTTGACTTAGCAAAGAGTAAACGAAACGTGGATGTACATGTCCATGCATATATTGTGTTTTGTGAGTTGTAAAGAAAAATTATCATCTGCCACCACTCAATTCCAAGCAACAAAAGGTCATTAGAATAAAAAGAGACCCCTTAGTAGTTCAAGAGGAAGTTAACAAGGAACTTCATCAATCCTTAAAATATATGCTTGCTTAATTCCCACTTCTGTCAGTCTGTCTTCATCCCCCACCCCAACTCCCCTCTCTCTCTCTCACACACACACACAAACATCACATAAGTTACTCTCTGTCTCACACAGACACACAGTCAAACTCATATGTTGTATTTTTAATATTCATAAATAGTACATATTATAATGGAAGTCATAAGATACCCATTTATTATTTTATCTAAATCTTTTTTTTTTCTATAACCTTTTCTTTCTATTTTCTCAATCCCCTTTACTTTCATATCATAAATACTTACAAATTATGCATTGTTATGTTTTTCTCTTTTTCATTTGTAGTGATAACAGGGAGAGTTTTAGTGTGCAAGCGAGAGAAAGAGGTATACGGAGAGGAAGATGGAGAGAGAGAGAGAAGATAGAGAATCGAAGGGAGAGGAAAGAAGCTGCGGCACTTCCATCTCTGCAAAGGATGAGGTTCGGGAGATTAGAGGCTTTAACACTCGCAACTGCTATGGTAAAGCCATGGAACGCAACAGCTAACGCAACCTCACCTATCATGAAGGTCTCTCTCTCTCTCTCATCACCAAAACCACATCACTTACTCGTTAGTTATACGTTTCCCTTCAGCAAATTATCGCCCTAATTGGTCTATAGTTTTGTTTTTTTTTTTAATTTTTTTTTGAAGATAACGATTTTAAGTTCATTGATGATCCCTAGCCTGAGTAGTGTAGTCAGCGGCAGATTCAGGGACAAAAGTAAGTGGGTGCACAAATTACAAATTTAATATTACACCAAGAATACAATTACTAAAAGTTGAACTTGGGACCTATTAATTAGTAAATGAGGACCCCAACAACCATTGAACTACAAACTTTTCTTGTTAAAACTAGGTGCTCTTTTTAATATAGTAAAAATTTAAATATTGAAAAGTAATTGGGTGCGCTTGCACCCACATAGACAACCTTGTGTCCCCCCCTGAGTGTAGTACAATCTCCAAAATAAACAATCTGCCCAGATGAAATGGGTTATATCTTCTTTCATCTTATAGCATCATCATGCTCTAGATTTTTTCTCATTTTTTATAGTTCTACGGTGGTATTATGACCTTTCTTATGTGAAAAGCTTGAACTAGGAGGCAACCGAAGCACACAAAATTGTTGGATTACCACTATATACAGATGTACAAGGCATGGCTATCATATCATATGAAGTGATGTGACAAGCCAATTTTATTTTGTACATAGAACGAGTAATACCTGAGTATCGCTCCCATTGTCACTTCCATCCTTAGCAGTCAAACTGATGCTCCCACTGTCACCCTCGTCATCACTACCAGCTTCATTGTCTGACCCTTCAATGCTTCTTGATTTCATGTATTTCTGTGTCCATATACCACTTTCACTTCCACTGCCGCTAGACTGATAAAAAATGAGAAATTAATACAAAAATGAAAGTTAAAGCATTGACTCCCTAGGGTTTTCGTTTGACATATAACTGACAAGGACAGACAAGCATATCGGAGAAGCAGAAGAAAGATTTTAATAAAATGCTTTTACTATGCCATGACTTTCAACCAAAACCGATACCCTCTTCTCTCAGCATTATGTACATGCTAAATGATAACCAACCTGAAGTTGAAGGCCAATAGATAAATTGGAATAACTATTGTTATTCACACTGTGGCATTTTCTCCAGACATGCTGCCAGAGGTTTTTAAGCTCATTCTTTCGAATAGGCTTGACTAAAAAGTCGACTGCACCTTTCGACAGACAGTTAAAGACTATACCCATAGAATCATCAGATGACATCACTGCAGAGAAAATTCATCAAGTATAGAAATGAAAGCTAAAATATTGATGAAGTTTAAAGAAATAAAGTGTTTGTACTTGAAAATACTAAGGATGACAAGGATAAATACTTACTAATCACTGGAATATTCTTGCAACTTATGTTATTCATTATCTTGGATAAGAGGCCAACTCCAGATAGATAAGGCATGACTACCTCGGTCAAAACAAGATCAATGTGTTTGGTTAGATCTGCCAATATTTTCCAAGCTTCTAAACCATTTGCTACAGCTGTAACTGCAAAACCATAGTTAATATAGGGTCAGTCAACATGAGGCAAAGATTAAACAAGATGATATCAAAGTCTGTTATCTATACTATATTAAAAGCAAGAAAGTGGGCTTTCCCGCTCAAAAGTGTCGCTATCAAATGGCAAAAATGTCTTTACAATATTTCATTAAGGGTATTTTCGTAATCATCTAAGTCTTCTAGAATTTCTATGATTAGTCTTTGAAAATTATTGGCTTCTTTAGGAAGCTTTGCACAATTAGATTTAGAAGAGGGGCAAAAAGACACTTGGTGCTTTGGGAATACATGTTTAATTTGCATGCACTTAGACACTTACACATGTTTCATCTACATTAGTAAAAATTGATACGTGTTATCTCTTATACAATTTTCCCTATTTATTATTCATTTTATCTCAAACTAAATAATCAAATTTGTGATCAATCAATTAAATAGAAATGGACATTCATTCATTTTTAGGACAAACATAATAATTCAGTTTAATTTATTAATTCAATAGTACGTGGAACATGCACAAGATTATCTTTCATGTACTCTCTCCGATTTAAAATAATTATTTTTTTTGGGCAATTTCTTTTTTTTTTTTCAAAATAATTGTCACTTTTGAGTTAAAAGCATTGACATTTCATTTTTTATCATTGAAATTTGTAATAATTCATTTATTGTTTTATTAAGTAAACTATTGTATGAGAGAGAAATAATTAATATAAACACAATTATAATTTTGTTCATTAATTCATAGTAATAATTGAATTTCTTAAAAATCAGTGAAAAACTAAAATGTGACAATTATTTTGGATTGGATAGAGTATTTGTTTCAAAGCATTGCAATTGCAAGTCTAAAATAAACTATGTTTATGTGCTCATTTTCTGAAAGAGAGGGAGGAACAGAGAGAAGAAGAACGTTACCATTTATTTTTTATGTTTGAACGTGAACCATGACTTTGGTCTTTGTTCCAAAGATAATGAAGGAGGAAAAGCAAATTGTTAAGAAGTAAATGCAACACAATAAAGTGGGCCCATGTCTGCGTTCAACTCATTTTACTTCCAGTTTTATTTATTTATTTATTTAATATGTCCATCACATTTTTATTTTTAGAGCATCTTATAATTGGAATGTTTTAAACTTTCATGTTTTAAATCATATACCATATATTGTATATTATTTTTATCAAAAATCGTTTTATTTCAAAAAACTAAAGAATTAAGTATATTTTAGGGAAATAGACTTTTGAGAAAATATGAGTCATTGGTGGATTTTTTTTTTTAAAGATAGGTGAAAATGTAAAAATAGAGAAAGTGACATATACCACCATTTTTGAGCTTTTAGAAGTCATGAAACAATAAAGAGAGATTTCTAAGTACTCATTAATTTTGATTTTGATTTTTCAGAAAGAAAAAAATTCAATTATTTCAATCCTGTTTTAAAAATTTTCATTGTGAAATCCCATTGATTAATTTATATTTATTTTATTTCCATTAGTAATTTGTAATAAATAATTTATTATTTCAGTTTACAGATTATAATTAAAGAAAATATTACTTAGGAAATAGAAATATATAAAAGAGATGGCAAAGATTTATTTCTTTTGTCTTAAATTAATGTTTATTTTTCCTTGATTTAATAAACATCTATTCAGAAAAAATATTATAAGAAATGATTTGTTATTAAACTACGTAACTAAATACTTTTTTATGACAAAAACTTGGGTGAGACGGTCGTAAAACGGGTTGCCCAACCCATCCGCTCAGGTCCGCCACGCCAAGTCTTAACCCGCGCGTCCAAAGTCTGTCACGTGTACGTTTTTTTTTTTAAACTTTCAACAACTTTAAAATGAAATAACTTGAGATTTTGAAGTAGAAAAAAATTTGAAAACACCGTTGTGTTCGTCTCGACGAGACGAATCGAAGTAGTAGCATCATGATATGATTTTGATTTTTTTTGTAAAATCATATTTGCAGAAACAAAAAAGTTAAGTTGTTCGTCGCCTGAAAAATAACACTTACTAAGAAGAAATGTTACCGATGAAAATCTGAATTGTAGCAGTTTCATAATATATACTCCCTCCGTCCCACTTCACTTGACACTAATTTCCATTTTGGTCCGTCCCACCTCACTTGACACTGCCCAAAATGGAAAGTTTTTACACTCACAACACCAATCAAATCACTATTCTCTCCACTCATTCTCTCTCCTACTTTACCTTTTCTACTCACAACATTTTCTTTAATTAATTATCTCTCTTACTTTTTTTTTAGTTACCGTGCCCACCTCTTTGGTGCCAAGTGAACCGGGACGGAGGGAGTACATACATATTTTGAGATACTAAAGAAACAAAATAGTCACAAAATCTTGCTCCAAAATCCTAGCTGTAATGATTTTATTGGTGTTTTTAATTAAAATGTAGCTGGTCTACTATCGAAACAACTAATAAAATATCGCCACCTCATTTTGTGATTAGGATTTTGTGACTTTATTTATATATAGAGAAGGAAAAAAGTATTCAATGTTTCGATAATGACTTGGAAGTAATCTTCTTCAGAATTTGTTAGGTAATTTTTTTTGGAGGAAGCTATTGTGTGGGTTTTAAATACATTTAAACCGGAAAAAAGGTATTAAACCCTCGATGTCGCTCACTCCATCGGATACTAGAATTCCTTTCAATTTTGAACGTCGTCAATTTCCCTTGATTTATGTCATGCCTATAAACAAAAGTCTGGGACAATTTCTATCTACAGTTGAATCCTTTTAAAGAATCATGTTTTCAGTCATGGTCAGCTTTATTTAGAGTCACCCATTCAAATAGACTTCATATTTGGATATCTAATTTTGAAGAAGACAGTTTAACCAACAATTGTATTACGAATGTGGTGTTTAGGAAATTTTTCAAAATGTGTAATTCATATCTTCTATTACTTTTTAATAATCTCTTTCTTAAAACATATATGAGTGTGTGCGTATGTGTTGTCTCAATTAGGGCTGTAAACGAGCCGAGCCGAGCTTTGAAGTTTCGAGCTCGAGCTCGAATAAAAAATATCGAGCTCGAGCTTTTCTCGAGCTCGAGCTCGAGCCCAGAATGCATGTTCGAGCTCGGCTCGAATCAAGTTTCGAGCTTTTCGCGAGCTGGCTCGCGAGCTTTTCGCGAGCTGCTCGAACTCGAGTTTTAACGAGCCGAGCTCGAGCTTCGACTTATTTTTTGAAAAAAAATCTGAAATCAAACGAGCTTTTAACGAGCCGAGCTCGAGCTTCGACTTATTTTATGAAAAAAAATCTGAAATCAAACGAGTTTTTAACGAGCCGAGCTCGAGCTTCGACTTATTTTTTGAAAAAAATCTGAAATCAAACGAGCTTTTAACGAGCCGAGCTCGAGCTTCGACTTATATATATATATATATATATATATATATATATATATATATATATATATATATATACTAAAATTTATTCGAGCTTTTAACGAGCCGAGCCCGAGTCGAGCTCAAACGAGTCGATCTCGAACAGAGCTCGTCGAACATACGAGCCGAACACGAGCCGACTCGAAAAAAATGACGAGCTTGAAAATCGGTTCGAGCTCGAGCTCGAGTTCACCTCGAGCCCACTCGAACTCGAGCTTTTTTCGAGCCGAGCTCGAGCCGGCTCGGTTCGTGTAACAGCCCTAGTCTCAATGAAGATCAATACTATGGAATTTCTTAAGTATTGTTTACAAATGTATATCAACCAATTTAATTTGTATTGTTGTTTCTTTACTTATTTTTTTTATTATTTTTTCATTCTTAACTATAAAATTTTATATAACGTCGTGCATCGCACGGGTGATACACTAGTTATATTAATTTTAAAGCACATTCCGTAAAAGTTTGAAGAGTCAACTGCGACTCTTATTATGGACACAGGGAGTAATTCATAAGGATACACATGAATTTATGGCACACTTTGGCAGCAAGTAAAAGGAATACAGAAGAGCTGCTTTCTTTTTAAATAATTTCATTAGTACAAGCGGACATATTTCAATTTATTTTTCTTATATTCTTGAGGAAGCATACTCTGATCGAGATTATAAGCATCATATATAGACTGTGCATACCATGATGAAATATCATCCACAAACTAGGAGGGTAGTGTGCAATATTACTTCCTAGCAGGAGAACTCTTTTCTCTTTTGGGACAACAGAAAAGGAGAAGGTCCCTATTCTTTTGGGACAGAGGGAGAAGGTTTATATGCTTCGGTAAAAACCCATGCAGACAATAAGCTAATTCAGGAAAAATCGAGATTCCCATTAATTTGAAAGTGCAAGATGCAAGTTCTATTAGACAATGAGACAAACGTACATAAACTTGAGACTTAACACAATCTTACGATTTGAATTTGCGATCTTAATATCACCACATATACAACAGTTTAATTTGGTCAGGAGCTCAGATTAACACATGTTCAATGACCGTTTTATTACACATAAGTTGTCAATTTCATAACTGCACTAACAAATTATAGGTTGTGTTACTTCTACATATGAGATTGAATTTTACTTTAATTACCATGACATTTGGAACAACAACAATGCCTGAATATGGAGATTGCTCCATAGTTAACCTACAATACAACAGACCTGCACATATAAATGTTACTCTTAACACATTGTTATATTCAGATACTTTAGAATATTACAACGAAAAGAGACCTAATTTGCAGCAGTATATCCCTTTAATGTGTTAATGCCTCAGTCTAGACTGATTATTGAATCAAATTTAACTTGGTCCCCATATACTTTCTGATGAAGGGAAATTATTATGACAAGTTAGGATTTGATTTTTACTATTTTTATTTGTTATTATTTTATTATTTTCGGAATTTATTTTAAATAGGTAATATTTTTGGTATTAGAAGTATATTAGGACTTTATTTTAAGGTTTTATTGATTGATTAGGTTACTATATAGACTAGGGTTATTTTGGGAAGTTTTTGACTTGTTTTTCAAGTCTTAGAGTCACTATATAATTAGGGTTAATTGTAATTCCGAAAATAGGTAGTTGATTAATAAAATTTGAGTGTTTACTCTTCAGTTTTCTCGAGCGAAAATTGACGGTTGATCGCTGAATTTCTCGAGCGAAATTCTGTGATTAATCTTTATCCAAGTCTTCCGCTACGTCAGTTGGTATCAGAGCCTTTCGTTCGATTCAGGAAGAATGGTTCGGGGGCAGAAGAGACAAACTGTGGAAGCGATCTACGAGCGAGATGAAGCGGTTCTGGAGGAACACATCGGATCCATCGTAGATCAACGTATGGAGTTGTTGATGGAACAGTTAACGGTCTGGATGACCGAATTGTTCAATCAACACACTTGGAGGAATCAGCCTAGACCTGGTGGCAGCGACGGACAGCGAGACTGGGAGGTGGATTCTGATGATGGTGATATTTCGTGGCCTTTCGTCGAATCGGTGGCTTAGAACTTTTCATCGATTGGTCAAAACCACCTATTTATGATGAATGTAATTGTGAAATCTGTCAATTACCAACATCTCATCATATGGGTGTACCAATGTTTGGCGTTGAATCTTCACAAGATAAATTGATGTGGAAGTTTGACATTGGTCATCCTTACGAAGATCCTTTCAATGTTGATAGATCTAATGTTTCAGATTCTTGGTTCTCCAAAAAGATGATTATTGAGAACTTTCTCATGAATGGATGGACAGACTGGATGGATATCATGGCGAGTGGTACTAAATTTAAAGTCCGTCAAATAGTTCCAAGTGCTTCAATTCAAGCAAAACTTAAAATTCGAGGACGAATTTTCTTCAAGCAGGGGAGAATGATGAAGGGAAATTATTATGACAAGTTAGGATTTGATTTTTACTATTTTTATTTGTTATTATTTTATTATTTTCGGAATTTATTTTAAATAGGTAATATTTTTGGTATTAGAAGTATATTAGGACTTTATTTTAAGGTTTTATTGATTGATTAGGTTACTATATAGACTAGGGTTATTTTGGGAAGTTTTTGACTTGTTTTTCAAGTCTTAGAGTCACTATATAATTAGGGTTAATTGTAATTCCGAAAATAGGTAGTTGATTAATAAAATTTGAGTGTTTACTCTTCAGTTTTCTCGAGCGAAAATTGACGGTTGATCGCTGAATTTCTCGAGCGAAATTCTGTGATTAATCTTTATCCAAGTCTTCCGCTACGTCACTTTCCCATAGCACATACTTTGTGGACCAATCGTTTATCAAGTGGGTGTTTATCTGAATTTAGCCACGAGGACAACTATAAAAGGGACAGCGAGGAATAGATCTACACAGGGTCTATGGACACAACCTACAACAATCAAGTTACCAAAGTTGGAACTATGATCCTTCAACGATAGAGGAGGAACCTTACAGCTGCACCAAACTTCAAGGAAGACAGATACAAGGACATGCTTGATGAAGCCTTTCCTCGATAAGGAAAGCCTGCAATAACATCAATCTTCCACCCAGATTTCAAAGACCCGAGTACTTACTTTGGGATCACTAGAACAGAGACAACGAGGCTGTAAGCTTGTAGAGTTCTTGGACTTATGGGAGGTGGCTGAAGTAGGAAAACTATTTCCAAAACCACAAATTATGGGATTAAATCAGGTTAAAAGGACTCCTATGGCATCGCTAAGATTTATATGCTATTATAAATGCATAAGATATATTTTTTTTTCCATAATTAAAACTTAGTTATCGGGTAAGCCGCTTATCTCATCCGAAACAGAGAGAAGGTAGAAAGAATCATATAGAGCATAAAACCACTACTCCCTCCTAAATTGATTGCCCCTTTAAGATTATTACTTTTACGCCAAAGTTAGTATCCTTTGGCCATGGAATTACAAACTCACCTCTGTTATCTATAACGCCTAAAAACGTGCGTTTACATTACTATAATATGAACCGCAAGGGCATTCATGTCTATGTTATACCCCAATGGCCTAAAAGTCAGCTTCCAATAATTTCTTCAAAAAACTATCAACACTCCCGATTTGGAATGGAGAGATTAATAATTTGATCCATTAAGAGCATGAAGACATTAACAATTCTCAGGATACACCCAGTTTTCAACCTTTTTTTCTTACTTAAAATGAGCCACAAATGATAAAATCCAGCAGATTAATGCCCATGATCAGAAAGAAAACTATCCCGATGAAAAACCTCTGCTTTTTTAATAAGAAGCAAAAGTAAAGATGTTCAAATGTCTTATCCAAAAGAAAGAAAAAAAGATATTGGCGTGAAGTAACTTATCGTAACAACATCAATAATAATAACTATTTCATGACGGTTAGTAATGGATAACCAAAAGTCTCACATATTAAGCATCAACTTCTTCCTATCTATGGGATCTCCTTTTTCCATCCAAAGAAAAATAAATATACACAAATTTAATGAGTACCAACCTAAATATCTTTACGAATGGGTTACTAAATCACAGAACAACAAAATACCATGATATCATGAGAGGATAACATCAGAGACCAATAAAATTACTAATCAATCCTCTTGGGATGAAACTGCTCTAACCAGTATAAAATAACTAGATGAGTGGTCCAATTCATACATTCAGAACAAGATTTATTTCAGTATCCTACAACAAAAGACCCATTATAAAACAAAAGCAGCATTAACATAAGAATATGCATACAAGACACACATGAAAGACCAACAAGGACCAAGTCAACCAGTTTTTTTACTACATAGTGGCCAAACATCATACTCCAAGACATATAAAACTATGTGCGTGCATGATCATGTGTTTGTGGTTCATTAAGTGAAAAGGAGGAACAGACCTTCATAACTGCAATTCCGAAGCAGTGCACTAACGAGTTGACGGGTAGAGTCATCATTTTCCACTAGCAGTACCTTGAGAGACCTCACTGGAAGAAACCGTTCCCACTGAACCACTGGTCCTATAGGCTGTTGATTCTGTCTCAGAGGACCACACTGAGCCTGAAGTAACTCTAATCGCCTACCATTAGCATGCTCATTAGTCTTAGACGCTTCTTTCTCGGAAAACCCATGTCCATTAAAGGCAGTTTTACCTTTCACTTCTTTCAGCTCATTGTTCGCACGTTGATTGAGTTCAGTCAACCGTTTGGTTGACTGAACATTAGTATCCACCCCAACACTCCTCATTAACCAGATTCAAATAGACCAAGGATGAATAAAGCACTGGATCGGGTCAGCGAGACAAGTTCTTTCTTCGAAAAGAAATGGCACATATCGATGTCTTCAAGTAACCACTTTTTAGACAAAATCTCCAAAACCTTTCCTAAACAAAACATATGCAGAAAAGTACAAGAATATCAATACCACAAAGAACCCATACAAAAAAACGGGAGCAATTTTGAACAAAAGTTACAAAAATTACAACTTTTAAACAAGAATCCAACATACTGTCTCCTCCAATATTTATACACAAAAACAAAATCAATTACCATACCCAAACGTTAACCAAACAGCCATATTTTGAATCTCATTTTCACATAACCCTCTATATAAATATCAATAAGATTTCATAATATAAAATAATTTCTAATGACGGCACAACTTTTGGGGTCTCACAAAGGATGAACAATGGCTTTGTATGAACTTGGTACCTAGATCACAACATAAACAATAAGCACCGTTATATACCAAGCCGGGATTGATTCCGGCTCATTCCCTCGGGTGTGAGAGTAAAACCTTTGAGGTTTGATAACCGAGATATAAGCCTTAGAATGTCTTAGTGTGTTTGTATGATATGATTTAGACAATATGACTTACCTTGTCCAATAGGACAAGTGAGAGTATATAATATGGTATAGAGAGAGACCAGTTAGATGGATCTCAGCCCTCGGAGATATTTGTCTTGACCTAGGACACGTGTCCACGTCTGGTTGGATCGCACAATAAAGCAAAAAGTACTGTAAAAGGATGTCTTCTTATTGGACGAGGATCGACGGTTGGTGCGCCGCCTTAACGCGCGTGATAGGCGCTTGAGCCTCCATTTAATGTGATAGTGACAAGTTGTCGGCCGGTGTTAGAGCTCGTACGGAATTGTGTCCCACAAGCTTGATATTAACCGGGAGTTTGATATTATACCGCGGTCAACGCGGACTGAGAAGGATCGATCAACGCGGATTGAGAAGGTGCGGTCTTAGGAGTACCACATCATGTATTGCCTTTGTAACAGAGCGGGCTTGGGCCCGGGCCGAAGGGTCCGGGATTATCATTGGCCCATTGCTTCGAGCGCCGGATCATTTATGGTTAGGGCGAGAAGCCATACATAAAGCTCGGTCTGCGGACTGGATCATACGCGGAGGTGTTGTAAAAAAAATTACCACTTCTTTATGCAGACTCCCTGCTTAAAGGCACGTGACGTGCACGTGCGAGGAGTTTGGTGGAAGGTTACGGAAGCCTCCCGGATAAGGTTTGAGTGGGCCCCATGGGCTGTCGAATCGTTAGCGCGTGTCAAGTATGAATGATACGTTTCACGAATTTCAAACGGCGTCGTAAATGACAACCGCTATTAATTCAAAATTTAAACTCCGCCGGTTCAGCGCTCGAGGGAATTTGGTCGGGTGGCTCATCAATACGGGTTAACCCGAATTATCCTTTGCCTATAAATACCAAACCCCTCTTCCTTCACAATCTTTTATCACCTTCGGCTTCTGAGACCGCACCCTAGAGAGAGAATATCCACTGATTCCTTGAGCACTTCCGTGCTAGATTCCTCTTCGTAAGATTTTGATTTAATCTTCTTTTATCTCTTTCATTCACCATGACTTATCGTATGGAGCGTCCTTTAGAACTAGGCAATGGGATGACCCTTAATATCTTCGCCGTCGATAAGAAATCTGGTGGGATTTATCGTAAGGTGGCTGGGGCGTGGGTGAAACTGTCCCTTGATTCTTTCAAATACTTCTATGTAAGGTATGACTGTGAGGTATGACCGGTGAAATTGGGTCCCACCCCGGTTGTGGAAAGTCAAGAGGAAAGCTTATCTCTGATCGGTGATATGCTAGTTTTAGGAGATCACACCGTCTGAGAAATTTTGTGATGGGGTGTTGTGCAGGTTTTCCCGAGATAGCGATCAAGCCTTGAACGCCCAGGAGTTAATAAGGAGAGTTCGGATTGATCCAATGGCCATACCTATTACTGACTGGGAGAAGGTGGATCTTATTGATGATACCGAGCTAGCTGTGGCCCCTGATGCTGCAGCTGAGGCTGCGGCCAACCTTGAGGCTGCTGATACCGCCGGTGACCGAGCTCGTACGATATTGTGTCCCACAAGCTTGATATTAATCGGGAGTTTGATATGAAACCGCGGTCAAGGCGGACAGGAAAGGCTCTATCAACGCGGATTGGGAAGGCACGATCAATCATAGGAGTGTCACATCATATATTGCCTTTGGACAAGAACGAGTTTGAGCCCGATCTGAAGGGTCCGAGCTCATCAATTTCAGAACTGAATTGACCCACGCCTACCGATTCACTAACAAAACAAAATTCAACACTAAACCAAAATAAAAATTTCCCAATCAGATTCAAACTCACGCTGACCACACAAATCTCAAAATATCTCATTAAAACAAACCCCTCAACAACATTCTAAATCACGAAACAACAATCACCTTCTTCATATTTCCAAAAAACAAGTAAATCATTACCTTCTACGCTTCCATTGACGAAATCCACTGAGCTGATACAACCTCAAAATCGACGAAATTGGGCAGGCAAAACAAACAAAAGTTCAACAAAATAACAATAAACAACAATAGTTCCGGATCAAAGAACCTTGGAAATTCACAATTTCAAGTCATTTTTCTCTAGGGTTTGTTTGCTCTTTGAATAATGTTATCAGAGAAATGAAGAGAAAGAAAGAGAGAGAGAGAGAGAGAGAGATGAGTTTTTGAATTGAGAAAGAAGATATCAAATCAATATAATCAAGAATATGCCATGACACGTTGGACGACACGTAGACCGGGTCTAGGGTTGATGTGGATGAGATCAAAAGAAGGAGGCTCAGTAGTTTGGGGCGGATTTGAAGGATCTTTTTGGATCCGGTTCGTGTGACACGTGGCACGTTGTAGGACGAGTTAAAGGTTCTTGTGGGCCCCCCCACGCGTTACGAATCAAATTGTTGAGTGGGGAGAGCATATTTTTCGGGGTAATTATGGGTTTTCGGTTTTAAACTGACGGCGGATTTAACGGTTTACCAATAGTATAATTTTTGTTGACAGAAATGCCCTTGGAGATGATTTTTATGACGGTTGTACCCCTAGGTTTTGACTCCAGGTCAGCAACAAAATATCTGCGCTGTTCGAGGACTACAGCGGTATTACCGTCAACCACACGATGTGTTTGTTTTTTCTTTTTCCTAAGAAAATCCTGGCCCCTATTTACATTTGTGGTTTATTTTATGGAATGGGCCCTGGGGCTAGTTTTTATTATTTTATCTTTTTTTTCTTTCTATCGCTCTTTAAATAATTATTTAAACTATGATAATAATATTGGAAAAATGGAAGTATGGTGATAATGGAGACTAAATCACATATACTCCCTCCGTCCCGGTCGAAGTGTCCCAAAATCAATTATGCACGAGAATTAAGGAATGAATATATATAATGCAAAAAATGTATAGTGAAATAAATGTTGTGAGTATGAAAAGTGATGTAGGAAAGAGAAAGTGGGATAGAGAATAGTTAGTGGATATTTATTGTGAGTATGACAAGTGGATCCCACAAATAAAAAAGTAATAAAAAACTTTTCTTTTTTGAGTTGAGACATTTTAAATGAGACACCAAAAAAAAAAAGTTGAGACACTTCAGCTGGGTGGGAGAAAGTATTACTTACACTTTACACTTATCGGTACCACACTGATTATCACTAATAATATAACAGTTATTAATTATTAAGGTTGACGTCATCATAATGATATAATTAGTAATGTATAATCGTTGCCGATGTTATAGTGTTTTATGTTTTCTTTTTTTATTGATTTTTGTTTTAGATTTATATTCCATTTTTATATACTCCCCTTCATCCCTAAAAGATTATCCTGTTGTACATTTTGTAATTATTAAGGAAGAGCTTCATCTTCTTGTACCTTAGTAGATTTGCACTAACATTCATGTCTAAGTTTAGAAATGAGATATACTTTTTGAGATAAGTTAAAATGACAAATGGAACAATCTTTCAGGAACGGAGGGAGTAGAAGTTTTATGTTCATTGATGTACATGATAAAGTACAAAGAAATAAAGAAAATAATTGTAAGAAAGAAAGAAAGGGAAAAAAAATCATAACCACAAGTTAAAACCTAACCAACAATTCACACATGCCCCAATATTTATTTCTTGTCAAATATTAATGTTCTGCGTCTTTTCATTTTTGTTTGTTTAAGAGTATTGGAGTAGTATTAATTTTGATCATTTTATTTTTTGGATAATTAATTATTTATTATATTCTATCATTTACCGTAATAATTACTCCGTCCGTCTTATTCGAAAAAACAAGAAATTTTATTTTGGGTATTCATTTAAAAATGCACATCTTCAAAATGAAATTTTTAATATTTTTTTATTCATAAGACTCACCTTTCATATTCACAATAAATATCAATTTACTATTTCCTACCCATATTCTCTCTCATACCTCACTTTACCTACTCATAACACTTACTCCACTACTCTCTCCGTATCAGATTAAAGTTATTAGTTTGATTTGGCACGGGAATTAAAAAAAATATTGTGAGTATGAAAAGTAAAGTATGAGAGAGAAAGTGTGTATAGAGTTTTTGTTGTAAGAATGACAAGTGAGTCTCATTGTCCATTTTATTTATGTAATAAATCAACTAAAAACCTTAAAATGAAACAGAACAAAAAGAAAAGTAAGAACCTTAAACCGGGATGGGGGAAGTATATATCTATTATACAATACAAGGCAAGAAAACTGCCTCTTATCTACCACATAAGTGGTGGCTGAGATTCAAAGTTAAAAAATTGATCGAACGGCTGGAAATTATCCTCCTTACGCACGTCTCCCACGGTGGTTACTACTTCTCCAAAAACCATTTGTGTTCTTCACCCAGGTATTTCACCTCTCTCTTTCTCTCTCTTTCAATCCAAATTGGGATCCGCCGGCCTCCAACTTCCTCAAGACAAAGAGTAGCTGACATTAATTTTAAACCTCTGAAAATTGCCATGAAAAACTGTCAATGAAAACATTGAACTGTCATCTCCCTTCTTCTGTCGTCATGTGGAAGCTCCCTCCCTCCCTGGAAGCTCTCTGGCCCCTCACTGAAATACATCGCCTTCCCCTCCCTTTCTCCTTCCCCTACTTCTCCTCTCCGCCCCACCTTTTGGATCTTCACCGATTGGCAGGAATAGAAGATGAAAGAATTGTCTCGGTGTTGATTAAAGTCGTGAAGGGTTGATTGTGATTGTGGACCAATTTGTTACCAATTTATTTCCATTTCTGCAGTTCAATCGCTAAATCGAATCCAGCCTCTCCTAAAACCTCGCTGGAACCGGTAAATTGAAGTGAGAATCAGGGAAGATGGGCCAGATCCAGTACTCTGAGAAGTACTTCGATGACATTTATGAATACAGGTAACTTTGTCGATTTCACTGTTTTGTTCTTCCGGAACAGTTAATTTTTGTTTTCTGTTTGGAAATTAAATGTAAATTTCAATCTGAATTTATGATTGTTAACTGGTTTGATGATGAAACAGTTATGAACAATTGTGTTAATGATTATTTGTAGAATTCTTACATTAGGCAGGCTACACATAAACAGTGGAAGTGATTAACCATTTTCATATTTGAAATTTCCCTAAGTTGTTTATTTCCTGAGATTATGTTACTGATTGGTTTTCTTACCGTTTAATGACTGAGCCTATAAGTTGTTTGGCCAATCAGTAATAAGATTTTATAAGCAAGGACATGTTCAATAGATATTGAACATCTTTGAAGTTTATGACTCATTATTTGTTATGTGGCTGAATGAACAGGTTTCTTTTCGGCAAGACTATAGATGTTTTGCTCTATGTGGACCCGTTGGACGTATATAGGGTGGATGACTTAGATAAACAGATTATGAAAGCCATAACTAATAGTTTTGGTAAAGACAATGGGTAATTTGATAATCTGTGTTGTATTTTGTAGCATCTAATGACATTATTGAGCGATAAAGAATATTGGAGAAGAAGAAGATTGGGTGGCCATTGACTTGAAGTTGTGGCGTGTGGCCGTGGTGGGGGTGCGGCGGTCGTAAGGGGAACTAGGGTGAGGCGGAGTAGATGAAGGGGAAGAGAAGGGTTTCAAAATGGGGGGTGGGGGGGGGGGTGGGGTGGGGGGTTAATGAAAAAGAATGAGAGAGAGAAAGGTTTGAAAAGTCAATGCATAATTAGAATTTTAGTGTAAATTGTGTATGTTATTCGATAAATAAGGTAAATAGATCATTTTAGTACTTAGTTAAGGGAGTTAGAAATCAGCTTGGTTACGGGATCAATTTGTAAATTTTGATAGTAATACACGTTATGTTACTAACGTCCTTTAATGTTTATTAACTATTATTTCTTTTTGCAGATGACTTAAGTTTTTTTAACGAATTCACTAAGATTTGATAATATTCTTTTTTTAAAACAGAAAAATCGATTATAAATAAATGATCATTTTGTTTTGTTTTTTTTTAATTATTTAGTATACTCCTTAAAAAAAGGTTTAGGGTTTATATATACTCTTTCTTTCCAAAAAGTTTGAATTGGGTATTTTTATTTATTTATTTATTTATGTGCATTTCATTTCAATTTGATTTATTTATTTTTCTCTTTTATTTTATTAGGATCATTTATTTAAGGAGTGTATCTTAACATAATAAATACTATTATATATAATTAAGTTTTTGAACGATTTTAAATTCTTTAAAAAAATAATTTTAGAAAAAATGTTTGTACATAAATCATTTAAAAAGTCATTCGTCATGATTACTTAAGTTTTTTGTTTCGAACCTTGGGTAAAAATAGGATAGGTGATGGGTTATAGATTATACTCCCTCCGTCCCGGCCGACTTAGGACTTTTTGCCATTTTGGGCGTCCCACCCGATTTAGGATGGCCCAAAATGGAAACCTTAAATCACTATTCTCTCCACTCATTCTCTCTCCTACATTATTTTAATACTCACAACACCATTATAATTTACTATTCCCTCCACTCATTCTCTCTCCTATTTTTAAATTACACTCACAACATTTACCTTTTCCTTAATCCCCGTGCCATTTCAAAAAATCCTAAGTCGGCCGGGACGGAGGGAGTAATTACAATTAATTATTTATATGATAAATGGGTTGGGTTGGGGTTACGAAAAAATAATAATGGTAAAATGGGGATTAAGAAAATTGATGATGCCAAAATGTCGAATCAGCCCAAATCCAAGCGATCGGTATGCTCCGGCGATTGCTTAGCCTAAAAATAAGACAAAACACGTAAACTAAGTCGGGGCTTCACCGGCGAAGGCCCTCCGGCGTGAGAGTAAGTTCACGGTTTGTAGAGAGAGAAACTAATTTGACAGAGTTTCGGAATATAAAAGTAATGAACCAGAATATGAAAATTATGGCTTGTATTTATAATGATGGATTGACAGAATCCATGTTGAACTAGGACTGTGAAGAGATAAGGTATAATCCTAGGAGGATTATATTTGTTTGAGAGTCCTTATTTGATTTGAATTGATGTAGATGGGTACAATCCTAATTGGATTATAACTGCTTAATCCTTGTTTAAATTGGATTGCTAAGTCTGCTTGCCGGAAAGCCGAGGTGAAGCAATTCCTTATCTCGTCATGTGTAGGTATGCCGAGGTGAATGAATTCCTTTCCTCGTCATATGAAGATATGTCGACATGAAGGTAGGCCGAGATGAATGATTTTATCTCCTCGTCATATGAAGATATGTCGAGGTGCAAACTTTCCTCTCCTCGTCATACATGGCCTCTCGGTCCATGATGAGCCGGGGAGGGAATGAGAAATATGGGGAGCCCGTTGACAACATCAAGGCCGAGGGAGGCACCTCGTCCTCAAGGGAGGAGATCTCGGCATACGAGGGAGGTCTCCTCGGCCCGGCCCTTATAGTTGGGGCATTTATATGTGCTTGTTGAGCCTTGGTAAGCCTTGGTCGGCCTTTGTTGACGCCGAGATGGATCTCCGAGAGACCCATGTCGTTACTTGAGATGGATTATGTTTATGGCCCAATCCACTTGGGCCTGACCCGGACAAGCCCATGTTCGTATCTCGGTTTATACTGTTCAGTGGCCCCCGACTTTTTAGCTCGGCTTAGGACGAGGAGAAAGTCATCTCGTCCTCGGCTCATGAGAATACAAACAGGTTGCTACGTGTCAGCGTCGCTTCAAATGTGTCGTCCCATTATCCCCCGGTTAATGGTACAATGATGAGCACGTCCCAAGATGATCTGACATGCCTTGGAAACCGTCAATTTCATTTAATGTTGGCGCCAAACCCATGGACCCGTTTTGATTTCGGGTTTGACCCGATTTGGTGAGTATAAAATCTAGACCCCCACTTCAATTTTGCTATTTACAACTGTTGAGTTTTAAGGAGCGAACTAGCAATTTGAAATCTCCGTCGTGTTCTTGAACCTTCGAAACCCAGAGTCACCGGCGACGCTCGATTTTCCCGGCGTAGTAGATTCCCGTTGCTTGTTTTCGACCGTTTTCAACAGAGACAGGTATACATTTCTGAAATTACCCGAGAATCCGGCTCGCGCGCGGAGGGGGCCCCGTGCATCTCGCATTTTCGTTTGCGTCGCGTTCGGGAAGGTCGCCCGAATCCGAGAGGCAGCGCGTTCGCGCCCCGGCATCTGGCTTATTCCGCTTTTCGCGTTAGTTGGGAGGTGTCTCGCCGTGTTTTTGCTTGTAGAGTCGCCACGCCGTTTTTATTAAGCCCAAAACATTGAAAAAGGACATCAATTTAAAAATAAACTGTTTTTGTGTGATGAGATTTTGAGTTCGGAGGTCAGATGACTCCTCGGGAAGAGAATATTAGAATCTTAGAGCTCACCCGAGTTGCCTCATAAAAACGAGTCTTTCGGATACCCCTAATATTCTTTAACTGTTGTGTGTTTGTGTGCATGTGCTTTTTTTAAAATGCATGCTGTGTCGGATGTCTACATTGTACACTGCTTTATTGAAATGTATTGAAATAGTATAGGAAGGAAGCCTTACCAATGTTGGTTCGTGTCTGTCTTCCGCAGGGGAATAGTGTTTGAGGACGGAATAGTGTTCCGGTACGGACCGGGATTGCTTCGGAAAAGGGACCGGTTGTCTGCGGACAGAGTTTCGGCGTGCGTTGGGATCGCAGGGATCACTCGGGCAGAGTTTTGGCGTGCGTTGGAATCGTTGGTTGGATTCGGGCAGAGGTTCGGTGTGCGTTGGAATCGTCGGTTGGATTCGGGCAGAGGTTCGGCGTGGTTTGGGATCGCCGGTTTGACTCGGAAAGAGCCGGGACGCCTCGGGAAAGACCAGGCAAGGCCTCGGAGTACCACGAGGGGCCTCGGAGTACCTCGAGAGTGCCTCGGGCAGCGCGGGAGCATCGCGGGGAGCGCTCGGGGAGGCTTTGAGCATCGCAAGGGGGCTCGGAAGGCGTCGGAAGGATCCAAAAGGGGCGGGAGTGCCCCAAAGGGTCTTAGAGGGAGCCCGAAGGAGTGGGGAGAGGAGAGAAGAGGGAAATATGTCGAAATGAGGGAGGGGAGCCCTCTATTTATAGTGCGAAAAGCGCAAGAAGGTCCGTACGGACCTTCTAGGTAATCTAGTTTTTGGTTTTCCTCGATTTGAGGGAATGCGTGATAATTGAGAATATTACGGAATGATGATGTCTCCTTTGCAAAGAGGTCCGTACGGACCAACTAGGCATGCAAAGAGGTCCGTACGGACCAACCATACATTCCAGTAATGATGTTCCCCGGGATTTGAGGGAATATTGTGGACTTTAAGGGAATTCAGTAATTATTAAAACAAAGAGGTCCGTACGGACCTTATTTGCTTTTCCAATTTTCCCTCGAAAATTCCCAAGAGGTCCTTTGTCCCTTTTTATCCCAGAAAGGTTCCTCCCTTGGTTTGGCTTGGGGGTTTTTGAGGGTTTTGAGTGTCAAAGGTCTTCGAGACTGCGTTTGTGAGTCTGCGGTGTTTCCTGTGTACTCGGAAGAGATGGTGATCCAGATTGGGGTACTTACAATTTCTTCCCTTTACTGATTTCTGCTTTTAGTTTTGCAATTTCTAGGGTTTTGGTAGGGTTCTGCATTTCGAAACCTCCATTGTTGTCCCTTGAACCTTTTTCTGGTAATTTTGTGCGTTTGATTCTTGAATCTTCTTGCCCCTTCATTCCCCCTTAGAAATGGCTCTTTCTTGGTACCATACCCCTCGATTCCTTTATGGATACCACAAAGGCAATCTAAGGGTTTACCGGAGAGAGAGAGGACCATGGTTGTTGGTGACCTTGACTGAGATCGGAGAAATGTTGACGAATTATGGTCGTACGAGATTGTACATCCAGTATCCAGACAAGACAAGGATAGATTGAGTCGACTCGTTGTCCCCCAGTATAATTTTGTTTGAGAGTAGAGCCGAGATAATTGAACACATCAATCTGTTTTACCCATCTTCAGATCACCTTGCTCGTGCTCATTTGAGTGGTAAGGCTCCCTCCTCGGCCTTAATGTAATGACGAGGAGGGGCATCCCTCTTCCCCGTCTTAGTATCCGCTTTGGACGATGTAACTAACTTTGGCTCCTTGGCCTTTTGCAGATATGACGGGAAGAGGGGGTGAAGTCTCCTCGTCTACCAAAATCGTTGACGCCTTTGTTGAGGGTGAGAAAGTTGAAGGCAAAGGAGGCCGAGGGAGAGGAGGCCGAGGAAGGGCTCTTCGTTCCCGAGCAAAACCAGTTAAGGCCGGGGATCCCATGTTGGAAGAGTTATACTTGAAGTACGGGGTGGACAGGAACGAGTATAAGTTAACTTATGTCGGCCATCCCACTTTTGAAAATGATGAGGAGGAGTATAGGTTTTACTATAACGACAATCATGTCCATTTTTATTTCAAACAGTTTCAGCAGGGACTTTGTCTCCCTTTGGACCCCTTCATAAATGAGTTTCTGGGTGACATGAGAGCTGTCCCGGCTATGTTGGGAGCCAACGGGGTTAGGGTCCTCGTTGGTTTTATTGTTTTGTGCCATAGATTAGGTTACGAGCCTACCCAAGCCGCCTTCTGTCACTTCTTCACTATCAGCTATGTCTAGAGCACTAGGCTTATAGTCATTAGGAGTGACTCTAAAAAGCCGAAAATCATTCTTCCCATGTCTAGCAAGGTAAGAGGTTGGGAGAATCATGTAATTAGGGTTGAAAGCCGACATAGCTGGGAGTTCCCCTCTCCTTCTGATGTGCCGTCTGCTTCTAGGGCAGTATTGAGAGTCGAGTGGTCCAAAGATTTGATCAAGCGTCTCCTCGAATTTGCTGAAGTTGGTCTCCTCGACTGGGCTGCCTTGGAGGCTGATGAACGCTACTACGTCCAGGCTGGACTGATGCCGGGATCGAGGGACGGCATGGTGCCTCTTGTCCCTGTCAAGAGGGGGAGACAGTTCAATGATTGGAGGACCCATCCCGGTCTCGTATTCCATGAGGATTGTGAATGATGCAAGCTTGTCCCTAAGGACCAATGCCTTAGGGAAACGGATGTCGTAGGCTGTAATTGCTCTTTCTTGTCATTGATACTTGTCAATTGAAGATAGCTTCTATGTCGTAATGTGACCATATCTTCCTCATTTTTGCAGACTTAACCCCAGAGCAAGAAGCCGAGATGGCCTCCATGGAAGATGTTAGTGCCAAGGACTTGATCAAAATGAGGAGACGACTGGCTAATACCTCGCCTCTCACTGATAGGAAAGACGAGGCAACTCGTCGTCAACTTCTTCTGAGCACTAAGGGGGGTCAACCCTTACCCGTCAAGCTACGAAGTGAGATTGCGGATGTCAAGGAGGAGGCATCCGGAAGTCAAGCTAAGCGATCAACTGCCGAGGGGCATAGCCCCCATGTTGAGAATGCTGGGACCGAGATGGATTCTGAACTCCCGTCGGCCAAGGAGACGGGTCTCGTCCAACGACACTCGGGTCAAAAGAGGCCCCAAAATGTTTCTATCGAGGAGCCCCAAGCTAAACGGGCTGCTGTCGACGCCTCAACTCCCCAGGTTCCTCCAGCCCTCACCATCCAAACAATCAAAAATTACAATGACACCAAGGAGCTTGCTCGACAATTCGTTGCTACTGCCCGGCCCCTGAGGGGCATCCCTTTGCTTCCTAGGGAGGGTGCTCATGTGAGGCTCGGCCGAGCTCCTGTTCAGAGGGCACTGGATGAGGAGGCCTACGAAAATCTTGTTCGGGATAAGCCGAGCAAGGAGAACCTGCTAGGCCATAAAGGCCTGTTGATCTCCGAGATAACTATCTCGTACTTTTGACCTCGTAGATTTTGCACTTATATAATTGCTGACTTTTAGCCATATTGTAGTTTGCAACCATCACGGCCTACGAAAACGTTCTGGCCAAGACCGCGGACAAGCAAATGTTTGAGCTCAAGGCCGCCCAGAAGAAGGGAGAGACCGAGAGGGCAGCATTGGCCGAGGTGTTGAAGATTCGGGATGGTGAGCTGGAGGAGGCCAAGGCCAAGGTCGAGGCGGAGGTGCAGAGAGCTGAGGAGGCCAGCTTGAGAGCCGAGGAAGCCCTCAGGCTAAAAAATGATGAGCTGGCCGAGCTAGAGAAGCTTAAGGCCGAGGCCCTAGAGAGAGCCGAGGTGGCTGAGGCCAAATGCCGGGACCTGGAGGCTGCCATCCCTTCCAAGGAAGAGGAAGCTATTGCTCGGTTCAAGGCTAGCCAGGCCTTTAAGGATGCCGTTAACGACAAGACGGCCACAATGTTTGAGGATGGCTACCTTCGCCTCGCTCGTCGGCTTATGGCTGACCCTTCCCATGGTCTTGATCTGAATGATGTTGCTCGACTTATCTGCAAAGACCAGTACGATGAGGAAGCTCGGGCTCTTCACCACCTCGTTCCTTTCTCTGAATATAATTTGGGTATTATGGCCAGGTCGGATGCTCGAGCTGGTAGAGAAGCTTGGGTCCCTCCGTCCGTCGATCCTGATAATATTAATGCTCTAATTGAGAGGATTGAGGACGCGGAAGAGATGGAGGTAGGGACGGAGGCCGAGGCTCAAACTAATGTTCAAATCGAGCACGTCACCCAACCAACCACTGATGCCGAGACTGAGGACTTCTTGGAGAAGCCTTTTGATGACGAGCAAACTTAGGATTTCCTTTTTGATTTTGTTGTAATAGGTTAGGACTTTTGTAATTTTCACTTTGAATATTAATGATATGTCCTTCCTTTCCAATTCATATTGTATTGATATTATGAATTGTTTGAATGCTTGTTTGTGGGCTCTGCACAAGTACAAGTCTGTTTTGGGGGAAAGTCGAGGAATGTTCCTCATACTTCACTTTTATGTAAGACGAGGAGGCTTGCTCACTCAGGGTCGTGGCAATTTTGCCTACAAGTCATCAGGTCGAGGTGGGGTTCCTCGGTCTTGACTGTGTACCTCAAGTCATTAGACCGAGGAAGGCTCCTCGATCTTGACTGTTGGGGTATTTTCTTCTTTTTCGTCTCCTTATGCCGAGGAAGATGAATCGTACACAGGTTTTAGACGTGTGATGCCTGTAGTCGTTGTGACATGGTGTTTCTTTATCTTGACGTAAGGCAAGTCAACAGGCCGAGGAGAGGTCCTCGGTCTTGACTGTTAGAGCCTGTATTCATTGAGTCGAGGTGATTCCTCGTCAAGACGTGGGGCAAGTCATTAGGCCGAGGTAGGTTCCTCGGTCTTGACTGTTAGAGCCTGTAGTCATTGAGTCGAGGTGATTCCTCGTTAAGACGTGGGGCAAGTCATTAGGCCGAGGAAGGTTCCTCGGTCTTGACTGTTATAGCCTGTAGTTATTGAGTCGAGGTGATTTCTCGTCAAGACGTGGGGCATGTACTTTGAAGAGTCGGGGATAAGATCTTCGTCTTCCAGTGTTGGTGTCAGTAGTTGGTAGTTGTTTTGCATGTTGAAGAAGTAACTTTCATAAACTGAAACTGATTACATCGAATTGCAATCCTACCATACTGAAAAGGTTAAAGACTTAATGATTAAAACTAATCTATTACATAAGGTAAGCTAACACTTAGTGATAATACTTTCGGAGATTTTTGGAATGCCACAGATGCTTGAGCTCTTTCCCCTCCTTAGTTTTCAATCTGTATGTCCCTTCTCGAATGACTTGAGTTATAATGTAGGGACATTCCCAATTTGGGGAGAGCTTGTTTTGTTTTAGCTTTCGACCAGTTGCTTCGATCTTTCTAAGTACCCAGTCACCTACTTGGAATATTCTTCTGATGACCCTCTTATCATGGTATGCCTTGGTCCTTTGCTTGTAATTCACCATCCTCATCTGTGAAGCTAGTCGTTTCTCATCTATCAGGTCTAGGTCTAGGAGCCTATTAACCTTGTTGACTTGCTAATCATAATGGGAATTTCTCACAGTAGGGATGGGCATCTCAGCTGGTTCCATAGCCTCAAAACCGAAGGTTAGTGCGAATGGGGTTTCCCCGGTTGGCCCCCGGGTGGTTGTGCGAACAACCCATAATGCTAGGGGAAGTTCGTCCAACCATCTGCCCTCGCATCCTTCAAGGTTCTTAGTAAGGGATATTAGGACCAATTTGTTGGCTGCTTCTGCTTGTCCGTTGCCTTGAGGTCTACTCACAAATGACTTGGCATGACGAACTCTTACTCTGCCCAACTCCGTTGTAAATGCTGTGGAGAATTGGAGTCCATGATCCGATACAATTGTGTGTGGGAGCCCAAGTCGACACCAGATGTGGTCGTGGACAAAGTTGATTGCGTTCTCTTCGCTATCTTTGTGCATAATGTGATATGACGTAGTTATCTTGGCCAATGCTTTTTCTTCTATCCATTTGGAAAAGTAATCAACAGCTACTATCACATACTTGCAATTGCTTCGGGCGGGTGGGAAGGGTCCGATAATGTCGATCCCCCACATATCAAATGGCCATGTAGGTATTACAAGTGTCTGCTCAACTGCCAGTAGTCTAGGAATGTCGGAGAATCTCTGGCACTTATCACATTTTCTAACATAGACGTGCGCGTCCTCCCTTAGGTTTGGCCAATAATAACCTAGCAAGATGATCTTGTCAGCTAAGGTTCTGGCCCCCGGGTGTCCGCCGCAGATGCCTTCATGTACTTCAGCCAAGAGATTCTCAATTTCCTTGGGGTAGACACACCTCAGCAGGGGCTTAGTGAAAGATATTCGGTAGAGGATTCCGTTCATTACAACGAACCTTGGTGACCTCTTCTTGATAAGTTTAGCTTGTGTTTCATCCTCTGGGAGTTGGCTCTTCACGATGTAGTCTATGTAGTCATCGATCCAGCATCTCTCTTCTCCATCTAGGAGCATGATTTGTAGTCTTTCATACGCGGGTTCTTTAGCAAAAACTACGTATGGATTGGAGTTAGACTCAGACACATCCATAGTCGCTAGTTTAGATAGAACGTCCGCGATTTGGTTATCTTCCCTTCCTATTTGCTTGATCTCGAAAAATTCCATTTTCTTCGTCATGTCTAGGACCAGGTCTCTATACTTGGTAAAGGTGGGATTTTGGGTGTTATACTCTCCCTTCACTTGTTTGACAACAAGTTGGGGGTCACAGAAAATGCTCCACCTTAGTTGCTCTATAGAAGGAGGCCAACTCGATACCAAATATTAGAGCTTCATATTCAGCTTGGTTGTTGGAGACAGGAAACTTGAATCGGATGATGTCTTGTATGGTGTACTCTCCTTTCGAACTTGCTAGTAAAACTCCAGCTCCGCTTCTCTCCTTCATAGCTAATCCATCTGTGTACAAGACCCAACAATTGGATGGGAGTTCCATGGGAGACTCTTCCTCTTTCGTAGTGTTTTGCTTACGGGAAGTGGGGACGTGTTTGAAATTACCCGAGATCCGGAGCTCCCGCGCATCTCGCATTCGCGGAGTCGCTGTTTTCGGGGAATGTTCGCCCGGATCCGAGAGGCAGCGCGTTCGCGCCCCGGCATCTGGCTTTTATTCCCGCTTTGCAGCGTTTTCGAGTTGGAGGTGTCTCGCCGTGTTTTGCTTTGTAGAGTCGCCACGCCGTTTTTATTATTAAGCCCAAAACATTGAAAAAGGGCATCAGTTTAAAAATAATAATAAACTGTTTTTGTGTGATGAGATTTTGAGTTCGGAGGTCAGATGACTCCTCGGGAAGAGAATATTAGAATCTTAGAGCTCACCCGAGTCGCCTCGTAAAAACGAGTCTTTCGGATATCCCTAATATTCTTTAACTGTTGTGTGTGTGTGTGTGTGCTTTTAAAAATGCATAATGTGTCGGATGTCTACATTGTACACTGCGTATTGAAATGTATTGAAATAGTAATGGAAGGAAGACTTACCAATGTTGGTTCGTGTCTGTCTTCCGCTGGGGAATAGTGTTTGAGGATGGAATGGTGTTCCGGTACGGACCGAGATTGCTTCGGGAGGGGCCGGTTGTCTGCGGACAGAGTTTCGGCGTGCGTTGGGATCGCAGGCTGCGTTTGGGCAGAGTTTCGGCGTGCGTTGGGATCGCAGGGATCACTCGGGTAGAGGTTCGGCGTGCGTTGGGGTGGCAGGAGTCACTCGGGCAGAGTTTCGGCGTGGTTTGGGATCGCCGGTTTGACTCGGAAAGAGCCGGGACGCCTCGGGAAAGACCAGGCAAGGCCTCGGAGTACCACGAGGGGCCTTAGAGTACCTCGAGAGTGCCTCGGGGCAGCACGAGAGCGTCGCGGGAGCGCTCGAGGAGGCCGGAGCACGCGAGGGGGCTCGGAAGGCCTCGAAGGATCCGAAAGGGGCGGGATTGCCCGAAGGGTCTTAAAGGGGAGCTGAAGGCTAAGGGAGGAAGGGAGAAGAGGGAGGTGTGTAAAATGAGGGAGGGGGAGCCCTCTATTTATAGTGCCAGATTTGGTGCAAGAAGGTCCGTACGGACCTTCTAGGTAAACCAGAATTTTGGTTTTCCTCGATTTGAGGGAATTTGTGATGATGGTGAATATTCTGGAATTATGATGTCCACTGTGCAATAAGGTCCGTACGGACCATCTTGACATGCAAAAAGGTCCGTACGGACCAACTATGCATGAGGGTAATCATTTTCTCCGGGATTTGAGGGAATATGGTGGACTTTAAGAGGATTCAATAATTCTTAAAGCAAAGAGGTCCGTAAGGACTACTTTTGCTTTTCAATTTCTGAAAATTCCCAAAGGTCCTTTTGTCCCTTTTTATCCCGAAAGGCCCCTCCCTTGGTTTGGTTGAGGGTTTTGAGAGGGTTTTGAGTGCCGAGGTCTTCGAGGTGTGTTTTGTGAGTCTGCGGTATTTCTTGTGTGTTCGGCGAGAGGTGATCAGTTAGGGGTACTTACGAAGCCCCTCAACGACGTCACTTTCGGAGGAAGTGGGGTCGTTGATAAGATAAGGGTCCTAATCTGGATCGCGTCTTTGGGAGAGAAGTGACCGTGGAGGTCGGTGGGAGGACGTGGCGGTGTCTGTTGTGTGACCGTTTAGGTCAATTGGCTGGACCCTGTGATAGGATTCCTACGTATCCCTGGCGGGAATCAAGCCTGATTGTAGTTCGTGTGTGAGTGTTGTAGTGCAAGAGGACGGGAGATGTCCTCTGACTAAGGCTCTATGGGTGGACGTGGTGGTGTCCTGGGTGACCGTATAGGTCGATGGTGGACCTGTGATAGGATTCCTACGTATCCACAGCGGGAATCAAGCACGGCCGTAGTTCGGAGGTCGTGAATTTGTGAGTGTATGTGGGCGTGATGGTGCCACTGAAGTATCGTGTGACCGCCGAGGTTCGTGGTAGGACGAGGGTGGTGTCCTAAGATGTGGTGACCGCCGAGGTCAATTATGAGGACGTGGTGGTGTCTGGGGTGGAAATTTTACGATTTTCCTAATCGGGTGGTTTAAGGCCTTAGGGCCGGAGATAGTGATTTGGGAGAGTTTATACGGTCTTGGGACCGAGTGATTTAAAGCCTTAGAGCTGGAGATAGTGATGGAGGTTTATACGGTCTTTCGGACCGAGTGATTTAAAGCCTTTCGGGTGAAAGATAGTATGAAGGCTTCGAGTCGTCTTACGGTTGCGGTTGCCATGCGTGAGGACTTTGAATCGTCTTAAGTTTGCGGTTTGCCATGCGTGAGGACTTTGAATCGTCTTACGGCTGCGGTTTGCCATGTGTGAGGACTTTGAATCGTCTTACAGCGGGTGTGCCATGTGTGAGGACATTGAATCGTCTTACATTTGTGGTGGTGTCATGTATGAAAACTTGAGTCGTCTTATTTGCGGTTTGCCATGCGTGAGGACTTGAATCGTCTTCTGGCTGCGGGTGTGTCATGTATGAAAACTTGAGTCGTCTTCTGACTGCGGTTTGCCATGCGTGAGGACTTTGAATCGTCTTCTGGCTGCGGTTTGCCATGCGTGAGGACTTTGAATCGTCTTCTGGCTGTGGTTATGCCATGCGTGAGGACTTTGAATCGTCTTCTAGCTGCGGTTGTGGAGGCATGGCTGCCTTGAGCTTTGATTGCGAGAGGTGTAGATGCCTCGTGCTTGATTTCGAGAGGCGTGATTGCCTTGTGCTTTGTCTGCTGGGGATAAAGTTGGACTTACGATGGCCGCCGGTGTTCGTCCGTTGGGGATTTATCGTGGCCCTGTAGGGGCTTTCATGCTGAGAGGGTGACTTCGGGCTTACTTTGATGGCCGGTGTTTGAGTTGCCGTTGAGTGGGCAAGGATGATGGCCGGGGATTGCTTCACTATTTGGCGTTTTGGAGGCGTTTCGTGCCTTGGGATTTGTACTCGGAGGTGTTGGCTCCTTCTTGCGCTTGTTTTGCCGTTGAGTGGGCGAGTCGGAGCTTACGGCGACGGCCGTCTTGAGGATATGTAATCTTGTACGACTTCCTTTTGATTTGCTGGGGAAGGAGCTCGGGCTTACTTTGATGGCCGGTTCTTGCGTTGTCGATGAGCGTTTTGGAGGCATTTTGTGCCTTGAGATTTGTGCTGGGAGGTGTTGGCTCCTTCTTGCGCTTGTTTTGTCGTTGAGTGGGCGAAGTCCGGGCTTACACTGACGGCCGGTTCTTGAATTGCCGTTGAGTGGGCGAGGTCTGGGCTTACGTTGACGGCCGGTGGTTGAATTGCCGTTGAGTGGGCAAAGTGCGGGCTTACACTGATGGCCGGTGGTTGAATTGCCGTTGAGTGGGCGAAGTCCGGGCTTACATTGACGGCCGGTGGTTGAATTGATGGGTTAAGAACCAAACTGCACTGAATTTGCTGAAATAGGCCTTAGGACAGCCAGGGGCAAAGATTATAAGGGCAGAAAAGTAATTTGGCCCTCCCTTGCAAGAAGGTCCGTACGGACCAACCTGGGATGCAAAGAGGTCCGTACGGACCAAGTTGGTTTACGGTTCCCGAGTTTTGGCGGGATTAAATGCCGAGCCTTTCCCATTCCTTCTTCTTCGGTGCGTGAACCCGAGAGAGAGGAGAGAAAACCTCCATTGTTAACCAAAATCCTCCAACTTTAGCTTGAATTGTTCGCAAATGGCGGAAGGATCTCGGAGAGGTCATCGACAACGCATGATCAAGAAGTGGTCGAGCAAAGGATGGAGCTCCAAAGAAATTGGATCTCCTTTGTTCCATCTTCGAAGAACCCGGATGTATTGTATCCGAATCCGGAGGTGCACAATCGTCGCTCTAGGAACGTCGGGGAGGTAAGAAATCCTTTCCGTTTTGATTCCCTGCTCGAATTTTGTGAATGCTAGAACTAGGTTTTAGTTTTTCGCATTTTTTGGGGTTTTTGTTATTTGCCATGCTTTTTGTGAAATTCTTGATGAATTGATGAAAATTAGCATGTAAATTTTGTGAATATGTGCATTTTGTGCAGAAATGTGTAGATTAGCTCTTATTTGTGAAAATAAAGTGCCTCTCTATGAAAATGCATGTTTTGGTGTTTTGTACCTTATGCTATTTATGTATGTACAATGTGGGAAAAATTGTCATGTAGGGACAAATTTTGTAGAAAAAATGTGACAGGTGCCGTGTTTCGTGACGGGTTTTGTCTGAAAGTATGTGCCGTGTAGGGATGGACTTTTCTTTTGAAAATGTGTTATGCAATGTGTACCGTGTTTTTGGTGACGGACTTTGTGGGGAAAGTATGTGCAATATGTGCCGTGTTTTGTGACGGGTTATTTTGAAAAGGTGTCGTGTAGTGCTTGATCCCTTTGTTGAGAAAATTTGTACAGTGTGTGCCGTGTTTTGTGACGGACTGTATGGAAAAATTATGTATAATATGTGCCGTGTTTCGTGACGGGATATATGTGCTTTGATTTTCTTTTGCATTAAGTACTGCGATTGACGTACCTTTCTTTGTGTTTACTGCGGGATGAGGAGCTCTTAGGCTGGGAAGGCCAAGAAGATGAAAGACTTCGGGGATCGCTCGAGTACATTGTTGAGTTGTGGCAGCGGATGCCGGACATTTCTGTGGGTGGTAGGCCGAGTCCCAGGAGGCTGGTCTACGCTTCTGGCCTGGGCGTGTTCGTAGAGAATTTGGCCGGGGTTTCTGACACGAGGAAGAACAAGAGCGTCTTCCTTGGCCTTTCTGAGTATTGGTGGGATACCACCCACACCTTCCATCTGAGCTGGGGAGAGGTGACGGTGACGCCCACCGATTTTCTTTGCTATTACGGGCTTTCCTTGAAAGGAGGGCCGGTGCGGTGGCGAGATATGATTGCCGAGGATGTGCTTGTGGAGCTACGCAGGCTTTGCACTGTTCCTCGCGGGGTCTTGGCATGCTTTGTATAGTGATGTTGAGATGAGGATCACGGCCGGTATTGGGGCCTATGTCCAGAGTACCGGCCGGGTGACGAAGCGGCAGCGCGCTCCTTCCTGTGGTTTGCGCTTTCCGAGACTTTGTTCTCGAACCACTCGACTACGGCTCCTTTTGCTCTGCTGGAGAGCTTGATTGATCTGGAGAGAGTTTGTGATATCGCTTGGGGCGAGGCGGGCCTGGCCGAGCTCTACTTCTCCTTGGACCGGTTTAGGGGAAATTGTGGCTTGATTCACTTGCTTGTTTTGACTTTGCTTTGGAGGTATGAGTTTATTCTTTGTTTTTGATTTAGCAACTTGTCGTTTCTCCATTTTCTTTTCTGCTTGAGCCTTTTACGTTTTTGTCACGGTGTGGTTCTATGAGATTTTCCGAGTGCTTCCGTGGGATAGAGATCCACAGGGCCGTAGCGGCGTATCTGCGATGTTAGGAGGCCAGGCTCGCCGGCGGAGGAGGAGGACCGGCGGGGAAGCTCACCATCGCCTACGGAGGATGTGCGGGAGCATTTGGAGAGGAGATAGCCCGGAGAGGTTTGTTACGTATCCTTGGGCTTGAGTACGAGGATGATGATTTCGAGGGCTCCCACAGGTAGCGGTGCGGCGGAAGATGCTGCGGGGGCACGACTTGTGGCGTCATGTACACAGGGAGTGGGTCTTACAGCGGCATGGCCAGGGTATGCTTCCCTTGGCTCAGGGACCCTCCTTTTGGGATGTTGGATTCAGTGTGATATGGATGTGTTGGATTTTGAGAGGTACTTGGGCGGCGTGAGTGCCGATGAGTTTGTTTTGTATAGAGAGGAGTATGGAGCTTTTGTGAGGAGGAAGTTGAGGACGCCACGGGTGTTGGCGAGGAGAGGGAGGCTGGTCGCGGGTCCCGAGGTTCCGGTGCACAGGCCGGATTTCACGTATGTCGCGGGGATTCCTCGAGGAGGAGGGTGTACATGTGCCGTCCACAGGCGGGGCTCACTGCTTTGCCTATCGAGTGGATCTGACATGCGGTGAGTGTGCTTACTCTTTTCCATCTTGGCATCTTTTACGTATATTTCTCTTTTTGTTGTTGAGTATGTTTGTATTGATGAGCGTTTCTTTAGGCGCTTGCTTGTGCGGAGTCCGGGGAGGGCTTTTGACATCTTGACACGCCGTTACGTGGCGATGTGGTCTTTCGCGAAGAAGATGGCATCGAAGCTGTCTTGCCAGGTCCTCGCGGCGTGTGCCGCGTACGAGCGATGCCTTCGAGGCATTACGTAGATGTTCCTCCACGAGAGCCGAGCCGGAGCCACGGCGGAGGAGGACCTTCGCGGGCGGCATAGCATGGATGCGGGGCGTCTTGGGGAGCTCCGAGGCCGCAGACCGCTTTACGATTCTTTCCTCGGCGGGATGCGCGGGAGTGAGGGTTCGTCGGAGCCTTCTTTCTTTGATCCTTTCGCCGGATTTGATCCTTCTGAGTACTTTGAGTATCAGCCTCCAGAGGGGGCTCGGTACTCTGATGACGAGGATGTGACGGGCGAGTTCACCGGGATGCCCGACTTTTCTCTTGATGATCTTGGTGAGGATGATGATGCTGAGGATTCGGACTAGGGTTCATTTGCTTTCCCTCTTTCCATATCTTCTGGTTTTTTTTGTTTTTTAGCAACGGACATTAGATGTACACCGTAATAAAACACTCGTATTTGCATGGCAAACGCATTTTATTTTAGGATGTAATGTCATTTTTGTGATTCGGGAATTGTCCTAGAAATTGTTGCTATTATTTTTTTATTTTGTGCATGCCACGTGGTGAGAGTGCGTTTGTGGGTAGTGTATGTTTGCCGGAAATGGCTTTGGCCGGTGTTTGGGCGATTTGGAGCAAGGTCTCGCGAGGACAGTGGTTGTTGTACGGATTTCTTTGGGGAAATGGGTCATGGTTACAAGGAGGTCCGTACGGACATACTTAGCATGCAAAGAGGTCCGTACGGACCAAACTTGCTTTGGGAAGGAAATAAATGCTTTCCGATTAATGCAGTTCTTCCCATTTCCCCATTTGCGACCATTTTCGAGCTTTCTTCCCCATTTTCTCTAGGAACCTCCATTTTTGTCATGGATTCTTCGTCGTCCTAGAATTTTGCCGAGGCTTTCGCAGGAGAGGCAAGCACACTTCCTTGAGCAGCTAAAAATGTGGATGCGGCGCCGTATGAGGCATCGAGAGACGGGTTTCGAGGTAAGGTTTCGTCTTTGCTCGATTTGGTCTTTTAAGGAGTTGGTTCTGATTGGGATTTGTTGCGGGGTGCCGCGAAGTTGCAGGATGTTAGGAGGCATGTGTATTGTTTCTCCTACAATGAAATGGTGCCCACTTTTGAGGATTTTGGGCTTTGATTGGAGGGCCAGGAGGTGGAGGCCATCTCGCTTCCTTTGATTGGTGGTCTTTGCGGTGAGCGTGAAGCTTGCGAGCTTTCTTCGTACTTCGTTGGAAGAAGTGCGGGGCATAATCCTTGATTCGGGTCATATTGACATTTTGAGGCCGGAGCGGTTCATGGTTGATGATGAGTGATGTCTCTTGGGTTTGCCTTGTGCGTGATGGCGCGCTTTTCTGAGTCGGCTCCCTTGGCATTTGCGATGGTGCTTTGCGATGTGGTTGGGCACGCTGCAGAGATTTGGAGAGGATATTGTCCCGTTGGTCTTTGGGGAGACTCTTCATAGTATCGGCCAGTCCGCGGCCCAGGGATCGGTTCATGAGAGGGGAAGCCCCGCTTTGCTCACCTTGTGGGCTGCGAGAGAGACTTCGGGCCATGCTTCCAGAGCTCACGGCGTCGTTAGCCCGTGGTCATTTGCTCAGCGACCTCTTGTGTTGGATATGGATCAGTCACTTCCAGGAGAGATGGATGGCACGGCTTGAGTACGCATCGGATCCGTTGGTGGGTTCCCCAGCTTGGAGGATTGAAACTAGGAGGTCTTTCGGGAAGGGTCCTATGTTGTCGGTGTTCCGGGTTTTCTTGGTCCTCCTTCTATATTCCGTCGCTTGTTTCCGGCGGTTTGGGATGAAGCGAGGAGCCTTTGTTGAGCTGGGATGACCTTGCTACTATGGAGATAGCTCCTGCTTTGTATGGCGGCTCAGTGCTTTCTTGTATTTTACGAGGGTATGGAAGTATTCCGCTTTCCCTCTGTGGTGCTCCTTAGACGTCGGGAGAGTGTCGTATTGACGACTCGGTACTGGCACAGGTATGAGCGGCGTGTTGGGCGATCCCAAGTAGCTTTGGAGAAGCGGGCGTGTAGCGGTGCAGGACCGGTTGCCGTAGTAGCTATTGCCTTAGGAGTGCCGAAGCACAGTCGACCCTCGGGATGTGACGGGAGACACTTTGTTTGACTACGAGACTAGAGTTGGCCGGCGACGGGGAGAGGTCCTCTTCTACGGGGCTCGCGGGGAGGAGATCAGCCGAAGCACGGGCGAATGAAGCCACGAGAGCTCTTGGATTATTTGACTCTACGGGAGGACCCACGATCTCGGAGCGAGAGACGCAGAGTTGGTTCGCGTTGAGCGAAAGAAGATTCGCCGGGGACGAGGGAAGAAAGGGAAGAATGGGGAGGGGACAAGCGCAGATGGCGCGGAATGACCTCCTAGGTATCCATTCATTGCATTGTAAACACATTATTTGTTAAATGTATTAAAATTTGTCTTTTAGCATGTTGTGAACTTGAGAGTAGACCGTGCTTGAACTCATCAAGAAATGTTGTAACCGTTAGTGATTTGTGATTTACTTTTAAAGCTTTGTCAAGACGCAAGATCTCTTGTTTGCCTTTGTTTCTTTTGTGCGCCTTGTCGGCGTCCATCTTTGAACTTTTACATTGCATTTTGCGGGTGAAGCGATGTCCCAGGCCGTAGGCGGCAATCCCCTTTTGCTTAGGCTTTGTGCTTGGGCTGAGAGGTTGAATGATCCACGACAAGTCGTTTTGACGGTCTTTTCGTAGCTTCCTTGCCTCTTTGTTGGCGTCGGGCTCTTGACCTCAATTTCGCGGCTTGTTTGAGCTTCTTTTTTTTTTTGTTTTTTTTTTTTTATTTTTTTGTGAGCCCTTGCTCGATCTCTTTTTTTTTTGTGAGCCCTTGATCGAGCTCTTTTTTTTTTGAAGCGCGTGAGGGCGAAGACAAGCCCCTGGCTTGGAAGCGGACATGAGTCGGTCGTTTGATCTTTGAGTGACCCTCGGATGTCCTTTGATGTTGCCGCCGTCGTTTGACTTGGTCAAGGTGACGTTGGGCGTGTTCTTGAAAAGTGCGTAGCTTGATGGAGGTCTTGATTGACATTCAAACTTTTGACTTTTTGTGTATTTTTAGACCGGACCAATTAAGGTTGCCTACGTTCCCGGACTAGAGGGCTCAGTCTGCGTAGTTCGACACTACATGGAGTGCGAGATGCACGGTTGTTCTTCTTGGGGCGAAGTATCTGCGAAGTTTGCTCGTTATTTGGATTCATGAAGGGATTGCCGTCTAGGTGCATCGGCTTCATGGCACCTCAGGAGAAGATCTTTTGGACCACGAAAGGGACGATCCATGTGGGTTCCCATTTTCCCGGTGGGTTGGTTCGAGTGGGAGGCTTTTCTTTGAGTACAAGGTCGCCTTCCACGATGTCTCGGGACTTGACTTTCTTGTCGAAAGCTCTAGCCATCTGCTTTGATAGGCTCGGACGTGTTCCATGGCCTTTAGTCGTCGCTCGTCTAGCGAGCCAATTCGTCATGTCGGCTTGGAGCCATTCAACTTCGTTGATGTCATTTCAGCGGCGCTCGGAGTGAGAATTTCAGTTCAATGGGAAGGGCGCTTCCATCCCGTATGTCGGGCGAATGGGGTTTCTCCGTGGGCATTCGGCCCGATGTGCGGTAGCCCCAAAGTGCAAGGTGCGGCTTCTCGGGCCGATCTCGTCCTCGGGTGGTCATTTTTCGGATGATCCGTTCGAGGGTTTTGTTTCTTGCTTCCACGGCGCCGTTTGTTTGTGGCCGGTAGGGAGAAGATTTGTGGCGTGTGATCTTGAATTCGGCGGCGATGCTGTCGAATTCCCCCTCGAAGTGTGAACCATTGTACGATATGACCTCATTTGGGATGCCGTATCGGCAGATGATGTTTTCCTTGAGAAATGCGCGACCTTCTTGGAGGTAAGTACCTTGTAGGACTTGGCTTAGACCCATTTGGTGAAGTAGTCGATGGCTACTAAGATGAACTTCGTGACCAGATTCTTTGCTGGCGGAGCAATTTTCCCGATGACGTCAATTCCCCAAGTGGCAAATGGCGGGGTGTAGTCATGCGGTAGAGATCGTGGGGAGGTAGATGATTGAGGTTGGAGAACCAGTTTGACACTTGTCGCAGCTTCGGACAAAGTGGATGCAATGCGCCTCCATGGAGATCCAGTAGTAGCCCATCCCGAGAATGATTTGCATCGGGGCTCTGGCGTTCGTGTGGGGACCGCAAGCCCCATTGTGGACTTCGTTCATGAACTTGTTTGCTTCTTCTGGGCGATGCGGCGTAGGAGTGGTCCCGTGGTAGCGTTTCTTGTATAGCATGTCCCAAGAGATGACGAAGTGAGAGGCGAGGCGTTTTAGGGCCATGATGCTCTTGGTTTTGACCCCTCATGTGTGTGGGCCTTCCTTGTTCATGAAGGTGATTTCCCGTTCTTGAGGTATTGGAAGATACGGTTATACCATGGCTCATTGATGGGCTTAGGTTACGGTTCGATCTCGCAACGGTAGGCGGGAATTTCCTTTCGTCCGACTTTGAAGGGTTTGATTGCTTTTCCTTCGGGGATTTCCACAAGTGAAGCGAGGTGGCTAAGGCATCTATGAGCAGCTTTGTTTAGGTCTCTTGGCAAGTAGTGGAAGGTGACCTCTTCGAATTGTGTGATGAGGTCCTCCATGCGAGCATGGTATTTTTGCAAGCACAGGTCTATGGTTTTCCACTTGTTGGAAACTTGGTTGATGATCAAGGCCGAGTCCCCATAAACTTCGAGTTTACGGACATTCCTCTCGAGTGCGGCTTGTAGTCCGGCGGCGCGAGCTTCATATTCGGCGGCATTGTTGGTTACCTCGAAATTGAGCTTTATGGCGATTGGGGTATGCTCGTCCTTGGGATCGACCAAGAGCATACCGATGCCGTTTCCTTTTTGTTAGTTGCTCCATCGAAGAAGCAGTTGCCATCGATTTTCGTCTTCGATTGCAAAGATTCCCTCGTCTGGAAATTGTGGTTCGGGGCCTCAGAGCCTCGTCGGTTGGGAAATCGGCGGTTGTTCGGCCATTGCCCGTCCCTTGATTGACTTTTTGGTTCACGTACTTGATGTCAAATTCGCTAGGAAGAAAGACCATTTGGCGAGCCTCATTGACAGAGATGGTTTGTCGAAGAGGTATTTGGCGGGTCCATTTTGGACACCAAGTGTACCGTGTGCGGTGCATGTAGTATCGTAATTTTCCGACAACCCATACAGGCTGCGCGGAGTTTTCTCGAGGCGAATGGTTGAGTTATGCCTTGAAACTTTCGGCGACGAAGTAGATGGCGTTCTCGACTCGTGACTCTTTCTTTTCTTGACGAGCATGGCTCCAACCGCGGTGTCGGTCACGATTAGGTATAGCAACAGTGGCTTCTCCTCGTGGGGAGGACGAGAGAATAGGAGGACTCACAAGGTATGCCTTTATTTCCTCAAAGGCATCTTGGCATTACGAGTTCCATTTGATGTCGGCGTTCTTCTTCATCGGTTTGAAGATTGGCTCGCACATGGAGGTCAATTGGTTGTGAAGCGGGCGATATACGCGGGCGGCCCATGAAGCTTTTCACCTGCATGCGAGTTTGTGGTGGTCTCATTTCGATGATGGCCTTGATCTTTTGAGGATCAACCTCGATGCCTCTCTCGGTGACCATGTATCCTAAGACCTTGCCTCGGATAACCCCAAATGTGCATTTGGCGGGGTTTAGCCTCATTGAGTGTTTTCGGAGCGATTGAAGAATTTTCTCGGGTACGCGAGGTGTTGTCCATCGATCCCTTTGAGTGGATGATCATGTCATCGACGTACACTTCGATCTCTTTGTGGATCATATCGTGGAAGAGGGCGGTTGCCGCCCGTTGGTAGGTAGCCCCCCTTGACGTTCTTTAGTCGAACGGCATTGCGTGTAGCAATAGGTTCCCCAGGGGTTGTGAAGGCTGTCTTTTCTTGGTCTTCTTCGGCCATCTTGATTTGATTGTAGCCGAGCAAACCCGTCCACGAAGGACTTGACTTGAAATTGGTGTAGTGTCTACCAACATGTCGATGTTGGGTAGTGGAAAATCGTCCTTGGGACTTGCTTTGTTGAGGTCTCGGAAGTCCACGCAGGCGTACTTTTCCATTGGCCTTGGTGACCGTGATGATATTGGGAGAGCCATGTGGGGTACTCGATCACCACTGATGAAGCCGGCGCGAGCATTTTTTCGATCTCTTCTTTGACTTGTAAAGACCATTACGGCTTGATTCGGGCGTAGCTTTGCTTGATGGACTTAGCCTCGGGATTGAGGAATCCGGTGTTCTACAATGTTAGGATCTAATCAGGGCATGTCTCGGTAAGACCAAGCGAACACGTCCACGAATTCTTTGAGCAATGCCCACGGTCAATGCGTCTTGCTCTGTGCGGTGAAGAAACTTCCGATTTGCGTCTCTTTTGGCTCTTCGGCGGTTCCCAAATTCACTTTGGTTAAAACCTCCTCGGCGACTTGGGCCAGGTTTTCTCTCGTTTGACAACATGCTTAAAGATGTGCTTAATGTATTGTTCGTTTAATGTATGCTTCTTTATCAAGTGAATCGTTATTAGCTGTTTGTGTGTTAGTTAATTTATCGGTTGTTAAAGATGCAATGAGAGGATACTCGGAAAGATCGAAGCATTCATTAAGAGCATACGGGAATACATTATTGGCAATGAGTTCGTAATCTTCGGCGTGAGGCCATCGAGATGACTCGAGAGACTCAAATTCAAAGATAATGGACTCGGGATGAGTTTTGACACTAGACTCTAGGACTCGAGGGTCGAGACCAAGTTGTTCGATCATGTCCTTTTTCTTTGGCGGTGGGTCCCAGGAGAAGGTGGCCCGGTTATTGAGTGGCAAATGAGCATGATAGGAGACGGGGGTTGAAAGCCTTTGTATCACCGTTCCCAATCATGGCTATCACGAGTTATCGAAACAAAATCGATCAGATCGGCATCTCGATTTCTTCATTGAAGAAGCGAGGTGGAGACGGTGGCTCGTTCCCAAGCATCGTCTGCGGAGTCTTTTGCTTTTGTCTTGGGCATTACTAGCTCGAATGCGGACTCGTCCCGCTTGTTGAAGGCGGGAATGTTGGCAGAGAGTTTTTCGAAGTTCTTACGCCAAAGAGAGGGTTTTCCCGAACCAAAATTCGTTGTGAATAGTGGTGGTCATGGATCCCGGTAGAGGCGGTGTGTCGAGAAATGCTCTTCGGACGGGATTTGGCTTGAGGCCTCTGAATCTTGCCAGGTTCTGCTGGAGCTTGTCCATGGTTGTCGGCCAGCTTTGTTTGGCGGCGATCGGCTCTGTTCCCTTTCCTGGATCTTCTTCCAAGTTGCCGGCCTTCTTTGTGAAGTACTTGGTCATGTCGAAGCTGTAAGGATGAAGATCGGAGATTGCGTGCAAGCCTCTTTTGTTATCGGCGGAGCGTTTCCGTGCAGCTCATTTGTCTTCCGCAATGTGTTCGAGAGTAGGAGAGTATCCCAAGCCATGGAGGGTATTATGTTCTTTGATATGGATGATTTGTTGGGTACCCTGATGACGTTTTCCCAAACCGAGCCCCGGGATGTAGTTCATGTGCTTCATCATTTTCATCGGGGGAGGGATCTTGTCCCAAATCAAAGGCAGGTCTATGTGGCATACCTGGGCCTTTGGGTTTTCGATGGTGAACCCTG